>CAMAPE010000045.1:4262500-4862500 GCA_945859875.1 Cuscuta europaea | reverse complement strand
TGAATCCATGATCCAGGACTCAATTGAATTCTCAACACTGCAAATTAGGACATCTTCATAATCCTCTGCCACGTTCACCTCCTTCTTGCCTTTGTCTGCAGAGGCTTTGGGGCACTGATTTCTGAAGTGTCCATTCTCCTTGCAATTCCAACAATTGATGTCCTTCTTGTTCTTGGATTGACCTCTCTTCCTCGACTTTGATCTTCCTTTCTTGTTACCTCCTTTAGTGGATTTTCTGCCCCTATCTTCAGTACTCAACAAACTGTTGGAGCTATCCCCCGAACTCCTCCTTCGGATATCCTCACCAAGGATCAAGTCACGAATACCCTCAAAGGTAAGTTTAGTGGTTCCAGCCGAACTACTAACTGATGTGACTGTACCGGACCAACTATCGAGAAAAGATGATAACAAAAGTAATGCTTGAACTTCATCATCAAATTTAATCTCAACCGAACCTAACCTGGATATGATTGAGTTAAACTCGTTGACGTGATCTGTTACGGTTGCACCTTCCTTCATTCTCGTGTTCACCAACTGTCTAATTAAGAAAACCTTGTTGGCCGCTGAGGGTTTCTCGTACATGTTGGATAACGCCTTGAGTAGTCCAAACGTTGTTTTCTCGTTGACGATGTTGTAAGCAACGTTTTTCGCCAACGACAACCTCACCACACCAAGAGCATGTCGATCCAGCAAGTTCCACTCCGCCTCCGCCATTGATTCTGGTTTGTTCTCAGACAAGGGTAGATGAAGCTTCTTCTGGTAGAGATAATCCTCGATTTGCATCTTCCAGAAAGCAAAATCTTGACCATCAAATTTATCGATCTTAACCTTCCCTTCGTCAGCCATAGCTCTGATACCACCTGTTACGATTTAGGTTAATAAAACGATAAATTAAAGAGCAAGAACACAAGAATTTTACGTGGTTCACACAATCGGGGTGATTGTGCTAGTCCACGGTGAACGAGAGAGAGCTGTTTTATTATTAGGTCTGCGTCAAGGGGTATTACAACGTACAAGATATGCTTAAATAGGTTTAAGAAAGCCTAAACAAAGATTAGAGCCGCAGGCCCAAAAATTAAACCCGTAATTAAAATTAACCCTTAGACCCGGTCGAGTCTCCTATTTGACCCGGTCGGGTAACTCCTCAGCAAGCATGCCCGGGTTGAGACCAGGGCGGGTAACCAAAGCAGAAAGGTAGAAACTCCACTGGCCCGGTCGGGTCCCCTTCTTGACCCGGTCGGGTGTCGCCTCAAAAGGCATACCCGGGTAGACACCAGGTCGGGTATGCTAAACAGAAGCCAAAACCTTCCACGGACCCGGTCGGGTAAACCTCCTTACCCGATCGGGTTTCCCAATCCAGAGAGTTGCCCGGCCAAATTCACATCATACCCGGTCGGGTGACTGACCCCACCCGGTCGGGTATCTTCTGCTGCTGCACAAACAAGGCTCCATCTTCAACACTATCATTAGTAAATACTTCTATTTTAAGGACACTGACTTTATCACAGCCCTTTTTGTACTACCAATTGTGATTCTTTTATTTTTGCATATGTCATTTGTGATAAAAATACTTAGGTGATCTTTCTTTTGATAGGTTAAAGTATTTGAAATAAAGAAAATTAATTGAAGGCTAGATTATATCACACCAGCATCTTCACATCCCTATATTCACACAATTTTTTTAACCACTTGAATGATGATAAGCTAGGAAAGTTGACTGTTAAAAAAGGTATGAAACTTATTGCATTGTGATGTTTTGTTGGTATTCATATTTAGGTCCCTGAATGATAAAGTGTTTGAGGACAAGATTCTCATCTTACATACAACTAAAAGCAAACCTAAGGATATAAAAATAATTTTTGATATGGCTATACATCCAAGAAACTCCAGTGCAATCCCGATGTAAGATAATTTATTATTATAAGGTATGTGTCCACATTAGGTAGTAATTGTGAATCCTTGACCATCTAACTGGATGAATTTTGTTTTATTTTGTTAGTATATATCCACTTGCCTAATCACTTAATCGGTTTTTTTATTAGAGTATAAGATGTTACCTGGAAGAAATTACATAAAAAAAACTTTTACATAAGTCTTTTGGGTTGATTATTGTTCCTTCGAAGTTCGAATAGTGCTAAATCCCGTAGGGTATGTTTGGAAGTTTGAAGGGAAGGGAAGTGGAAGGTTTTGAAGGTGTGTCATTGGAAGGGAAGTGGAGGGAAAGGGGAGGAAACCCTCCTTTTCTTGTCTCGAAGTAATAAATTTGAAAATATAGAGGTTATGGATGAGTTATAATTAGAATCACTTCACATACATGATAAATTCAAAACATTGAATTTATATTTATTTAAAATTGAACAAATGTTGTCATTAAAATTAGTTATTCTTGGAGCCATCCAAAACCACCCTTCCATATTTTTAAACTCCCAAACATCAATGGGAAAGTCATAAACCCTTGTTAACCTTCCCCTCCCCTCCAAAACCTAACTCCCAAACATACCCTTATGCTACCATCATCAAGCATTGCCTTTTATTTTGTGGAGTTTTTATTTTCTCATCTATCTTTAGGTATTTTCTTCACTCAGGCACATTGATCAAGAAGGAAAAGGAAGTTTGTTGAATTGAACCAGGTCATAAGTAAATCATTCATTGATTCAATTTGTTATTAACTTGATCAAACTTCTATCTAGTTTACGTCATTGAGGAAGATTTTATTTTCACTGCTGCCCATAATCATTTCTGCACTCCAGGGAAGTGCATGTTGCAACTATCTACTGTTACTATTAATACCTCCAGAAAAGTAACTATAAATATGCAATTGCTCCGGGGATGGTCTCAAACCATAATTCCAAGCATTTAAGGCTATAAATCAAAGCTTTCCTGGAGAGCTTTAAAAGCAATACCAGATTTTCATCCACAATACACAAAGGTGTTGCTCTTATAATATCACGGAAGTAAAGAAACTTAAATTATTTACTCAATGTTAAGAATTTAAGTGATGTCGTCAGACCACAAGGTACTTGGCACGTCTCACTTACCTTTAATAAAATACTCCTTAAATGATTTGCTGAGTTGGCTATGAGATAGCCTTGCTGAAAGTAGAAAGGGAGGTAGACAACCGTTCCGTTTTTCTATTCCAACTCAGCACCAAGCGTTTATTTGTCATGAAATGAAATTTAAGCATGAACAATTGTATATTTGTATGATACAGTTTCAAGAGTGAGAAATGTGTATGACTTAAAATTCATGATATGCGAAGAGCCGAAGATTAAGTTAATACAAAGTGGTTATAAAAAACGTCATCCACAATGATGTCTTCAATAATCTTTAAAGTGCACTTATTAAAACTCTAATATTATTTATAATTATTTATAATTTCTTTCATTCATATGATAAATAATAATATAATTTTTAAACGCATTTATAATATTTGCATATTACATCCCGTGCCACGCACATGTGAAATATTAGTAAATACTCCGTATGATTTATAATCATGGTGATAAATTGTCTTGGCTTATAAAATCATACCACTGTTCCTTATAATTTTGTCAAAATTGACTATTACATTGAATAATAAAGTTAGTAGTGTATGGTTGAGGTTTTTGTGGATGAGAGACAATTAAAAGAATCACGTTCTTTATTTAAAAGGAAAATGACAAAGTTAGTGTGACAATTTAAAAAATGAAAGTTGACAAAATTATAAAGGAAGAAGGAAGTATATTTTAGAAAACATTCATTAGATTTAACAATATATGAAGTCAAATATGACTTCATGGTAAATAACTGATTCTTAAAAATGGAAAGTTGATTAGTGATTTTGATCTAACCTCATGGACTCATGGTAATTAGGGGTGTGCATTGATTCAAAACCAGACCGAACCAGATATACTACGGCTTTTAACTGGAGCCGAACCGGTTTAAAAGGTTCAAAACCGGAACGGAATCGGAAAAACCGGTTTCTAAATTATTTATATACTGTTTAGAAAAAATGAATATTTTTATAAATATGCAGGATTTGATATTAATAATGTGAATATTTTTACTAATTTTATGTACTTACTTATTGTTATTAATTTTAAAAAGTAAATATTGGAGTGATTTGAGTGTAGAAATAATAAATGTTAGTTATTTCTATTATCAACAAGACAATAAGAACAAACGGAAGAATATAACATTAAAATAATATATATTATAATCATTTTATTTAGATTGTTATTATTAATGTTTTTATTATTTTTAGCTATCTATATTAAAGAATTAATTAATATATGTCAAAATATAATAAACCTGGTTTAATCAGGTTCAAACCAGGAAATCAAACCGGAAACAGGATTTGTAATTTTTAATAACCGAAAATCGGACCAGATAGGACTCCGGTTAGGTCCGGTTCCGGTGTTTCCAATCTGGTCCGGCTATTTAGTTTGAACTGGTTTGTGCACACCTCCCGCAGTAATTATCTTTAATTTCTACTCCCTTCGGTCCTTAATTAATTTTACACTTTCCTTTTTGGGCCTTCTCATATTAAACTTTACACTTTCTTATTTACCTTATTTGACAAACAAATCTACACAAATAGTGCTAAACAGTGTCAAACAATGTACTCTACAATAAAGTCACTGTGAAGCTAAAGCGTAAGCTTCGTTAAGTATAGCCATCGGAGGGAGTATAATAAAAAGCACTTCCATAATTATATCCTTTCCAAAAGAAATGGATGATTTGTAAATTGTAAGTCTAATTTCATTTCACATAATGTTCTCATCCTCTCACTAAAAAAGAGAGAACCACAACCCCACATATCCCTCCCTCCATCCTACAACCAGACCTTCTCCTCCCACCCCAAGTTTGACCGGAGAAGCCGAGTCAAGGAGGGGAAAGAGACCAGAGAGAGCCATTCATTTTTCATCTCCGATCCTTTTGTGTTGTGGAAAGAAAGATCGATCGAAAAAGATGGGAAGCGGCGTAGAATATGATCATCAGATAAAAGAGCTGAAGGACATATTCATGCGGTTCGACCTGGACAGAGACGGCAGCCTGACGCAGCTGGAGCTCGCCGCCCTCCTCCGCTCCATCGGCCTCAAGTCATCCAACGGCGACCAAATCCACGCCCTCTCCGCCCACATTGACGCCGACGGCAACGGCTCCATCGAGTTCGACGAGCTCGTCCGTGCCATTCTGCCGGACCTCAACAAACAGGTCCTCATCAACCAGGTATTTTTATATATATGCATCCTTTCTTTTTTCTAGGTTATCCTCAAAGGTAATTAAAAGCCCGATTTTAATTGATTGAATACACAGAACCCGCTAAAATTGATGAAATTATTACTTTGGTTAATGCGGGAAACTCGAAAAATGAATCTTACTAAATGTCGTTTTAGGCATATATATATATTCTTCGACCATTCTTGATGTACACACCTTATACACATCATGTTTGTGAAGCTTTTTTTTGTCTGTGAATCCGGTTCACAAACAATATTTTGTTTGTGCAAAACATTATCTTTGAATCGATGTTCACAGACAAAAAAAAAAACTTTCACAGACATAAGTGTGTACAAAAGTGTGTATAAGAGTGTGTATAAACATCATTTTTGTTTTTGTATATTCTTTGATTCTGAATTGGATCGGGTAGAGCCGCCCGCCAAGAATGATGATACACACAACATTATAAACTTTGTGAAAATAGCAAGACATGTATGTGAAATAGGGGTGGACTCGGGCCGGGCCAATCGGCCCGGAACCGGACCGGCCCGCTACTGTGCAGGCCCGGCCCGGACCGGTGAACCGGTTCCGGGCCCGGTTCGGGCCAATCGGCCCGGTGGGATGGCGGTTCGGGCTCGGGCCCTTCAAACGGTGAACCGGCCCGGCCGGTTCAGGCCCGGGCCGGGCCAATTTTTTTTTTGTTTTTTGAATTTTTTTTATGTTTTTGGGTTGGGCTGGACATTGTGGGCCATTTGAGGTGGTTAGGGTTGGTTTGGAGGTGTGGGGGAGGGTTGGGGGTTAACTAGGAAAAGACAAAAAAATAAAAATAGAACCGAGGTCCGGCCCGGTCCGGCCCGGACCCGGGGGTTACCCGGCCCGGCCCGGACCCGGGGGTTACCCGGGCCGGTTCCGGGCCTCCCCTTCTTGAACCGAGGCCCGAACCGGGCCCGAACCGGAACCGGTCCACCCCTAAAAGCAAAGTGTACAAATTTAAAAGCAAGATATATCTTCACTTTAAAAAAAAATCAAGGTCTCTCATAGAAAATTAGTACTTTTATCTAATAAAGTATCGGTTCTTGTACATGCATATAGTTCCACACTTTACGTCACTTTCTCTCACACAGAAAGATCGTAGAATAAACTAGAAATTAAGTCATAAAAATGTCTCTTGGACTACTAAGAGTATAAAATCATATGTAGTATTATATATGATAATCATATAATAATATTAATAATAATAGTAATAAATATTGTGCTTTTCCTACCAAGCCCAATACACACTTTATCGGTATGTATTTACGGCCAAAATGGGCATTAGTTTTAGGGTATCTTACTATCTTGATCAGTATCACTTATATAGTATTTATGAATTAATGTGTATATTTTTATTGAATAATCACAAATTCACAACTAATAACTTTATGTATTATTATGTATATACTCCCTCCGGTCCTTATTAAACTTTACACTTTGACTTCACACATATTAAGAAAATAAATTTGACTTTACTGTAGAGTACACTATTTGGCACTGTTTGACACCGTTTGGCACTGTTTTGCACTGTTTGGTGTAGAATTGTTTGCCAAATAAAGAAGTGTAAAGTTTAATATGGGATGATCTAAAAAGGAAAGTGTAAAGTTAATTAAGGACCGGAGGGAGTATAGTATTAATGTATATATTAGTATTTATATAGTATTTATGTATTAATGTGTATATTAGTTTCTATTGTATTTAAAGTGTTATAACTAATCAATTTATGTATTAGTGTATGTGTATTCAAATAAGAAATTTTAAATGGGTTCGGATCCTTAACGGGTCGGAATTATATGTACCATACCCGATCCGTTTATTTAAAATGCTAACGGGTCCGGATCCGAGTCCGGGTAAACGGTAGCCACACAAAACTTTTCAAAAAGGGAAATTAAGAGAATTTTTTGGGACGTCCCAAAAAAGAAAGTGGGAAAACTTTTCAGGGATAGAGGGAGTAATGGGGTGTGCATATTAACCATTCTGAAAATGGAGTGTAAATTCTAATATCGCCTAAAGAATGGTGTGTGAATTCAAAAAATGTCCCTAATTTTGTTTGTGTGAATATGTTATATTTCTAGTTCTATTTAAAAAAATGTGAATATACCATGTTGAGTAATAAGCTCATTATGTGACTAATGTTCTCAGTAAAAAGCACATTATTTGACTAATACTCTTTGACTTCACACATATTAAAGAAATAAATTTGACTTTACTGTACAGTACACAGTTTGACACTGTTTGACACTGCTTGACCCTGTTTGGCATTGTTTAACACTGTTTGGTGTAGATTTGTTTGTCAAATAAGGCACATAAGAAAGTGTAAAGTTTAATATGAGACAGTTCAAAAAGGAAAGTGTAAAGTTAATTAAGGACCGGAGGGAGTAATGTTCTAAGTTCTTAGTAATACAACATTGTTCTTATAAGTTTCGGATCCTATTTCTTAAATATGCAAGTATATTTGGAATATTTAACTCTAGAATTCAGTTCAATAATTGACTCAGCATGATTTCAGAAAAGAAATGAGAATGATTTTGGAGCGTTAGATTTGGGCATATTGCATTATGTAAAATAGAAATGTACATCATCAAAAATTGAAGAATGTGCATTTCAACTCTGCATAAGTTTAATCATAAACGTGCACATTTGAACTTTGCATTACTTAAACTATAAATGTGCATCTTTATAAATCATGATATGCATCAATTTAAAGTGTGCTCATTTCTCACATTAAAGAGTGTTTTCATCGAAAGTGTACGCATTGGTTGATTATATAAACTTATCCTATATAATAATGTTATATTTAGAGTGTGCTCATTTCTCACGTTAAAGAGTGTTTTAATCAAAAGTGTACACATTGGTTGATTATATAAACTTATCCTATATAATAATATAATGTTATTTAGTGCGTGGAAAGTTGAAGCAATTCAACAATTTTTTAGAAAACACGCTTTAACCGGTGGACGTAGTTCAACTGATAGCAAGGGAGTGCCACAAGGGTTAGGTCCCGGGTTCGAATCTCGTCAACTGCGATGAGGGGTTACTATGCTAAAAATGCATAGGGCCTCTGCAAGTACCAGGGACAGAGCCTCACTCTCTATCTGTCAGATTAGGATTATAGTCCAATCTGGTCCTTTTTTTTATAGAAAACACTCTTTAGGAATGTCTGTAATTTCTTTCAAAAAGTACATTATTCTGATTATTTCTTAAAAAGACAAAAATAATTAAACAATGTGTCCAATATGTGTTTCTATTTAAATTTAATCATTTCAAGTTAAAATTTGTAAGCAGGAACAGCTCATGGAAGTTTTCCAGTCCTTCGACAAGGACGGCAGCGGCTACATCACCGCCGCCGAGCTGGCCGGGCAGATGGCGAAAATGGGGCAACCACTAACGTACCGTGAGTTGACGGAGATGATGCGTGAGGCGGACATGAACGGCGACGGCGTGATCAGCTTCAATGAGTTTGCCAACATTTTAGGCAAATCGGCGTCCGATTTCCTCGGCCTCGCTGTCTCTTAGCCCGGCCGTTACATATATACTGTCTGTCGTTTTATGTTAAGTCTGACGTCAGCGACGACCATGGGTGTTTTTGAGCATACGACAAACCAGATGCATGCATGATCGACGACAATTATTATTTTCTGTTTAAATGTTTCACATTTTATTCATGTACACAAACATATGTATATAAAAGCATCTCTAATCGGTGTTAACTGTTCACATCAAAAGAATTGCTATGCCATCCGTATATAACATTGGTGTACGAATTTTCATTTCCAATGGAGGATGTTCACCCTCATGTATTGCTGACATGTTAAAAATTAATTTAGACATTCTCTGAATCACTGTGATTAGATAACATCATCCTTCATAGTGTGACTCAGCAAACGTGGGGGAGATAGTGCCAAAATTATAGAAAATCCAAGGAACTTCTCCCACTGATAACATATTTGTCAGCCAAAAATGTATTTATCTCACCTTCTCCCTCCAGAGTAAACTTTCGGAAGTCCCCTTTGGAGTAAAACCACATAGATAAACAATGATTAACAAAGGTGATCGATTTCTCTAGTGGCCGGATGCAGTCTAGTGGGTCACGGTTGTTGAACTTTCCGTAGAAAATTGCAGCGGCTTTGACAAAAAATTGTCTGAATTTTACAATCCGCTTTATCCAAGAATCCAACCAAAAACTACGAAATTTTGTTTAAAAGAAGTGAATTGATTGTTATCTCAAAAGTAGTAGGCGGATCGTGGAAGCATTTAGTATGAGGTGCTATTTTAATTTTAAAAATGGCTCGCACATATATTTGTTACATGAGCGATTGACATTAAACATTTATTGAGTGTCATGTGTCAAAATTTATTCCATGTTAACAGTGTAGCATTAAAGATGCTTTAAATACAAATGACATTCATTCCTAAAAAATGACATTCATATGTACTTCGATCTTTATCCGTGCTGTAGTGATTTTAATTTTAAAAGATGTACACAATATTGGGGTGAATATGAGATTTCAATAAATTGCATTTGTACAAGTGATCTATCTAGTTTTATCCAAAGAAATTACCTTGGATATGAGTAAAATAAAAGTGCTTTCCATAATGCAAATACTATGTTTGTAGTGTAATACTTATAATTAGCTTAAAGAATTAATAGGATTATTCACACCAACACGGTGCATCTATTTTTAAGGGAACTCATACGCTAAAAACTTCAAGTTAAGCAGGATCAGTCTTGGGATGAGCTCAGAGCGCGCACAGTGAGGACCAAGTGCGCGATGAAAGGCATGTGTTGATTTGTGTAGACAACATTAGAGTATTTGCGTGTGGATCAGTTTCAACTCATATTGATCATACCAGATTTAAACAATTGAAATCAAATCACGATGAATAATTGAAATTACACTTGGACCCATAATTAATAAAAGTGTACAATAATATTGGACTTATACCAGACCTCACATGAGGACTGAGGAGGAATCTTAAACGTCAGACCGCAACGAACCTATATATACAATGATAAAATATACATCACACTAGAGCTTTACTTGATTAGAACATATTGTAGCACCACAATAGCAGTTGGTAATATCAACATAACAATGTGATCTTATTATGAAAGCATCGTTTCAACATGATAATACTTTTCTCCTGTTTAATACTTCTATTTCAATTTGATCTTATATAATACTTCTGTTTATTATACACACACAAAACCAATAAGTTATAAGCTCTTGGGCTTTCACGAGTGTTTTGGTTATGCAAATCTTTTTGCGAGATCCAAGTTGGAAGCTCTTGGGCTTTCACGAGATATGAGGGATCTCGTAAAATTCGTTTATCTTTTGAGAAAAATCAACACAGAGGATTTTTTCATATGGTGGATTTGAGAATTCAGGGAACAACGACTATCATTATTTCGGAAGGTCATAGAGAAGAAGGAGCTAAACATGTTTGTTTTGCTTTATTGGAACAACATGAATTGTTGAAACATATGGGTTTGAAGGAAACTTTTGTTAGGAAATTGATGTAACGTACCTCGAAAGTACAGCAGCGGAAGTTTAAAATTTTCTCAAACAGATCTTCTCTGATTATGACAAAATAACGAATATGATAATAATAACAGATCTGAGTTAGAACTTACAGATCTTCCAGCCTAACGGTGATAATCCTTGACCTTAGGTATCCACGTGACTTCTCCTCTCCGAAAGAACGGTTAGATCTCCCTTAAAGAAAGACTAGGAAATCTCTTCGCAGGAAAGTAAATAGGTAATACTGAATCTAGAAAACAGGTCTATCAATTCTGAAGAAGGAGAGTGTATTTATAGTAGTTCTAAACTAGTTTCCCAATCACAATGAAAGTCTTTTTCATTAATGAGTTCTAGTTCTACCAGAACCAATACTTATCATTAATTAAATAAACAGATAAAAAACAAAACAAAATAATAACAAGGGAGGAAGAGGGCCACGCCACTCTCTCCATCCCCATTATCATTTATTTTCCCTTTTCCCTTTTAATTCCAAATTAAAAGAAATATATCAATTTATTTAATAATAAATAAATACATTTTAATTAATTAAGTACAATAAATCTAATTTATTTCACTTAATTAATTCTATCAAATATAACTCTCCTTCAACATAATGAATTAAATATATTAATCTAATTAATATTTAATCCATTTTCAGTATTACGAATTAAATATTATTTAATCCAATTAATAATATTTAATTCCTTCTAACAATTAAATCGGAAGGTATAATCACTTATTGTGTGACCCATAGGGCCTTATATATTAAGCACTAATCAAATTAAGGTCTTGGCAGAATCCCTAGACGATTTACCTGACAAACTTAATATATAAGGACGTTTGCGAGGACTATTCAAACCCCCTGTAATATAGAGCTCATAGTGATACGATCCTTTCATTCAACGAACATTCAACTAAGTCTAGAACATGATACTGTGTCTATTCTAATAACTTAGTCTCTCTCTCTCAATCTTTCTAGATGATCCATAACGATCATATTCGATATCTAAAACGAATATATCTTTGCATTGGTCAATGACTTTATGATCCATCTAGATATGAGAAGTAGAATGTTCTCTCTTAATCTATTATGAGGAATGAATCCTTTCTTGGCTCAACTACTACTCCATGTGCTTCGTGATGCACCCAACACATGCCGTATCTACCCCGATTGGAGTGAAAGCGTTGGTCATGGTCAAAGTACATCACTCCGCACATGTAGTACGTATTGACCTCAAGTCGGAGGACTATTACACTACTCTATACGCCGATGATCCCATAGACACATGAATAGAACTTATCAAATGGTTTCTCGGTGGGTATGCCAATATTCTCTAAAATATCTATGTGACCATCATGAATTACATGTACTCATAGTTGTGAGATCAACTATACTTTCTAAAAGTATGATGCAGTCCACATACCAATCTTATCCCATATCATCAATATCTCATTCTTGATGATCATTGATTGAGGCTATTTTAGGATTTTATGTTATATCATATAAGCTCCCACTTACTTATTGACAACATAAGTCCAATGGAACACAATTATGAATAAGATATTAATAATCGAAATACTTAATCATCAATGTGTAATACCGTATATATCAAATATATAAAACTGAATGTGATCAAGTACATATATTTATAAAAAGTGATTGTCGCTAGGACATATATACTAACAGCTTTGATGGAAAATTCCAGTAAGGTTTAAGATGATCCTGGACTTGTTTGTTTAGAATTGGCAGATTCATGTTTTGAGAATCAAGGGCCCATTTCTTCAAAACTTTTTAACAATGATCTACAAAATTGTGTATTTCAAACTCCGCTTGGTTAAAAAAACTAATTGAGCCTGCTCAAGAGAACACAACTATTGTAGCAAGGGGTTTGACCATATTGATGGGGATGTCCATGAGATTTCACCACTCAAGGCTTCATTGCTTACGTTGCAGTATAATGATAACATCACTTTGGAGCTTAATGAAGACGAACACAGTTCATTGCAATCTGACGCATCAAATGAATCAAACGAATCGGGTGAAGAATATGTTACTGCACCCCTTAGAACATCTCCCTTAGATCAGAAGCTTTTGGATAGGTTACTCGGAGATCAAAACTCTTCATATCAGTGGCGGAACCAGAGGTTTGTCCAAGGAGGGGCAAACCAAAGACTAAAAATTTTAAAGTTCGTGTCCAAAATATAATAAGAACAACAATAGCGTAATAATTTAACAAAAAATTATAGTTCATTACATACTACTTGATTTACTTCTGCAACCTAGGCAAATCAATCCTACGAGTTTTCATATTTTGAAAATGCTGCATAATAGCTTCATTATCAATTGCTTGAAAAATGTCTCTTTCGATGTAGTATACTAAGCAATCCGTAAGATAGTCATCTCCCATCTTATTGCGAAGATCTGTCTTGATAATATTCATCGATGAGAAAGCTCTTTCAACTGTGGCTGTTGCAACTGGTAACGCTAGAGCCAACTCAATAAGACGATAGACCAAGTGAAAAGATTTGTGAATTGTAAGCTCAACCATCTTCTTAGACACTTCACCAATACTTTGTAAAGTGGAAAATGCTTCATTTCCTCTCATCTCATATATCCAAACTTGGAGTTGTTCTTTAAGCTCCATTTGCTCAACAGCTGAAAAATCAGATGAATATAACTCCGCAAGACTGAGTAGCTTTGACTCACAGAAATTGGAAAAATTATCTTTAGCATCAAGGCAAGCTAAACAAGCGAGTAAATCTGTATTTGACTCACTAAAGCGATTCTCCATTTCCAGATTGACCTGGTCTATAACCTACAATAAGGTAATAATAAAAAGTAGTAGTAATAGTAATAATAATAATGATAATACAAATTTATCCAAACTCATACTCCTAAATATAACAAAAATAAGTATGAATTAAAAATGTTCCTTATACAAATAGCATTAAATTGCATCTAGAACTGAGATTTGAGGATTCACACAAATAATTTCTGACTTTTCGTTAGGGATGAGAGCAAATAATTAATATGAGCATAAATTGGAAGATGAGAAACTTACTTGAAAATTGCAGAATCTGAGAACAAATGGGGAGAAGTGAAAACTAGGGCTGGATATAACCCGAAACCAAACCGATCTAAGTTGGGACCCAATTTTTCGGACACTGAATTTTCAGTCCGGTTATTCGGTTTTTTCACAAAAACCGAATGGGTATTCAATATTTGTTTATATTGTAGCTAATACTTGCACTCAAGCTTTACTAGCAACTTAATCTTTATCAACTATGAAGGAGCGATTATATAGGCTCAAATGAGGAGTGAATCCTCTATTTCATCCGGTGTGGGACGAGTTGTAGGCTGAAGAAAATAAAATTGGAAGAATTGGGGCGGAAGAAAAGCAAAACAAATTTAACTTAATCCATCCTGGGGGAGATTCGAACACGGGTGATACGAAGGGAGCGTGTTACCTGTCTCCACTGAGCTACTCCGAATTATTGGCAAATTGGGATGCCAAATGTATTACATACATTAATCCCCTTTTATTCTATATTTCATTTTTTTTACTTTTTCTGAAAATACTTTTTTATTTATTTTAACACTTCATCTTAAAATAACCTTAAGTTGTACTTATTGTTTTTAAAATTAAAAAAGAAGCCGGGGCAAGAAACATATTATAAGTAATACTAGTAAAAAAAATTAGTCGGAGCGGGGGCGCTTGCCCACCCCCCCAGCTCCTCCACTGCTTCAGATACTTCGCAGGAGTGCACGCATAAAGATCAAGCATGGTGTCGCCTTAGTAAGTTTTTCCGGGACGTGCAGATGAGACAAGCTTGGGTATTCATTTGGGAACTACTGCAGATTACTGTATTTGAACTCTTTTGGGCGATGCTGCGGTTTGACGGGTTTTCAATATGAATACATTTATAATATCACAGTTATCAATACATTTATAATATTACAATTATCAATACTAACTACATTATAATATATACTCCCTCCTTTCCGGAATTATCTTCATTCTTTCCTTTTCGGTCCGTCCCAAATTTATCTCCTTTTCCCCTTTTTGGTAAAGAATATGTGGTTCACAACCATTCTTACACATTTCTCTCTCCTCTGCATAACTCTCCACCACACAAATCCCACTATCTTAAAACCCGTGCCCGGTCAAAACCGGAGTTAAATATGGGACGGAGGGAGTACATATTAAAATTATTTCTCAAAATATACTTGAAGTACTTTATTTAATTATTGCCTAAATAACCGTGTTGTTTTGCTATGGGAATCTTCCAACGGGACGGAGGTAGTATCAGATTTTTTAAGAAAAATACGGAGTATAAAACATTGATTTTTTTTCTTACATCTACTTTAAGTCGTTTTTTTTTTAATTTTACATATACAATATTGGTATCATATGAAAGATCATAAAAAATTAAAAATATTGATACTCCCTCCGTTCCTAAATAAACTTCCAACTTTCCTTTTTCGTCCATTCTAAAAATATCTGCACAACTCTCCACCACACAATACTCACTATCTTAAACTGTGTGCCAAACTTATTTGGAAGTTTTAATAGGAACATATGGAGTATATGTTTTGAAGTATATGGTGATCAACCTTTTCCAAAGCACGATTTACAAATGATACTTGTACCTCTTTTGGTTAACGTTCCACTCCTAAAAAAACTCACCAATCTCTTTAATTCTATATTTTCAAAAAAAAAAGTTTTGGCTAATTCTATTTTAATTCTATTTTTCCTAGGTCTGCTAATGTATCTTTTTTTGAACTCTGCTAGTAGTACTATGGCATTAGTTTTGGGCCATAAAAGAAGACCTGCTATGGGGTATCATGTGAGCATAGCCTTTGCAATACATGCTCTTTTTATACCATTTGGGAACATAATCTTTAAGTGTGTGGCCTTTATCCCCGATTGCACAATGACACCTTTACAAAGAACAAAACTCGTTGATGTACACACTTTATACACATCATGTTTGTGAAACTTTTTTTTGTCTGTGAATCCGGTTCACTTATAAAATTTTGTTTGTGCAAAACATTGTCTGTGAGTCGATGTTCACAGACAAAAAAAACATTTCACAAACATAGATGTGTACAAAAGTGTGTATAAGAGTGTGTACAAAAGACTTTTTTGTTACAATTCCGGATACATTCCATTAAATTGCCCCCCCACTTATACTTAAATTGTACAGAGTACAACGTTTTGCAACTACAGTTGAGGAGTGGACATTAGGGGTGGGCACAAAAGCCCGTAACCGTTTAACCATACCGAAAAACCGGAAAACCGTTATTTTTTTCGGTTAACCGTACCGATTTTAATTAAACCATGGTACGGTTAACCAACCGCAAGAAAAAACGGTACACGGTACGGTTATGGTTTTGAAAATAAGATATGACCGGTTAACCGCTAACCGGTATTTCAAATAATACATGCTTCGTATGTAACTAGTAAGCTAATTTAAGGTCGTTGGTCGTATATTTTAAAAAACACTACTTGGAATCCTAGATACATATGAATCAACTCGCCTACTTTTTATTCTGTAATAATTAATAAGATTAGAACTTCATCAATTCTCAAATAACTTTGATACCAGAGTATTAAATAGAAAGTTCAATATTAATCTTATTAATCTAGCTTAAGTCGTACACATATATAACTGAGTTTATATTTGCTGGAGTTTGTAATATATATGACTCTGTCAACTTATTGAATTATATTTATAGTAGAATAGACATTGACTTGACTATGAATAAACTATAAAGTTTAGATAAATGTGATTGATACCTAAATATGGATAAAGTTTTAGAGAAATGGCAGTATTATAGATTTTAGATACGTCATTATTATAGTTTGTAGTATTATAATTATAGTTTGTTGGAGTTTGTATTATAGCATCTTGTTAAGTTTGCAGTATTATAATTATATACGTGGTGTATTATTTTAATTCCTGCATTTTTGGGAAGTTTCTATTCATATTTGATTTTACTGTTAATATTTTGTGATTTTATGGTTTTTGGTTAACCGCAAAGTGGTTAACCGAAGTGATGGTTAACCGATACTCGATTAAAAAATAGTAACCAGTTTCTCGGTCAACCGAAAGTTGGTTAACCAAAACCCAGTTAACCGACCATGCCCACCCCTAGTGGACATACCGATTTCTCTGCTAGACTAAGAATGTTACATTGTTATTTGGATTGACTTCAGTTTCAAAACATATCAGAATAGACAAGACACAAATATGGAGTAGAATAGTAGAATACTCATCAAATAGGCCATTATCATACTAGACCAACCTAATTTAAATCATATTAGAGCGGACTTAAGTTTGATAAGATCACACTTTTTCTCGATTTGTGCGTATCATCCTTGCGTAAGGGCCATGCTAATCTTCTCTGTATCGTTCCAATTTTATCGGATGTCCGATCCCCGAAGGGACAGTTTGATAAGATCACACAAGAGCACTAGACCACAAAATTTCAGGGTAAATGAAAACACTTCGGAACTTTCATCATTTTTTCAGTGTAGAGCGCATTAATCATTTCTAACCCCACTTCAAATCTCGTATGAATTATTGCTTTGAATTAAGGCATCAAAAGGACAGAAAGAAAAACTTGTTAATTATTAAAGAAAAATGCTTGGTGTACACATTTTGGTGCACACATTTCGTACACTCGTCCGTCTCACGCACACAAAATTAGATAATTCTGTAGGTGTACACCAAAATGTGTGTGGTGTACACCTTGCACAACTTATTGTTAAAATAAAAAAGAAAAGATGAGAGGATGCTAAATGGAAAGAGTTTGACTTTGAGTAGCATAACTCTAGATTTAGATTTGATAGGGACCCCATACCTAGGAATAGTTGAAATGTCAAATTCAAAGCTCTCGTTATAGCATTAGCCAATTTGAGAAGGGCGGGTGAAATTCTCTCCCAGACTAGTTTGATTTATTTGTCCTTTGTTATTAAATGAACAATTACTAATGACTTTCTTTTCTTTCCTTGTTTGAAAGAAATGATCCATTCTTGCTCCAATAAACATTTTGAAGATAGTATTAAGTACGGAGTAACACTTACTGAATTGGGAGTATATAAACTTATAAAAACAAAACGTATATGCAAGTGTAGAATCAGCAAATTAGAGAGTTTGAGTGAAATAGAACACATGTGTTTCTAATTGCTTTCCAATGTCCATCTTCATCACCTTACAGACTTACATCTTAATTATCTTCCATTTTTCGTCTTCCAAGATAGAAAAACAATCGGAGATGGAGAGTAGTCGGAAATAAATTGGAGATGCATGGATAGTCATCGGAAAACTAACCAGAGATTAAAAAAAAGTCCCTGAATTATTACCCGTGACCGATAAAATGGTCTTATGATTCAACTTACTAATAAAATTTGTTTGTGTAAATAAATAAAAATTAAAACTTAAAAGTGTATGTAAAGTTATAAACAAAAAAACATTTATGCATTCACAAATATTGATTTGCATGCCTTTTGACAAATGTCAATGTCCTTGGCATATAAACTGATGTATTATGGTTAAACATGTACATACAGGAACGGAGCCGGAGGGGGGTCAGGGTGGTCATCCGATCCCACTGAAAGTTTGAGAGTATAGAGTTTTGAAATATCTTCGATTTGATATATTATGGCCTCTGTAACCCATAACGAGTAAAAAGTTATGACTTTTGGAAAATCAGCACTATCTATACGTAAAATCAGCAAAATTTGATGCATACTATATATTATTTCCCCAAATTTTAAAAATAGGGTATAATTCACTCAATAATTACGTGACACGACTCAGAAACAGAGCAAAGAAAATCTATCTTATTGTTAATATCTACTTACATGATCTAAACTGCATACAAAATATTGAACTCGGACATTGTTTAAAAACGATCCACCATTTTCATTCTGTATATAGGTTGCGTTTTGACTCTCCTGAGCCGTTTTTCTGGCTCCATCACTGTGTACATAACTTGTTGGTTGAATTGATGGCTTGGTGCTATATTACCTTTGCTGGATGGCCAAGTAAAAATGATTGTAGATACACACACATAGGCTGAAAGGAAATAAGCATTATTGATGTTCCAGAAAGGCCAGACCTAACTTTAAATCAGAATTGTTGATATTAAGTTTCAGCTGTAATGAACTGATAGACCGCAACATATGGCCATATTCATTACATGCATTTATTTACAATGTTTAAGCAAATTCAAATCCAAGTTGTATTGGCTAATATAATACCTCGTCTCGCACGTCCAAAGTAATACCGGAGTACTATTTTCCTAACCAATTATTTAGACAATAACTAAAATAGGTAACTCGAATATATTTAAGGAAATAGTTTTGATCAATGTGCAACATAATGAAATCATTAATGATAATTTTGATATTATAGGTGCAGTATTTTAATTAACCATTTGATCATTAAATTATATATGAGTGATAATTATTTCATAAAAAGAAATGAGAACCTCTACCTCAGATATTCAAAAAAGGCAAGTGAGAACTGCTCATTTTGTTGGGCCATCTGAAGTGTACCGTACATATTTTATTTGTTTAACTTATTTTCATTGTAAAAACTGTGTGAATGATGCCCAGATCAATAGTCGAATAATTCTAAGAATAATAGATAGAATTTAAACAGTAGAAGAGAATAATTTAATCAACAATTCAATACCGTTTATTCAGAATGATGATAAATCGATGAACAATACACGTATAAATCTGATAAGAGAGAATTTTCTATTCTAGGTGCTCTACGAGAATAATATGCGGAATAGAATGTGTAGAGAATTAGGTTGTTCGAACCATCTCTGCCTGTATTTATAGGGAGATAGTTGAGCATTCTATTACAGTTAGGAAACAACAGAGGTGTGTGTGTGGGCTTTAGGTAGAGCAATCAAAAAGTCCGATTCTCACTCAACTAATCCTGCTAATACTAAAACTTTTTAAATAAAAGACAATTAGAATTAATTTGAACACAATTAAATAATGTTCTCACAAAAACTACTCATTTGATGCATATGAGGTTTAAAATGCTTGTTCTCGCTTAACCATTTAATATTCATATTGTTGAGTACTTCACTACTTCTTTTTAGTTGCAATGGTCCACTTTTCACTATTGTCAATGCACACATTTTTTTTGACTAAACGCAGAAGTTGAACTATTAAAATTTTTCATTCCTTATTAGTAGAAAAAAACAGTTTTCATTCCCTATTAAATTGAGAGGAATATAACAACAGTTTTCAAAAACTTGATTTATACGGAGTAATACATTAATGATAAATAAAATGTAGTCAACGTAAAATATGTCTATAAATGCGAACTCAAAAATTTTGCAACTAAAAGAGAAAGAGAAAGGAGGTAGTACTCTAGGGGTGGGCACGGGACGGAACGGGGCGGGAATTAGACTATCCCGGTCCCGAACCCGATTTAGGATAACGGGACAAAACGGGACGGGACAAGATGTTGTACCGCTATTGTCTCTTTTAAATCGGTTCCGGAACAGAACGGGACGGTTCCGGACATCCCAAAAAATTGCAGGGAAAAAATACAGCTCTAAAGAGAAACTTCATGACAAAAACTACAACACTAAAAATGCAACACATACAAAAATTTACGATAAATGCAACACAAAATATAGTAGATTAATAGGATAGTTGCACGAAACAAACCGTAATAACAACAATAACTCCAACACACACAATACTACTAAGAAACTACAAAAATAAATAAAAAGAAACAATATTATTAGAAGTGAAACATGTGAAGTATACGTGAGTTTCTTTTTAGTATGTAGAAGATAGTTCATACCGTGAGAATAATAAACAGGCTTGACCAGACTGGTAGCCCTGAGAGTATATTTATATGAAATAAGTATCCAAGTACAATAAGGAAACTAACTAATAATTAATTCTAATTATTGCACTATTACACCCCCTCAATCTATGCAGGAGGAACTATGCATAGATTGTCTCGTAAAGACAAAAACTGGTGAGGAGCTCTTGGTGAAGATGTCAGTCAGCTGAAACTTCGTAGGAACATACTGCACCAGGAGATCTCCATGAGCCACTCGTTCACGAACAAAATGATAATCAATGTCAATGTGCTTACTGCGAGCATGCTGAATGGGATTGGCAGATAAATATGAAGCAGATACATTATCACATAACAAACGAACCTGACGAGAAAGAGGAAAACCGAGCTCAAACAAAATGGACCGAATGTGTAATGTATCCTGAACTGTGTATGCAATGGCTCTATACTCAGCTTCAGTCGATGAGCGGGAGACAGTAGGTTGTTTCTTCGACCGCTAGGAAATCAAATTAGGACCAAGAAAAACAGCATATCCAGACGTGGAACGACTGCTATCAGGACAACCAGCTCAATCTGCATCAGAGTAGGCCAGAACCGTGTGTGGGAGTGGCGACAATTGAAGATGTAGTCCATAGGTTTTAGTGCCCTGTAAGTACCTGAAAATTCTCTTAACAGCCAACATATGTGAGGTACGGGGAGCATGCATAAATTGAGATACCAAGTGAACAACATACGTAATATCAGGTCTAGTCATAATTAAATACTGCAATGCACCTACCATGCTACGATACTCAGTAGGATCAGCAAGTTACTCACCATCAGTGAGAGATACCTTGGTTCTAGTCGGTAATGGCGTGCGAACAAATTTAAGTGTATGAAGATGAAAACGGGTGAGAAGATCAGATACATATTTGACCTGAGACAAAAATAAACCTGAAGAATTGCGCACAGCCTGAACCCCCAAGAAAAAATGAATATCCCCTAAATCTTTCATAGCAAAATATTTCCTTAGGAGAGAAATAAAATTACTAATAAGAGTAGAGGAACTGCCAGTAATAATAATGTCATCCACATATAGGAGCAAATAGATGATATGTGTATCCTGACGAAAAATAAACAATGAATTATCAGCACGACTACAAACAAATCCACGAGTGAGAAGAAAAATACTGAAACGATGAAACCATGCCCGGGGAGCCTGTTTGAGATCATAAATGGCCTTGCGCAAGTGATAAATATGATTAGGAAATTGAGGATGAACAAACCCAGGTGGTTGACGCATGTAAACCTCTTCTGTGAGATGACCATGAAGAAATGCATTTTTAACATCTAACTGACGAATAGGCCATTTAAAAGAAACTGCTAATGTAAGAACAATGCGTACAGTGGTGGGTTTAACAACAGGACTAAAGGTTTAACCAGACGTGCTTTATGTCGTTCAATAGAGCCATCAGACCGATATTTAGTTTTATAAATCCATTTAGACCCACCCAAAATTTTGCTAGTCAAACGGTACTAGATCCAACGTTTTATTAGTGATTAGTGCATTAAATTCTTCAACCATAGCCGCTCTCCATTTAATCTTTATTAGCCATAGAAAAACAAGTTGGATCAGGAACCAAAACCGCAGTGTTTAGATTAAAAATAGTTTTGGGTTTAAAAATTCCTGATTTAGAGCATGTTTGCATGAGATGTATATTTTCATAGGGAATTACCAGAACTCAAATCATCTGCCACCACCCCCTCGGCCGAGGCCACCGAATCCGACGAGTCAGTAGATGGGGAACACGGACTCGGAGAACTGCGGCCAGATGGGATGTCCGTAGTGGAGGACACTGGAGAAACAGCCGGCTGGAGTGCCGGGTGCTCTACCGGCGGTGAGCTTGATGGCGGTGATGGTAAACGCAAATCCAAGGAAAAATTCACAAGGGTCATAGGCGAACCAGTAGCAGCTGAAGACTCAGAAAAAGTCCGGGAAAACGACAGTGGGTGCGGCTGTACAGTGGTAGGCTCTGAGGAAGGAGAGGACACTAACTGGGAGTATGAAAAAATATTTTCATGAAACCTAACATTGCGACTAATATAAATTCTACCAATTTTCGGGTCCAAACAACGATATCCTTTATATTCAGACGCATACCCCAGAAACACACATTGAACGGAAAGAGGAGATAGCTTATTTGCAGAAGTGGCAGGAAAATTTGGATAACATGCACAACCAAACACACGCATAAAAGAGAAATCAGGGGTCCGGTGAAATAATTTTTGATATGGAGAAAAACTAGTGAATTTAGTGGAAGGGAGACGATTGATAAAATAAGTAGCAGTCAAAATAGCCTCAATCCAAAAATTGGCTGGTAGACCAGCATCAATAAGCATGGTTCTAGCCAATTCAAGTATATGACGATGTTTTCGTTCAGCTAAACCATTCTGTTGAGGTGTGTCAGGACATGATTTGCGAAAAAGAATGCCATTATTACTAAAAAATGACCACATACTTAAATTATCAAATTCACGCCTCCATCACTCTGAAAATTTTTAATTTTGTGATCAAGTAAATTTTCCACCAGACACTTAAATGATTTAAAATGCTCAAAGACTTCACTTTTACGGTGCAATGGGTAGATCCAAGTAAAACGGGAAAAATCATCAATAAAGGAAACATAATACTTGAAACCAGAAGAAGCTAAAACTGGAGATTGTCACGCATCTGAATGTATTAAAAATAATGGTTTAGTAGCATAATGAAAAACATCTTGAAAGGGTAATCTCTGAGATTTACCCAATCGACACGAAGAACAATCATGATTAAAAGAGGACACACTACAAATTTGACCAGATTTTCTAAGACCATCTAAAACTCTACTACCATAGTGTCCGAGACGGCGATGCCACAGAGGTCCATTCGCCACACTAGAAGCAAGAGCCAGAGCCGGGGAAGAAGACAAACGAATGGGATAGAGACTGCCGCTACTGGAAGCTTGAAGAAGGATTGCCCCCGTGGTTTTGTCCTTTAGCAAAACAGAATTATTGTCAAAAATAACCATGCAATTATTGTCAGAACACAATTTTTGAATGGATAATAAATTATATTTAACTTTTGGAACATGGTAAACAGATTTTAAATGGAGAGGCCTTGAAAGAGAATTAATAGACATATCACCAATATTTTTAATGGGTAAAACAGTGTCATTTGCAACAGTAACATTAAGAGGTCTGGAGTAAATAGACTTATTAACTAAATTACCTTCCTGAGGGGTCATATGCGCAGAAGCACCAGAGTCTGGAAACCAGACAACGTCATTTGGGTCACCCATGGGTGCAGCAAGTGCTGAAGCAGTAGGCTGATTAAAACGGGACGGACAAGACACTACAAAATGACTTGCAGAATAGCAAATTTGACAAACAACCGGCGGGGGAATGGAACCAAACTGTCCATCTACTAACGGTGAGCCTGCATAACCATGGTTAGTACCAACAACAAAATAAGGATGCGTATATAACGATGAAAAAACCGTATTACATATAACTAAACCTGGTCGTGTAGGAGCTGGCGAACCCGGGTAATAACCCTGCTGAAAATACCCGGCTGGAGGCTGTCCGGGTCGTGGCTGATGGTAGGCGCCCTGCTGGCCGTAACCTGGAGCACCGTATAGGTGCTGCCGCTGTCCATATCCTCGGCCGCACCCTCGCTGCCACCGTCCTTGTCCGCCGCGATGACCTCGGCCGCGATTAAAGAAATTGCCGCCGTGAGGATCTCCCCCAGGTGCAGGTGCTGCAGCCGGAGCCGCGGGTTGAGCAGCAAACGCCGCAGGTTGGGGCGTGGTTTCTTGAGCACGAAGGTAGCGTAGGCGGTTCTCTTGCTCCATGAGCTTGGTCCGTAATTTGTCAAAAGTGAGACCCTCAGGAAAAGTAGTCAAGGTAGTAATGATGGACTCATAATCCGGACCAAGTCCCAAAAGAGTTTGTTCAAGTAGATCTTTCATAGACACCGGGGAAGTAATTGTGGCTAGGACATCCGCAATTTTTTGAATTTCACGCATGTATTATTCAATGGACTGATTTTCTTTCTTTTTGGAAGCGGAGAACATTTGTTTTAATTCTATTGAATGAGCCATACTAGCAGCCATACATCAAGACTCTAGACGATCCCAGATGGTAGTAGAGGTCTGGAGAGTGTGAACCTCAACAAGTATATCACGAGATAAAGTAGCAAACAATCAAGAACGAACTGTTTGATCTAGCTTTAACCAATAATAATACTCGTTTGTCACAATCTCTCGACGAAGATTATCAAAAATATATTGAGAAGGAGCAGTAATCGTACCATCAAGAATACCCATTAAACCGTGTGAGACTAGGAATGACTCAAATTGTGTGCACCAAAGAAGATAATCTTCAACCGCATCAAGCTTTGTGGTGACAATATGAGTAACATTGGAAGTCGAAAAACCCATAGCTTGTGCAATAGCCTCCAAAGAGGAGACCGGAGCCGCTGCTGGACGACGGTGCACTGGAGCAGATGCTAGCGGCGCGACTCCCTGCGCACCGACAAAAGTGGGGCCGCAAAATTGTAGGTGTGAAGGCGATGCTGGAATCGACGTCGGACCTGGCGTGCGACTGCCACGGACTGGAGAAGACCAGTAAAAAACCGGCGACACCCATGTATTCAGATCTAGGGACGAGCTGCTCATCGGGAATGGCGCTACGAAGGAAGGCTGCAAAACTGCGGAGGTTGAGCCAAAACTTAAAGAAGCCGGTGCAGAGGATGTGGAAAAGGCGGCCGGCATCGTTACGGAGGAAACCGCCGCTGTGAGAGGTGGTGCGGCGGTGCTGTGCGATGCTGCCACCGTGAGTGGCACGGTGGTGGGGTTTTCGGCGGCCATAGAGAAGGAAAAAAATTTAGGTTAAAAACCTAGGCTCTTGATACCATGTGAGAATAATAAACAGGCTTGACCAGACTGGTAGCCCTGAGAGTATATTTATATGAAATAAGTATCCAAGTACAATAAGGAAACTAACTAATAATTAATTCTACTTATTGCACTATTACATACTTGATATAATTTAGACTCATTTACGTGTTATATATATTAGATAACTAATACCTAATTAATATTCATTAGTATTTGAATTGATGGTAGACTCACTAACCCACAACTATATACAATTTTGAATTCGGAACAACGGGACGGAACGAGACATATTTTATTTGTCCCGATCCCGTTTTGTTTTGAAACGATTCGGGATCGGAACGGGACAAAAATAGTTTGTCCCGAATTAAACGGGACAATTTCGGAACGGAACCGGAACGTTCCGGAACGGACCAACGGGATCTGGTCTTTTACCCACCCCAAGTAGTACTTCCTAATTTCTTATGCATGCTTAATTTTATCTTACAGGAAAAAGAAATAAAATATCTTTACGGACTACGGAGTATAAAAGTTCTTTTGATCCCCACGCATGACAAATTCTTGACTTCCGGAAACTCTCAAATTAATCTCAGTATCCATTATAAATATCTTCAAGAATAATTTCCAGCTCACCCCAAAAACTATCTCCCTCCAAAATGTGGATCCAAACATCTTCAATTTGCTTTTGCTTGTGGTGGTTAGCCACCGCCTTTGCCAATGCACAATCACCGGCGGTTTCACCCACCACCCCTACCGCCGCCACGCCGCCGACCACCACTCCACGTCCAGCCACCACCCCTCTGCCTACAACCCACCCGCCAACAGCCGCAACTCCAGTTTCTTCACCGAAGCCTAAAATTTCAACACCACAACTACCACCGGCGGCGGCCCCACATGTTGCAGTTACGGCGCCGTCAAAGCCACCTGCATTGGCACCACAACCGCAAGTACCAATTGCATTGCCGCCGGCAGTATCCCCTGCTCTGCCCCCCACGAAAAAATCCCTTCCACCGGCACCGGCGCCGACAAAGAAACCGCGGGCCCCACCCCGAGTAACCAAGCCGCCTGCACCTGCGCCGGCGGTGCCACCGCCCAAGCCATTACTGGCTCCTGCACCGGCGCCGGTTGCTCTGCCGCCTGCTGGGACACCAAAATCAGCTCCGGCACCTGCGCCGGCTCATGCAAAGCACAAGAGAAAGAAGTGGAAGCATAAGCACAAGCGACATCACGCTCCACCACCAGCACCGGTTGTGAAGAGCCCACCACCACCGGCGGTGGAAGATTCCGCCGATGTAACCCCAGCTCCATCCCCCGCTTCTGATTTGGTAACATAACATATTAACATTAATATTTAGAAAATACCGAAATATGAGTAAAAAATTTTGAAATTGAAAATAAGACAATCATATTTTCTATTAATTATCTAAATATGAGTTATTAATGATAAATTTGAAAAATATTATCATGTTTAAAATTTAGTACTATTAAAATTTGATAGAAATTACTTTTATTTTAAGAACAAAAACATGACGGTGCTATATATTTTGCAATTAGATTATGTTTTTACTCATATTTTTAGGAATTCATATTATTAAAAAGGTTAAAGGATCAAATAGGTACATGAACTGACTTAAAATGTTCAATTAGTCTCTTATTTAAGAGGTTCTATACGGCCGTCGCCAATTGGAGCGGTTCCCGATGGATTTTTTTGATGAAATATTTTGAGCATTTTTCTTCATTAAGTCTAGTTTACCCATATCAAATTTCAGCTAAAAATTAAATCGGGAAGTCAGTGAAATGATTTTCCGAAATCTACTGCGTTGTTTAACTGCGCAATTATCTTCAAAACATTATTTGACTGCCTTCCCGGTTGAATTTTTAGCTGAAATTTGGTATGGGTAAACTAGACTTAATGAAGAAGATGCTCAAACAATTTCATCAAAAAAATCCACCGGGAACCGCCCCAATTTGCGATGGCCGAGTAGAATCTCCTATATAAGGGGCTAATTGAACACTTTAAGTTAGTTCATGTACCTATTTGACCCTTTAGCCTATTAAAAATCTTGTTTTTATTTGATTACTTCTTTGAATTGGAAATTTTGTTTTTGCAATTATATACGATAGTACTACGTGTATTTTATGGTCAAAATAAGAGTTATCTATTTTTTTTAATTGTTTTTTCAATTTGGTGCTTGTATTATTACAAAAACGTCAATTAAGTCCTCGCACTTTTGAAAAAATTAATTAAATTCTTGAACTTTGTAAAAATGTTATTCAATTGAGTCCATTAGCAGATTACCCACCATGTCAGCGTGTCCACATGCTGACGTGACACACATGTGTCAGCTCAGTTTGCAGTGACTTTGCTGACATGACACACATGTGTAAGCCTAGTCAATCATTTAGCGATGGCATGACGCCCATGTGGATCGTTGCGTCAGAGGCGTCTTTAGAAATCCGGAGACTCCAGGCGAAAAACACTTGATATTGACATGTTATATTAATGTGATTTTTGCAACACAAAAGACAAAAAAAGATAAATTGAATAAAAATACACTAAAAGAAAAAAAGCACATTCAAAGAGTAGTGAACATCAAAATTTAAATGTAAACATACACAAAATGGACCAAAATTTACACTTCCTCCGCCCCAAGTAAAGATTATCATTTGTCTCTTTTGAAAGTTTCATTTAAAAAGTTCTCATTCTCATTTTAATTTTATAATATAGTTAACTCTTTTATGGCAAAATAGCCATCAACAACAACAACAACATCCAAGCCTTATTCCCAAAAAAATTTTGATATTGAATTGATGATAAAGTAAGAATAAAGTAAGATTAATTTAAAGTCACATAAACTTTACTAAATTTGATATGAGACCATAGTAGTACGTCTAAATTTTCCCTAGTAACGTACTTACAAAAATATAAAAAATATAACAGTCAACAAAAAGCTAAAGTTCATAAATATAATACTCCGTAATAATCAGTGAAAATATAAAATAACTAAATAACTACGACCATCAAACTAATTAAACATTACTTCAATAATTCATTAATATGGTGGCTAGTTGGAGTAGTTGCTACGAGCCTACCATTTAATTAGAGCTAAAATCACTTTATCTATCTTTAGGCTACCAATATATCAAAAACATGATATCTTTGCTTCCAAACTACTAAAATTAAAATAGATAATTTATACTATAAATAATTTTTTTGAAGCCCCACTAAAATATGAGGCCCAAGACATTTGCCTTGGCCAACTCCCCATATAGCTGCCCCTGCGTTGCGTGTGCGTCACGTCAATGGGTGACTAGCTTGCTAACATAGCAAACATGAATTTTGAGTTCATTTGGATCTCAAATTCAATTCTTTCAAATCAAACTCAATAAAAAATTACCCTCTGTCTTAGGATTTCTTTATTATATTGCTCGATCGAGCTTGCAACTTGTCTGTGTTTCAATTCTTTTTAAACAAAATTATATTTACTACGGAGATTCACTACAAAAAACCAAGAGATTCAGAGATTTTGGCAGGTATTTTGGCAGGGAAATGCCAAATCCGTGCCAAAAATACTTTGACACGAGCTATTTGGCACGAAAAATCGGTAAGTCCGTGCCAAATTCCGTTCCAATCCCGTAATTTTTTTGTAGTGTATATTATTGTCATCATTGTCTTTTTATTACATCTTACTCGATCTAATTTTTTAGATCTAATTTATTAGATCGAGTAAGATGTATATTATTACATCTTACTCGATCTGATTTTTTATATTTGTCTTTTTATTTATGCTAATTTGAGTAACATTTTGATAATATACAAATCGTTATTATTTTTGTTTTGAAAATACTTTTAAATATCTAAGTTTTGAATATTGTCATCATAAAGTATATCACGCAACTTTTAGTGGGAGGAAGAGCCTATTAATTGCTTCACTTTATTTTTTCATACATTTGGTCTCTAAAAGAATAAATATCATCATCTTTTATTTTGTGTCCAATTTAAAATATGTATGTCACGACATGTAAAACCACCTTAAGGTGAGGAGAAGGATTATGATCAAGTGTAAAATGAAAAAAACGTTAGTTATTAAAAAAAAACAATTAAGATGTCATAGTCTTATGCCCACTATAGAACTAATATACGCCGGTGACGTTTAATTCAACTATGAGAGTTTTTTTTTTTGCAAAAAGAAAAATTAATTAATATTAATCAAATCATTGTTCAACACAGATATAATAAAAGCAGGAGGAGAATAAAACCAAGATCACAAATCAAACATAGAACAAGCAGCACTAGCTAATGTATGAGCTGGCTTATTCGCTGACCGCTTAATGCCATAATGACAAAAAGAAATGCTCGAAAAATAATTCGCCAAATCTCTTATGTCATCACCCAAAAATCCAACTGACGAATAATTCGATCCATGTAATATCTCTGAAATAGCTCGGGATGCATCAGACTCGGCCTCTATCTCGAGCCAGCCGTTATCCTTGACCCAACTTAGAGCTTCACGAACTCCCACAAGTTCAGCACTTAACGGTGATAAGCTTCCGGACCATGGAAGAGCAGCCCCCGCAACGAACCTGCCCCTATCATCTCGAACAGACCAGCCTAGCCCGCAACCATTCGTTCGCACCGCTGCATCAACATTAAGTTTCATTTTTTCCCGCTGCAGGTCTGCACCACGAAGAAGCCGCAAATAGCTCCCTCTGCACCTTAACTCTTCTTACTGCATGTGCTTGAGACCATCCCTCAAGCATGGATTGTGATCTATGGCAAAACATGCTTCTCCAGACGCGGTGATTCCGCTCACACCAGAGAGCCCAACAGCCCCACACTAGCTTCTCCAGACTCTCCTTTCTCCTACTCCGGAATTTCAGATTTATTTGCTCCACAAATGGCAAAACAGTCCCCTCAGTCCACTTCCACGACAAAGCTTCCCAGCATCCGCTACAAACCTGCCAAAAAAAACATTTTAATTTTAGGAGGAAGCTCACATGACCACATGGCTGTCCAATCCAATTTTTCCAAACCCCCCATCTCTCCCACCAAACGCTGATAGCAACTTTTAACCGAAAAATGGCCAATTTCCTCCCATCTCCATCATAACAAGTCTAGGATATGTCTTTCTTCAAAAATATCATTTATGATGCAAGCTTTTGATCAAGGAAGCATCTCTTTCTTCAAAAATATCATTTATGATGTGATGATCCCATTCTTTTTTATCTGTGACAAAGAGGTTTGCCACCACCGCCTCGTGTAGTCCTTCATCTGCCATCGAATCACTCTTGGATTCCCCTTGTCCGGAAGTCAAGGTTCCTTCCAAATATTGATAGAGTGTCCATTTTCCACCCTTCAGTGATAACCTTCTCGAATAATCTCTTGAGTTTGAAAATAAACTCCGCCAAATAAAAGAAGGATTATTTCCTATTTTAGCCTTTAGAAAAGTGCTCTTCGAATAATACCTGGCCATAAAAACCCTTCCCACAAGAGAATCATGACATGTAAAAATCCTCCAAGCTTGGTTAGATAGCATAGTCAAATTAAACTCCCGAAGTCTTCTAAATCCCATGCCCCCAGCTGATTTCGGCTTACAAAGGGAGTTCCATTCTTTCCAACGAATTCCTTTACCTCATTTTCCTTTCCACCAGTAGCCATTCATAATTATTTCAATCTCACAGCACAACTCAATAGGCAGCAAAAAGACATTCATAGCGTAAGTCGGCATTATCTGTATAAGAACCTTTAAAAGAACCTCCCTACCAGTCTTGGATAAAAAATTATTTTTCCAATTATTAATTCGATTGATCACCCTCTAACGAAGATAACCCAAGATCTATTTTTTACTCCTTCCCACTAAAGTCGGCTAACCCAAATATTTTTCGTAGTCCCCCGCCAGCCCCACACCAAGCTAATCAACAAGCCCCTCCCGACAACTGGCCGCCGCATTAGTACTAAAAAATACCTTAGATTTATTAAAATTGATTACCTGTCCTGAGGCCCTCTTGTAATCTGATAATGCTTCCTTGATCAATGAAGCTTCGTCATGCGTGGCTCTAAAAAATAACAGGCCGTCGTCTCCAAAAAATAAGTGAGAAATCATAGGTGCCCCTCGAGCAATGGCAACACCATGTAAATGTCCCATGTATTCATATCCGTATCATAAATATTTGCAATGGAGCCAAAGATTCATTATTTTTTGGCTTGAGATTATGATGGAATAAAGCAAAATGACTCACTAAACTGTCTGCGCTTCTTTGTTATGAAGCAGCTGTCAGTCCATGCAATTTTGGACGGGATTTTCACTATGGGTCATCCGGAAACAGTCTCTCTGTGCTTTAGTACAGGGGTAAGACTGTGTACATCCGACCCCCCTTACCCCACCGTAGGTGAGAGCCTTTGCGGCACTGGGGTAAATGAAAATGAAAATGAAATGACACATATGTATGTTGAAGTATATTTGTAGTACTATAATTTAAGAAAAAGTATGTATACTTATATATTCAGCGGGTCGGGTCGGGGCGGGTCAGGGCGGCACGGGTCAATTCTAATACCCGGACCCGCCCCATTGTATAGGCAGGGCGGGGCGGACCCGCCCCATTTGCAAGACGGGGTGGGGCGGACCCGCCCCAAATGTCTCGGGCCAGGGCGGGTCATTGCGGGTCGGGTTTTTTTGACATCCCTAAGAAAAATGCCTCTTTAACCTCTTCACCACGGACAGGTATGAGAAGCACGATATTACAACTACGAGAGCAGATGAAATTTAGGCAACGTAAGACAATATTATTATTATTTTGGAATTCGGATCCTTGGTAGTTAGGATGTGTACACGAAGTATTTATAGACCTTTAGTTCTAGTATTCTAAGAGGAAACGGATACATTTAGTGCAATTAATTAGAATAGAGTCTTGTAACGTCTCGAACGTTGTGCAATCATTGTTTCCCTCAGGTCCACATTCCTTCCGTTATTTCCTGCCGCTGCCAGATATCTATGCACGAATAATAGTCTGCCACATAAGCCCTAAGAAGAGTCCGACATCGCTAGAACTCCACCTAGGCTCGAGGTCTGTTGTCTGGCCTGGCGTGGTTGTAGGTTCTTTTCGTGGATTGGATTCCTAATCAGGCCCAACGGCTATTATTTATTATTAATCCCGATTAATGGGCTGATCCCGTCGATCAACTTTGCTTTAATCAGTCTTGGATCATGGTTGTGATCTATGGTAGCATCATACACATACATCATTGTTTATAGACTAATTTATACTCGTAGTATATTAAATCATTATTAAAACACTAGTTCAAAATTTCAATGTGACATCAGAATTGACATCAACTTCATGAATTTGTGAATCACAGAATGAAGGAGTTTCGATTATGGAGCGCGGAAGATCAAGAATGTGGACCAATGTTGGTGTTACCGTGACAATATTATTCACAATTATAACCTAGCCATATATACAAGCTCTTTCTTCTTTTACAGGGAGTGTGCACTTGGATCAATTATATGCTTGCAATATACTACTAGGTTATAAATGATTTATATTCTTGTAACAATATACTTTATTCCTTTTTGTGACGCTATGAACCATATATATGTATGTAACAAAAAGGTTGAGGGACCACTTTGATGTCTATCTGAAGAAATCCTTGCAATCTCCCCTTTGATGTCTTCTTGACAATTTGATCTTTGATGCCGGGGGTTGAGGGACCTTCAGTATCTTGCATGTAGTCCTTGCCTTCCAGAAGTTGCTCTTGATCAGCTTGGATGAAGTCCGGTGACGCCTCTAGAATGAATATTCTTTGGGTTTAGTTGTGTAGGCTTAGTTGGGTTTACAAAGCCATAGGGACATGTTCTCTCATTACTTTCTTCATTTTCTCTCTGTACTCCCCCTCAACTGGAGCACTCGGTATGCTTTGTCATTGTTAGGCACCGGAGAGGATAACATTGAACACTCCCCCTAGAATGTTGCATCCGTTGAGAGATTCCTTGCTTTGTCTGTGTAAGGCGCCAGGAGGAGAAAACTTAAACTCCCACTCAGAATGTGCAAGGTTTGATTGCTCACAGCTTGTCATACCCGCCATGTGTGTGGAGCAATCTAAACATGTACCACACATGACGGTTTCCCTGAGCTCACCATGTAGAATTTCAGCATATTGATGATCACATAATGTTGATGAGTCAGGGGAGGCTTCAGCAGTTGATTATTGATTGTTGTAAGATGACCGTTGACGAGAGGTTGATTGAATTATCTATGACTTTCGGACCTTTACAGTTAGGTTTAGAAAATGTTTGACCTCAGGGTTGACTTTGAAAGAATTTGAACAGATTTGCCTAAGTTTTGACCTGGACATCGGTGATTTACAATATTTGTCGGAAAACTAACATTTTGACCCTCAAGGACTGCGAGTGAGGGCGCGTGAGGAAGGGTTCTGGGGCATAGCCCTAGAATTAATGTAGATCATTTCGTTAGCTTTCTAAAAAAAAGTTTGCTCAAATCGGATCACCGAGTCAAAAGTTATGGCCAAAACAATGCGGTGTCGCAGAAAATCTCTAATTTTGAGTTTTTGAGGAATTTCTTCGAAGTTGAGGTTCTCGATGATGAATGTCGAGAGCAAGTGGATTTTAAACAAAATTCTAAGGCAATACTTCGAAATCCTAATCGTTGCCTCGAAGAATAATGGCGAAATCCACCTACAAAACAAACCTCAGAATATCGAAATCTGCAGAATTTCAAAATGTTTGAACATCGAAAACTTTGGAGTTTCGAAAACCTCATAATCTCGAAAACTTGCTATTTGAAAAACATCAGAACATCAAAAACTCCTGAAACATATATAAGCAGGGAATCATTCAGAGATCCTATAAGGTAAATCTTCGATGAACTGCAAAGGATGTCAAGATTCGAATTATGAGTTCCAAGAAACTGCAAACTTTGAAAGATTCAAAACATCGAGAAATTTTGAAAATCTCGAAATCTTCAGAATGTCGAGATCCAAAACATCGAGATCCCAAATGTCGAAATCCCAAAACTCGAAATTCCTAAACTCGAAATTCCAAAACCCGAGATTACGAATCTCGAGATCTTGATTTCGAGATTCAAATCTCGAGATCTTGATTTCGAGATTCAAATCTCGAGATCATGATTTCGAGATTCAAATCTCGAGATCTTGATTTCGAGATTCGAATCTCGAGATCAAGATGTCGAGATGCAAATCTCGAAATCAAGATTTCGAGATTCAAATATCGAGATCAAGATGTCGAGATGCAAATATCGAGATCAAGATGTCGAGATTCAAATCTCGAGATCAAGATGTCGAGATGCAAATCTCGAGATCAAGATGTCGAGAAGAGGAAATCGAGCCCCTAAATGTCGAGATCCTGCAAAACGAAAACATTGATTTTTGAAAATCTGAAACATGTTCTGAATAGCCCTAATAATTTATGAAGAACTTTTCGTTAGCTTTCTAACAAAAAAAAGTTTGCTTAAATTGGATCACCGAGTCAAAAGTTATGGCCAAAACAGTGCGGTGTCGCAGAAAATCTCTAATTTTGAGTTTTTGAGGAATTTCTTCGAAGTTGAGGTTCTCGATGTTGAATATCGAGAGCAGGTGGATTTTAAACAAAATTCTAAGGCAATACCTCGAAATATGAATCTCGAGGTTTAAATCTCAAGATCTTAATCTCGAGTTTGCCTCGAAGAATAATGGTGAAATCCACCGGCAAAACAAACTTCAGAATATCGAAATCTGCAGAATTTCAAAATGTTTGGGACATCGAAAACTTTGGAGTTTTGAAAACATTAGAAAATCGAAAACTTGTTGGTTGAAAAACATCAGAACATCGAAAACTTCTAAAAACTTTGATAGGCAGAGATTCATTCAGATATCTAAAAATGTATAGCTTCGAAGTGTTCTGAACAGGAAAGATATCAAGTTTAGAAGAAATCAGTGATTCAAGAAACTCCAAACATTGAAAAATTCAAAACATCGAGAAATTTTGAAAATCTCGAAATCTTGAGAATGTCGAGATCCAAAACACCGAGATTCCAAATGTCGAAATCCCAAAACTCGAAATTCCAAAACTCGAGGTTTCAAAACTTGAGATTTCAAAACTCGAGGTTTCAAAACTCGAGATGTCAAAACTCGAGATGTCAAAACTCGAGATGTCAAAACTCGAGATTTCAAAAGTCGAGATGAGGAAATCGAGTCCCTAAATGTCGAGTTCCTGCAAAATGAAAACTTCGATTTTCGAAAATCTGAAAGCTGTTCTGAAAAGCACTGAAGGTCGAGATTCTCCTGTATCAGTTTCAAGTCAAAAACGTTTCTGCAGCAGTGAAAAATAAGGATTTCGAGATCTCAATGTAGAGATCTTCGAAATATAAAAATTGCAGAAAACGAAAAAAGAGGTATGCTGCTGGATCGGTTTTGAAAGGCGAGTCCAACAGTATGATTTTTACAAAATTTCGATCACAAACGAGATTACAGGAGCAAATCTCTACATATAGAAAAACAGAAGAAAAAAACAGAGCAGTTCTTCGTTAGATCCAAAAATCGCAGATAGATCCAACCTATTTCACGCCTCGGCTCTGATACCAAATGTTAATCCCAGAATACTAACAATCATACAACCATAACAATGATAAAGAGGCAGATAGAAAGATATGTCGAAGATTAAACGCGAATCTGGTATACCGTATGAAAACCGGCCGCTGCTCTCCCTGGAGAAGGAGAGCAGTGGCAACCCTAATCTCTCTCTATCTCGCCTCTGCGTCTCTAAGCCTCTCTCAATCAGTTAGGGTTCCCGTAAGTTAGCCTCCTTTTATAGGAGAAGGTTGCTAACTTACGGGTTACAAGGAAGCCCACGGGCTGATACACATTTGTGGCCCATATAACACGTTTAATTAATAACTACACAAATACAAAGATAACTAACTAGATTGAACACCATAAAATATTCCCAATAGTGGGCTAAGTAATTAATTAAGGCCATTTAATTAGAGATCATTTGGCCCATCCTAATGTAACAAGGATATTCGGCCATCCCTCTATAAATAGAAGGGGAATGGACCGAACATACTTGAGGGTTTCACAATTAGAATAGTCATATCATTCTCGAAGCTCTCTCTCTAGAATTCTAAGTCTCTACACAATCTATTCCAAGATTTTGAAGATCCTTAAACCCCCCGACATCAAAGATCAAATTACCAAGAAGACAATAAAGGGGATATTACAAGGAGTTCTTCATGAAGCCTTTCTAAAAAGACAAAAGAAGCTGATATCCTCTGAAGATCAAGACAATGATAAACCGCGTTTCATTGCAAATTGAACACAAAGGGGGAGATTGTTAGAATATATTTTATTGTGTTCAATTTAATTAGATTTATCTTTGTTTAATTAGGATTTAATTAGTGGACTAAGTAATTAATCAAGGCCATTTAATCAGAGATCATTCAGCCCATCCTAATGTAACAAGGATGTTCGGCCATCCCTCTATAAATAGAAGGGGAATGGACCGAACATACTTGAGGGTTTCACAATTAGAATAGCCATATCATTCTCGAAGCTCTCTCTCTAGAATTCTAAGTCTTTACACAATCTATTCTGCATATTATTCTGGTAGAGCACATAGATTAGAAATTCTCTCTCTAGCTGTTCGAGTACTGTGTGTATTGTTCTTCACCGAATCATCATTATGAATACACGGTATATGTTGATGTTGAATTTCTCTTATACTATTTAAATTCTTTCTATTATTGTTAGAATATTCGACTGTTGAAATTTGGGAATACATCACAAAATATACATTCAAGAGACCATACACTGTATGACAAAATAATAGATGTCCAATATGAAGATACTACAAAATATTTGGTAGTTAATCAACCACCAAATAGACTAGATATGAAGATACTAGATCTAGGCCTCTTCAGATCAATTCAATGTCTAAAGGATAAATGCCCAACAAGAATTTTTTCTACTTTGGTCAAGAACTGTAAAAATGCTTTCATTGCATACAACTCTCATTCCTTAAATCATGTAATCCTAAGTTTAAATTTATGCATGATTGTAGTAATGAAGGTAAGGGGGGTGTTACACATGAGTAGGTTCACATAAGAAAGCAAGCACTAAAAATGCAATAACGTTTACCACTGCCAATCAGTCTGATGGTCCTTGATAAAAGTCTAGAGGGGGGGGGGGGGGGGTGAATAGACTTTTAAGTCTTTTCGAATTAGGTGTTCACTCCCCTCTGAATAAGTATAATCCTTGGAACCTTTTGAGAGGTTTAGGATTGGCAGCGGAAGTTTTTATCTTTTTGGACAAACACACTAGAAGTTTGGTAAGGATTGACTTTTGAGTAGGAACTATTTTCTGGATATTTTCTAAGGCTTTTTGTTTGATGGTTTAGTGGCTTTAAATGTAATGACTCACAGATGTATCCTGGTTCGGAGGTGGTGTAATCCTCCTACATCCAGTCCCACTCTATAGATGGATTTCCACTAAACTATTTAACCAATACACTTAGTGACTAGTTTACCCTTGATCACAGGCATAAACTATCAAGTTTTCATTAGGAGTACACACCACTCCAAGTTATTCTTGCCTCTAGGTTTTTCACTAATGAATCAATCTGATTCAAATGTTACTCATGTCCTATTCTACCCACTCTTTGGATTTGCAGCACAAATTCTTTCCAAAGGTGTTACAACTTTTCACCAACTATTCTAAGCTCTAGTATGAATCTTTCATTATGAACTAGTCTAAGAGCTTAAAGAAATGTGAACGAGCCAAGAGTAAAGTGATGAATTAACACTTTATCTTTTGCAGGATATTCTGAGTATGATTGCTTTGTTTGCATTGCACTTAAGCTCGCTGAATCTTCTTCGTCACATTCCTTGATTTATTTATAGACTTTGAGTTTGTTGAATATCTCCCGTTGGGTGAGGAGATTCAATCTTGATCGTTGAAACATCCACTTGATCTTTTATCTTCAGTATGTCCTCCTTTTGTCTTGTTTTGAGTAGCCTGTGTTGCTAGTTTTGTTTTCTTGTTTGAGTCCATGCTTCCAGTTGTATGTGATCGTATGGGTTGACTCTGTAAAGCAAAACATCTTTCAGTCCACTTGTATATAGGAGTATGTGTTGACTCTGAAGTATTCTGTAGTTCCACTTGTATATAGGAGTATGGGTTGATTCTGAATTATTCTGCAGTCCACTTGTTTATTTAGTCCCGTGACTCTTTAAGAAAGTATTTAGAATACCTTTAGCTCCTCTGTTGCAGTTTGAGCTTCTCTGGTCTAACTCAGAGTTTTTCTGTTGTCAGCATTGAGGTTTTCTGTTGTCATCACTGAGGTTCTCTGTTACTGAGGTTCTCTGATGTTATCACTGAGGTTTTCTGTCACTGAGGTTCTCTGATGTCATCGCCGATGTTCTCTGTTACTGAGGTTCTCTGTCACTGAGGTTCTCTGTCACTGGCATTCTCTGATGTCATTGCTGAGGTTCTCTGATCCTAACAGAATACCTCGAGACTTTCTGTTGCAATCAGATTTTTTCGATCTATTCTGTTATGATCAGAATACATTGGTTTCTGTCACTGACTACCTCGAGACTACCTCTGGTTTCTCCCAGCCTCCCCTTTCTCCTTTTCTTCTTGTTAATTTCCATTCCCTTTCCTCCTCATTCTTCTTTTATTTATTCTTGTGCCAGCACTCAGTCGTTTCACCAACACCAACGGCGTGGTTGCAACTGGAATCAATGCGACGGTGAGGATGAGACGGTCGATTCGCTGCTCCAACAAGAAGCTCTAATACCAGGCCTTAATATTGAGGTAATAATCTATTTCGATTTTTCTACTTGTATTTTAGGGTTTTGTTTACTTAAAATTTCTGATTTTTGTATATTAGGTATGGTATAACACTTAATTCTTGAGTACTTTGTATTATTGTAAGAAAAGGTAGTGTTAGTTATTGAAATTTTAGTTCAATTTTTCTATTTCACATTTATGCTCATAACATGTTTGTTGAAATGACTCAATGATGTTTTTTTGTTTAAATCCAAAACTTTTACTCTCTGTTTTGTTAATTAGTTCAAGATTCTGATTTTCTTGTTTCCCGATTTAAATAATGATATAGTTATTTTCCAAATTCTTTCTTGGACTGTTTTTCTTCTTTTTCAAACAACCCCTGTAATTTTGTTTTTATTGAAATTGTGCGTTTTTATATTATATGAACTATTGTTGAACTATTTTGCTTCATTGTTGGAACATATGGTGTTCATCAAAGACCATATTGTCAAGAAGACATCAAAGGGGAGATTGCAAGGATTTCTTCAAATTGTCAATATACTTTATTCCTTTTTGCAGCGCAGACCACTTTGTCTTTGTTGTTATTGAGCTTCCTTTGTCTTTGAACTTGACTTCTGAGGAAGGCTATCTGAAGAAATCCTTGCAATCTCCCCTTTGATGTCTTCTTGACAATTTGATCTTTGATGCCGGGGGTTGAGGGACCTTCAGTATCTTGCATGTAGTCCTTGCCTTCCAGAAGTTGCTCTTGATCAGCTTGGATGAAGTCCGGTGACGCCTCTAGAATGAATATTCTTTGGGTTTAGTTGTGTAGGCTTAGTTGGGTTTACAAAGCCATAGGGACATGTTCTCTCATTACTTTCTTCATTTTCTCTCTGTACTCCCCCTCAACTGGAGCACTCGGTATGCTTTGTCATTGTTAGGCACCGGAGAGGATAACATTGAACACTCCCCCTAGAATGTTGCATCCGTTGAGAGATTCCTTGCTTTGTCTGTGTAAGGCGCCAGGAGGAGAAAACTTAAACTCCCACTCAGAATGTGCAAGGTTTGATTGCTCACAGCTTGTCATACCCGCCATGTGTGTGGAGCAATCTAAACATGTACCACACATGACGGTTTCCCTGAGCTCACCATGTAGAATTTCAGCATATTGATGATCACATAATGTTGATGAGTCAGGGGAGGCTTCAGCAGTTGATTATTGATTGTTGTAAGATGACCGTTGACGAGAGGTTGATTGAATTATCTATGACTTTCGGACCTTTACAGTTAGGTTTAGAAAATGTTTGACCTCAGGGTTGACTTTGAAAGAATTTGAACAGATTTGCCTAAGTTTTGACCTGGACATCGGTGATTTACAATATTTGTCGGAAAACTAACATTTTGACCCTCAAGGACTGCGAGTGAGGGCGCGTGAGGAAGGGTTCTGGGGCATAGCCCTAGAATTAATGTAGATCATTTCGTTAGCTTTCTAAAAAAAAGTTTGCTCAAATCGGATCACCGAGTCAAAAGTTATGGCCAAAACAATGCGGTGTCGCAGAAAATCTCTAATTTTGAGTTTTTGAGGAATTTCTTCGAAGTTGAGGTTCTCGATGATGAATGTCGAGAGCAAGTGGATTTTAAACAAAATTCTAAGGCAATACTTCGAAATCCTAATCGTTGCCTCGAAGAATAATGGCGAAATCCACCTACAAAACAAACCTCAGAATATCGAAATCTGCAGAATTTCAAAATGTTTGAACATCGAAAACTTTGGAGTTTCGAAAACCTCATAATCTCGAAAACTTGCTATTTGAAAAACATCAGAACATCAAAAACTCCTGAAACATATATAAGCAGGGAATCATTCAGAGATCCTATAAGGTAAATCTTCGATGAACTGCAAAGGATGTCAAGATTCGAATTATGAGTTCCAAGAAACTGCAAACTTTGAAAGATTCAAAACATCGAGAAATTTTGAAAATCTCGAAATCTTCAGAATGTCGAGATCCAAAACATCGAGATCCCAAATGTCGAAATCCCAAAACTCGAAATTCCTAAACTCGAAATTCCAAAACCCGAGATTACGAATCTCGAGATCTTGATTTCGAGATTCAAATCTCGAGATCTTGATTTCGAGATTCAAATCTCGAGATCATGATTTCGAGATTCAAATCTCGAGATCTTGATTTCGAGATTCGAATCTCGAGATCAAGATGTCGAGATGCAAATCTCGAAATCAAGATTTCGAGATTCAAATATCGAGATCAAGATGTCGAGATGCAAATATCGAGATCAAGATGTCGAGATTCAAATCTCGAGATCAAGATGTCGAGATGCAAATCTCGAGATCAAGATGTCGAGAAGAGGAAATCGAGCCCCTAAATGTCGAGATCCTGCAAAACGAAAACATTGATTTTTGAAAATCTGAAACATGTTCTGAATAGCCCTAATAATTTATGAAGAACTTTTCGTTAGCTTTCTAACAAAAAAAAGTTTGCTTAAATTGGATCACCGAGTCAAAAGTTATGGCCAAAACAGTGCGGTGTCGCAGAAAATCTCTAATTTTGAGTTTTTGAGGAATTTCTTCGAAGTTGAGGTTCTCGATGTTGAATATCGAGAGCAGGTGGATTTTAAACAAAATTCTAAGGCAATACCTCGAAATATGAATCTCGAGGTTTAAATCTCAAGATCTTAATCTCGAGTTTGCCTCGAAGAATAATGGTGAAATCCACCGGCAAAACAAACTTCAGAATATCGAAATCTGCAGAATTTCAAAATGTTTGGGACATCGAAAACTTTGGAGTTTTGAAAACATTAGAAAATCGAAAACTTGTTGGTTGAAAAACATCAGAACATCGAAAACTTCTAAAAACTTTGATAGGCAGAGATTCATTCAGATATCTAAAAATGTATAGCTTCGAAGTGTTCTGAACAGGAAAGATATCAAGTTTAGAAGAAATCAGTGATTCAAGAAACTCCAAACATTGAAAAATTCAAAACATCGAGAAATTTTGAAAATCTCGAAATCTTGAGAATGTCGAGATCCAAAACACCGAGATTCCAAATGTCGAAATCCCAAAACTCGAAATTCCAAAACTCGAGGTTTCAAAACTCGAGATTTCAAAACTCGAGGTTTCAAAACTCGAGATGTCAAAACTCGTGATGTCAAAACTCGAGATGTCAAAACTCGAGATTTCAAAAGTCGAGATGAGGAAATCGAGTCCCTAAATGTCGAGTTCCTGCAAAATGAAAACTTCGATTTTCGAAAATCTGAAAGCTGTTCTGAAAAGCACTGAAGGTCGAGATTCTCCTGTATCAGTTTCAAGTCAAAAACGTTTCTGCAGCAGTGAAAAATAAGGATTTCGAGATCTCAATGTAGAGATCTTCGAAATATAAAAATTGCAGAAAACGAAAAAAGAGGTATGCTGCTGGATCGGTTTTGAAAGGCGAGTCCAACAGTATGATTTTTACAAAATTTCGATCACAAACGAGATTACAGGAGCAAATCTCTACATATAGAAAAACAGAAGAAAAAAACAGAGCAGTTCTTCGTTAGATCCAAAAATCGCAGATAGATCCAACCTATTTCACGCCTCGGCTCTGATACCAAATGTTAATCCCAGAATACTAACAATCATACAACCATAACAATGATAAAGAGGCAGATAGAAAGATATGTCGAAGATTAAACGCGAATCTGGTATACCGTATGAAAACCGGCCGCTGCTCTCCCTGGAGAAGGAGAGCAGTGGCAACCCTAATCTCTCTCTATCTCGCCTCTGCGTCTCTAAGCCTCTCTCAATCAGTTAGGGTTCCCGTAAGTTAGCCTCCTTTTATAGGAGAAGGTTGCTAACTTACGGGTTACAAGGAAGCCCACGGGCTGATACACATTTGTGGCCCATATAACACGTTTAATTAATAACTACACAAATACAAAGATAACTAACTAGATTGAACACCATAAAATATTCCCAATAGTGGGCTAAGTAATTAATTAAGGCCATTTAATTAGAGATCATTTGGCCCATCCTAATGTAACAAGGATATTCGGCCATCCCTCTATAAATAGAAAGGGAATGGACCGAACATACTTGAGGGTTTCACAATTAGAATAGTCATATCATTCTCGAAGCTCTCTCTCTAGAATTCTAAGTCTCTACACAATCTATTCCAAGATTTTGAAGATCCTTAAACCCCCCGACATCAAAGATCAAATTACCAAGAAGACAATAAAGGGGATATTACAAGGAGTTCTTCATGAAGCCTTTCTAAAAAGACAAAAGAAGCTGATATCCTCTGAAGATCAAGACAATGATAAACCGCGTTTCATTGCAAATTGAACACAAAGGGGGAGATTGTTAGAATATATTTTATTGTGTTCAATTTAATTAGATTTATCTTTGTTTAATTAGGATTTAATTAGTGGACTAAGTAATTAATCAAGGCCATTTAATCAGAGATCATTCAGCCCATCCTAATGTAACAAGGATGTTCGGCCATCCCTCTATAAATAGAAGGGGAATGGACCGAACATACTTGAGGGTTTCACAATTAGAATAGCCATATCATTCTCGAAGCTCTCTCTCTAGAATTCTAAGTCTTTACACAATCTATTCTGCATATTATTCTGGTAGAGCACATAGATTAGAAATTCTCTCTCTAGCTGTTCGAGTACTGTGTGTATTGTTCTTCACCGAATCATCATTATGAATACACGGTATATGTTGATGTTGAATTTCTCTTATACTATTTAAATTCTTTCTATTATTGTTAGAATATTCGACTGTTGAAATTTGGGAATACATCACAAAATATACATTCAAGAGACCATACACTGTATGACAAAATAATAGATGTCCAATATGAAGATACTACAAAATATTTGGTAGTTAATCAACCACCAAATAGACTAGATATGAAGATACTAGATCTAGGCCTCTTCAGATCAATTCAATGTCTAAAGGATAAATGCCCAACAAGAATTTTTTCTACTTTGGTCAAGAACTGTAAAAATGCTTTCATTGCATACAACTCTCATTCCTTAAATCATGTAATCCTAAGTTTAAATTTATGCATGATTGTAGTAATGAAGGTAAGGGGGGTGTTACACATGAGTAGGTTCACATAAGAAAGCAAGCACTAAAAATGCAATAACGTTTACCACTGCCAATCAGTCTGATGGTCCTTGATAAAAGTCTAGAGGGGGGGGGGTGAATAGACTTTTAAGTCTTTTCGAATTAGGTGTTCACTCCCCTCTGAATAAGTATAATCCTTGGAACCTTTTGAGAGGTTTAGGATTGGCAGCGGAAGTTTTTATCTTTTTGGACAAACACACTAGAAGTTTGGTAAGGATTGACTTTTGAGTAGGAACTATTTTCTGGATATTTTCTAAGGCTTTTTGTTTGATGGTTTAGTGGCTTTAAATGTAATGACTCACAGATGTATCCTGGTTCGGAGGTGGTGTAATCCTCCTACATCCAGTCCCACTCTATAGATGGATTTCCACTAAACTATTTAACCAATACACTTAGTGACTAGTTTACCCTTGATCACAGGCATAAACTATCAAGTTTTCATTAGGAGTACACACCACTCCAAGTTATTCTTGCCTCTAGGTTTTTCACTAATGAATCAATCTGATTCAAATGTTACTCATGTCCTATTCTACCCACTCTTTGGATTTGCAGCACAAATTCTTTCCAAAGGTGTTACAACTTTTCACCAACTATTCTAAGCTCTAGTATGAATCTTTCATTATGAACTAGTCTAAGAGCTTAAAGAAATGTGAACGAGCCAAGAGTAAAGTGATGAATTAACACTTTATCTTTTGCAGGATATTCTGAGTATGATTGCTTTGTTTGCATTGCACTTAAGCTCGCTGAATCTTCTTCGTCACATTCCTTGATTTATTTATAGACTTTGAGTTTGTTGAATATCTCCCGTTGGGTGAGGAGATTCAATCTTGATCGTTGAAACATCCACTTGATCTTTTATCTTCAGTATGTCCTCCTTTTGTCTTGTTTTGAGTAGCCTGTGTTGCTAGTTTTGTTTTCTTGTTTGAGTCCATGCTTCCAGTTGTATGTGATCGTATGGGTTGACTCTGTAAAGCAAAACATCTTTCAGTCCACTTGTATATAGGAGTATGTGTTGACTCTGAAGTATTCTGTAGTTCCACTTGTATATAGGAGTATGGGTTGATTCTGAATTATTCTGCAGTCCACTTGTTTATTTAGTCCCGTGACTCTTTAAGAAAGTATTTAGAATACCTTTAGCTCCTCTGTTGCAGTTTGAGCTTCTCTGGTCTAACTCAGAGTTTTTCTGTTGTCAGCATTGAGGTTTTCTGTTGTCATCACTGAGGTTCTCTGTTACTGAGGTTCTCTGATGTTATCACTGAGGTTTTCTGTCACTGAGGTTCTCTGATGTCATCGCCGATGTTCTCTGTTACTGAGGTTCTCTGTCACTGAGGTTCTCTGTCACTGGCATTCTCTGATGTCATTGCTGAGGTTCTCTGATCCTAACAGAATACCTCGAGACTTTCTGTTGCAATCAGATTTTTTCGATCTATTCTGTTATGATCAGAATACATTGGTTTCTGTCACTGACTACCTCGAGACTACCTCTGGTTTCTCCCAGCCTCCCCTTTCTCCTTTTCTTCTTGTTAATTTCCATTCCCTTTCCTCCTCATTCTTCTTTTATTTATTCTTGTGCCAGCACTCAGTCGTTTCACCAACACCAACGGCGTGGTTGCAACTGGAATCAATGCGACGGTGAGGATGAGACGGTCGATTCGCTGCTCCAACAAGAAGCTCTAATACCAGGCCTTAATATTGAGGTAATAATCTATTTCGATTTTTCTACTTGTATTTTAGGGTTTTGTTTACTTAAAATTTCTGATTTTTGTATATTAGGTATGGTATAACACTTAATTCTTGAGTACTTTGTATTATTGTAAGAAAAGGTAGTGTTAGTTATTGAAATTTTAGTTCAATTTTTCTATTTCACATTTATGCTCATAACATGTTTGTTGAAATGACTCAATGATGTTTTTTTGTTTAAATCCAAAACTTTTACTCTCTGTTTTGTTAATTAGTTCAAGATTCTGATTTTCTTGTTTCCCGATTTAAATAATGATATAGTTATTTTCCAAATTCTTTCTTGGACTGTTTTTCTTCTTTTTCAAACAACCCCTGTAATTTTGTTTTTATTGAAATTGTGCGTTTTTATATTATATGAACTATTGTTGAACTATTTTGCTTCATTGTTGGAACATATGGTGTTCATCAAAGACCATATTGTCAAGAAGACATCAAAGGGGAGATTGCAAGGATTTCTTCAAATTGTCAATATACTTTATTCCTTTTTGCAGCGCAGACCACTTTGTCTTTGTTGTTATTGAGCTTCCTTTGTCTTTGAACTTGACTTCTGAGGAAGGCTATCTGAAGAAATCCTTGCAATCTCCCCTTTGATGTCTTCTTGACAATTTGATCTTTGATGCCGGGGGTTGAGGGACCTTCAGTATCTTGCATGTAGTCCTTGCCTTCCAGAAGTTGCTCTTGATCAGCTTGGATGAAGTCCGGTGACGCCTCTAGAATGAATATTCTTTGGGTTTAGTTGTGTAGGCTTAGTTGGGTTTACAAAGCCATAGGGACATGTTCTCTCATTACTTTCTTCATTTTCTCTCTGTACTCCCCCTCAACTGGAGCACTCGGTATGCTTTGTCATTGTTAGGCACCGGAGAGGATAACATTGAACACTCCCCCTAGAATGTTGCATCCGTTGAGAGATTCCTTGCTTTGTCTGTGTAAGGCGCCAGGAGGAGAAAACTTAAACTCCCACTCAGAATGTGCAAGGTTTGATTGCTCACAGCTTGTCATACCCGCCATGTGTGTGGAGCAATCTAAACATGTACCACACATGACGGTTTCCCTGAGCTCACCATGTAGAATTTCAGCATATTGATGATCACATAATGTTGATGAGTCAGGGGAGGCTTCAGCAGTTGATTATTGATTGTTGTAAGATGACCGTTGACGAGAGGTTGATTGAATTATCTATGACTTTCGGACCTTTACAGTTAGGTTTAGAAAATGTTTGACCTCAGGGTTGACTTTGAAAGAATTTGAACAGATTTGCCTAAGTTTTGACCTGGACATCGGTGATTTACAATATTTGTCGGAAAACTAACATTTTGACCCTCAAGGACTGCGAGTGAGGGCGCGTGAGGAAGGGTTCTGGGGCATAGCCCTAGAATTAATGTAGATCATTTCGTTAGCTTTCTAAAAAAAAGTTTGCTCAAATCGGATCACCGAGTCAAAAGTTATGGCCAAAACAATGCGGTGTCGCAGAAAATCTCTAATTTTGAGTTTTTGAGGAATTTCTTCGAAGTTGAGGTTCTCGATGATGAATGTCGAGAGCAAGTGGATTTTAAACAAAATTCTAAGGCAATACTTCGAAATCCTAATCGTTGCCTCGAAGAATAATGGCGAAATCCACCTACAAAACAAACCTCAGAATATCGAAATCTGCAGAATTTCAAAATGTTTGAACATCGAAAACTTTGGAGTTTCGAAAACCTCATAATCTCGAAAACTTGCTATTTGAAAAACATCAGAACATCAAAAACTCCTGAAACATATATAAGCAGGGAATCATTCAGAGATCCTATAAGGTAAATCTTCGATGAACTGCAAAGGATGTCAAGATTCGAATTATGAGTTCCAAGAAACTGCAAACTTTGAAAGATTCAAAACATCGAGAAATTTTGAAAATCTCGAAATCTTCAGAATGTCGAGATCCAAAACATCGAGATCCCAAATGTCGAAATCCCAAAACTCGAAATTCCTAAACTCGAAATTCCAAAACCCGAGATTACGAATCTCGAGATCTTGATTTCGAGATTCAAATCTCGAGATCTTGATTTCGAGATTCAAATCTCGAGATCATGATTTCGAGATTCAAATCTCGAGATCTTGATTTCGAGATTCGAATCTCGAGATCAAGATGTCGAGATGCAAATCTCGAAATCAAGATTTCGAGATTCAAATATCGAGATCAAGATGTCGAGATGCAAATATCGAGATCAAGATGTCGAGATTCAAATCTCGAGATCAAGATGTCGAGATGCAAATCTCGAGATCAAGATGTCGAGAAGAGGAAATCGAGCCCCTAAATGTCGAGATCCTGCAAAACGAAAACATTGATTTTTGAAAATCTGAAACATGTTCTGAATAGCCCTAATAATTTATGAAGAACTTTTCGTTAGCTTTCTAACAAAAAAAAGTTTGCTTAAATTGGATCACCGAGTCAAAAGTTATGGCCAAAACAGTGCGGTGTCGCAGAAAATCTCTAATTTTGAGTTTTTGAGGAATTTCTTCGAAGTTGAGGTTCTCGATGTTGAATATCGAGAGCAGGTGGATTTTAAACAAAATTCTAAGGCAATACCTCGAAATATGAATCTCGAGGTTTAAATCTCAAGATCTTAATCTCGAGTTTGCCTCGAAGAATAATGGTGAAATCCACCGGCAAAACAAACTTCAGAATATCGAAATCTGCAGAATTTCAAAATGTTTGGGACATCGAAAACTTTGGAGTTTTGAAAACATTAGAAAATCGAAAACTTGTTGGTTGAAAAACATCAGAACATCGAAAACTTCTAAAAACTTTGATAGGCAGAGATTCATTCAGATATCTAAAAATGTATAGCTTCGAAGTGTTCTGAACAGGAAAGATATCAAGTTTAGAAGAAATCAGTGATTCAAGAAACTCCAAACATTGAAAAATTCAAAACATCGAGAAATTTTGAAAATCTCGAAATCTTGAGAATGTCGAGATCCAAAACACCGAGATTCCAAATGTCGAAATCCCAAAACTCGAAATTCCAAAACTCGAGGTTTCAAAACTCGAGATTTCAAAACTCGAGGTTTCAAAACTCGAGATGTCAAAACTCGAGATGTCAAAACTCGAGATGTCAAAACTCGAGATTTCAAAAGTCGAGATGAGGAAATCGAGTCCCTAAATGTCGAGTTCCTGCAAAATGAAAACTTCGATTTTCGAAAATCTGAAAGCTGTTCTGAAAAGCACTGAAGGTCGAGATTCTCCTGTATCAGTTTCAAGTCAAAAACGTTTCTGCAGCAGTGAAAAATAAGGATTTCGAGATCTCAATGTAGAGATCTTCGAAATATAAAAATTGCAGAAAACGAAAAAAGAGGTATGCTGCTGGATCGGTTTTGAAAGGCGAGTCCAACAGTATGATTTTTACAAAATTTCGATCACAAACGAGATTACAGGAGCAAATCTCTACATATAGAAAAACAGAAGAAAAAAACAGAGCAGTTCTTCGTTAGATCCAAAAATCGCAGATAGATCCAACCTATTTCACGCCTCGGCTCTGATACCAAATGTTAATCCCAGAATACTAACAATCATACAACCATAACAATGATAAAGAGGCAGATAGAAAGATATGTCGAAGATTAAACGCGAATCTGGTATACCGTATGAAAACCGGCCGCTGCTCTCCCTGGAGAAGGAGAGCAGTGGCAACCCTAATCTCTCTCTATCTCGCCTCTGCGTCTCTAAGCCTCTCTCAATCAGTTAGGGTTCCCGTAAGTTAGCCTCCTTTTATAGGAGAAGGTTGCTAACTTACGGGTTACAAGGAAGCCCACGGGCTGATACACATTTGTGGCCCATATAACACGTTTAATTAATAACTACACAAATACAAAGATAACTAACTAGATTGAACACCATAAAATATTCCCAATAGTGGGCTAATTAATTAATTAAGGCCATTTAATTAGAGATCATTTGGCCCATCCTAATGTAACAAGGATATTCGGCCATCCCTCTATAAATAGAAGGGGAATGGACCGAACATACTTGAGGGTTTCACAATTAGAATAGTCATATCATTCTCGAAGCTCTCTCTCTAGAATTCTAAGTCTCTACACAATCTATTCCAAGATTTTGAAGATCCTTAAACCCCCCGACATCAAAGATCAAATTACCAAGAAGACAATAAAGGGGATATTACAAGGAGTTCTTCATGAAGCCTTTCTAAAAAGACAAAAGAAGCTGATATCCTCTGAAGATCAAGACAATGATAAACCGCGTTTCATTGCAAATTGAACACAAAGGGGGAGATTGTTAGAATATATTTTATTGTGTTCAATTTAATTAGATTTATCTTTGTTTAATTAGGATTTAATTAGTGGACTAAGTAATTAATCAAGGCCATTTAATCAGAGATCATTCAGCCCATCCTAATGTAACAAGGATGTTCGGCCATCCCTCTATAAATAGAAGGGGAATGGACCGAACATACTTGAGGGTTTCACAATTAGAATAGCCATATCATTCTCGAAGCTCTCTCTCTAGAATTCTAAATCTTTACACAATCTATTCTGCATATTATTCTGGTAGAGCACATAGATTAGAAATTCTCTCTCTAGCTGTTCGAGTACTGTGTGTATTGTTCTTCACCGAATCATCATTATGAATACACGGTATATGTTGATGTTGAATTTCTCTTATACTATTTAAATTCTTTCTATTATTGTTAGAATATTCGACTGTTGAAATTTGGGAATACATCACAAAATATACATTCAAGAGACCATACACTGTATGACAAAATAATAGATGTCCAATATGAAGATACTACAAAATATTTGGTAGTTAATCAACCACCAAATAGACTAGATATGAAGATACTAGATCTAGGCCTCTTCAGATCAATTCAATGTCTAAAGGATAAATGCCCAACAAGAATTTTTTCTACTTTGGTCAAGAACTGTAAAAATGCTTTCATTGCATACAACTCTCATTCCTTAAATCATGTAATCCTAAGTTTAAATTTATGCATGATTGTAGTAATGAAGGTAAGGGGGGTGTTACACATGAGTAGGTTCACATAAGAAAGCAAGCACTAAAAATGCAATAACGTTTACCACTGCCAATCAGTCTGATGGTCCTTGATAAAAGTCTAGAGGGGGGGGGGGGGGGGGGGTGAATAGACTTTTAAGTCTTTTCGAATTAGGTGTTCACTCCCCTCTGAATAAGTATAATCCTTGGAACCTTTTGAGAGGTTTAGGATTGGCAGCGGAAGTTTTTATCTTTTTGGACAAACACACTAGAAGTTTGGTAAGGATTGACTTTTGAGTAGGAACTATTTTCTGGATATTTTCTAAGGCTTTTTGTTTGATGGTTTAGTGGCTTTAAATGTAATGACTCACAGATGTATCCTGGTTCGGAGGTGGTGTAATCCTCCTACATCCAGTCCCACTCTATAGATGGATTTCCACTAAACTATTTAACCAATACACTTAGTGACTAGTTTACCCTTGATCACAGGCATAAACTATCAAGTTTTCATTAGGAGTACACACCACTCCAAGTTATTCTTGCCTCTAGGTTTTTCACTAATGAATCAATCTGATTCAAATGTTACTCATGTCCTATTCTACCCACTCTTTGGATTTGCAGCACAAATTCTTTCCAAAGGTGTTACAACTTTTCACCAACTATTCTAAGCTCTAGTATGAATCTTTCATTATGAACTAGTCTAAGAGCTTAAAGAAATGTGAACGAGCCAAGAGTAAAGTGATGAATTAACACTTTATCTTTTGCAGGATATTCTGAGTATGATTGCTTTGTTTGCATTGCACTTAAGCTCGCTGAATCTTCTTCGTCACATTCCTTGATTTATTTATAGACTTTGAGTTTGTTGAATATCTCCCGTTGGGTGAGGAGATTCAATCTTGATCGTTGAAACATCCACTTGATCTTTTATCTTCAGTATGTCCTCCTTTTGTCTTGTTTTGAGTAGCCTGTGTTGCTAGTTTTGTTTTCTTGTTTGAGTCCATGCTTCCAGTTGTATGTGATCGTATGGGTTGACTCTGTAAAGCAAAACATCTTTCAGTCCACTTGTATATAGGAGTATGTGTTGACTCTGAAGTATTCTGTAGTTCCACTTGTATATAGGAGTATGGGTTGATTCTGAATTATTCTGCAGTCCACTTGTTTATTTAGTCCCGTGACTCTTTAAGAAAGTATTTAGAATACCTTTAGCTCCTCTGTTGCAGTTTGAGCTTCTCTGGTCTAACTCAGAGTTTTTCTGTTGTCAGCATTGAGGTTTTCTGTTGTCATCACTGAGGTTCTCTGTTACTGAGGTTCTCTGATGTTATCACTGAGGTTTTCTGTCACTGAGGTTCTCTGATGTCATCGCCGATGTTCTCTGTTACTGAGGTTCTCTGTCACTGAGGTTCTCTGTCACTGGCATTCTCTGATGTCATTGCTGAGGTTCTCTGATCCTAACAGAATACCTCGAGACTTTCTGTTGCAATCAGATTTTTTCGATCTATTCTGTTATGATCAGAATACATTGGTTTCTGTCACTGACTACCTCGAGACTACCTCTGGTTTCTCCCAGCCTCCCCTTTCTCCTTTTCTTCTTGTTAATTTCCATTCCCTTTCCTCCTCATTCTTCTTTTATTTATTCTTGTGCCAGCACTCAGTCGTTTCACCAACACCAACGGCGTGGTTGCAACTGGAATCAATGCGACGGTGAGGATGAGACGGTCGATTCGCTGCTCCAACAAGAAGCTCTAATACCAGGCCTTAATATTGAGGTAATAATCTATTTCGATTTTTCTACTTGTATTTTAGGGTTTTGTTTACTTAAAATTTCTGATTTTTGTATATTAGGTATGGTATAACACTTAATTCTTGAGTACTTTGTATTATTGTAAGAAAAGGTAGTGTTAGTTATTGAAATTTTAGTTCAATTTTTCTATTTCACATTTATGCTCATAACATGTTTGTTGAAATGACTCAATGATGTTTTTTTGTTTAAATCCAAAACTTTTACTCTCTGTTTTGTTAATTAGTTCAAGATTCTGATTTTCTTGTTTCCCGATTTAAATAATGATATAGTTATTTTCCAAATTCTTTCTTGGACTGTTTTTCTTCTTTTTCAAACAACCCCTGTAATTTTGTTTTTATTGAAATTGTGCGTTTTTATATTATATGAACTATTGTTGAACTATTTTGCTTCATTGTTGGAACATATGGTGTTCATCATAACACTTAATGTTCTAGAGGTCATTCTTTTTTCTTGTCCATAATGTGTTTGATAAAATGTTGCAATGAAATGTTGTTATATTCATGATGCTTAAATGTTTGGTCATCCTTTTTTTGTGACTGATCTTTTTTTGATAATTAGTTCAAGATTTTAATTTTCTTGTTTCCCAATTTGAATGTAGGAGAAGATGCTGGAGTTGCAGGGAGACAACATTGATACTAAGTTCCATTCCAAAACTAAGTTTAGACATGTTGGTGTAATCTCGAGATTTGCAGGGAGCTCATTTGCTACTTTTAGGAATATTTACTAAAATAATACAAAAACATACTCTTGGGTGTACAAGTTTATCAGTACATAAGACTTATATATGTTGTTTACCTCTATTATGTAAGTTCTTGTAATAGTCACTTTGTAAAAATGTTCTGTTGTTCTTATATATAGTTTGTAAATGTATTTAGAATGTAAAATTGAAAGTGTCCTAGAATGTACTACCCAAATGTTACTTAAGATTAATGAATATGTATTTCCTCTTTTTTGTTATTTATGAAAAGTTTCATCTTTTTTGTTATTTATCAATATTTATAGACGATAGCCATTGAAATGTGACAATGCTATGTGGCCTCACAGACAATATTATCTCCTCACATACACATAGGTGTGCTTGCACAAACAAGATTATTTACTCACAGACACAATAATTTGCACGCCCAAATGTCTTTCATACAAGGGCCAAACAATATATTCATACACAAACAATATAATTTACTGAAATAATAATATGACAACAGGTGTACAAGGAACATAAGAAAAACATGATTGAATTAATAATACATTATGGAACCTTGATTAAAACAAGTACAATCATTCAATAACTAAATTACATATGTCAATTATCAAAACTATTCCACAAAACACAATCTGTGTTATAAATCTAAATAGTAGAAACTGCAGGTAATCTGTTCCATTAGAACCTTGACAACAGGTCATGAAACTCCCTTTGCTCTTCACTATAAGTTTCATGAGGTTTGTTTTCTGTGCTGCTCATTTGTCTTGTCACTTTTCTTAGCACACCCACCCAATTTGTCCCTGCAGTGAGCATGAAAATTATGTATCTTTTCTTAAACACAGATTCCTACGCAAAGACACAAACACATTTCCCTCTATACAGTGGAGCTAATCTCCTAGTTCACAGTTTAAGAACTTTAACAATTGAGTAAGACTCATAATGCCAATAGAGTGAGTTTACTTGACAATGAATGATTGTTTGAATAGTGTAAGACCATATGTTCCAACAATGAAGCAAACTAGTTCAACAATAGTCCATATAATATAAATAAAACACACAATTTCAATAAAAACAAAAAATACAGGGGTTGTTTGAAAAAGAAAAAAAAACAGTCCAAGAAAGAATTTGGAAAATAACTATATCATTATTTAAATTGGGAAACAAGAAAATCAGAATCTTGAACTAATTAACAAAACAGAGAGTAAAAGTTTTGGATTTAAACAAAAAAACATCATTAAGTCATTTCAACAAACATGTTATGAACATAAATGTGAAATAGAAAAATTGAACTAAACTTTCAATAACTAACACTACCTTTTCTTACAATAATACAAAGTACTCAAGAATTAAGTGTTATACCATACATAATATACAAAAATCAGAAATTTTAAGTAAATAAAACCCTAAAATACAAGTAGAAAAATTGAAATAGATTATTACCTCAATATTAAGGGCTGGTATTGGAGCTTCTTGTTGGAGCGGCGAATCGATCGTCTCATCCTCACTGTCGCATTGATTCCAACTAAAACCACACCGTTGGTGTTGGTGAAACGACTGAGCCTTGCGCTGACGCAAGAATAAATAAAAGAAGAAGAATGAGGAGGAAAGGGAATAGAAATTAACAAGAAGAAAAGGAGAAAGGGGAGGCTTGGAGAAATGACTTAGAAGAAGGGAGGGGGAGAGGGGAGAAAGAAGAGGAAATGTGTGCAGAAGAAGGGAGGGAGAGAAAGGAGAGAAGCGGGCGAAGAGGTAAAAGAAGAGGTGGAAGGAAGTAAGTTTTTGAGAGTAATTTTTAGAGAGTATTTATAGTGTGTATAGAGTGTGTACTAATGTGTGTATAGAATGTGTACTAATGTGTGTACAAAGATCATTTTTGATTGAAATAATCTAAGAACTCTAGAAGCTCTGGTTTTTTTAAGCTCTACTCGAAAAACTGCACACTCTCTTGTTTTTTTATGTTATGATATAATTTGAGGTAAATGAGAAGTCTATAATTACAGGGACAATAAAGTCCGATCGACGGCGCCCTGCGGTCGTCGCCACTCACTTGAGCCGACGCTTGGGATTTACGGACTTGCCGTCTTGCCGACGTGGGACCTGGGAGACGAATGGCCGACTTTGTTAGTTTTTCCTCAATGAAAGGTGAAAAAGTTCAATTTTGATTTGATTTCATGCCTTTTCACCGTGGAAGGGTTTGATCCTAAATGAGGATGCAGTCCAGCTTTTCTCGGAAACTATTCACTTCTTCACCGCATTTGACTCCCATTCAACTCCCGTCTCCAAATGAAACAGATTTATGGTATGTAAAACCCAATGAAGTGAAGAGCGAGGCACTGTTAGAACAATACATGGAAATTTTGTCACCAACTGAGAAGGAAAATGTGCTTCGAATGGCTGGAGATGAGCACCAGAAGACTGCACTGCTTTCTCGAGCATTGGTCCGTAGTCCGTACAACCATTGCCCGATATCAGATCAGTTCTCCTGTTGATCCAAGATTTCTGAAATTTAGAAAGAACAACTACGGGAAGCCTGAAGTAGAATGGAAACACAGTGATCATTGGCAGTCACCCCCATTGCATTTCAATATGTCACATACCAATTCTCTTGTAGCTTGTGGTGTAACGGAAGGTTCTCTGATCGGTATTGATGTAGAAGAAAAGCTGAGGGCGGTGAAAAACAATGTTTTAAGCTTAGCTCGGAGATACTTATCAGGGCCCGAATTTGAATTCTTAAGTTCAATAAAGGATTCCGAAGCTCAACGCCAGGAATTTATAAAGCTATGGACCATGAAGGAGGCATATGTCAAAGCACTGGGTGTTGGGTTCTCAGGATCCCCTTTCAAGACGTTTACTCTTCGTTTTAGGCGCTTTTCCGAAAGAAGCTCTCTTCTCTCTTTGAATTCTGATTACAGGGCTCCTGAAATAGCATTGGATCAACAAGACCATCTTCAAAAAATAATGAGTTATTGGCAGTTTGCGCTTATTGAGTTAGATGGTTCTCATTATGCTGCCATTTGCACCAAAAAAGGTGAAGTTAGTACATCAATGAAAGTATGGAAGACAATTCCATTTCAGGAAGATGTGTGCATTTCCGGAACTGATGCAGTTGTAGAAGTGAATGACTTGATATAAACCTTTAGTTATTGGAAGAATTAGAATTTGACTGATGGGAATTATTCTCATCTGTAACCTTTAGTGTGTGTATATATATATTTACAGGGCCAAACTCCAATGTGAACGGGCATGCCTTCACTTTTCGACAAGGGCAGCTTAAATGGGGAGCTTTATGTCCGAGTAGAATATCAATAACTATTAAGTTTTACAAGTAAGCTTACTAACATAGGCCTGCTGAACTTGAAATTTCAGGATTGAATTCTTTGCACTAACCTTTAACTTTTTTTGGTCATAGGCAATTCTATTTTATTTTATAACATAAGTAGCTCATTGTTTTTTCTATTCACACACTTTAGTATTGTCAAGAAAACCCTTTATGTCGCTATGAAGTCTCACTATGTAGACAAACTATAACAAATTATATTAGAATGTAATAAACATTAATCAATTCAAAAATTTATCAGCTTGTCTTATTAGTGAATTACCAAACAAAACCACAAATCAAGATTGAGATAACTTATAGTTGAATTTTATTCAACATATCATGAGGAAGAATGATCTATATACAAAGATGTGAATACTTCACTATAATCTTAATAAGGCAAAATTAGGGCAAGTTGAAACATCTTTCTCCTACAACTTGTTCAATAACAAAACCACCACTCCACCACCACCTCCTCCATTTAAAGAAGGAAAAAGATACCCTCAATTCTAAATACTATTGAAATCATCCATCATGGATTTCTTGAACTTTCCGGTAGACCTTCACACTCAAGGGATCATTCTTCTTCATCTATATTATGAAAAGGAAGTGGGACTGTCTTGATTGCTCTGAACTTGCCAGCATTGTTTAGATGCTCATTTTCCAGCCTATTCCATTCCCAAAGAAAAAAGACATATGCTGTAGGTTAAGAGAATTCAAATAAAGGGAAACTAAAGACAAGTAGTTATCAAGAAATTATAGCTCTTTGATACCTATAGAAATTCCAATGCCCTCTCCTGATGACTTCTAGGGCAGCTAAAAATAGCCCTGTTACCCTATAATCTACACTCCCAAATTTGTAATGTAATACCGTTTGCAACCATGCCAACCTTAGAATAAGATTTAATCCCTGCAAAATGAAATTGAAATATTTATTTGTTATTGATACTTTTTGTTATTTGAAAGCAACAATTTTACAATAAGCAACATATAAATGCGGTTGGATCCAGTCTCAGTGCTACATTTTAACCATTAGTTTTTCCTATTTTTGATCTCCAATATTCATCCCTTTAACTTGTGGTGTATGAATTAATAATTCTGATCGCTTATCAAAATACATTACAAATTAGTCGGATAAATGATCAAAATAACCAAAAGTGGCAATAGTTACACAGCATGCACCAAAATTAACATTAGTAAAAGCCAGGACGAAGATAGAAATGACCTTTTTACAACTAAAATGTCAAACTGCAATATCGGAAGTGATTGTAGTTTGACGGTTAAACTAAACCAAGCCCAATTTTAGTTTGTCTTTGAACCAAATGATCTTAAATTATTGTCAACCCGATATATTTGGTTACTAACTAAATGATGATCTTGTGAGAGTGAGCCTTGACCACTCCCCTAAGTGGCAGGTCCATGGCCCTTAGCCAGTTAGCCGCTTGATGGTTTGGGTAGCCTCACTAGCTAGGGCCAGGTTGTGATCCTAAGTCCTAACCAAAATAGAAGTATGATGAGTTGATGACATAACAAATAATATACCATGGAGAAGTAGTAAATGAACTTTTTGGGTAGCATAAGTTCATTCCTTAACCAAAGGTTGTTGGAATGAGGTTGGAGCAAACCCCAATCCTTCACAAAGTCCCAATACAGTTGGTACACTGTTGCAGAACTTGAAATGACAACAACTAGGCAAAGCCATCCCAAGCTTGTCTCTCTTTCATATGCCACTTTTGCCCCTGCTGCCAACATTGCTGACACATATTTTCCGAGGTTTACGAGGTGACTTTTATTCCCTTCGTCCAGCCACCGTCTAGCACACTGCAGTTTTTATGAGCTGAAATTGTTAACCATCGATCTTACACCGGTTAAATATAAAAACACATCAAGTCATGATAAAGACCATGATGTCACATTGTTTCTCATAGTGGCTAGGGAGGATTTAAATAAAGGAAAATGGTGGAAACCTGCATGGCTCTCCAGTAGTAAGGAAGGAAAGAAACTGCATAAGCCAAGTCTCTGTAGTACTTTGTCCTCATGCAGTATCCATAGTCTTGATTTTTGTAGCTTCCAGTTACATAGTAGCATGCTATGTACTCAACCTCTCTCAGTAATGGAATCTGATTGACCAAATAATAATATGCACCATTACTATTGTTTTTTACTTGAGGGTGAATACATATAATTAAAATCCGGTCTGTCTGTTTAGTTTCTTTGTATTTTTTTCGTAAGGTTTTCTATTAATTGATCCATTTTAATGTTGGCAACTCTTACCTTACTTTCCTGATAAAGTTGTCTCATAACTGGTGTATGTGTCGATTAATATTGTTATATTGGTAATTGGTAACTTTACTCATTTGCAAATCAATCATTTGATTAAACAAATTTAACTTTCAAGACACTTTTTCCAGATTTACTCTTTCTGATCCCAATTTCCATGTTGGCAGTTTCTCTTTTCACTACTTTTTTTCCCCCCAGAATTTATACATTTGGTGAAAAAAAAAACAAATTTGGGCAAATTTTTTATGACATGATCTCTAAGTCAGTAAATATATAAGACAAAATAATAGACACATACATAGGTTATAGGAACAAATCACCAAATGTTTCTATGTTTTCATTTTCCTTTGGCGCTTTTGATCTTGTTTGCTTATTGATTCTACTTTTTTATCTTTTTATTTTCTTCTTTTCTTCTCTCCTTTTTTCTATACTATTCACTGCTGTTTACTATTTTAGTAATTATCCAATAGGTGTAGCTACTAAAAAACAGGAGTAGATATTAATTCCTTTTTATTATAAACTTGTGACAATTATACCTAGGACAAAGATAGTCATTGCATATCAGGTCTATCCCACTCCTGTCTTCCATAATTGTCCTTTTAATTACAAAAATTATATGAATGAATTACTTTAGATGAAGTCTGTCCCACCTTGATTGAGTTGTTGGCTCTATTATTATACAGGTGCCTAGTGTTTCATGGACCCCTAATGGGCTGCCTTGGCTTGATTATTAAAACAATGCCTTCTTACCTGGCTGCAAAGTTGATCAGCCATGAAGAAGTCTAGCATGGCAACCTTATACATAGGTGACAAAATGATGTTCCTCATCACACGCAGGAACTGAAAGCGGCTTGTTTTGTAGACAATGTTGAAAGGACATACCAGTAGCAGTAGAAAACTCTACAGTAAAAGGTAATAAAATTAAAGCAAACCTTTTTCCTTAATAGCATAGAAAGATACTGAATTTTCTCAAAGAGATGCAAAAAAGTTTATTAGTAAATTAATTACCAATAAAAGAAGGCCAGGGATGGCCTGAACTTGGGTAAAGGCATACCCTTTTGATACAAGAGCAAGATGAAGAAAGAGGACACCGACCACAACAGTCATTGAAGTTGTACAGATCAAGAACACATCCCTATACTTCAGTTCTTTCTTGGGAGCCAACTCTAATATGAAGGAGTAGTTAATCCTAGTCTTCCTCCACATGAAAATGTTGCATCCATACATCAACAAGTGCAAGAACAGTAGGCTGAACATGCTGCAGAAAGTTGAGATTTTTCTGCTTAGTGGGTACATTTTAACACAAAAATTTGGAAATTAAACTTCGAGGATTAAAAGGGTTCTTGCCTTAGAACAGGATACACTGTTTCCATGTAGAATGTATTTGATTGAGCCTGTCTGTACATCCCAGTAATATGAGCCATGATTAGATATCCCACTAATAGAGCTACAAAACATCCTGTGAATAAACCTGAGGTATAGATGAAACAAGATCAATGGTCTTATCAAATTATTGGAAATTAAAATGTTGATAAGTAGCTGCAGACATATATTGTAGAGTGAAATGCAAGGATATCTTAAACTGAAAGAAATATGTACTTAGAACCATGACAGTTTTTTTTATTAAAGATAAATTACATCTACTATGTTCATATCGTTATAAAAATACACTAAATTAGTTTTTTTCTTGTTTCTGTATTACAGAAAAGAGCTTTGGTTTACTATGTGAGTTTTTAAAATTTGAGGTCTTCTAAATTAAAAGTGGAAATATCCCAGTTCGGTCACTTTTTTGTTTGACATATCATTCATGTCCACCCATAAAATAGTTTTCATATTTAACTTTTAACATTTCAATTTGATTTCTTTTATTTCGAAAGTAGCCTGAATTCTAAATCCTAAATCAATCGCACATTCAAACAAAAAAATCATCCTCCGCTCTGACTTTTCTCCTCTAACCCTCCCCTCCCTCATCATCCTGCCATGTCTCCTTCCATTCATACGTTCGGCCTCCAGTCTCATCTATTTTCTCCAATCATTCGTCTTCCCCTCTACTCTGTGACTCGACACATCGACGCCAACTCGCCGGAGTGGCCAATCACCGCAACATAGGACGCCAACTCGCCGGTCGCTTCTTCGTCCTTAAAGCATGACAGCCTCGCCGGCTCCCCGGCACTAGTTCTAGGTTCATAGCTGACGAACAAATTCAAGTAAATGGTAATTCCTCCAGCCTTCATTAATTCTGCCATCTCCCTCCAACTTGATTCCTAACTATTTAAGTTTCTAACCTAATTTTTTCAAGGTAAACTCAAATTTACATGTCGATTTGTAAATTTGTAAATCAAAAAGCTGAATTTGCTTATTTGTAAGGTATTATAATCTGAATTGTGAAAGTGTTTAATCTGAAAGCCTGTAATTGCTTAGTTTCTATGAATTTTATAATTGCTATTACATTTTGGTTATTATATTTTTCTTTCTTTTATGCTTTTAAATTCAGATGTCGTGAATTATTTTCTATATAACTTTAGTTGTGATTTATATTCTTTTTTTGATTTCAACATCTAGAAGATCAACTATTACTAAGTTTTGAGATAAGAAATTGTTTTGTATGTTTCTAATGAGACTAGAATCTGTGAATTATTTAATAAATTGAAATACTAATATTTGAAATCGCTAAATTATTTAATAAATTGAAATACTAGACTGTGAATTACATAATTGTGTCGATATTTTTATATATTGTTTTGGTTGCTTTCGGTTGCATCAGATGTGTTGCTTTTTGTTGCATCGTGTTGTTTTTGTTGTATCATGTTGCATTTTGTTGCATCGTATTATTAATTGCTTATTTTCACAATAAATTGCATCAATGTTTGGAAGAGAGGGGGGTATTATATGAAATTACAAGTAAATACCAATTAAATCCTTCCTTAACTTAAAGCTGAATTTGAAGCAATTCCGTGAAGTTGTTATATGTAATAACAAGTAATTGTTGTGAAATTGCGGGTAGATACCAATTGAAGACAAGACAATCAAATTCAGAAGAGATGGCAAAAAAAGTGATATGAAGGATCGCTAAATTATTTAATAAATTGAAATATTAGAATGTGAATTACATAATTGTGTTGATGTTTTTTATGTATTTTTTTGTTGCTTTCTGTTGCATAAGATGTGTTGTTTTTTGTTGCATCGTGTTGTTTTTTGTTGTATCATGTTGCCTTTTGTTGCATCGTATTGTTAATTGTTGATTTTCACTTTTTTCTAAGTTTCTATTTATCCTTTCTATGTCGTTGAATTAGGATAATCATATTATATATGGATATATATACAAACACATGAAATGACAAATTTGAGTTTATTAATATCAGAAAAAAAACATGGAGAAACAATAAAAAATAAAAAGTAAAAGCTTTCAACAACATGAAACGCAAGGAAACACTATGCTACAAAATTAAATAACAATAGATTGATAAATTCTAAGCAAACTTTTTCACTATTTTCAAAAATACTCCGTATTAAACTAGAAAATTCATATTAAAATTTAGTTTTTTAATTTTTTCCCCATTTTTACATGTTCAATATTTTAAATTTCCACATTTTGATTTATCAAGTTTTTATACTTTTTATAATTTAAATCAATTATTTGACTCTTATCAAATTTTATGATATATATTTTGTATTTACATTTTACTTTATAAAAATTAATTTAAATTTAAAAATAATCAAATGTTATGCATTCATATGATTTTATAGTTTTTTCGCTGAGTATATATTTTGATTTTATATTTTTTTATTCTTCCATAAAAAAATTATAATTACATGTCACATGTTTATAATAATTTACCATATTTTACGCTTTGTTTATAATTTTTAGGTATCTAGGTTATTTAACCATATTTTATTTTATTCTATTAAACTTTTAATTTTTATATATTTTTTAGGGTTAATATTTTGATATAAATTATACTCGTATTAACTATTTAAAGAAGTTACATAGTACATCAAATAAGTTGCCTTTAAATTTTTTGAAGTTTCCCACATTTTACTAAATAATATAATTTCAAATTAAATTTTGAAATATCTATCTATGAATTTGAGGCTTTTTCTAGTTTTTTGGACTTTTATTATTTTTCTAAATTTTGTTCTTAACTTTTTACATATTTTTCTATTCAATAACAAACATTGAGTAATTAGTTTATTAAATTAAAAATGTCACTAACGAAGTAATGAGGCATTAAGTCATAGTGCACTTGTGTGTGGAAGTAAATCCAGTAGACCCGTACCGTATCTCATGTCTATTTATGAAAGCAAACTTTTGAATAGGCTATTTTTGAAATTAACTTTCAAAACTGTAAAAAGTGATATATTTTCACTTTTTTGTCTACTCCTGAAAATTTCCCAAATTAAAATGCTTAATGCTGTAGTCCACTCTCTTTGCAGGCCCTATTACAGTCCAAAGATAATGTATTGCTTGAATAATTGATCGAGTACATTTCCAGTTGTGTGTTTTTACGTGAATGCCCAATAATATAAACTTAATTACAGAATAAGTTTTTATTAAAAAATAACTGTTTTCACACTCTCCGTCATATTATAATTTGCTTTCCTCATACAATTGTCAAAAAAAACTTTGTTACTTTTTCTTTAAAATAGAGAAGTTTCTAATAAGTGTTACATTATACTTTTTCTCTTCCGCATAAACCTCAATTTCTTACTTTCTTATTTCATCTGATTTATATTTAAAAAGTAAGATGTAACATTTTGTGATCGAAAATGATGTGGAAGGGAGTGAAAGGTTGAGAGACCAGATCCCACCCAATTACATGTCAATTATATGACAACACTTATTATTATCATTCAATACTGTCTTTTATATAATGGTACACATCAAATGACAAGCCCTACAAAAGCCAGTGACACATCAAATGGCTCCCTTTTGTTAACTTTATTAAGGCAAGATTTAAGTAGTTCATTTGTTTATGGCCAGTGACAACATACATGATGATTTTTAGTAGCCTCATCCTACACCATTTCTTTTTAGTATCCACCTCCATTAAACTGACCCTATAGGCTCACCTTTTTAGTTGCTGATTCAAGATCTATTTCTTTTCATTAATAGGCTTATAAGGTCCCCTTTTTGTTATTCCTCTAGGGAAATATAGAAACACTTATATAGCAAATGTGTTCAAAACCTAAGTTAAAATTGAGATAGTTAAAAAACTAACCGTTATCCCATAAAAATGATTAGAGATTATTTTTCGTAATTTTACTGATGGCCCTCACCAATGAAGAAGGTGACAGCATGAGAGTCCCTTTTTAGAGTAGGCTTGAGGTATTTCATAGCCTTTCTTTTGTCATCTTCAGCAAAGTGTTTGATAAAAATCTCCTCAACCTCATCAGCCAATTTTAAAACCTGTTGGAAAGAAAATGAAATAAGCATGTTTTTTTTCATTTAATAGAACACTCATATAGTCATATATAAGTCATAAATGTAAAGCTTAGACAATTCCTTAAAGATATTCTCCCGCGCTACATATTAAATGATTAAATCTTGTGTGGCCCTCTTATATATGAAGACATACATGGAAACTAAATAGTTGGCGACAATGAGACATTAGCTGATTAGCCGATAATAATAATAAGAGCCTGGTGACCCTTTTTTCGGTTTATCATCACGCTTATTAGCCAGCTTTTTCATCAAATACGTAACTTTTTATTTCGCGCGCTAGAGTTTGTAATAAGCGGAAAAAGTAACGTTAGAGTTACTTTTCTGGCTGTATTGGTTGAAGTTACTGTAGAGGATCATTTTAGCTATTATATATATATATATATATATATTTAATTTATTAATAACAAATATTTTAAATATAATTTTTTCATGAATCAACAGAATCAGCCAATACAGCCACTTCAGCCAGAACTTCATAAATTTCAGCAGAATTAGCCAATTCAGTCAATTTTAGTGTTACCAAACGGGCTCTAAATATGTAGTATTAACGGCAGTATTGCACGATCCAGAGGAAGTATGAGATCGTGAGGAGTTGAAAATATAATCATGTTGGCGAAGTATAAAATATTAAGTCAATGTATAAAATGTTGAACCTTAGAGCATCTCCAATGCTATGGTGTGTACAATGCACATGTGACATAAGAGATACTCACATTAATATTAGTAAATAAATTCTCTCTTCTTATTTAAATGATTTTATACAATTTTAATAAGTTTTTCTCTACAATGTCATGAAAACCGTCTAGATGAAGACATTGTGGTTGACATTGTTAAGAAATACTTACCAAAATTTTATAATATAATTCAAATAAGAAAAGAGATAATTGATTTACTAATATTTATGTGGTTATCTCTGATGCCACATGTGCACCATGCACATTGTAGCATTGGAGATGCTCTTATATCTTAATTAATATTTTTCCTACCTAAATATGTTATAGTCGTACACCCCAAAAAGTGCTACAAATATGGGGATGGAGTAATCTGACTATGATTATCATGATGTGGACATCCATTTGGTATGTGCATTCCACAAAACACCATGCACACAAAATGTCATGCTACTTTAATTTATTTGTCCATCATTAATAACTGTATTTTCACTTCATCTGTACTCAGTAGAAAATTGTTCAAGATTAACTGAATTTATTAATAATAAAGTCAAATAATATAAACCAGAAAATCCTAGCTTCTTCTTTAAGCAAAAATCGATAAAAATTTGAAGGATGAAGAGAATACTTTACAGGGAAATCCCACTAAGGTTGTTCCATCCCGCCCTTGACTCAAATCTTGAACTACACCCGAGGTCACTTGTTTGGCTTGCTCATAGAATTGGATTTCAAAAAAATTGTGCAGTACTCATATACTCATACTCATTCTGTTTAAAAATAGTTTTTAATAATAAACCTTGTCTGAGCTGTTGAAGTAGGAGCTCTCAACCACTCTTAAATAAATGGGGAGAACTTGTTTGTTAGTAACCTGAGTGAAAAAAGCAGAAGAGTTAAGTTCCCATGAAAATATTATAAAAAATGCTTTCTTAGATTGGAAAAGTTTTACCCTTTGTCACTTACCTTGTCAAACTTCTTCAAAATCTTTACAAAAGCAAGCATGTTGAGGTTCCTGCATGCCAAGAATTCCACCACCATAAAAATTTCACCACTTTCACTTTCAAGGGGATGTAAATTTCTATTATTACATGTTCAATAAAAGAGCAATTAGAAGAACAATCAACCTATATATTTGGAGTTGGGGTTTATGAAACCAGCTAGTAACACTATGTATTTTAATGTGACCAACTTAAAGAATTTTTATTTTTGTTATTTTCATATTATAAAGCATTTTGTTTTAAAAAAGTTACTTATTAATCACAGTTGTAATACATTCACTTGAAAAACTAAAGATGACTAATCAAAGTGATTACCTATATGTCTTGAGAAATCCCAGTCCTTTGTAGAGCTCAATATAGGCGCCTTTGATCATCTTCTCGGCGTGACGAAGCTTGGTCTTGTTAATGTGCAATCTGCATCCCTTCTTGTTAACCAGATGCTCATCTTGCAGCAGATATGAAATTGCAGAAAATGTGCGGCTGGGATTGGTCAATGGAATGTGGACTTTTAGGCTTTTGCCTTGACAATTGATGAAATGTTCTGAAAGAGACGATCTTAGCTTTTTATCTTCTATTATCTTCATTGTCATTGACCTCCCCACTTCCTCGGATTCATCTGTATCTCCTCGGGCATGATCTTCCTCTCTTCTACTCCTGTTGGATTCTTCATCTGTATACAAAGCAGAAAGCACAAGTTTTTACTATAATAACAGCCACAATAAATACGTACATTTTGACACATTTTTATGTGAAACAATGACATGCATGTGTATATATTACTAATAACAGAGTTTCCCGGACAAAAATATGACTAGTAATCTTTTGGGAAAACTGTCAAATAAGTCCTCGAACTTTCATAAAAAGGTCAATTAAGTCCTTCTATAGGAGGTTCTGTCCGGCCGTCGCGATTTGGGGCGGTTTTCGGTGGAATTTTTTGATGAAATTTTTTGAGCATCTTATTAATCAGGTCTAGTTTACTCATACCAAATGTCAGCTAAAAATTCAATCGGAAACACATTCAAATTAATTCGTGAAGATAACTGCGCATTTTTGCGTTCTCGAATTAATTTGAATATGTTCCCAATTGAATTTTTAGCTGAAATTTGGAATGAGTAAACTAGACTTGATGAATAAGATGCTCAAAAAAAGTCATCAAAAATTCCACCGGGGCCGTCCCAAATCGCGACGACCGGACAGAATCTCCTATAGAAGGACTTAATTGACTTTTTTATGAAAGTTCGAGGACCTGTTTGACAGTTTTCCCTAATCTTTTCGAACAATAATATGATCAGTAACTGTGTACGAGTAATCGAAGAAGAGTCATTATAGTATGTTTCAGAGTGACAAGTCACTGGTATATGATGAGTCACTGACTCACCGAATATATTACTTTTTAGGATTTTATTAAAACGTCATATTTTTATCTTTTGAATTTAATTTAGTAATATTCACGGAAAAAAAGCCTTTTTATATGACACACATGTGAGCACCACTCATAAATTATAAACATGTGACACATTGAAATACCTTGTAAGATGTTTTTGAATTTAATGTCATGTCACATCATTCAAGTTTGTAAGGATTTCAAAAATATAATTTATATGAGAAACTAAAACTTTAAACTTTATGCTAAATGATTAAACTTTATGTTAAAGGGTTAATGTCATGTCATATTTTTGTCTTTTAAGTTTAATTTAGTAACATTCACGGAAAAGGGTATTTTTATGTAACACATATGTGAGCACTACCCATAAAGTATAAATATGTGACACATTGAAATACCATTATAAGATGTTTTTGAATTTAATGTCATGTCACATTATTCAAGTTTGTAAGGATTAATTTCAAGAATATAATTTATACGAGAAACTAAAACTTTAAACTTTATACTAAAGGGCTAAAGTCAGTGGCGGAGCCAGAAAAATGGCTCAGGGTGGTCGAACTCAACCTATGTACAAAATGAAAATGGTGGATCGTTTTTAAACAATGTCCGGGTTGAATATTTCGTATGCAGTTTAGATAAATAGGCACTCGTAGCAATAAGATAGATTTTCTTTGCTCTGTTTCAGAGTCGTGTCACGTAGGTATTTAGTGAATTATAACTATTTTTAAAATTTGGGAAAATAATCGATAGTATACATCAAATTGTGCTGATTTTATGTTTAGATATTACTGATTTTCCAGAAATCATAACTTTTTACTCGTAATGAGTTACTGGGGCCATAATATATCAAATCGAAGATATTTCACAGCTCTATACTCTCAATGTTTCAGCGGGGTCGGTTGACCACCCTGACCCCCTGGCTCTGCCCCTGGCTAAATTTTCACTGTTTAAAAAACCTATATTGGTCACTACAACTTGAAAACATATACTAAAAGGACTCAAATTTCATTTTTAATGTATTTTTGAAATATATCAATGCATTTTAAAAGATATACGATACTCCCTCCATTCCATAAAATATTTTTATATTTTAAATAACTTCACTCTAAAAAATATTACTATTGTATTAATCAAACTAGGCATCATTGATTAAGATAATTCAATATGATCAAGTTTGTGGGATAAATTCACGGAGGGAGTATATATGTGTGGTGGTTATAGTGAAAGTGACGGGAAAACAAGTATTTCATTCAAATATGTTATTCATTGAAAGTATGAAAGAGAAAATTAATAAATTATGAAATATACTTTTAATAAGGTAAACAAGTATTTATCATTCAAATATTGCCAAAACAATTATAGAAAATTCAATTTTGAAACATTTCTAAAAGAAGGTGAAAACCTAAATAAAAACAGGGTGAATACTAGGGATGTTTAATGTTTTTACTTAGACTGAAATTTTCTGATTTGGTTTGATCTGATCTGATCTAGTCTGAGTTGGTCTGATCTGATAAAGTCTAACTCTTATGTATTTTATACTCCCTCCGTCCCATATTTAACTCCGGTTTTGACCGGGCACGAGTTTTAAGATAGTGGGATTTGTGTGGTGGAGAGTTATGCAGAGGGGAGAGAAATGCGTAAGAATGGCTGTGAACCACATATTCTTTACCAAAAAGGGAAAAAGGAGATAAATTTGGGACGGATCGAAAAAGAAAGAATGAAGATAATTCCAGGACGGAGGGAGTAATTGTTTAAGTTTGATCTAATCTGGTCTGGTTTGAGACCGAAAAGAGCTTTCCCTTTCTTCAAAATTGCTCACAAAATAGAGGAAAAACAGAGCAAGAACAGAGTAGGACCTGTACCGCAAGAAATGGAGCCGGAAATGGAGGTATCCTCCCGGGATCCCCGGGATGAACCCTTCTCGCGGAGTTGCTGCCGGAGAGCAGCCTTGAGCTCAATCAGAATCTCCATTTGTTTCTTCATCGATTGGCCTCTCTCCATGAACTCCTTTTCTTTTGTTCTGTAAAACTGGTTCACCTTATTCACCTGGAGATCCAATTGCCCGAAGAACTCCTTCGCAGCTTCATTATCAGCAAATTGATCCATCACCTCTGTCTGATACAAATCTTCTTGGTTTGCCATTGATGAAAATTTCTGATGCACCTTATTATTTAACAAAATACAAAAAGACACGATAAAGAACTTATAACACGTATTTTTAAATGAATTTTTTTTGTAAATATTACTCAATTAAATGTGATAGACAAAGATATTATTTAGTAGAGTAGTAATTAGTGACTACAATTATGTTCAAACTTATATCGTAGTAACTAAATGTAAGTTAACTTGATGTAAATTTTGAACACAATTGTAGTCACTAATAGTTATTAGGAAATATATAAACGAATTATCAAGGCGAGACCTGAAAGATAAATGTATCAGTACATGACTCGAATGATGGAAAACTATCAGATTTGAATGATTGAAAATTATCAATATAAGCACTAAATTTTCATAAATTTTATTATTATTTTGATTTTAGAAAATTTAAATATTATTTAGCTTTATTAAACTACTCCGTAATAAACTTTTGTGAAGAAAAAATCATCAAATATTAGCAATGGATTAATAAAAAATTAAATAAATCAAAACCTATGAAATGTTAAGTCCTAGATTGATAGTTTTTCATCATTCGTGTCCTATACTAATACATTTCATCTTTCAAGTCCCAGATTGAGAAATCAAAACCTATGAAATATTAGGTCCTATATCGATAGTTTTATCCATTACATTCTTATTGGTAGTTACTTCTCACAAATAACAATGAAACTCCAAATGTTAATATGCTATCGGTGTCTATTACGTCCACCAAAATACCATTTACCAAATGGAATATTTGAAGCAATTAGGGCACATTTTAATTTGCTGCATCACCTGCATGAGCTAACGCCTTGCAACACATTTGAAGTTATTCTATACTCTTCAACCAAATTTTGAACTTCTTTTTATAGAGTAGAATTCCAAGATGAAATTCCAAATCTTAGTCATAAAGAACCTCAATGAATAAACTAGAGTTTTTTTATTAATTGATACTCTCTCCGTCCCTAAATTATCTTATAAAGTACATTTGACACGAGATTCAGATAGTGAGATTTATGTGATGGAGAGTTGTGCAAAGAAAAGAAAAGTCCGTAAGAATGTGTAAAATTATTTTTAATTACAAATTCTTTATCAAAAAATGAAAGTGAAGATTATTTTGGGACAACGAAAAAAGAAAGTTAGGGATAGAAGTATTGTATTCCATGATTTTAATTAAAGCTAGTTTGCACATGAAATAGAAAGTTGACAAAACTTGAAAAAGGAAGAATTATTTGAAACAAAGAAGACATTAGGAAAATGAGAATACTTGAATGGCTTCACGTTCACGATGTGACCGGAAGATGAGGAATTTCTTGAGCGAAAACAGAGTCTTTGGACAGATCAGTTCTTCATTCTTATCGGTGTTTAGAAGATGGACCTTCTTGAGGTCTTTCTTGAGTTGGTAGTAGTCAACAAAAGCTTCCTTCCATTCAGGAACAAGCTGGGCTTCAAATTGCTTAGAAAATTTCACCATCTTTATTGTAGTTTTTTTTTCTTTTTCCTTCTTGCTGTTAAAAGGAACAAATTAAAGAAGCCAAGTCGGAGAGAGGGATGGTCCAAAGCAAGGCCTCTGGGAGTTCGAGTGTTCGGAAGGGGTATATATATGGGTGGATTTATGCATTTATTTGTTTGTCAATTTGTGTGTGAAAGCACTAGATGCTTGCACAAGGTTATTTATGTATGTATTCAGTTAAAGAAAGTTTTACAATAAACTTAAAAGAACAATAGTTTTCTCAGGATCAATTAACACCGATAAAGTATATGGGCTCGGACCAACAGCTCACATATTCATGGATACACTAACCTTCTTGCAGTTATTGGACTACAATCCTCAGTTGCGCCCCCTCGGTCAGACGAGAACCAACTACACAAAGGGTCTCCAGAAACGGTAAAATCAAGAAACGAATCTCATACTTTGGCTCAAGTATAGTCACCTCGGCAAGGATGTACACCTCGACCAGAACCGTATAGCAAATATCATTTACATTATATACTTATTAGAACAACTTACTTCGTGTAGCCCCTAGACCCAACCTGGAAGCTCGACCCGTATTTTCTTATAAATACCCCTTTGGGATAGGTGTAAAGATTGAATACATTAATACCGGATCTTCTCTCTCTAGCTCTCTTTTTCTCTCTAGAACTATACTCTATCAAACATATTACAATTACAATCACATAATTTAAACACAACATGATTTTAACAAAATGATTCAAAATAAGAATAAAACATTGGTACAAATTACTGAGATTTCACCTAAATTTTACCCAAATACAATTATGAACAATAATATAATGACTAAAATTATTATACGTATATGTATACTATTACGGTGACTGCAACATAAAATTAAATATAACATTAACTATAAGAGTCATCAAAGTATGAATAGTCACATTTCAAGGCCGTTTGGTAACACTGTTTTTTGGCTTATCAGACTTATCAACCAACTTTTTCACCAAACACGTAACATTTGTTTTCGCGCTCTGAATTGTGTAACAATTAGAAAAAGTGAGGTTGAAGTTAATTTTCTGACTGTATTGGTTGAAGTTACTGTAGATGACCATTTTAGTTATTTTTACATATAATTTTTTATTTATTTTATTAATAAAATATATTTAAAAAATAATTTTTTCTTAAATAAGCAGAATCAGCCAATGTAGCTACTTTAGCCAGAATTTCATAAATTTCAGCAGAATAAGCAAAATCTACTTCTTTCTATTTAGTCATATATAATTCTCATTACTTCAAAATTCATTTTGAGAAAGCCGTGGATTTACATTCAAATCCGACGAAGTCCTGGCGTCCTGCTATCTAATCGATCCCCAGGACATTTTCAAGCGTGTGATTCGGGAATTGGGCATTATTCTGGGCTGTTCATCAAGCATATGGATAGGCTTATAAAGTTAATTTCTAGAGAAAATCAAAGGAATTGGGTTTGATCCATCAGCAAGAATATTTATGGTTACCGTTCATTTGTTTTGGGAAAAGATGGTACATGCTTGCAAGAAGTGGGGATTTTGGGAGGATTAGATTCTGATTCTTGAACCGTTTAGTTAGGTAGTGTGGGTTTCCAAGGAATTTTCTGAGTACTTCACCATTTTTCGTTTAAGTTTTCTTTTATCAATAATTTTGTTGTACTCACCCTCTTATATCCACTTTATACCCACATTTGTGAATGTTTTTTTGTCTATTAGTCATGTTAACAAACAAAATATGTTTTATTTTGCCTGTGCAAATTTGTGCAGACAAAATAAGACGTATTTTGTCCTGCGAACGGAACTCATAGACAAAAAAATCTTCACGAACATGGATGAGTATAAAAGTGGGTATAAAGTTGGGTACAAACATCATTTTCATTCTTTTTAGTGATTTGGCTAGTGGTAGGTTACTCAAGAGTCAAGACCAATTTGAGAAGACTATCTATAAATTTTGGATTATTTAAGAATTACAAGTATTTGATACTCCGAATTAATATGAGAAGTTCATTGCAAAAAAATATGGGCTTGACACAGATTTGATACAAATTGATAGATGATTTCGTGTCAAGTAGCTCGTGTCGACAAACGTTTTTTGCACGCATTTGGCTTATCACATGTCCATGCTAAATTCACTATAAATTTTTGACACTCTCTGCCAAAAATCTCTTAATTCCGTGTTTTTTATAGTGATTTCTTCGATAGTATAATCAAATTAATGAGTAAAATTTTGAGACTGATGAAAGACAATCATATTTAAAGAATGTAGGCATCTTCAATTTTACATAGAATAATAATCTCACTATCTCAGCATGAAGCAGTCGAGTAGTATAATATTCTTGAAACGCCCCATGCATGCATTTATCCGATCGAATTCCCAATTAATATATGCTCTCTCAACTTGTAGGTTTATTATTAACGATATGATCGACATATTCTTCGGATTATCGGATATATTTATGGGTTTAAATTAATTTGCGAGATAATTTACCGGATCGGATGTCGGTTTTGTTCATTTCACTTCACTTCACGGCCGACAGTCAGGGCCGGTCCTGTCCATTTCTGGGCATATGGGCAGTACGCTATTTTGGGTCTATATCCATGACAAACAGTAAACCATATTTCACCAATGAAGTTTATAAAATAAAGATGAGAATCACTTTATTATTATATAAGTTACATATTTGGGCAAAAGTAACAACACGAGTATCGAATAAAAAGAAAAAACATTACTTAAAAACGTTTCTCGTAGACCAATGTGAAGCAAATCATTAATAATTGCTTCATAGACAACCTTTTTTCCACTAATAAATATGACAAACAATACAATTGTCATATATATAACAACAGTAAACTTACTTTTGAAAGAATAAATGAAAAGAAATATTACCACATATTGAATTCATAAGTTGAGAATGATTTATTGACCGCTAATGAGAGTCTGGAGTTTGAAGTTTCGAAAGAATGAAGGTTTTCAAAGAGACAATGTTTGCCTATCAAGAGGACTCGCGCAAGAAGATTGCAAACTTGCCGTCCTCTAAAACTACTATTAGGAACTCAGATATAACTTATTGAAATTTGGAAATAAATGAATAATTGGGGTGAAATTTGAGAGAAACGAGCTCTAAAATATTATATAAATTTGTTATGTTATAACTAAATTGAATAAAAACCTTAAAAGCTAAAAAGATGTGAGGACTAGAGAGACATTTCTTTTATTTATACATCAACAATTGTATCGCTGTTAAAAACTACAACTGATCCTGCTAAAAATTATTGTATATATTCTGTTTTAAACTTGTCTCTGTTTAAGACTCTTTATATTTGTTTTAAATTTTCAAATTGTCAACAAAATTAATCATTAGACTTAATTAATTGAAGTTAAGAATAAAAAAAGAAGTATACTCACACTATATATAAAGAAAAAAAATTGGGTCTATTTTTTCTTCTATTTTTTCGAGCCTAGGGTGGTCGCCCCTCTCCCTCCCCTCAGAACCGGCCCTGCCGGCAGTCAAGGTGGCTTTTGATGGTATGGAAAAGATGGCGAAAGTCTTAATTAAAAAAGTTGAATGATTATAATGCAATAACACAATCATCCCTTATTGAGAATAAAGCTAAGAGAAATACTATGCATTTGTTTTTGCATGGCTATGTTCGCATAATACGGAAAGGAAGTGCATGGGGCCATAAGCCATTGCAAACCAGTCCAATATATAATCATAGTTAAGGGTTTTTTTCGTTAGTATAGGGGTGAAAAAAATCGCTAGTGTAGCCATTGCAAATATCCATCCAATGTAGTCATTTCAGCCAGAACTTCATAAATTTCAGTAGAATCAGTCGATTTCAGTGTCACCAAACGGACGTACTCTTAGTGTTTTTATTTTCCACATTAGTACATTACTTATAATTCTATTTAAACTGTAATTTGTGTCAGCCGATAGTACATTGGAAAGTGGAGCAATGCTGTAAATGGATAGTACATTGCTGATAGTCCATTTGGTAACACTTAAATCGGCGGATTCTGCTGAAATTTATGAAGTTCTAGCTGAAGTGACTGCATTGGGTGATTCTGCTGATTTATGAAAAAATTAAATTTAAAATATATTTTATTAGTAAAATATAGAAAAAATTAAATGATAAAATAGCTAAAATGATCCTCTATAGTGACTTCAGTCAATATAGCCAGAAAAGTAATTTCAACCTTACTTTTTCTTATTATTACATAATTCAGCGCGAGAAATTTAAAGTTACGTGTTTGGTGAAAAGTTGACTGATAAGTTTGATAAGCTGAAAAACAAAGTTACCAAACGGGCTCCAAAATACTGTACTTTTGTGATCAAAAAATACAGTTGGTGTTTTTTTGTACATGCATATTTTGTACATTTTGTTTGCATTAAACTTAATTTTGTACGTAGTACAAAATTTCAAAAATTTGTTCATTTTTAGAACAATTGAGATGGTATAGACTATAGACAAAACGTATTTAAATGACATTTTCTTTTAGAGCATCTCCAATGCTACAATGTGCACGGTTCACATGTGGCATGAGAGAGATTTACACAAAAGATTGATTTTATGACATTTCTCTCTCCGTCTTTCAACAGTCTTATGTGTTTTTGGTAAATTTTTTCTACAATGTCAACCACAATATCTACATCTAGACATTGTGTTTGGCATTGTGAAGAAAAACTTACCAAAATGATATAAGATCCTTCAAATAAGGAGAGAGATATTCTGTTTATTATTTTTTCATTAACTATCTCTCATGGCACGTATGCACCGTTAACGTTTTAGCAATGCTCTTAGAAGTAATACACATTCAACGTAAGAATACTAGAATAACAGGTTCGTACTCTAACTTTGACTATGAAATCACGGGCGTAACTAATAGTGATGTTGATCAAGTCTAGCTTCCACTAATCCACTCCAATTTTACTAGTAAAATGTCCTGCTTAGCTCACTTCATTAATAGATAACCAATAATGTTCGCAAATGCCACACACACATTAATGTTCTCCAATGCTTTTTCATCTAATACATCATATTTATGAAGGACGGAGCCAGGGCACTGAGTCAGATTGAGCCGGCGCAAAGAATATTTTTGAAAAAAAATTTACACGGAATTTTTTACACTAAACATATTGACATTTTTTTAATTTAGGCTGGGCCGGGGCCAGGATTGACCCTCCCCTAGCTACGCCCCTGATATCATACACACATGTGAGTATACGCATGTGTGTATGATATCAGCATATGTATGTTAGTATGTATGTTTGAAGAGAAAGTTACCTCATACCTGGTATATGATTAAAACATAATGTGTTTCTCAAAATATGACTATTCCCCAGTTCTTTTTTAATTGCAATAGTCCACTTTTCACATTTGCCAACACACCAGTTTAACTGTTAATATTTTTCATTCCTTATTAGTAAAAAAATAAAAAAATAAGATTTTGAAATTTTGAAATGAGAAGAATTAACAACATTTTTTAAATTTTAAATTATAATACATTAACAAATAAAGTATAATCAAAGTAGAATATGTGAATAGTGCAAAAAGTAAAGTCCAATGTTGCAATTAAAACTTAAAAGAGAACAGAGGTAGTAGATAGTATATATTTTCGATATGATGGCATATGACATGTACATACACACTATGTTGCACGGATACGGATACGCCGATACACGAATATGGGTACGGCGATACGACAGCTTAAAAAATTATAGGATACGGGTACGGGGGTATATTTATAAATAATAATAATATAGGGTATAATTTACAAATATATATAACTCAGAGGTTCATAAATAAAATAATAACAATACCAAAAATTAACAATTACAATAAAATTTCAAAGATTAGACTAAAAAAGCTAAAATACTATTATTTCGATTTAAATTCAAATACTACCTCCGTTCCCATTTTAACTTCCAAATGTGTTTTGCACAAAGTTTAAGATAGTGGATATTGTGTGGTGGAGAGTTGTGAAGAAGAGAGAGAAATGTGTAAGAAATGTCGTGAACCACAAATTCTTTACCAAAAATGGAAAGTGGAAGTTTTAATTGGAACGGACGAAAAAGGAAAGTTGGAAGTTTATTTAGGAACGGAGGGAGTAATATTTTTGGTTCTCTATTTGCATTATTAACATCTAAGTTTTTTAGAAAGAGTGATTTCAATTAATGTTCATCAAGCGACAAATTGGCAAATCATAGCATTTCAATATTTTCTATACTTCCGAAATCATCTTTACTAATGTTTCACATCTTGTGGTCGATTGAGCGGCTACTAAATTTTCGTCATGTCATGTATGAAATCAGATGTTATAGGGTTAGATACGTGTATCGGTTCACGAATACGGGTATCGGAAGTATCCATATTTTTAAAAATAAGTCCAGTACTGTTATTAAATTATGAATACGGACAGTACATAACGTATCGGTATTGAATACGCGGATACGGCATTGGGGTGAAGTATCCGTGTATGATAGCATAGACATATCATCAAGCGTTTTCCTTTTGAGAAATACCAGTCAAGGGCATAGCCAACACATCAATGCTCAACACTCTGAGATCTAGAATTCTAGATACATCTCCCATCTCTTACAACATGGATGGGGACTACAAATTGAGATGGCAACACCATCAACAATAACAAGTGCAGTAATGAACATCCCTTTCTCTCCTCTCGTTCAAAAACTAACTATTTGTGATCTTCCTCTCATTCTTCACTATTTTCGTTGTCTCTTTTGTTTTTCAAGAATTTGTCTTGACTTTTATTCCTTTCTAGCTTTTTATTGTTTTTATGAGTTTTTGTTTTGCATATTACTTCTCGCTACAAAACATTTACGGGATTTACACGGATTTGACACGGATTGAACGATGATTTCGTGTCAAATAACTCGTGCCAAAATGTTTTTGACACCGATTTGACATATCGTTACAAACTCTTCTATGAAGTTTGACGAATTTCTATTAAAATCCTGTGTTTTTAATAGTGTCTCCTTTGACTATTTTGGACATATAAAATGCATGTAAGACTGATTTCGATATTGATTTAAAAATATTGTGAATTTTATGACACCGTTTATTATGATTACAGTATTGCTCACAAAATATGGTATTTACGTACGATGCCATGTTTTACATTTTGATTTGAAAGTGTGATGGTTTAGAGCCCGTTTGGCAGCACGAAAATCGGTTGTTTTGGCTGATTCTGCTGAAATTTATGAAGTTCTAGCTGAAGTGGCTGCATTGGCTGATTCTGCTGATACAAGAAAAAAATATTTTTAAAATATATTTTATTAATAGAATAAAGAAAAAATTATATGTAAACATAGCTAAAATGGTCATCTACAGTAACTTCAGCCAATACAGTCAGAAAAGTAACTTCAACCTTACTTTTTCAGCTTATTACACAATTCAGCGCGCGAAAGCAAAATTTACGTGTTTGGTAAAAAAGTTGGCTGATAAGCCTGATAAGCCGAAAATGAGGGTTGCCAAACGACCTCTTAATTTGCGATTTCAAAATGTCGTAATTGGATATGAAAATGCCATAATTGCTAACCTAAAAATGTCATTAATTATTTATAATGTGAAAATGGCATAAACTTCTATAAGAAAATACCATACATTCAATCGGAAAGTGCCATTATTTTATCATGTTCTTCTCTCTTTTCTACATTCCTGTGCTTATATCGTGGAATCGGTGAATAGTGAGCATCATGCACCCTTTGCTATTTTTTATTTCTCCTTTTCTTAAAATTGTTAATAATTTTTTTATTTTTGATCTGATTTTTATAAAATTTATATCAAATTTTTTTATTTTTCATGATCTTTCAAATGAGACCAATATTGCCTATGTAATTTTAATTTTTTACATTCACATTTTTTGTAATATATTTTTATATGCATACACTTTTTCTATAATATATTTTTTTTATCACTTTTATATGTTTTTAGAGGTTTTAAGATATTGAGTTTGTTTATTTTGCTTCTAGCTTGGAGTTACATTTGATAATATACGAAGTTACATCATTTTATACTCCATTTACAAATTATTATGTGTGAGTTACATCTTGTTATACACGAGTTACACACTTTTATGCGCGAGTTACATGTAATTGTGTGTGAGTTACATCTTGTTATACACGAGTTACATACTTTTATGCGCGAGTTACCTGTAATTATGTGTGAGTTATATCTAATTATTTGTGATTTTTTACTTATCTTTATCTTGAACTAATTCAATTATAACTGAATTAATTTTTTTCTTTGCCAATTTAATACAAAATTTTATTAATCCACATAAAATAAGTATATTGTATTTCATATTCATACACTATTTTTCAAATGATAAAAATGAAAGATGTAGCAGGGGTTTATTTCATGGTGTAACTCACATACATTAAGATGTAACTCGCGTATATTAAGATGTAACTCGCGTACAATAAGATGTAACTCGCGTAAAGAAGATGTAACTTCATGATATATTATCAAATGTAACTTCAAAATAATTTGTTAAAATTACATTAGCAATATTGGTCTCATTTGATAGATCATGAAAAATAAAAAAAAATTGATATAAAATTTATAAAAATCGGATATCAAATAAAAAAGTTATTACAATTTTTAACAATAAAAGAAATAAAAAATAATGGATGTTGCGTCGTTTTGGGATCGGGTGCACCATCTTCATGGTGCGCCGATCCCAGGATATAAATTGCGTCTACATTTCGATCTACAAATGTCATAAATGGTTTGAAAATTCCATAATTTGATCTGGTAACACTATGACTTCCGATATGAGAAAGTCATAATTTTCGATCTATAATGCCATATTTTTCGAATAGAAAATATTAAGTATTTGTCACACACCGGAAAGTTATAAAAGAATAAAATACTACATAAGCTTTGGATTACTTCTCCTATCATGTTGACCTTTTAGGATGAAATCTCGAGTCTTAACATGGTATCAGAGCCAAGTTCGGTTGTGCTTTGATTAATGATAGCTTGTGAAGAGTCTGTTTGATCCATTTATACACTCCGATATTGTCCAACACCGATTAGGGCTGAGGGAGCCTGTTAAGTATTTGTCCCATGGAAACAGACATTATTATTTTAACAGAACATTACATAGTACATAGTACTGTACTATCGTATTAAATTTTAATAATATGGAGTATTATTTTCAAGTATTCTTTCTTTATTATAGAGCTTGTTTGGTTACACGAAAATCAGCTGATTCGGCTGATTTTGCTGAAATTTATGAAGTTCTGGTTGAAGTGGTTGCACCGTCTTATTCTTCTGATTTAAGAAGAAAAAAAAAATTAAGATATACTCCGTATATAATTAATAAAATAAAGAAAAATTTTATGCAAAAATAGCTAAAATGGTTACTACAGTAACTTCAACCAATACAGTCACAAAAGTAACTTCAACCTTTCTATTTCTTATTATTACACAATTCAGCGCGCGAACACAAAAGTTACGCGTTTGGTGAAAAAGTTGTCTGATAAGTTTGATAAGCCAAAAAACAGTGTTACGGTGTTGCATCAATACAAGCAAGTTTAATACCTAAAAATATTTCAACCTGTCCAGTACCTTCTTCATATTGAAACAAGTCTTCATAGGATTGGACTTGAGTCACTTGTCCTTAGTCGCCGACAGATTGAATATTGATTTGATGACGATTGGAATCACGACCTATTACTATATGTAAGGACGTAAGGTTCAAGTAAACATCTAATCTAATAATAATAATAATAAGTGTATTAAAAGCCCGTAAGTTGAGTTTTAAAAAACTACACAAATACACCAATGCCATGTTTAGATTCTTCAAGATGCTACGAAAGAAATTAGACCAAACAATGTGAGATCAATTAGAAAGATCAACCGTTACCCTAGTGCTGCAAAGGCTCCCACTTACGATGAGGTAAAGGAGGTCGGATGTACGCAGCCTTACCCATACACGAAAGCACAAATAGACGATTTCCATATGACTCATGGTAAAAATCACGTCGAGAATTGCATGAATAACGGTTGCTTCATAACAAAGAAGTACAAACAGTTTAGTACTACGTAAATCATTTTGTTTTATCCCGTCATATTCCCGAGTCATAAAGCAGTAAAGATTTGGCTATGATGGAAATGGAAGGATATGATGCAAAATTTTGAACTATAGAAGACGTGACTGAAACAGCAAAACATTTGTTCAAAGTTGATAATGTTCGATCTTTTGATTCCTTAAACATTAAGATATTCAAATATGTGTATATAAAATATCAAAAACGTCAATCATGTTTTATTTCCCCTTGCATTTCGTGATTGTGGTAAAACCAAAACAAAAAACTACCCAGTCTAATGTTTGTTCTTTTCCTTAATTAGGTTTGTCTAGGATCCAAACATGCCTTAATAGATTTGGGGTCCTTAAAATAAAGTGCCCGTCCCCTTAAACACGATACTCATTGAATTGGATTGACGTTTTAGTTGGGGACAAAAGATAGGACAGTCCCTGCCTCACACAAACCCACTAATTAGCTGTACCAAAGCAATTAAAGCAAACGTAAAAATACTTGAATAGGACATAGACCCATAGTTGTGGCAAATTGATAGCGCAATATAGTAGTTTAGGGCACGCTGAGTGGCTGACTCAAAGATAGGTAGGGTTGTGTTTCAATGTATTTAATTAGACTATTTTCTTTTGGACGTCTTCAGTTCAGATTAGATCAAAATAGACCAGACCAAACTTAAACAGATCATGTTTCTGAAGTAATGAAATATACAGAGTCCATACATTTACCAAACGAGACCAATTCAGACCAGACCAAACCAAACCAAATCAGCAAATGGTAAGCTACTCAACCCAATTTTTTAAAGAATAATTGAAATGTTTTTTTCCATACATCATTAGGAAATTGTATAAAGTATATATACTTTCATTTATTAGAATGCTTAAGAAATCCAAGTCACTTGTGGTCCGTCAGTATCACAATGACATCCCATGCTTGAATCCTATCTTAGTTAAGAGTGTTAGCCTTTAACATAGAGAGGAGTATTCATGTGCGTCCGGCCGCACCAGAGGGGTTGTCTGACCGACGGCTTTTGGCTGCTTTCCCGGTGGAATTTTTTGATGAAATTTTTATGACATGTTTTTCATCAAGTCTAGTTTATCCACAACAGAATTCAGCTAAAACCTCAATCCGGAAGGTCGTCAAATGATTTTTGGAAGTTAACTGCGTTTTTCTATGTATAATTTTGCACAGTTAACTTCAAAAAATCATTTGACGACCTTCCGGATTGAGTTTGTATCTGAATTTTTGTGTGGATAAACTAGACTTAATGTAGAACATGTCATAAAAATTTCATCAAAAAATTCTAACGGGAAGACGGCCAAAAGACGTGGATGACGCTTCTTGTGCGACCGGACGCACCAGAATGGGACTCTAACATAGAATATATACACAATAGATTACAAAGCACAACAAAAGAAGAATGCATACCTCGTATAAGTTTCGTACACAATTATCTATATAATTCATTTTATTGTAAGACGCTCATGTCAATTATGCTTTTCACGATTCAATAAATATTTGCCATATTCCTTTTAAAAAACAATTTGTCATATAAGAATGTAATAAAAAATAGTACCAAAATAATTTAGTATCTTTATGGCTAAAGGGTCAAATAGGCACTGTGCTCAATTCGGTCTATGAACTAAAAAAAGTCCAATTCACACTCCGAATCAACAAATAAGGGTTCAAATTTCATATTTTAAAGTTAAACAACTGATAAAAAAGGTATAATTCGCACCCTAAACTATTAAAAAGTGTCAAATTTGCAATAAATCGAAAATAAAAACAGAAACAATAAAAAATTTAAAAAATGACCGGTTGTTTACCCGTAAAAAAATGAATTTTGAAGCATTTTTGGTTGGATCGGGGTGCGAATTGAACATTTTTTTAATTCAGTGACTAAATTGAGCTTACATGACCGGTACAAGGGCCTATTTCATCCTTTAGCCTGTCTTCATTGGCAATGAAATGACAATGGAGGTAAATGATTTGTCTTATATATAATATAATTAAGAAAAACTGAAAATAATAATCTCAATTATACTAATCTCAATAATATAGGTCCTCTCAAATTAAAGTAATCTGAAATTCCAAACTATTGCTTACTTTTTCAAATGGTTCCTATTTTTTTCAAAGAATCGGACCGATATGCACCAAAATCGATCTATTGAATTATGTTTTTGTTATCAATTTTCCTACCATTATATGCACCTCTACTCAAATTATATATTTATCGATCTCAGTAGCATAAGTAATCAACCTTAGAGTAGCATAAAGAAAATCATTATTTTACTGTATTTGGTGAATCCTGCCTTTCATAATGGTGTTATAAAGTTGGGTTTGTAGCCTATTTCAAGAACGAGAGTGCTACGCTATAAGCTAAGTTTTGGCAGAACATGGTTGAGGACTCTGATTCATGCGTTGCAGGTGTCGGGTTAAAGTTCCATTTTTACTTGATAAAGATTTTCTGTACTTTCTATCCGGTTTCTTTTATGGAATATAAGAATATTCTGGATCAAACATAGTTAAGGGCATGACAATGCCAATTTAATCACATTATCGAACCCATGGTGGAGCTAGGATTTAGTCATGGTGCCAAGATTGAACAAAAACAATAAAAAATTTTAGAGATGAGACATATCAGTTGTCGGTTCGGTTTTTATCGGTTCCGGTTTGGTTTGGAACGGGTTGAGAGAATTATTATCAAACAAAAATCTAAAAATTTTTCGGTTTGATTCGGTTCGGTTTGGATTGGTTTGGTTCAGCTTGGATTTGTTATTTTTTAATACGGAGTAATATACTCATATGAAGGTTTTACTGAATTTCTTTAGTTCGGTTTGGGTTTTATCGATTTTGATTCGGTTCGATTTAATACGGTTTGAAAAAAATACTACCAAATCAAATCAAACTGCATATGGTCCGGTTTAGTTTTGTTTGATACGGTTATGTTAATCCAAACCAATATGCTCACCTCTAAAAATATTCCCTAAACACGACTAAAATAAGAATAAAGGTCATAAGTAAAATTGTCATTATTTTTTCTCAAAATAAAATTCACTCCTGTTTTTGAAAATTTTAACCAACTTGTTCCTTTAATTATAATATATGTAGTCATATTTTTTAAAGATAATTATACAAATACACATATAAGATTAATTTTATCCTATATCACAATCAATTTATTCGATTCCATTCAAAAAATCTCCCGCACATACTTATAGATTCCCACATTGGTAGAAAATTTCAAATTTGCAGTTTTCAACTGTCACACAGGGCTCTGTCGTGAAATAACACGCATCAGTTATTAAACGTATAAACCGCCACATATTTAAATATTTTAAAAAATCAAAAATAAAATAAAACACATCGGTTATTACTAAAAGAACCATTGTGGATTCTATAAACTTCAGAGTAAAATGGGCAGGGCCGGTCCTAGAAAAACGGAGGTCCTGTGCAAGAGAAAATATTAGGCCTTTTTTCTTCTAATAAATTTGAACCACTATCTATCAAGATGATCAAATAAAAATAGTAATAACTATTTAAAAAATATGTAAACAATACGTTACTACGTAGTAACTAATAATTAAAAACTCAAAAAACAAAATTATTTACTTACAAAAGTACAATAGTGAAACATTTTGTTAAATCAATTACAGAAAGAACATCTAACCACCTAAGTGTGTTATTTGCTGAATTCTATGGTGCGAATGAAAAGCAAGAAGAAAAAATGTAGAAGGATAGAAGAAATCAGAATGTATTCAACCGATTGATTCTGAATTACAAAGTGATATCTATATATACAAAAAGATATGTTGTCAACTAATTAACTAACTAGATGTATTTACAATTCAGTCCCTTGAAATATAGAAATTGTAATACTATACTTAAGACTCCCCCTCAAGATGAGGGTGAATAAATGCTATGAACACTCATCTTGCTCAAAAGATAATGAAACTGCTGCTTTCCAAGAGGTTTTGTAAATAAATAAGCAAGCTGATGAGCAGTGGGAACATATAGAGTGTGAATGAGGCCAGCTTTTATCTTTTCACGAATGAAATGACAATCTACTTCAACATATTTAGTACGCTCATGATGGACTGGATTTGCAGCAAGAGCCAAAGCAGATTTACTGTCACAATAGATGGAAGCAGAAGGAAGTTTAACTCCAAAATCATGAAACAGTTGTAATAACCATAATACTTCACAACAGGTTATTGCGAGAGCCCGATATTCTGCTTCTGCAGAACTATGTGCAACTACAGATTGTTTCTTTGAACGCCAACATATCATAAAATCACCAAGAAAGATGCAAAATCCAGTCACAGAACGATGAGAATCAGAACATGCAGCCCAGTCTGAATCAGTGAATGCACTGAGTTTAGGCAAACTTTTACTGGAAAGAAAAATGCCTTGTCCAGGGTTATTCTTAAGATATCTTAAAACCTTGTGTGCAGCACCCAAATGCGATTTACATGGTTTATCCATAAACTGAGTTAAAACATGTACTGCAAAGGTGATGTCAGGTCTTGTTATGGTAAGGTATAACAATTTACCAACCAATTTTCTATAATCTGTGGGATTTGGTAAAGCATCCTCATCATGTTGAGAAAGTTTTTGTTTAGTATCCATAGGAAAACTAACAGGCTTGCTATTAAGATAACCTGATTCTTCAAGTAATTCAAGTGTATACTTTCTTTGAGATAAAGAAATTCCATCTGGAGAACGAGCTACTTCCAATCCCTAGAAATATTTAAGTTGACCAAGATCCTTTATGCAAATCTGATCATGTAAAAACCCTTTGATAAGCTGAATCTGTTGCAAATCATTACTGACTACAATAATATCATCCACGTATATGAGAAGCATAAGTGTGGTGTGAGAAGAATTCATGGTAAATAGAGAACAATCTGCCAATGATTGAGTAAACCCATATGAAATAAAAGACTGAGATAACTTTCTAAACCATTGTCTGCTTGCTTGTTTAAACCATATAAACTTTTCATAAGTTTGCAAACTTTGTTCTCCCCCTTATTGGTAAACCCTTCTGGCATTTGCATATATACTTCTTCATTTAAATCTCCATGTAAAAATACATTGTTTACATCAAGCTGTTCTAAGTACCATCCTTGAATAGCTGCAAGGGCCAAAATACTTCTCACAATTGTCATTTTTGCCACTGGAGAGAACGTATCTTCATAGTCAAGACCTTCTTGTTGAGTGTATCCTTTTGCAACAAGGCGAGCTTTATATCTTTCAATGCTTCCATCAGCTCTATGTTTGATTTTGAAAACCCACTTACAACCAATTGGACGCTTATGAGGAGGTAGTTCAGTAACAACCCATGTATTGTTACGTTCAAGAGCAGTAATCTCAGTTTGCATTGCTTCTTGCCATTGGAGAAATTTACAACTTCATAATAACTTTTAGGTTCTATATGACATGAGATGCTAAGAGCAAAATGTTTATGAGAAGGACTAAGGTGATCATAAGAAACATAATGTTGAAGATGATAAGCCTAACTTGTGTTGGAATTGCCATGGAATGTGATTGGCTGGATAGGAACATCACTAATTAGTTGACAATGATAGTCCTTGTGGTAATGAGGTGTATGTCTGGATCTTGTTTACCTACGAACATAAGAAGAGGTTGGTTGTATGGATGAGGTAGGCTGTGAATTCAAGGCTTCATCACTATGGCCAGTATGTTCAGGAATAGAAGAAGAAGGTAAAGAAATGTCAGTGAGTTCAACTAAAGGAACTGGAAGATTATTGGACACTGGAGTAATGGAATTATCATGAGAGAAAGGAAAAATATTTTCATGGAAGAGAACATCTCTAGAAATGGAAATTTGATTTGAAGATAAGTCATAGACTTTGTAACCTTTGATGTTAGAAGGATAGCCAATGAAAATTCAACGACGAGCTCTAACACCAAACTTTTGCTTATGAGGGAGGACATTAGTGGCAAAACATAAGCAACCAAACACTCTAAGATGTGTAAGATTAGGTGCCTCTTTATATAGAAGTTGATAAGGAGTCATGTTATTGAGAATTGGGGATGGTGTTCTGTTAATCAAATAGGCTGCAGTAGAGATGCAATCTCCCCAAAATTTAAGGGGTAAAGAAGCATGAAAAAGCAAGGCTCTGCCAGTATTTAGAAGTGTTTGGTATTTATGTTCTACTACCCCATTTTGTTGGGGAGTATAAGGACAAGTATTTTGATGAACAATACCTCTGGCACATAGGATGTCAGAAAGAAAGAATTCCCCACCATTATCAGTTCTAATAGCTTTAACCTTTGTTTGAAATTGTGTTTCAACAAGGTTGAAGAAATTTATAAGATGGGTTCTTGTGTCAGTTTTGTTTTTCATGAAACATATCCAAGTGAATCTGGAATGATCATCTACTATAGTTAGGAAATATGTGCAACCATTCAAAGTAGGAGTTGAAAAGGGTCCCCAGACATCAACATGTAATAAGGAAAAGATTTCATTGCTTCTTTTATGTTTATGAATAAAAGGCAATCTATGTTGTCTTGCTAATGGACAGAGGTTACAAGGATGATCTTCAGCAGATTTTATTTCAATAGGTAACAAATCAGAAAGTAAAGACATTCTAGAAAAAGACATGTGGCCAAGTCTTTCATGCCACAATTTGTTTGAATATGAAACAACATAAAAGGAATTACAAGTATGGGAATTATTTTGAGATAAAAGACAAAGCCCTTGATGTTTCTTAGTCATGCCAATCACTTTCAAGGAAGGCAGTTCCTGCAAAACACATTTATCATGGAATAATGAAGCAGATATAGTTTCAGAATCAGTAAGTTTACTTACAGAAATCAGATTTACATGGAAATCTGGAACACACATGACATTGTGTAGAACAAGATTATTATTCAAGGATACAGTTCCTCTATGTGTAGAAGTAACTGTTTGACCATTTGGTAAATGAATGATGGTATTAGTGGGTGGATAGGAATCAGTAAAAAGAGAGGGTGAACAAATCATATGGTCAGTAGCACCTGTACCAATAATCCATGTGCTAGATGATAAAGAAAGAAATGATAAATGGTTACTCGATGAATAAGAAAATACACCTGCAACATTGGCTTGAGAAAATGGGGTGGAAGATGTAGGATTTGTGGAAGAAGATGGCAGAAGCCCTTGAAGCAAATGCATGAGCTGATTGTACTGATCTTGAGTAACAATGGGTGGATCATTACTAGATACATCTTTAGAAGCAGCCAAATGAGCAGAAGTGGTATTTTTAAAACCATTGGAGTTGTTTTGTCCATTCTGATTCTTATTTCTAGGTTGATAACCGGGTGGATATCCATGAAGTTTATAGCATTTGTCCTTTGTGTGATTTGTCATCCCACAGTAGCTACAAACCATTGTATCCTTCTTCTGAAAATTATTCCTATTATGATAATTTCCTCCTTTGGGATGTTGATTGACATAAAATGCAGAATTAGGAGCAGAAGATGTGAATTGTGTGTCCTTCTGAATAGCGTCTCCTTGAACATTCATAGCCAATGAATCTACCTGGTTACCATTTAAAGCAACTGACCTCTTTTTTCGTCTTATAAAATAAGATTAAAAATATCATTTATTCCAGGTAAAGGTCTCTTTAACAGAATCTGTCCTCTTACTTGAGCATATGTTTCATTCAATCCCATCAAGAACTTCATAATCATTCCTCTTTCCTCTGCGTTCTTAACAGTCTTAACACATACACAATTTCCTTGATTACAGGGACAAGGAGGAATATTACAAAATTCCTGTAATTCATTCCACATTGACTCCAATTCATTGAAATAGTCAGTGACTGAAAGAAGACCTTGATTCAAGGAATATATGTTTTTATGCAGTTCAAAGATTCTTGATGCATTTCCTTGAGAAAATCTTTCTCGTAAAGTTCTCCACATTGCAGCAGCTGATTTTTGATAAAGAATGCACTTACCAATCTTTGGAGTGCAGGAACTCATTAGCCAAGATTGTACCATTAGGTTAATTCTTTTCCATGCCTGGAAATTTGGATCTGTAGCTGCTGGTTGAGGCAACGTTCCGTCAACAAACATAAACTTGTTCTTCGCTCCTAGCGCCATTTCAGCTGACCTTGCCCAAGCGTGATAATTTTCACCATCCAAAATTGGTGTAACCAGGGGTAGATTCGAGTTATCACCATGGCCAATGTGATACGGACCAAAGGGATCGTTATACACATTTTCGTTGGTTGCAGGAGGCATGATGGAGTAACAAATATGAAGAAATGGCTATGGATATGGATGGATTTGTGGTTAATGCTCTGATACCACGTTGAATTCTATGATGCGAATGAAAAGCAAGAAGAAAAAATGTAGAAGAAGGATAGAAGAAATCAGAATGTATTCAACCGATTGATTCTGAATTACAAAAGTGATATCTATATATACAAAAAGATAAGTTGTCAACTAATTAACTAACTAGATGTATTTACAATTCAGTCCCTTGAAATATAGAAATTGTAATACTATACTTAAGATTATTCAATGCCCTTTTTGTTGGAAGAATTACCTTGAACTATGTATACTACAAAATACTTCATATTACTAATTATTTTTTGGCCTTCATTTTTATTGGGCCCTGTGCCATTGCACTTAATTGGAGCACATGACCTGGGCCGACCTTGAAAATGGGCAGAGAGTATTAGCATAAGAACCTCCGCAAATTAGAAATGAAAATAAAAAAATTTGAAAACGGGGTGGTTATTGACGAAAGAACCGCCACATTTTTCATTTTTTTTAATTTTTGATTTGAAAAATGTTATAATTACCATATTTAATTAATATAAATAAATAGAAACCCACAAAAACCACATCAAACTTACAAACATAACAACATAATCATTTTTTTCAATTCAAAAGTCATTGATACATAAAAACTACTCCATTTAAGTTTGAATATCTAAAAACTAATTATTACATATCAGAATACGTAGTAATAACAAAGCTAATCACAAGTTCACAAGTAGAGTTCTATTATCACAAGAGGAGATCTCCCCACCCCATTGGATATCTATATTTCTTCACTGTGACACTCCAAAATTTTAAATAAAAAAAAATAATTTAATTAGTGAGATAAAATGTTACAAAAGTGAGATTTTAATAATTAAGTGAATCAAGTAAAATTTTAACATTTGTGACATGTTTAGTCTGATAAAAATGGTCCGATAATAGAAGTAACGTTATACATCAAATACCAGTTATACATAAAGTATAAAGTATAAGCAATAAAAGTTATTTTATATAACTATTTTAGGTTGTATGTAAATTACTCCTAGTATGTAAATTACACTTACGTAATAATCAAAGTATAAAATACTGTATATACAATAATATAGCAGTAATATATTCTAAGAGTACAATTAGTAGGCTACTCATACTAATAAATAATCGGATAAAACTTAAACTTTTATGACATTTTTAGTCAAATAAAAATATTTCAATAAATAGAAATAACATTTTTTTATGATAATTATGAAGTGGCATTTTTATAAATGCTAAACACTTAATAATAGGTGTACGATAATTATACACATAAAAACACGTAACATTATGAATATATACAACCTACTATTATACTTATTACTTATACGTATATAAACTCATTATACATACAAAAATCATTTATAAAAGCCTTGAGTTATAAACACACGCTACATTCAAAGTCCTAAGCAAACAAGACTCCTTCGCTAATCTTTTTTTTTTGACCGGCAAATGAACCGCAAACCACGTAGGAGATAAGAACGGAGCTGCCGTAGAAGCTGTGAAAGTTAAACACAAACTCTAACCTAACTACCCTCGACCTACACCTATAAATAGCATCCTTCACTTGTGTTTTGACTCAGTCACAAATCACAATAACACGACCATGATATATATACATACGTATATACGAAGTGTATATATATATATATATATATATATATATATATATATATATACGGAATTTTCAAATTAGTGATATACTCAAAACCGAACCTTCAAAACACTTCTAAAACCTTCCCCTTCGAGAGAGGAATCCAACGGTGAAAGAAACGTGGAAAACGGTCGTGAAACGAAGGAGAAAAGCTTCGTCGGAGTTTTTGCCGGACTCTCCGTAACGACGGAGAACAGGAAGAGGGAGGAGCTGCCGCTGCAGCCAGTCCATATCCGACCGTCGCCATGCCAGAAGGAGCCCGACATCACCGCCGTCTCACACCGTCACATGTCCGACGAGGTAACCCCTGTGTATCTTGTTCCGTCGAGCTCTTGAGGAAGAAGAACATTACTCTTCTTCTACTTTTTAATTATTGGGCCGGTCATGTTAACAAAGTGAAAAACTGGGCTGAACTTTAATTTATAATAATAATAATAATAATAGTATTGATAATAATATTAATGATTTGCAATATTGCTTTATTAGAGATGAGAAATATTAATGATGAAATTGGCTTGATTAATTGTTAGTTACCACTTGAATAAATTTGTTAATTGTTAGATGATAAAATGAATTGATGACTAATTAATAAAAACTAATAAACGAGTATTATATTAAAATAATAATTATTTATTTGGACTTAGTACCATAATTAGATTAAATAAATTGGATAGATATTATTTTCACTCATTATTGGATTAATTGAAGTAGAATAATAAAAATTTACATAATTACGGACTCAGAAATATTAAATGTTTGAGTAATTAATAAAATCAGAATACGTTGATAATGACTAGTTAATTTAAATAGTTGTTTTAATATTCGGGTTTACTAATGCTAATAATTTTGATTAATATAAATTAAAGTAATTATGAAATTTGTATAGTTTAATTAAATATAATTCAGATATTTTATTATAGAATTCAAATATTGTAATTAAAGGTTGAATTAGTAAGGTAATTTTATTAATAAAGAGTGATTATTTTGATAATTAAAATTAGTAGATTCGAATAAGGAAATAAAAAGAAGAAATTGAATAAGGAAATTTTTGAATTACAAACTTCGATTGATTTTGAGAAAAATAAATATTTTCATAAAAGGTGAGCATCACAGGAGAAATCCGTTCGTGGTGTTGGTTTTCCACGTCCCTTAAAATGTGGAGGGTGGTTAGGTCTACTACCACTCAATTTTTGTTGGTTTTGGTTTGAGGTGAATTGACGGTCGGTAGAAAACATCCCGGCTTTTGAGTAGTAGTGGTAGTAGTAGCTTCTGATCATTCAGTTTTTGAGGTGAGGTAGTTGGTAGAAAACATCTCGGCTACCCGGATCGACTTACTAACCCGGAGGGCTTGGAATAACTTTAAGGGGTGTGCACATTTAAAGTAGTTGTTTCCGTTTCCATTGAGCAGTTGTGGTACCGGCGATAGTCCTGGGGTGGCCGTACATAACAAAGGACCACCGGGCTCAACCAATGTGTTGAGCACCACCCTTCTAAATTACTAGGAAGTTAGTTACAAAGTGATTTTTGGAGAAATTCAATAGAGGAGAAATTTTGGTGTTTCATGTATTTTGGAATTATTATGGTTCACGAGTTATGTGATTGGGACTTTTTATAGATATCGTTTACTTATGATTTATAAAGTGTTTTGAAAACATTTTTATACTAACGATTGTACGAATTTATATATATATATATATATATATATATATATATATATATATTAATTATTATTTTAAAAGGTTAGGTGGAACTTACTTAGCATTATTGCTAATGTTTGTTTTCTTTTTATTTTCTTTCTGTACTTGTTTTGTACAGGTGGCGAATTGATAAAGATGGTTATTTCGAGAGAGCTGCCGCTAGAAAACATAGTTTGTAAATCATTGTAAATTTAATTTCCAAGATCTTTAGTAAATATAAGTTTTGGAGTTAAAATTAATTTTGAAGGTGGTTAGCCTGTGCACTCGGTTAGGTTAGAATCGGGTGTGGCGGTAGCACCCCTATTTCCCTTTAAATTTTCCGCTGCACAATTTTGATAATTTTAAATAAAGTCAATATTTCTTTTGGAATAAATTATTATTTAATGGTACTTTTGGGTGGGAAATTTGGGGATGTTACAGTCACTCTCCCGGCCTCAGGTCCGATTTGATGAAGAACATGCTCAAAAAATATCATAAAAACCCTCATTTGAAAAGACCCCAAATGGCCTCGTCCGGACTCCGGACGTTGGTTCCCGTCAGGCCGGATGGACATGAAAGCTATTTTATTCATTAATATTTACCCCCATTACTTTATCCTGCATATATTCATTTGCCTTCATTGCCCTAACCTTTTCGCTCATTGATACTATAGCTTAGCCAGAGAAATAAATAAGCAAAGCATTTTGATGCACGAGGAGATCGCTGGGGAAATGTCAATAGGTGTAAAAAATGTAGTATAAAAGCATATGCGTTTCTAATGATTTACCGCCTTGCGTAAGAATTGAAACGGACATGGTGTACATATTCTACCAGGTAGAATATATTATTCCAAGGGAGAGGGCCCCTTCCAACTTATTCATTAAGCTTTGGTTTATAAACCTTGTTACGTTAGGTATTAGCCTTCAATGCTTAACGTTCTCAATCTCATTCTTTGTTTAATATAAAGTAGTGTTATTTTGAAATAAATGGAATGACTGACTTCTTCTCTATCTTATTATCATTATCATTTTCTTCATTTTTTTCTTAACAATTGAAATAGGTTTAAGAAATTAAAATTGTAGCCAGAAATTGAAATTTTGACCATTTCTTAATGGTAAAAATTATGAAGGAGTTTAGCACCCTATAAACAAAAAATAAAACAATGTGAAAAAAACTCTTTATTAGCATGAAAGACGAGTAAATAAAAAGACCTTAGATAGCAATCTTAGATTAATATATAAGCTTTATATCACCTGCGTTTTAATAGGGGTAGTGAACAATCAAGTCTTGATTTCCTTGTTGTTGCAGATTAAGGGCCTTTATTGAGCTTTTTTGGATTAACTTTTTTGTTTGTCAATGTTAATCTATTACAGAGTACATGATTCTTCTTAGCTAGACAGAAAGTATAATGCACCATAAGAATAATCTTGTCACTTGACTTGTTTAGTATAAGTTTCATTTCCACAAATTTTGAGTTCTCCTACATTATTTCAATCAAAATGAGATGTATTTCATTTATTTTCAATAGAAAGAGAGGATGAGTTTTTGGGATTAGCTCACATGTTTGCAATCATGGCTTTTCACCATCCAGGGTGATCAAGTACTACTTTCACATCTTTGGGAATTGTGATTGAGGAGACAGAGGATATGAAGTTATAATAAGAAGGAGTACGTTATTGATAGCTAAGGAAATTGTAAATGGGATGTGGATTACGGGTAGAGCGAGTACCTTTTCTTAGGAAAACCGGCCAAGAAAAATCATCATTATCAAGAATTGTAAACGAGGGCGATGATTGAGAAGGATCTAATGAAGAGGGCTCACTTTGAAGAATTGAATTGGTGTGTCACGCCTGAGATGGTAGGAGGATGGTAGGGGGTTGAGTCATCTAGTGGATCCATAGGAGGCTGGTTGGGAATAGAGTCATCCATAATAGACGGACAGAACAAAGGGTCCCTGAGATGGTATAGAAAGAATTTATTGAACAAATTGATCTCTAAGTGAAAAAAAGGAGTTTGTTCAAAGAAAGTGACATGGACAGACAAATAATATCTCTTGTTCTCCGGAGAGTAACAACGGTACCCTTTTTGAAGACGGGGTGATGGATTATAGGGATCCAAACTATATAATAAATGGATATATTTGAGCTATGAAAGTGGAATAAAAAGAATGAATAGTATGTTCTAAATGTTAGGAATTGTGTTCTAGGGTTTACAAGTGGCTCCAAGAGGAGTATAAATAGAGAAATAATGGGTCAGGCCGCTAATATGGGCCCGATAGGCCCAACTACATAAAAGACTAATCTAGTACATACAGATGATATATGAACCGTACAATAATACAAAAGACATTCGATAAGCATGTGTGGGCCGCTGTCCAGGCCCAATAGTAGTGAGACCCGGGGGTCCGAGTCTATATACTCTATCAGGAGTCCCCCACTCCCTGAGTCGAGAGTACTCGAGGCGAAAGGGAGTAGAACTGTGTGCTGATCTGTCATCGTCTGGTGAGTAAACTTCGTGAAAAAATTTGAGGCGCTAAGTCCCCCGCTCTTCTAGTCCCCCACTCCTTGAGGTGAATGTAGTGAGGTGAAGAGGAGTAGAGTAGTGCATGTCTCGTGATGTCTTCAATAGGGACCAAGGGTCGACACCTTTTGTCCATGTTGGGGAGATGCCTCGTTAAAAATCTCACTAGGAAAAAACCCTGTGAGAAAAAAATTCTAATGAGGGAAAAAGAGTACACCGGATGCCCCCAAAATGAAGCAAAAGGGGTGAACCCCTCGGTCTGGATGTGGAACTGCAACCGTCGGCATCTGCTAAGGGGGTGACCAAGATCGGTCCTCGTATGTGCGTAGCTCGGCATGATAGGTAGTCCTAGTCATCAAATAAAGATGACTAAGAGATAGGTCGAGTGACCATCCATAATATGACATCCAGGTCATCAAATAAAGATGACCAGGAGAGGCGGCTAAGGGGCCGATATGATCTCATCATATAGTTGCACCTATGCATTCAAATAAAATTGTTATAATTTCTTGAGCTTATGATTTGCTATTGGATTTGGGCCTAAATTAAGCTGCCTCAAATTTCTAAGCTGCAGCTCAAGCTAGGTTTCTATGCTTAGTTGGAGCGTGGCACGCATAAAGGACTGAACCTACCGCTGAGGGATTGCAGTTCATTTCCGATAGCTAGAGGCACACATAACTCATACGAAACATAGAAACTAGAGTATGCATTTGATAACATTTGGATTGGGAGCTTACTATCCACACTCGTTTGACGTGACCCGGTGGCGCGAGTGTGTGTGCTCGCCCGGTGTATGTGAGTGCTCGGAATTCATAAGTCCATTTTTTTCAATGTCAAAAATATACACTATTTAAAAAATAATGATAGTAAATTAATAATCTAGCTCAACTTGTCACTCAAGTTTGTAGCTGGGATCCGCTAGACGTTATTTCAAGTCTTTTCACGGATGACTCGCCCCTCGAGATTGAAGTTTGATACTATATTATTAAAATATTTCATTTATGATTTTTTGAATTTTTGGATCAATTTATGATTTGATAAATTATATAAAAATTAGAGAAAGAGCACTTAGCTTTTGAGGTGGGCTCAAGTATTGGGTTGATAATTGGACTGCCTGGGCTGATCTAGCAAGTGGGCCTTTATTCTTTATTGGGCAGCTTCCCTAGCATATTCAACCTAGCCCACATAGGCAATAATACTGCAAAGCTTCTGCCCTCCTCACATCTTCAAGCGGCAGCCGTCCTTCGATCAATAGAGTAGCACGCCACTGCGGTAGTTTACCTAGGGAGCAACTAGTAGTGACTAATGACTAGGATGCTGACGGACGTGCTTTCTCCTGCGGTCCTAGTGGGTTCCGTGCGCTCCTCAGGCGGCCCCAGCGGCAGAGTGAAAATTGACCGGAGCAATCTCGCTATGACTCCGGCAGCACTAGCGAAGCATCTTCAGGTGACGGCCGATACACTTTTGAAGTTGTTTCAGCAAGGGAGTTCCGATTTTGTTGCTCCTGGAGCTTCTTGCGGCCATGAATGGTGGAAAGAGGTTTCGATCTGTAAAATCGGAGATGGAAGACCTTAGAAATACCCTTTTCAACACCACACTTGGGCCGAGCTTCAGCCGCAATAAGTCCGATTCGTTGCGAACTTCACAGTAACCGCTGACGGGGTGGTGGCGGCCATAGATTCGGGTCTGCTGGAGACGATGGCTAACATCTGGTGCAATAGCAGATGAGTCTTGGAGCGGCAGTGGTGGCGGGCTTCAGTGAGCAGTGGTGACAGTGGCTCTGTCTCTGATCTGGATGTTCCAGAATTTCCCTATTTCTTGATTTTTCATTCTATTTTTAAGAACACTTTCGGCTGATTTCTTTTGATTGGAATGATTTTTTTTTGGTATTTTGGGAGGATGCTCACTTGATTATTGCTCAAACTCTCAACGAGAGCACCATTGATGGATTATAGGGATCAAAACTATATAATAAATGGAGATATTTGAGCTATGAAAGTGGAAGAAGAATGAATAGTATGTTCTAAATGTTAGGAATTGTGTTCTAGGGTTTATAAGTGACTCCAAGAGGAGTATAAATAGATAAATAATGGGCTGAGTCGCTAATATGGACCCGATAGGCCCAAATACATAAAAGACTAATCTAGTACATACATATGATATATGAACAGTACAATAATACAAAAGACATTCGATAAGCATGTGTGGGCCGCTGTTCAGGCCCAATAGTAGTGAGACCCGAGGGTCCGAGTCTATATACTCTATCACATGGATAAACTAAGAAAACACATTTGATATCCCAAGCTGAGATTTTATCTAACCCTGAAGACATATCATGAACAAAACAAACACAACCAAACACAAGAGGGGAATCAGGTAAGAGAGGTTGATTAGGAAACAAGATAGAATGACAGATTTTATAATTAAGAGATCATGATGGCATTCTGCTTATAAGAAAGCAAGCAGTTAAGACATCATCTCCCCAATGATCAGCTCGTATATTGGCACCAAATAATAAGGTACACACAGTCTCAATTAAATGTCTATTTTTCCTTTCAGCTACCCCATTTTGCTGAGGTGTATGAGGACAGGTGGATTGGTGTAAAATGCCATGTGAGCTTAAGAGGGAGGAAAACCAGAGGAGAAGTATTCCTTGGCATTGTCACCACTTAAAATTTTTATTACTATTACTGATTGATTATGAATTTTATTTAGAAAGCAAGAAAAGATAGACAAAAGTTTAGAACGGTCCTTCATTAGATAAACCCAAATACACTTAGAGAATTCATCAATGACCGTGACAAAATATTTGAAATCAAAAGAGGAAACTCGACTTGGTCCCCAAACATCACAATGGATATTAGAAAATGCACCACATCTAGACTCAGAATAGCTAGGAAATGAAGACCTAACATGTTTTCCGAGATGATAAGACTCACACTCTAAGGTTTGAAGGCCACTGATTTCAAAAATCATTTTCTTTAATCTTTCCAAGTGTGGATGTCTGAAACGTTCATAGAAGAGTTTGGGAGAAAGAGTAGCTAAACAAGATACCGATGATTTGCTTCCAAAATATTAGATACCTCTAGATTTATATCCTTCTACAATCATCCAACTCGTTCCACATTCCTGTATAACAAATGAATTAACAACAAAGGTTACTGTACAGATCAATGATTTTTCTATTTGGCTTAATAAAACGAGGTTCAACGCACATGTGGGGACAAAAGGAACAGATTTTAAGTTCAGGATAGGAGAAAGGGATACTTGGTCAATTCCTTGGAAAGTAGTTTTGGATCCATTTTCCATGGTTATAAGATGTGGATGTTTAAAATGTGAGAGAAGAGGATAGAAAAGTATTACCATAAATGTGGTCAGAAGCACCTGAGTTAATTATCCATGGATTTTGACTTTCTACTGACTGTGAAACGCTAGCAGTTGACGTATGCGGGGTTTTGGAAGATGTTGTTTAGTTGTTGGACTTTAATCTCATATACACTTGGTATTTCTCACCCGACAGCTTTGGGTCAGAAACTTTAGATTTGGAGAAGTTGACGGTGTTATTTGGAAAACCATGAAGAAAGTAACAGTTCTCATGAGTGTGACCCATTCTTTTGCAATGGGTACATTGAGGACATCCTCTTCTTGCATGTTCTCCTCTATTTCCACGACCCCCTCTTCCATGAAATACAATGGCTGAAAACTCTAAAGGTTTTTGAGACTTATCACCCTTGAGAGAAGGAATTTGAAGGAGACGTGTTGTTCAAGTGTCCATAATCAGTACCTCAGATCCAGTGAGGATTTGATCTCTAACGTGATTGAAATCTGAGTTCATGGCTCGGAGGATCATTACCATATACAATTTGTCCAGATTCTTCTTGGTTTCCTCCACTGATTCAGCGTTTAAGGACACTTTCAGCTCTTGGACAACAGTTTGTGCTTCAGCAATGAAGGACATCATGTCGTGATCTATATGATTAAGAGATACTAACTTGTAGGGCAGCATAATATAGGCGCTGAATATCATTTGCAAAGATTTCTTGAACTTTCTATCAAAAAGTATTGCATGTTTTGAAGGTTCTCAGGGTCCCTCATAATATTTGGTTCTAGAGACTGCCATAATAGAGAACACAATAGGTAATCTATTTTTTTCATTTTGCATGTTCTTACTTGATCTCACTTTCATCTTTTTCAAGATGGTTATGGTACCCTTGTCCCAGAAACCAAAGCTCCACAGTAGCTGACCAAGCCATATAATTTTTCCTATTAAGCTTCTGTGAAGTGATAGAAGGAGATCCTGAGAAGAGTTTTGTTGGATCGGAAACCACATGGAAACGACGATGTTAGGTTAGCGGCAATGAGCAGCGGCCATGGCCAGATAGAGATGGCAGGAACATGCTCTGATACCAACTTGAATAAAAAGATTTGAAGGAAGAGAATAATTTTCTGGTTATGTGTATGTCTACAACCATAAACTCTTTTATATTTATAAAAATGAGTGTACAAGTACATTAATGAGAGAAAGTGAATTAATGAGAGAAAGGAGATGAAAGGTCAACTCTAGAAAATACAGAGGAGTCTATTTCGCTACCAATAAATTTTGATAAATCTAACAAATGTTAGACGTGAAATTTGTAGATGAATTCAATCAGGTGCACATTAGGCTCTGATACGACTTGTTTATTCAAATCTCATCGACAGTCAAATGATATACTCATATTAACAACAACTTCTATAGAATACTTGCTAATGATGATGGATAAACAATAAAGAGTATTCTACGAACCTATCTGATCTCGTCGACTAACTTTACAATAGTAGGGCATCTTATATTGATGAATGCGGCTATTGTTTGTGCTTTCAGTTTGTGCTTCAGCAATGAAGGAAAAACTGAAAGATATCAGTTTGTCTTTGACAGATTAATGATGAATGCGACTATTGATTGTGCTTTCAGATTGTCCACAACTTTCAGTTCTTGGACAACAGTTTGTGCTTCAGCAATGAAGGACATCATGTCGTGATCTATATGATTAAGAAATACTAACTTGTGGGGCAGCATAATATTGGTGCTGAATATCATCATTTGGAAAGATTTCTTGAACTTTCTCCCAAAAAGTATTGCATGTTTTGAAGGTTCTGAGGGTCCCTCATAATATTTGGTTCTACAGACTGCCATAATAGAGAACACAATAGGTAATCTATTTTTTTCATTTTGCATATTCTTACTTGATCACACATTCATCTTTTTCAAGATGGTTATGGTACCCTTGTTCCAGAAACCAAGGTTCCACAGTAGCTGACCAAGCTATATAATTTTTCCTATTAAGCTTTTCTGAAGTGATAGAAGGAGATCCTGAGAAGAGTTTGGTTGGATCGGAAACCACATGGAAATGACGATGTTAGGTTAGCGGCAATGAGCAGCGGCCATGGCCAGATAGAGATGGCAGGAACATGCTCTGATACCAACTTGAATAAAAATATTTGAACGAAGAGAATAGTTTCCTGGTTATGTGTATGTCTACAACCCTAAACTCTTTTATATTTATAAAAATGAGTGTACAAGTACATTAATGAGAGAAAATGCATTAATGGGAGAAAGGAGATGAAAGGTCAACTCTAGAAAATACAGAGGAGTCTATTTCGCTACCAATAAATCTTGATAAATGTAACAAATGTCAGACGTGAAAATTTGTAGATGAATTCAATCAGGTGCACATTAGGCTCTGATACGACTTGTTTATTCAACTCTCATCGACAGTCAAATGATATACTCATATTAACAACAACTTCTATAGAATACTTGCTAATGATGATGGATAAACAATACATAGTATTCTATGAACCTATCTGATCTCGTCGACTAACGCTACAATAGTAGGGCATCTTATAATGATGAATGCGGCTATTGATTGTACTAAAAACTTTAGATGGTTCGCTACCTACATCCTTATATATAGATGGATGATCTCCGGAACGATTAACAAATAAGCTCCCTTTTTGTCATTTGTTTCTTCGAGGATTGTCAGGTCATCGCTGACAACCGCCATGGTTGCTCAAATCGTGTTTGTCCAAGAGATCATCCAAAGCCAAAAGCCCGACCCCGAAGTGATTTCCAGATCCATTGGTGAAATTTGCGAGGATTTGCAGATCGCTCAACAAAGTAGAAAAAATCGTCATTGTAGATCGATAATCGATAGAACAGACAAATAAATAATAGCAATATTCTAAACTACGGCAGCCCACATCTCAAAGTGGTTCAAAATCCAGATCTTACAAATCTAATACGATCGCAGATCAGATTTTCTAAAGAAAATATCTAACAAAATTCGTATAATGTCATTAGAATCAGTTTGGCTCTGATACCACTGTTAGGAAATTGATGTAACGTACCTCGTAAGTACAACGACAGAAGTTTAAAAATTTTCAAACAGATCTTCCCTGATAATGACATAACAACGAATATAACAATAATAACATATCTGAGTGAGAACTTATAGATCTTCCAACCTAGGGATAATAATCCTTGACCTTAGGTATCCACGTGATTTCTCCTTTGCGAAAGAACGATTAGATCTCCCAATGCAAAGGCTAGGAAATCTTTTCACAGGAAAATAAACAGGTAATACTGAATATGAAAAACTGATCTAAAATTTTTGAAGGAGGAGGATGTATTTATACTAGTTCTAAAGTCGTTTTCCAATCACAATTAAAGTCTTTCTATTTAATGAGTTCTAATCCCGCTATGACCAATACTCCTTATTAATTAAATAAGTAGATAAAACAAAACAAAACAATACAATAATAATAACAACAATAACAATAATAACATTAATAACATTAATAATAATAATAATAATAACAATAATAATAATAATTGATGGGGTTATGGGACTAGGCCCAGAGCCTAATCGGCCCAGGCCCCGGACTTGGACAAGCAGGCCCAAGCCGAGTGATCCAGAGCTCGTTCCGGCCCAACCGATCAGGCCCACCAAAGAGTGAAAGCCCAGGGCAGTCCTGCCGTCTACCCCAACAGGGAGCCTGCCTACCAGCCCAGTTAGCAGCCTGCCGTCTAGCCCAGCAGGGAGCCTGCCTACCAGCCCAGTCAGCAGCCTGCCGTCCAGCCCGGCAAGCGGTCTGCCTTCCAGCCTGGCCAGGCGCCTGCCTCCAGCCTAGCAGGGAGCCTCCCTACCAGCCCACTCAACAGCCTGCCTTCCAGCCCAGCAGGAAGCCTGCCTACCGGCCCAACCGGAAGCCTGCCACCCGAGGAGCTCAAGCGTTCAGCCTGCTAGCTAGGCCGACCTGTCAGTCAGCCAGGAAGAGTAACGGCCAACAATCAATGCGCGACTTAATTATGTGTTTAATTCCGTATTAACGTTGTAATTAATTTAGTCATTATTATGTTCGGCAGTTACCATTTGTAATCGCCTATAAAAGGCAATTCGAATTTCAAATACAGATATGCTATTTCTGGCAACTAAATCCCTTTGCAACTTTCCATATTCGTACTTTCCTAATTTCTGCTTGAGTGTTCTTACGTAGCTTTCCTAAAAGCCTATGAGCTATCTATTTTGGACCAACATTGGTGCTTTCATTGAGAATGATTGGCCCACAGGGCAGCCCTAGCTTCGTCAGCCTCGCGCTGAAGCTTGGCCTGAGAATGATTGGCCGCGTGGAGTGCCCTGATGGTCTTGGTGAGCCCCTGCAAAATAGACAAACGAAAATGTGAGGGGGTTCAGGGATAAACACAATCCACGTCAAGACGTGATCAACCTACCTCAATATGTGACCGGATGGAACCCTCCAAGAGGGGATGAAACTCTTGGGAAGTCATACAGGTGAGGTCGCCTGGTGGGAGGATTGATGAAGCATAATCCACGACTGGGAAGCCTTCATGCATAATCGAGGCACTCGAAGATGGGAAGGAGTAAGTAACTGTATGCTGGGTGTCATGGCTGATCCGTTCGGCCATCCTCTCATCTGCACCCTCATGTACCTGCTCAGCGGAATGAAACTTGGGGGCGACCTTGGCCTTCTTCGAGACTTGTTCCCCTCGGCCCGGGGAGGAGGCTCCGCGCTCTTTCCCCGCAACAGTCTTAGGGACCACATCAGCAACGGCGGGGCATGGCTCCTCCTCCTCCTCCTCCTCCTCATCGGACCCATCCAATTTGACTAGCAGGTCGATGAGTCTGCCCTTGTGCTTCTCCTGCACTGGCGTAGTTGGCCGAGGCCCGAAGGTAACTCTCACCCTTCTTTGAGGGGGGGGCTCCGCGCCCTTTCCCCTCTGCAGCCGTTGCTGCCACAGGAACAATGACTTGTTGAGGCTCCTCCACTTCATCGGATTCCGCCTCAACAACGAGCTTCTCAGGCACAGCTGCGGAAGGAAAATGTGAGGATAAGCAGAATAAAATACAAAGTAGCAAACATAGACCAGGGAGACGACAATCACCTAAATATGAGCTGATGGAGTGGGGACCACCTGCGGACAATATCTCGATGGAGGACTTGAGACCAGGGGAGAGAGAGACCCGGTCACACTTCCGAACCCGCTCACCCCACTGAAACGGAGGTGACGGGAGATCGGGGTCAGACACCCAGATCCATCTCTTCTTCCACCCCTTGCCTGAAGTGGGGTAACCCGACCGAAACAGTTTGCTCACTGACCTCTGGGAGACTGAGGTGAAAAAGCTAGAAGCACGCCAGTGGAAACAGCTGAAAAACAAATCAATCGTGGGTGTGAGACCCACACCCACACATCGCGCCACAAAAGTTGCAACGAACATGTGAGCCGCCGGAGCCAATTGACCCGGTGCCACACCCAGGAAGTGAAGGAACCGAATCAGGAAGGGATGCAGTGGCACAGCCATCCCTAACTCCAGAGAGCGGATATGGACCCCGAAATATGGGGTTGGTGGATTGCTCAATATGTCAGTAACTCCTGGAGTTTCCAACAAACAATTATTACCAATCAAACCGCATGCCATGATAAGGTCCTCCTCCGTGACGCGAGAAGGGAGGCCCGATATTCCGCTGCTATCAAGGTCCCACCAGGAATTCAAGTCTGCCCGAGTATCAGAATCATCATCTGAGTCTGGTACGTTCACAGGTTGGATGCATGCTCTATCTGGAACATTGAGAGGTCTTCCCTCAGAAGTAGCAACCCGCCTAGCCGGAGCCAACTCAGGGAGAGCATCAGCTTGCCGCCCAGTAGTAGCACTTGCATGCATACGGGGCCGAGGGCCGTGGCTGACCCGCATGGGTCTCGCAGCTGCCCCACGCTCTACTTCGATGCCATCCGATAATCCCAAATCACATGACCGTTATTTTCATAAGCAGAGCATCCATCGCCTTGCATTTTTCACACTGGGAAGAGAAGACCGGATCTGCAAAAAAAAAGCGTGAGATAAGTTCAATTTCCAAGAATTTTCACCAAGGGATGCGGGATGAAGATCCTGGGAGACAAACTTCGGAGGTCCAATTCCCCTGAAACCCGGTCATCCGCACATTAGCACGAACAATAAGGTGGCCGCCGGATTCTAGAAACCGCGCCAGCCAAGCATGGGGGACCAGACCTATCGGCCAGACCCGCCGGACTGCAGGGGCGGTGTCGCAGGCGGCGAGTGACGCAGGACAGGCATTGGGCGCGGCAGGGGCCGGCCTGTGGAATCGGTGAACCACACACGGCGTCCAACCAAATTGACAGCTCAGCCGGCAAAAAAGGGGACGGTGCCGCCCAAATTGGACCCAGAGGACCACTTGGCCGCTCGGCTTCCTAGCCAACGACGGCTGGCAGCGCCGAGTGACGCGCACTTTGTCACGGTGCGTCAAAATAAATTCAATACTAGCACTAATACGTAGTATAGCGTAGTAGAGTTCGTATCCACAGGGAAAGGAATACTTTTCTTTTTATGAACTTAGTAAATAAAAGGGGGTTTTGATGATGAATGATTTACTTTAATTAAAAACTAAGATGAACAACCTATATGTGTTTAATTCAAGGATAAAAAGGATTTGGCATTGCTACTTTCCACTTGTTGATATATTTTAGTCGATCATTGTTATATCTATAACTTATTTCCTCTCGAATACTCAATCGGGGAGTATATCCACTTCATCGAGGATAGTTGTTAACAACAACCGTTCATTAATAACTCTTACTATTAATCAAATATAGAACAACGCCTTATACCGATTTAATAGTAGCATTTAATCTTTCTAACTCCTTGATGAAATCAATTGAGATTGATAACCTCAACACAACGGTTTCGGTTTAACCAACAAAATTAATCCCTCTTAAGTTTATTAACCACGACCGTGCATTAATAAACCGAAGTTACTTACTTGTGAAACCATCAACGATTAACCATCGGTTCGTTGATCGTTTCTAGTAATAATTAATATATGAAACAAAACTAGTTAATCCTTTAAGTAATGTTCAAAATATTAATATGAAATATGAATAAGAATTAATTAATATTCAAGGAAGAATATTATTAAAGAAGATGAATCCTACTATAATTAATATCAAGATGTTAACTAATTGTCATCTTAGCAACACTCCCCAACATTAATATAGAGGGAGAAAATACTATTCTAACTAATGTCGAGATGTTAACTAATTGTCATCTTAGCAACACTCCCCAACATTAATATAGAAATGGTATTAAGGAAAGAGCTATTAATTAATATTCAAGGAAAGAAGTTAAGAAAGTAACTCACAAGTTTAATAATCAACAAAGACCGATGATGCCAAAGCAGTGACTGAATTCCTCAAAACCCGCATCTTCTCAAGGTTTGGGGTACCACGCATCTTGATAAGCGACAGAGGCACTCACTTCTACAACAAAACTGTGAGTACCTTGTTAAAGAAATATGGCGTCACACATAAACTCTCCACCGCCTACCATCCACAGACAAACGGTCAAGCTGAGGTATCAAACAGAGAGCTGAAATCAATTCTTCAAAAGACAGTAAATCCGAACCGTAAGGATTGGAGCCTGCGCATGGATGATGCCTTATGGGCATACAGGACCGCTTTCAAAACCCCAATTGGAATGTCACCCTATAGACTCGTGTTCGGTAAGGCCTGTCATCTTCCGGTCGAACTCGAACACAAGTCTTATTGGGCGGTCAAAACATTCAATCTCGACATGGCTAAAGCAGGAGAGCAAAGGAAGCTACAACTCCAAGAACTAGAAGAGCTTCGATTGGAGTCCTATGAGAATGCCGCCATCTACAAGAAAAAGACGAAGGTATGGCATGACAAAATGATAATAAGAAAGGATTTCCAAGTTGGAGACAAAGTCCTTCTTTTTCTCTCACGCCTTCGCCTTTTCCCCGGAAAATTGAGATCACGATGGGAAGAACCATTCGAGGTGGTCAAAGTCTACACCCATGGCGCAGTGGAAATAAAAAGCCTCGATACCGGAAAAATTCTCAAGGTTAATGGACATCAACTCAAACCATTCCTTGAAGGTTTCCAGAAAGAAAGCATTGAATGCATGGATCTCATCGATCCAATCTTTGAAGAATGAACACAACAATGGCGTCGTGCCGCGACGTTAACTAAGGCGCTTCTTGGGAGGCAACCCAAACAAGGTACATTTTTCTTTTATTGTTAACCCCCCTGTCAATGTTTTCAATTATGTCTTTGAGAGGTTGAGAGGGAGGGCACTAATCATGGGTTTTTGGAAGAAAAGAAATTAAAAAAAAAAATTGCAGGTTTTTGAACATCTGGGGACATACCCGATCGAGTATGACCTTATACTCGGTCGGGTATGAGCAAAAAGAAAAGGGACCGGGCACTACTTGATCGAGGGAGCATTCAAAATTTGAAAAATAAGCAATACCCGATCGGGTATCACTATACACCCGGTCGGGTATCGCTAGAAATGCTAAAATTGAAGGGGACTGATTCCCACACTCGACCGAGTACACGCTTCAAAAATGGAAAAAAAAGCATATACCCGATCGAGTATGGAGGAATACTCGACCGGGTACAGAGACAGGCTGCTCACAAAGTTCATTTTCTAAGCATACTCGACCGGGTAACCCCACCCTACCCGATCGAGTACAGGAGGCAGGCCGCTCAAAAACTACACTTTCCAGCCATACCCGACCGAGTACCAGCACATACTCGATCGGGTATACGGGTCTTATAACCCCAAATCAGCCCCAAAACACTTCATCTTCCCCAAATTCCCAACCCTATCTCGAACAAAAAATGCCCAAACCCCATTTTTACACCTTCTCTCTACCATATCTCTTCCAAATCTTCACCAAATCCACCCATTCCAACGCCAAAACACTCCCCTCATCCTCCTCTACACATTCATACCCAACAATCCCATTCTCCCCCAACTTTCAGAGGTCCGAAAAACCCTACCCCCACCATTCCAATTTCGGTTTTCAAAGGCCAAATTCACTTCAAATGGCTCCAAGGAAAGAGAAAGGGCAAAGCTCAAGCACTAGGACAATCATCCCGGGCTACGAGGACATCCTTTTCGTGGACAACGAACAACGCACACGCTTCATGTCCACAATTGAAAGGCAAGTCAAACCTTCCCGCTTTTTATGCCTTGATGCTCTAAAGGAATTAGGAGTATACACAATAATGAAGAAATTTTTTCATGAGTTGCATATGGATAAAATTTTCAAAATGCAATACAACTCAAATGAAAAAATTATCTATGAATTCCTAAGCTCGGTGCACTTTGAGAACAATGAGGAGGACTTTAGGGATGATAAACTCAGGTTTCGATTGTTTAATCACAATCACACCATCACGAAACTTGAGTTTGCCGAACACTTTGGTATTCCGGTCCCGTACCAAAAGTCTATATCCGACAATACCGCCTTCGGCCACACCCTATGGACCAAGATGACCGGGGAGACCAAAGTTAGCTCCTCCCAACTCTACATTAGTCATGTCCAACATCCAGTCCTACGCCTTTTTTTGAAATTTCTTGCCAACTCCTTGCTTGGACGTCCCAACAACCATCATACAAGGATGGGGGATGTATGCCTCATCTCGGTTGCCTTATTCCGTATCCACGTGGATTTCAACCTCTGTAATCTCATGTGGGCTCATCTAAAGAAGGAAAGTGTGGCAAAGGGTGCTATCGTAGTGGGCGGGGTGATTATGCACTTGGCCACAAAGTTCGGGTATACGGATGACTCTCCTATACCCGACTACTGTTTAATGAACATATCTTGGCTAGGCCACTCGGGCTGTACTTCTTTTTCACACACCGTTTATGGTGAAGAAAGGCCCAAAAATATGTACAACTGGCACATCCACCCCAAACCCCTCACATACTTCCTCTTGCCCAACCCAGAACTCCCCCAACTCCACTTCAAAACAGGCAGGCCGGATCAACATTACCTCTTCCCAAACGCCCTCCCACCACATCTTCAAGAACCGGAACAGGAACTCCCCCAAAATCAACCCGATGACGAGCCCTACGAGCAACTCCATAGCCATCCAACCATGAGCCATGATTTCCCAGAACAAAGCCAAAACTCTCCACCACCCGACTTCTTTCAACAACTTCTGGAGGGTCAACAACAACTTCTTACGGGAATAGCCCAAATGGACAACCGGCTCAACCGATTAGAGGAAGAGCAAAGAGTCGGTTTTCAAAGATTGGAGGATGAGCAAAGGGCCGGCTTTCAACGTTTGGAGGAGCTCCGGGAGGCCGATAGACACCGGTATGAGGAAGACCAACATAGGTTCTACGGGCCTATGTACTCGTTTATGGCACAGCAGGGATCCTTCCATACCATGGCGAACCCTCCTCCACCACCCTCATGGTATGACCCCACTCATTGGGGTAACTTTGGAGGATCTGGCTCCGGTGGTGGAGGGTACGACGGCGGAGATGGCGGGGACACTTACATGGGAGATGGTGGCCAAGGGAGCGGTTTTGGAGGGAGCTACTACGGAGGTGAAGGCGGGCACTAGGGACAGTGCGTGATTCAAGTGCGGGGGAGACACTCATGATGGTATGTAATTCTCATTTGTACCTAGCACTATGCATGTAATTCTTTTGAACTTTTACACTCAAAAAAAAATTAAAGAAAAAAAAAATAAACAAAAGAAAATAAATGCTAGTTAGGTTGAAAACCCAACAAAATGGGCAATCTAAGCAAAAAAGGCTTATAAAAAAAATGAGTGAGTTGGAGAGAATGGAAAATGAAAAGAGGTGCTAGGATGAAAACCTGAAAAGGCTCCTAGGCAAAATGAGAGATATGAGAGAAATGTTTGTTCTTGCAGGCACTCATTGTATCCTTATGAAGAATATGAAGATTCAAGATAAAGAAGAAGAGAGGAGGAGAAAAGAAGACAACACTAGGAGGCCATTAAACCCAAGATGCTCTTTTGTGATTTGAGTTTAAAACTCATTTTTCTTTGTAATCCTTGGTGGTCTTTGTGTTTGTATTATATTTTTGTTGAACTGTGGAAATTTTGGACAAACATTGACACTTGTAAACATTTGATCTTACTCGAGACGAGTAAAGGTTTAAGTGTGGGGGAGTTGATACGTTCGTAATTTCCATTTCTATGTTTATGTTTTTAATTAGTTTTGCTTGACTTTTACTTTGGAAATTACACACTTTTGGTGTAATAGATTAGATTGTTAAATTCTTGTAAATAGGTTAGATTAGACATATTCTGAGCTTAAGCAGGTTTTGGTCACCCAAAGTACAGTTGGTGAACCCAAAAAGTGAAGAGAAGGTGCAAAAGTTCAAAGACAAAAGAAGATCCTGAATTTTGGTCTATACTCGGTCGAGTATTAGCTATACTCGATCGGGTATTAGGTTGGAACTTCAAATCGGATCAGATCCGAAGACAAAGGAACATGCAGGGAAGATTTTGGCCACGATTCTATGTCTATACCCGATCGGGTAGACCGACATACCCGATCGGGTATGCCTTTAAATTGCAAACGAAGATCGGTCGAGTATAGCCCGAATACCACTTTCTAAGCATACTCGACCGGGTATTCATATATACTCGATCGGGTATGCCTTTAAATTGCAAACGAAGATCGGTCGAGTATAGCCCGAATATCACTTTCTAAGCATACTCGACCGGGTATTCATATATACTCGATCGGGTATACACTTAGAAAATAGTCTGAAACCGGTCGAGTATGCCTCGAATTGGATGTTACACACATACTCGATCGGGTACCATGTATATACCCGATCGAGTACCCGAATCTCATCCCAAAAACCTATAAATACACCTCCTTTCCTTCACAAAAAGATATCCAATCCCTTTGTACATCTAAGCTCAGTATAGAATAGCTCTTTCTTTATATTTTTCATCATGTTTAGTCTCCAAATGAGGAGCTAAACTCTTCCATCTTGATTTTGCTACTTTGAAGCTTAATGAATTTGTAAGTTGTGAGTTATTTTTCTTTAATCTTCTTCCTTGAATATTAATTCTTTCTTTCAAAATACTATCTCTATATCAAAGTTGGGGAGTGTTACTAAGATGACAATTAGTTAACATCTTGACATTGGTTATAGTAATAGCTACTTCTTCCTCTATGATAATATCGGGGAGTGTTACTAAGATGACAATTAGTTAACATCTTGATATTAATCATAGTAGGATTCATATATTTTAATATTCTTCCTTGAGTATTAATTAATTCCTATTCATATTTAATGTTAATATCTTAAACATTACTTAAAGTATCAACTAGTATTGTTTCTCATATTAATTATTACTAGAATCAATCGGTTAATACGCTTGTTATTAATCCGGTTCTTTCAACGGTAGTAAACTTGGAATATTAATGCATGCATCTCATGGTTAATATGCCAAGTGGAATTAATTATATTGATTAAACCAATAAACCGCTTGTGTTGAGGTTATCAATCTCAATCGTTTTCATCTTAAGTTTATTGCTACTATCAAGTTAATATACGGCGCTTGTTCTATATTGACTCGATAGTAAGTTTTATTAATGAACGCATCTCGTTATTAATAACTACCCTCGATGAACTGGATATACTCCTCGATTGAGTATTCGAGAGGAAGATAGTTAAAGATATAACCGGGATCGACGAACATTTCATTAAGTGGATAAAAGCAAGACCAAGTCTTCATCTCATTGCATTAAACTCATATAGGTTGTTTATCTTAGTGTTGTTAAAACAAACAAATCTAAACCCCCCTTTTGTTACTACTATTATAAAAGAAAAGTATTCCTTTCCCTGTGGATACGAACCTTACTGCACTATACTACGTATTTGTGTCGTATTGATTATTTATTTTGAGTGCACCTAACGACGAGTGCACGTCATCTAGACACAAGAATATGAAGAACTTCACTGTATTGTTGATATATTTTATTGTACTAGTATTAAATATAATAGAGATTATTAAAATAATATTTTAAAACGGTTCGCTCATGGTACCCGTTTTTATATTTCAAGATCCGTTCGGTTCTAAAATTAGGACCCGACCCTAACCCGCCTCGAACCTGTATTACCCGGCCCGACCCGACCCGCGATTCAAGTACACGTTTGCCCACCCCTACTTCCCATAACGTTTTATTTTTCTCCCGCGACTGGTCATTCATGTCCAACGTTCAAGTCCATTAAAGCTCAGTTAACACACCACAAATTCGTCTCTATCCAACAACACATCTCACAGCACAGTTACCACAAACGTTTTGAGCTAAAACACACCTCCAGTATTCCGAAAAATTCCTTAGTGTTCTTGTTTGGTTTCCGTTCGCTAGAACAATTTGTTGAGTGCTCAAACAATTGTTCGTAGTCATCGTATCCTGGGAAACGATCGTTGCAACGCTCCTAGCACATAGGGAGACAACAAATACATTTTAAGGACATCTTGCATAGTACAAGTTTTGGCTAATTTTTGCTACATCTTATTTTCGTTTTTCTTTAGCTATTTTAATTAATTAATTTCTTTGTTTTTCCAAGACACACCCAACACAAATCACTACTTAAGAATATTTCATTACACCAAGCTAAGCTCTTAAGTTGGTTTATATACTTTCTTACCATACATATTACCCTTCAATTATTAACCTTCTCAATGGTTTTAATATAAAGTAGTGGTATTTTGCAATAAATGGACTGCTTGACTTCTTCTTGTCTGTCGTATTATCATTATCAATTTGTTAGTTTTTTCTTTCTCAAAATTTGAAATATTTAAATAGTGATTGCATCTTTACTCCCCAAATCAAATACTTCTCAGAGTCTATGTCTATCCACACATTATTTGAATCATAGACATTCTCTCTTTTTGTACTGTCTGACATTCCGAGGTTTATTAGCAATTCCTTTTTGGCAATCTAGAGTTCTTTTCAACATATTCTGAAGTAGCTAATGTTGAGATATGATCTAGTAAAGAAAGAACAACGAGGAAAGTGTCAGTTAGATACATCAAATTGTAAGCGAGGGAGTAAAAAGTACATCATTATGCAATTGGGATTCAGAGGTGCATTAAATTGCCAAAACAGTGTTAATTTAGTCCATCGAGCTCTTAGAGAGTTTAAAATGCCTAGGTGGCAAGTATTAGTCGTATTTGTGGTAAACGGTGGCGTCGAAGTCAGCTACAACCCAATAATCCAAAATAAGCTGAGCTCATTTGCAACTTATTTCTCCCTGACGCAAAATTGCTACTGCCAAATCGAACAAGGTAGTGGAAGAAACCTTGGCAACCCTAGAGGAGCTAGCTCTGAAGGCAGAATTGAGTTGAACCCTTTTCTTGAGTGAAGGAGGTGGCAAATCTCCTTGAAGTGACCGTGCACCTCAGGAATATCATGAATTGAAGGTTCTAGAGGACTTTTGCCCACCATTTTCGAGCCGTTAAGAAAGACCTTCAAGGAGGAAGCCACAGAATCGTCATCCTTGGCAGTCGAACCATCTCCAGAGTCAATCAAATCGAAAGCGGATATGTCCGCACTCAAGGCCTCGCAGGACAAAACAGCAACCGCATTGCATTTTCATTTCCGCAACTTTGAGGAAGAAATAACTACCGCAGCTTCCTCGGCAGACGAGATCTTCTCGAACGGCGGCTTCATCCTCCCGCTTCAGCAAAGGGATCTGCAGGCTCCGAAAGATATGAAGGTGATGAAGAGCCCGCTTATACGGCTAATACTTGCCACCTAAGCATTTTAAACTCCCTAATAGCCCGATGGACTAAATTAACACTGTTTTGGCAATTTAATGTACCTCTGAATCCCAATTGCACAATGATGCCGCCGGATTCTAGAAACCGCGCCAGCCAAGCATGGGGAGCCAGGCCTATCGGCCAGACCCGCCGGACTGCAGGGGCGGTGTCGCAGGCGGCGAGTGACGCAGGACAGGCATTGGGCGCGGCAGGGGTCGGCCTGTGGAATCGGTGAACCACACACGGCGTCCAACCAAATTGACAGCTCAGCCGGCAAAAAAGGGGACGGTGCCGCCCAAATTGGACTCGGAGGACCACTTGGCCGCTCGGCTTCCTAGCCAACGACGGCTGGCAACGCCCGGCCTAAGAGCGCATGGCCGTCAGCCTCCTGGGATGGTGCCGCCCAAATTGGACCCGGAGGACGACTTGGCCGCTCGGTTTCCTAGCCAACGATGGCTGGCAGCGCCCGACCTAAGGGCGCCTGGTCGCCCGCCCGCCTGGCCACCAGCCTCCGGGGAGGCCGCTCATCCCTGAAGCTTGCGCCGTCCACAACAGGAGCCCAGACCCGTAGGCCAAATTTGTTGGACTGTTGGGGACGTCGGCAACCGGCGGGTGGCGCGAGACAGCCGCTTGGCGCAGCAGAGGCCGACCCAAGAGCCGCCACGAGGGAAACAGCGGTCAACCCAGTCGGGCGGTTGATTGCGGCGCTGGGGCGACGGGAGGAAGACGGACGCAGACCAGGAGAGAGAAGAGAAAGAAGAGGAAGGAAAAAAGAAGGAAAGAAAAGAAAATGAAAGAATAAAGAAAAGGAAAGAAAAAAGAAGGAAAGAAAAGAAAGGAAAGAAAAGAAAAGGAAAGGAATTTTCGGGAGCTGATCTGGATTCTGAAGTCCGGAAGAAAACTGACGGCTAGTGTGCTAGGATTCTGAAGGAATTTATTTGGAGCCTTTTTTGGGAGCCTGATTTAATTTGGGAATTTCCATAAACTCCGGGATTCACATAATCCGCAATTATGGTTCCTTGATATGTGAATATTTTTAAATCGGCAGCTGACTTAAACTACTCCCTCTTAGCCGAGTCTACTACTCGACTAACGGAGTGGGGGACTCGTGATGGGGTTATGGGACTAGGCCCAGAGCCTAATCGGCCCAGGCCCCAGACTTGGACTAGCAGGCCCAAGCCCAATGATCCAGAGTTCGTTCCGGCCTTGGGAAGTCGTCCCGCCGTTTGTCTTACTACAGATTCAAGCGTCCTCTGGGTCTCGTTGTAGTTCTCCCTTTCCTTGATTTCATCTTCCTCTAGCCTATCAATGTCTTCAGCGCATTTGGTCAGTAGTTCTCGAAGCCACCAGTTTCTCTGCATGTCATCTATCTCAGCATCACTGTGGAGATCGTCCCATTCTGTCCATTGTCTTGGCCATTTATCATGTATCACCGCATCCTCCAGTGCGTCGTGAATGTCCTTGCCTGGGGGAATGTATGGAACTCTTTGTTGCTGTTGGAGCAGTGATTGTTCTTCGGTAGAACAACCGGGTTCACTTGGATTGCCCGTTGACATCAGTTTAGAACTGTGTTCTGACTGATGGCCTGATTTTGAGGATGTACTTACAGTAGCATCACCAGGACTTCCATCCCCTCCTCGAACAGTATCCCTGGGAGATACGCCTTGGGATGTTGTCATCAGCTTTGACATAGGGTCTGATTGATGGCCTGAGCTTATTGATGTACCAAGGGTAGCATCATCAGGACTTCCATCCCCTCCTCGGACAATATCTCTAGGAGATAAGCCTCGATATGTTTCGTCTAGCTCGACCACGCTAGAGAGATGGGCTTGGTTTTGGCAAGAGGAAGGTGGTGGTTGGTTGATGGAAGTCTCGGGTTGTTCGGTTTGGGGGGTATGAGTGGTAGAGGCACCTTGCTCGAGTATCCGTGGCCTCTTGTTCTCCCCCTCATGAGGTTCCGGATCGTCGGGATCCTCATGTGAACGTTTGCGACCACGGGGACTTTCACGGCAGGTGCCCTTGGTGTCCGGATCAGCGAGAAGAGCAGTAAGGACGCCTTGCTGGTAGGGAGTGAGGTCGGCGTGGGGTATGTTTAGGAGATGATCCAGCAAGGCCGATGCCAGGACCTCGAAGGGTTGGGAAAGTAGTTCAATGGGAGGTGTGGTCGGGTGTGGGGATGATACTTGGTTTGTATCATGGGTTCCCCGAGAAGATGTAGGGCTATGGGCTTTGGTGGAGGTGGCGGAGATGACTGGAGAGGTTTGAGATTTGGAGTGAGAAGGTGATGGATGTGGTTCAGGCTGGCTGTGTTCACTATGCACTGCCGGGGTGGTCTTGGATTCTTGTGCCCAAGCGGTAAATGCTTGTTGCACCCATGGCTTAATGGTGGAATCCAAGAAACGGTGCATAAGAACGGTGACATCTTCGGTAGTTAGGTGTTCAGTTACAGGGGTTGTAACTGTTGTCACAGCATCAGTGAAGAGAGCTGATGTGTGGCCTACATTCAATGATGGAGTCATTGTGAGCGTAGCAGGGCTTCCGACCGTCATCGTTGGTACTCTGGTCGTTGCTTCCAGTGTGCGTGCACCTGTATGTGCGGTGAATAGTGTAGGTGTCCTAGAAAAATTAGAAAATGTAGGGAGTGTGACACCTAGACTCGATGTGCTCAAGGAAGTGGTGGTGGCCTCGGGCTGTTGGCCACTAATTCGCTCAACTGGTTCGGAGGGAACCAGAGAGGTGGGTGAATCCCGCTGTTTTGAAACGTTAGCCTGTTGGGAGGCTAACGAGTGGCTAGGTGAGGGTGGTGCATGCGCAGTTGAGCCAGATGCTGCGGCTTCTACTTGGAGACCGAAAAGATCAGCTCCAACACTTAAGGATTCAGCTCGGCTTATATTTATGAAGGGTTGACAATCGGCGAAGATATACAAGTCGTCCTCGTCAACTAGGTTTCTTTTGACGAGGCGCCGCTTCTTTGGGTTGAGTGACTGGGGAGCATCATTTTTTGCTTTGATGCGTGGCTCCTTGACGATGCCGGTAGCACTTGCTATAGTATGACCGGCCTCCACGGTCTTGATGACAAGCTCTTTGGGGTGTGTGGCAATGATGGGGGCTGCATCCTCAGCGGTAATTTTCTTCGGAGGATATTCAATAGGCAGGTTATCCTTTTGGATGAGAGCAAAGGTGTGGTCAACATCGTCAACATCATCGTCATCATCATCATCGTCATTGTCACTTCTGGCCACGCTATCGGAAGCCTCGTCGTCAGCCTCTTTGTGGGCCGAGCTGAGCGAGTCGTCAGCAGATTCCTCAGCGTTCGTCGGTTTGCCCTCAGTCGTCCGAGTCCTCTCGAGAGATTCATCGGACTCTCCTTCATCAGGCCGACGTGCCACTGGCTTCTGTGGCTTTGGGGCTCTCTTGGGACCCTTACTTACACTCGGCTTAGTCCCCGGGGTAGGTTCAGCTGGGTTTTGCTGAACCATAGGGACTGTTCTCTCAAGGTTCTCCTTGTATTTAACGATGGTTGGATTGGACTGATTTGCCAGATTGAGCAGAGCATCTAGAATCCGCAGGCCCTGAGCTGCTTTCTTGTCAGCTTTGAAGTATTGGAGCTTTGGGGCTATGAAGTGTGGATCATCAGTACGTCGAGGAATGGATGTGTTCTCTGTCATGCAGTCATGGATGATCAGCCCCAGCCACCTGGCGTATGGAATGGTGCCTGACCTGTTTTTCTCTTTTGCTTTCACCAGGTCCATTAGCTCTGAGAAGAAGAGTTGAGCCATGTCATACTTCTTGTTGTATGCAATGCCGTGGAAGACGCAGAGTATTTGCTTGTTGCATTTGTCAAGCTCGGCATGCTTTGGAGATAGGCACTTGTTGACTAGCCCAAATAGGCTCTTCCAAGGACGATGAAGGTAGGCTCCATTGAAGTTTGACAGTTTTGGTAGCAGAGAGGCATAACCCAGAGCCGCGACATCTTTGAGAAGATCCGGAATAGGTGGTAGAGGATCGTAGTTGTCATGTGCGGGGAGCGCCAGTGCAGAGCGTAGAGTTGCTGGAGTCAGGACTATCCTCATGTTGTTGAGCTTTGTGAGGATTTTGGAGCGGTCTTTTGTTGACTCGGTGCGCATATGTCCCCATAATTGTTGGAGGTAGATTTCTGTCACCGACTTTGATTTGTGAAAGGCGGTCCAGAGATAGTGGCGCTTCAGAATCCCGGGGATGACTGGATCCTGACACTTGAAAACAGTCAGATCCAGCTGGAAGTTGTTGTCCAGCACCTTGACCCACCTATCTTGTGGATAGATGGGTCGTCAATGTTATGTCTCTTTTGTGTACCTGCCATAATGAGCTGTGGAAAACATGGGTCAGTGCAAAAGTCCATTTTTATTTTTGTGGTTTCCTGATATTAGATGAATTGTTGTTGGTTTTTGTTTTGGAAAAATGAAGTGCATGTGGTGGTCAAAATCGACTAAGGCAAAAGCTCGAAAAACCGTATCTCGAGCTTTAAATCTCGAGATCTCAATCTCGAGTTTTAAATCTCGAGATCTCAATCTCGAGTTTTAAATCTCGAGATCTAGATCGCGAGTTTTAAATCTCGAGATCTAGATCGCGAGTTTTAAATCTCGAGATCTAGATCGCGAGATTTAAATCTCGAGATCTCGTCACGAAGTTCAAACGACGAGAGCGAGATCCTGAGCTTTAAAACTGAAGATATCGAGACGTTTTGCCTTTCGACCTATGACGAAACCACCTGCAATCAATAAAAAAACACAGATAAACAAGAATAAACACAGTTCCGAGTTCATCGTCGTTCGTTTCCGAGATTTCGCAAAACAGAATCGAGTGTTTCTTGATATTTTTGTTTTCGAAAACCAAGATAACGTTTGAGGAAAACTTTGGACTACCTTAGCTTGGAAGGCAAGAAGAGGAAGAAGAGTCTCAGGGTTCTCGGGAGCCTTTTATACGTGAAAAATGGGCTTTTTGAGATTTTGGGCCGAAGACAGAGAGTAGGGCCGAAAAAAAACCGTTTGAAAAGAGTTTGGCCCAAGAAATTATTAATATTCTCCCCCTCGTTTTGGACACTAGAAAAAAATGCACACATGCAACACACTATGTACAGGATGCGACGCACACACACTATTTTTTGGCCTTTTTCAGATTTTCTTCCCCTCAAAACATGCAACACACGCACACTATTTTTTGTTCTTTTTCAGATTTTCTCCCCCTCAACACATGCAACACACGCACACTATTTTTTTGTTCTTTTTCAGATTTTCTCCCCTTCAACACATGCAACACACACACACTATTTACACATCAAACTCACACACGCTTTTTACAAGTCCCACACACACACACTATTCAGACCAGTGGAGACTAAATTTAAACAGGCTCGAGGTTCAACATGCCCAACTTGGAGACCAGGAACTGGAATCTTTTTTCATCCAATGCCTTAGTAAACAAGTACGCCAGTTGAAGCTCTGAGCTTACAAAGTACATATCAATGTCTCCTTTCTCCACGTGGTCCTTGATGAAATGATAGCGCAGATCAATGTGTTTGGTGCGGGAGTGGTGAACAGGATTGCTGGTGATGGCGATGGCGCTTTGAGAGTCACTGTAGATCGGGATATGGCGGAATGTGAAACCGTAGTCTTTGAGCTGAGTCTTCATCCATAATATTTGTGAACAACAACTAGCAGCCGCAACGTATTCGGCCTCAGCTGTAGATGTTGACACACAATTCTGCTTTTTGGAAGACCAGCAGACTAGCTTCTCGCCCAAGAATTGGACGACTCCCGATGTACTTTTGCGGTCCATCCGGCAACCTGCAAAATCAGCGTCCGAGTATCCGACTAGATCAAAGCCTGAATGCTTGGGATACCAAAGGCCTAGATTCACAGTGCCTTTGAGGTATCTTAAAATTCGACGTACAGCGGTCAGATGAGATTCCTTCGGATTGGCTTGAAATCGAGCACATAAGCATGTGGAGAAGACAATGTCAGGCCTGCTTGACGTGAGATACTACAAAGATCCAATGATGGCCTTGTAATTCGTATCATCAACTGGCTTCCCGGAGGGGTCTGAGTCCAGTTTATTGTTTGGGGACATAGGGGTCGTCATGGAAGATTTGCCTTCAATGTTGAATCTCTTTAGCATATCCAGAATGTATTTTGACTGGTTGATGAAAATTTCATCAGAGAGTTGTCTTACTTGCAGGCCTAGGAAGAAGTTAAGTTCACCCATCATGCTCATCTCGAACTTTGTTTTCATCAGTTTCTCAAAATGTTGACATAGGCGCGGATTGGAAGAGGCAAAGATGATGTCATCGACATAGATCTGAATCAGAATGATGTCAGATTTCTGTCTCTTGATAAACAGAGTAGTATCAATCTTTCCTTTGGGGAAACCTGAATCAATCAGAAATTCGGTCAAGGCATCGTACCAAGCTCTGGGTGCCTGTTTCAGCCCATGGAGAGCTTTCTTGAGCTTGTATACATGGTCTGGGAATTTTGGATCTACAAATCCTTCAGGTTGAGCAACATAGACTTCTTCTTCTAAAGTCCCATTTAGAAAAGCTGTTTTCACGTCCATCTGAAAGACGGTGAAGTTTTTGTGCGCCGCGTACGCAAGAAAGAGGCGGATTGGTTCAATTCTAGTTACGGGCGCAAACGTTTCATCATAGTCTATGCCTTCCTGTTGATTATATCCCTTTGCGACCAGCCTTGCCTTGTTCCTTACAATTTTTCCTTCTTCATCCCTTTTATTTTTGAATATCCACTTCGTGCCAATTATAGTCTTTCTCTGAGGCTTGAGTACCAGTGACCATATATCCAGTCTGTCAAATTGATTGAGTTCATCTTGCATCGCAATCACCCAATCTGGATCAAGTAGTGCATCGGAGACCTTTGAAGGTTCTGACTGGCTTAGGAAGCAGGCGAAGTGGCATTCATTCATCGTTGCGGATCTTGTGCGCACACCTTGACTCGGATCACCTATTATCTGATCAACGGGATGTGCTTTCGTCCATTTCCTCTCATGAGCTAGAGGAGTTGGAGTGATGATTGGTTGATCTGAGTCCTGATAGGTGTTTGAGGGCTCTGGAGCAGCTGTGGTGTGCAGTGGAGATGATTCTGGACTTGTAGCAAAACCATGATAATCCACTCCTCTGTGATTGGATTGAGGGGTTGAAGATGTGGATGGTACATCGCCTGGACCTGTGTGGAGCGGAATCTCTGCAGTTGGAGTTGATGTTGAAGCTGGTGTGCATGGAGGAGGTGAAGATTGTGAATTCTCGTAGAAGTTTCTGAAAAGAGAGTTGAGAATCACATCTTCGTGTTCTGTGTTTGGATCAGCTTTATCAGAAGCCACTGGTACAGCATGTGATGGTTCAGCCTGTAGATGTTCGATCACGAAGTCTGCCATTTCATAGAATGTAACATTTACACTCTCGATGACAGTTCGCTTGTCTCTTAAATAGACTCTGTAAGCTTTGGACTGCAGTGAGTAGCCAATAAACACGCCTTCTCTGGCTTTGGGGTCCAGCTTACTTCTTTCTGTCCGATCATTCAGTATGAAGCACTTGCAGCCAAAAATCTTGAAGAAAGAGATGTCAGGAGTTCTGTTGAAGAGAATTTCATAAGGAGTCTTGTCGAAGCGTTTATGAATGGATGTTCTGTATTGGGTGAAGCACGTTGTATTGATTGCCTCTGCCCACATGAAGTGAGGCAGTCTGGATTGTATTAACATGGTGCGTGCTGCTTCAACAAGAGTCCTGTTCTTTCTCTCAACAACTCCGTTCTGTTGGGGAGTTTTAACTGCTGCAAATTGCTGAGTGATACCGAGAGATTCATAGAAATCAGTGAGAGTTTGATTTTTGAACTCGGTACCATTGTCAGTTCTAACTATTCGAACACTGTGTTATAGCAGTTTCTGGATGGTCCTGATAAAGGTCATAATATTTTCAGCAGCCTCGTCCTTTGAGCAGAGAAATTTTGTCCATATGTACCTAGAGAAGTCATCAACGATCACCAGTGTGTATTTGCGGCCGTTGATGCTTTGGACTCTCATAGGTCCACACAGATCCATGTGAATTAACTGCAGCTGGTGAGTAGATGATGGTACTGTTTTTGACTTGTGGGAGCTTCGCGTCATTTTGCCCATTTTGCAGGCACTACAATGATTTTCAGCGGAAGACTTTAACAGAGGAAGCCCCTTGACAAGTTTCTTGGAGGACAAGATTGATAGATGCTTGAAGTTCAGATGGGAGAGACATATGTGCCAAAGGTTGTTCTGTTCTGTTGAAGCTTTGGACAGCAGACAGATGGAAGTGGTGGATTGTATGCTTTTCAGATCAATAGTGTACAGATTTGAAGTTCTGTAACACGTTAATAATGTATTCCCCATGCTGTCTAGAACACAGCATTGTCTTGAAAAGAACCTCACTTCCATCCCGCTGTCACAGAATTGCCCTATGCTCAGTAAATTGTGTTTGAGCCCTTTGACAAAAGAAACATCTTTGATAGTGACACTAGCACAGATGACGTCCCCATATCCAAGAATAGGAGATGAGGCATCATTCCCAAATCTGACATTGCCTCCGTAACAGTTGGTGTAGTTGCTCAACGGGTGTTTTATTCCGGTCATGTGGGTTGAGCATCCTGAATCTAAGTGCCACACATGACCGTCCTGCAAAACAATTAAACAGGTTTAGGTACCCATCTTGGAGTGGGTCCTTCCTTATTAACAAAAAATACCTTTTTAAATCTTGCTTTTAGCTGTGATCCAAGGTCAACAGCTTTTTCAACAAAAGATCTTTCTCTTGTGGACTCTCCAATAGCCAGATCTGCTTTTGCAGTGGGTCTGGTTTTTGGAGCCCACTTAGCAGTTTCCATTTTGGTGAGTCTGATTTTGTGAACCCACCTTTCCGTTTTAGTTCTAGTGGGTCTGTTCATGGGAACCCACCTTTCAGTTTTAGTTTTGGTGGGTCTGAGTTTGGGGACCCACCTTTCAGTTTCAGGCTTGGTAGGTCTCATCTTGGGGACCCACCTTTCAGCTTCAGTTTTGGTGGGTCTTTTTTTGGGGACCCACCTTTCAGTTTTAGTTTTGGGAGGAGAGTAGACATGTGCTTTGTGATTGAATGGTTGTTTCTTAAGTTGGGTTTTAAAAATTTCCTCCTTAGAAAGCCGATTAAGATGTTTCCTTGAATGAACTCGGAGGGGATATTTCATATCAGGTATACAAAATATTCCCTTAGAAGTTCTGTTCTCGGTTTCCCTTTTTGGTTGGAGCTTTCTGTGAGGCTTTGCTTTAACAACATTCACATCACACTCATAATTATGAGGGTCTGGAACAGAATAACCATAAGCAATACTTGAATTATGAATTGAACGGTGTCTAGAAGATGTCTCAGAAATATTCAGCTTGGGACTCAAGACTGAACTACTAGAAGTTTGTTTCTCAGAGACAGAATTACAATTAACTTTAGAATAAAAAATAGAACTGGATCTAGAGCTGGCTTTATTCTCAAAAACTTTATTTTTGCCTTCTGCGATTTCCTTCCTCTTCTTCCTCCACTCGTTCTTCTCTTCTCCTTCTTTCTTCACTTCTTTCCCTGTGAACAAAGGAGAAGAGTGATGAGTGGACGAACTTTTTGAAAGCTTTGTTTTCTCAGGTGAGGTGTGTGAATTTTCAGATTTGTTATTAGAAGTAGGAGGGGCTGTTTTAGCATGATATTGCTCACTTAATTCATTAAATTTTTGAAGAAGTTCCTGTCAGTTATTCTCAAAACCTCTCTTTTCTGTTTCAAATCTCTCTCTCTCTCTCGTTGTCAAGAGTTTTCTGGAGGTTTTTGAGTTTTTGTGCCATAGGGAAAATACAGGATTCCTCTCCAACTTTAGAGATACCTACTCTTGGGGGTGGGTCTAGAGGATGTCCTATGTGTGGAATATCTTTTGCATAAGGGTCAAGACATTCACTAAAGCAGGAACTAGGTTCTTCTTGTGTGAGTTGTTTTTCATTAACAGAAGGATAATCACAAGAAATCGCAGCTTTAGGGTTCTTTCTCTTTTCTTCTTCTGCTTATGTGTTTTCATCATCACTTCTAAAATACATTTTCTCACCAAACCCTAGTCCCATGTAATCTTTGTTATAAATTTGAAGACAATTAACTTTCTTTAGATTACATGGGTTGGTTATGCCCAGTCCTATTCTAGGATTGTAAAATCGGTCATCCTTTATTCGATTAAGAAAAATTGTCTGTTCAGACTGACCTCTCCTAGCAGCTAGATCCTCTAGTTCTTTTATTTTGTTTTAAAGTGTTCTTCTTTTATTATGCAAAAAATCGCATTCAGCCTTTGCTGTGTTTTTTTCTCGTTCACTATCCTCAAATTTCTTAGTTAATTCAGCTATCTTAAGTTCAAAACTTTCAAAATCTGAGGACACCTTTCTGAACTGATCTTTCGTAATTTCAAGTTGAACACTTAGAGAAGACTTTTGGTCTAGATTCTGTTTCAGTACCCTGTGATTATTGTCTAATCTCTCCTTTAGTTCTTTAATTAGATTGTCCTTCTCAAGTAAGGACTGATTTTGACTATTTAAAGGGATATGAGAGGTACTTACAGAGCTTGTTGAGCATTCACTTTCGGTGATCGCATCATCACCCTTTCTTTCATCTTCTTCCTTCACTCGTGCCATCAAGGCATAGTTTTCTTCTTCCTCCTCCTCATCAGAAGTGTCTTCTGCCCAGTGATCATTCTCAGCAAGCATTGCAGAATTCTCTTCTTCTTTCTGCACCATCAGCATTTTCTGCTTATTCCACAGCATCTTCTGCTTGTAGAAGTTTGCATCCTTCTTCTTTGGGAGGCGGCAGTCTTTGATGACATGTCCAGCCTTTCCACAGTTGTAGCATTTGGGGGCATCTTCAGCTGATGGCGCCTTCCTAGAAGATCCTTGATCATGGTTCTTCTGTTTATAGTTTGAGAAGGAGGTTCTCAGCTTGTTGGAGGAGTTATTCTTCTTTGCAAATCTCTTGGCAAGCAGAGCCATTTTCTTCTGTAGGTCTGCAAGCTCAGTCTCCAGGTCAGATTTGTCATCATCACTCTCATCATCATCTGATTCAGCCACCACCTTTTTCTTCTTCTTTTTCAGCGGTGTGGTTGTCCTTCGGGGCTGAGCTTCCATCACTAGAGTCAGGGGATTTGAGCTGTGTTGATCCTCGGCACAAGCAACCTCATTGACAAATTGCTTTAAATGTTCATAAAGAGTGCAGAGGTCAATTTCATCCAAGTCAATGCGAGATCTAACATCCTTCACTGTCTTTTCCCATGCAGGATGTAAGCTGGATAGAAATCTTATATTCAGTTCCAAGTTGGACCTGAATACTTTGATTTTTCTTAGTTCATTGACCAGTTGGACGAGTCTGTTGTAAGTCTCGTTCAATGGTTCTCCCTGGCCAGCTTTGAAGGAGTCATAAGCAATAAGGATTGTTGTCTTCTTGGTTTTAAGGCTGCTGCTTGTGCCTTGGAGCAGTTTCTCGATCTCATCCCACATTTCCTTTGCCGTTTGCATGCTGTCGATGAGAACATATACTTCGTTAGGGATTGCTTGAAGGAGGTACGTCTTGGCATGAGATCACCTCGAAGCCTGAGCTTGTCATCTTCGGTATATTCAGATGCCACTTTCCGTCTCATTTCTGGAGGAATAGGTGGGTTGTTTTCTGGATCTCCACCAACTGAAATCATCAGTTCAGTTGGTCCTTCAAGCAACGATTCAAGCATCGCAACGGAGTTTTCTTTGTGCTCAAGGAAATTAAGGAATCAATTCCTCCACATCTGGTATTCTCCTTTCCTGAGACTGGGAGGAGTACTGTTGTTCCCTTGGGCATTGAATTCTGAGGCCATTGTTGTATAAAACTAACCGTTCGAGATAATTGATCAAAAGATTTTCAGAGGCAGAATGTCGAAAATCAGATCTCAAGATCTGAATATTGAGATCTAAGATTTCGATAAAGGAGGCCCGGTTTCGAGATTTGATATCGAGATTAGGATGTCGAGTTTTGAAATCTCGAGATTTCAAATGTCGAGAAGTGAATCTCGAGATTTGAGATGTCGAGAAGTGAAACTCGACATATTATTTCGAGAAGTCAAACGTCGAGAACCAGAAGTCGAGACCTTAAAATCGAAACCTCGATCTCGAGATTTGGATGTCGAGATCCTCAATGTCGAAATCCTGCAAACTGTAAAAATCAGATAAGCAAAATCTGAAGGTAGTTTCTTGTAGAGTATGATGTCGAGATCCTCAGGAGAAGTTTTCAGCTCGAAATACTTGGTAAAACCTGTTCAAACCCTAGATGTCGACATATGGTTCTCGAAATATCTCAAGTACAAAAATTGCAGGAAAAGAAATATGAAGTATACCCCTTGATCGCTTCGAAACGACGATTCTAAGGGTGTAACTTTTACAACTTTTTAACAAGAAACAAGATTACTGAGTAATAAATCGACAAAAAAACAACGTAAAGAAAAACAGAGGTTTTCTGCAGGTGTTCTTCTGATCGGCTCCGATACCAATTGATAGTCCCTGTTTCTATAACAGCAATGAATAGCAGTATAACAAAGAAGATTAACAGTAAAGATGAACACATATGAATCGATGTAAACCCTCCTTGATATACCGTGAACTCATACACAGAAGTATTTGCGCTAAGGCTATTATGAGCGAGTACGAAAGTTAACCTAAACCTGAATCCTCGGCTCCCTTTTTATAGGCGAGGTTCAGGTATGCGAATAAGGCTTTTAGCCTTTTGTATGGGCCTAACACTTGGCCCATATTAAATACTATTCTAAGAGATACAGTATATTAGTGCATAATGGAAATAGTAGACTAGGCTATTACAGACAAAATTGACAGACTTGATTCACAATAGAATTATCTTCAACAATCTTACTGCTTCATACTGACAAATTTTATTAATATTTAAGAAGTCATAGATGATTTTTATATATGATACAGACAAACACTCAACAGTAAATATCTCCGGTTTTATTTTCTGGCGACTCTCTATCTCCCGCTAATCTTAAAAATTGAATGACAAAGTGGAAAAGAAGGAAAATGGTGATGATGAAAATAATGAAGAAGGAAGATGTTGATGGAGATGAAAGATGACACAAGATTATGAAGATGGAAGGAGTGAAATTGATGATGATGATGATGATGAAGATGGAAAGAAAAAGAAAAGGGAAAATTGTCAAAGAGGTCCACGTACTTTTAACAAAAAGTCAATTGAGTTCATGTACTTTTTTCCGAGTCAATTAAGTCCACCAACTATAAAAAAACAACCAAATCAGCTTTTTAGTAGGTAATCAACCGGTTACCCGGTTAAACGCCTACGTGGACGTCCGAGCTGACATTTTTTACTGATTTTCAATTTTTTGGGGGGAAAACTGTCAAATAGGTCCACGTACTTTTGACAAAAAGTCAATGGAGTCCATGTACTTTTTAAAACATCCTAAACTACACCGTTATTAACTATAATTTCAAAACACATACCAATGGAATTAATATTTGCATACAAATTTGAATAGTTCTATTTTACTGTGAAATTAGATTACAACCCTAATTCAAATATCTTTGAAATTACACACTGTTTTTCAAAGTAAATCGTTAGAATTTAATCGAAACCACAACAATTTTGCCAAAAAAATTGAAACCACAACAATTGCATGAATAAATTAATGTTCATTTTTTTGAGTGATGCAGATACAATATCTTGTTTTCATTTTGTTTTTAATATATGAATGAATTATATCCACCTTGGCAATATAAATACATATTTATTTTGTATTTCTTTATAAACTATCTAATATGTTGGTCTTTGTGCCAAAATATTCGTATGAGCCAAAATTTATTTTCATATAGCCACTATTATCTTTTTATATTTGATAAAAATACACATCATGTATCATCGTAATAAAATATAATTTCAAAAAAAAACATTTATTCTATTCTAGATACTCCATGCATCGCACGGGTACTTCGTCTAGTATGTATATTGTCTAATTTGTAAAAACATAAAGACCGCACATACAAGACGGACAATTAGAAGATTAAATCCTTATACTTCCTAGTATTTATTACATAAGTGATTCTACATTGAATTACCCTAATTAATAACGTGTTATCTTAAAAAAATTGATCCATCCAAATGTTTCGAAATATATATAGAGCACGCCAACCTCGTAGTTGGGTAAAAGACATGGTCATTTAGTTTGAAATTTCCAATCTCATATAGTTGGTGGACTTAATTGATTCGGAAAAAAGTACATGGACTTCATTGACTTTTTGTTAAAGGTACATGGACCTATTTGACAGTTTTCCAAAAAATAAAAAATAAAATGGAAATCAGTAAAAAAATGCCAGTTCGGACGTCCACGTCGTAGGCGTTTAACCGGGTAACCGGTTGATTACCTACTAAAAAGCTGATTTGGTCGTTTTTTGATAGTTGGTGGACTTAATTGACTCGGAAAAAGTACATGGACTCAATTGAATTTTTGTTAAAAGTACGTGGACCTGTTTGACAATTTTCTCCTTAAAAGAAACAAAAAGAAAAAGACTAAGTGGGAAGGGGGAACCATAGGGAGAAGAAAAGAGAGACCAAAAGAGTGTGGAGGAAAGATGTTATTTATAGTGTGTATTGATGTGTACATATGATATGTACAAAGAGCATTTTTGTTACGGAAAACTAAGAAACTTGTAGCCCAAAGAAAAAATCTATTGGTATACACTATTGGTACACATTCTTACACACTCATGTTTGTGAAGGCTTTTTTTTATGTCTGTCGCAGACAAAACGTATTTGACAAATACATTTTGTCTGGGACAGACATAAAAAACGTCTCACAGACATGAGTGTGTAAGAGCGTGTACACAAAGTGTGTACCCCAAGTCTGATTCGTAGTCCAAAACAACAAAAATACTATTGGTACACACTTTTTGGGTACACACTTTTACACACTGTCTGTGCAGCCTTTTTGTCTGTGCAGACAAAACGTGTTTTGACAGCCAAAACGTGTTTTCGTGAAAGTGTGTATCCCAAAAAATGTATTTTTTAGCTGTCAAAACACGTTTTGTCTGTACAGACAAAAAACTGCAAAAACATTTTGTAAAAATGTACCCAAAATGTGTGTACCCCATCCAACTCCAAAAACAAATTTAATGTTGATGACTACATCTAGAAAGAAAATCATTGTAGTAATGGATCCAACTCCGATGTGGATGTCATGCATAAATGTAATGGATCCAACCCATTACATTAATTTAGATATATATGGTCCCAAAAATCAATCCATTTTTTGATATCTCCAGCTCTATCCTCTCAAGTCCCAAGGGTATTCTTACCGACATGTTTTTTTGTGTCGCGGACGTACCCTTTAAAATGATATTCTCTAAACAAAGAAATCATTGTACATTTTTGTTTATGTGGTTTACTTAAAATTGAGATCAAACATACTCTTGTTGAGTCACACACTAGCAATGAGCATTTTCCTAAACTATTATAAATAGAAGTTTTTTGAATAAAAAATGTGACTAAACTCATTATTAGTATACTTTGATCATCTTACGATAGTAAAAATTGAACAAAAGTTAACAAATCACATTTTTATTCACTATCTATATTTTGATCATATATTAGGAATTATTTTTTAATAAGTTCTCATTTCATTCTATAATTTTATTTACATTTATATGGTGCCCAAAATATTGTTTTCACTTTTCAATGAAATTTTAAATCACAATTTTATTTTCCTGAATATTTGTGATGTCAATATGGATTTATTTTTGGATAAGGTAGTAGTCTGGTCAACTTACAGACTAATGGCGGTGGAACACTTTCTGGTGACGAACAGTTTATTTTTCTACAACTTTGGATGTTTCGTGACTTTAGTCTAATTAGATTGAAGGGTAACTAAACCACTTGAGCGTTATTAGTTAAATTAAAATGAAAAGGTAATGCTCCATTGACCTCAGCATTAGTTTCATGAGCACATACATAATACTCCACGTTAGAAAGATATTCCTAAAAAAGAGGCATACCAGAACAGGGCCCCCATATATAGTAATATTTAGGGAAAAGTACGGATTAGATACCTGTGGTTGTGGGCGTTTTCACTTAGGGGTCTGTGATGATCTTTGTAACAAACGCAGCCTCGTGTTTTGCTACCGTTACCACCCGTGGGGTCTATTGGACCTGGCCGTTAGTTAAATGCGACGTGGCATATATTTTTTTCCAAATAGGCTCCAGCGTGGCCAAATAGTGTATGGCATAAAGCTCGGGAGGATCCGACCCGAATAGCTCGTTCTTCAATCCAGACTCGGCGGAGGAATTTGACCAGAAGTTCTTCAGGAAATTCACCCTCCTCGGCAACCTATGCCACCAGACGAACACCTCGTTGAGGAAGCCCTGGTCGCCGTCGTTGTAGGAGACGATCTCCTCCTGGCGCTGCATCAGCATTTGGAACGTGCAGTCGGAGGGCTCTATCACCATCACGCCGGAGTTAAATATAGATCCGTCATTTCCAGAGGAGGACATCTGAGGAAATCCAAAGAGGAAATCGATGTTGCCATAGCCGGAACTTGCTGTAGTTGTATTCGTTGTAGGTGCCCTTCTCGGATCTGGGATTTCGGATCCTCTTGATGAATCGGAGCTTCCACCCGGATTTGATGAGAGCGTTGCGTTTGGATAGGGAGATGCTTTTGTCCATGAGGAGGATAAGGCCGCGTTTAGTTCCGGTTCGGAAGAGCTTTATGCCATTGGCCACGCTGGAGCCTATTTGGAAAAAAATATATGCCACGTCGCATTTAACTAACGGCCAGGTCCAATAGACCCCACGGGTGGTAACGGTAGCAAAACACGAGGCTGCGTTTGTTACAAAGATCATCACAGACCCCTAAGTGAAAACGCCCACAACCACAGGCATCTAATCCGTACTTTTCCCTAATATTTAAATACAGTTAGTTCTCTTTTATTCAAATTGTCTTTTATTCAAATTGTCTTTTATTCAAATTGCTTGAATAATGAGTTGGATACTTGCATTGCTTTAAATCAAGTATTAAGTAAGTTTTAGAAGAAAAAAAATACATTTTTTGATGAGTGTTCAATTGATTTGAGTATAAGTATTTATATATATATATTTTTATTAATGTGGGGCCTCAACTTTACATTTGGAACCAGGGCCTTCAAGTTCATTTGACGGCCCTGCATAAGATATACTCCCTCCGTCGCTTAAAACTTTGCCAACTTTCCTTTTATATTAATGTGGGGCCTCAACTTTACATTGGAGTACGTCGTATGATATAGGCATGAAATAATTAATGTGATGGTATTGGTATTACAAAATTATTTATTTTCTTTGATTTGTCATTTTTATTTATAGATCGAGATTCTTGGTTTTTGTTTATTTATTGTTTATGATTTTTTGTATTATATATTAGTACAAAAAGGAAGAATAAGTTGATATAACTAGTGAAATTCTCTTTCATGAATTTTTCCTTTGAACGTTCACGTTATATCTGCAATTTGAATATGTCTTTTTTATATAATTTTTTATGATTTGAATATGATAATTTTTTTGTCTGTGACCTCCAAAGTCCTCAAGACGCCTGTGTATGTGTTCTTTTTCTGCAATATTAACCCAATAATATATGCCTCACCCAATGATTTGAATATGATACTATAATTTTTTGTCTGCATAAGATATGCCTAATCCATACAATACTAATTTGTTTTACCAGTATAGCAATATTATTAACCCAATAATTTTTAAATTATACCTATTTGTCATACATTCAACATATTAAATATTTAACTTTACACCTTTAAGAGCCCGTTTGGTGACCCATTTTTGGCTTATCAGGCTTATCAGCCAATTTTTTCACCAAACACGTAACTTTTGATTTCGCGCGCTGAATCTATATATCTATATATATCTATATATATATATCTATTAATTGAACTAAGTCATTGTCCCGCCTAAACTTTCAGGGCATTTTAGTAAACTTCTATCTTTTCTAATTCCTTCGTCAGCCCATTCTATCCTGATGTTTCAGACGGCTCTAGAATCCTCCTACACGGCTTTCAAGGACTTCATCCCCGAAGAGTTCCGCCATCAACCTCGAAGCATCTAGGTCGACAATAAGTATCCTACGTCTAGAAAACTTCTACTTTCATTCTTTCTTACGTCTTCCCTGGTCATCTTCTTTCTTCACAATGGCTCTTCGGTCTTCCTCACTTCAAAAACTGTAACCATCTAGATTCATTTGCTTTATGGAGAATTCCAACCACAATTTTAATCTCCACCCTCCATAAAATCTCAAGTATCCTATGTCTTCCTCTCCATTAGCTCATTCGATTTTTACAAGAATGCTCCAATTTATTGCATTACACCATCAATAATCCCACCATGCAGGTCTGTAGATCTTATTAATGATTAAATATGAAGTCTATTATATGCTTATGTATGGCCGGTTAAAATTTTATTCGTGTTTTTGTGTAGGGTTCACTCAATTGCTTCAATTGCTTCGAATTTGAGATGGAATGTGAAACTGTGAATTCAGTTCTAAGATTCTCAGATTTAGAGTGCTTTTAAGATGTTTGTAGAAATGTCACAGTAAAAAAATCTGCATTTTATCTTCTTCTGCATTTTATCTATTTCTGCTCCGTAGAGTCTACTTTCAGGGACCCATGATGGATTGGGATAGTAATGGCTTAAATTTGAATTTGTATTTAGATTTGAATTTTGAATTTAAAATCTACGGTTGAATACCATTAATGCAAAACAAATCTCAAATGATTACCATAACAAATTATTTCAAATAGCAGCTTTTGATGGATTTCTGGCCTAGAACGCTAACCGTAAGAACTTGAGCTAAAAGGGTGAACTTTTTAGTCTTTTCCTACTATTTGACATTGCTGAAATTTTCTCTTCTCTATGGGTTGTCTATAGTTTTACCTGGATGCTGTTTTTTGTTAAATTTTTCTCTAACTTAACCAAAAAACACATGTAACCTATAAATCTTCAATGTTTCTTATTTACTTCTCTATTTTATTTTTTCCTATTTTCCAGGTTTCTTTTTTGATTGATCAATTGTATAGCGTGGGTTGAACTCTGGTATAACACTACGTAACACTGATCTACAAGAATGACTCCATTTGAAGGGATTTAAGGTCGACCGCCTCCTTTGCTAAGATCTTACATGGATGTGCAGTCTCCGTTGGTAGAAGTGAAAGTTCAGCTGTGTGACCGTGATGAGGTTATACGGGTGCTACGTATCTTCAATGTTTCTTATTTACTTCTATACTTAATTTGTTCCTATTTTCCAGGTTACTTTTCTGATTGATCAATTTCATTGTTAGTTTCTCTTCTATGACATACTATCGAGTTGATGGTGGGTGATTTCACTTATCTGGACTACATTTTACAATCAACGGGTGACTGAAGAACTCATTTTTTTATTTTTTTATTTTACATTTCTTTGACCTGTATCAGTCTTCTGTTTTACATTTTTTGTAGAATGATTGGCTTTCCTTCACTAAAAATTCAATAAGAAGTAGCAGATTTATATATATATATATATATATATATATATATATATATATATATATATATATATATATATATTCATGATTCATGAGATTTCTCTGATTGAATTAGTTTTGAAGTTCATTTTAGACCTTTACAGCACTAGAAAGCTGGAATGTTGTTATATACTCATAGATATTTACATAATAAGATCAGATGGGGCTCAAGGGCTGGGGTCATCAAGGTGTGTATTGAATGAGATGTGTTTTGTGGTATTAGGTTTGACAGAGTGAGAAACATCCTTCAGGGCCAAGAGAGAAGCTTATTGAAAAGAAGTTCTACCATAAATACCCATCTCAAGGATTGTAGGTATGATATGAATACTTTAGTTGGTGTTCCGCTTGCATTAGCGGCTACCTCACTTTTGTTTGATTGTGAGTTCTTCCATCACAGTTTTTATACAACGTCCAACAAATATCTTAAGCCTTCCATATACCATTCTCTCCATTTTCTAAAACATTGTTTCACCAATGGGCACATATCTATGCCTCTTGAATCCTCAGGGGTTTATCTTCATATAGTTATAAAGTTCAATCACATGTATAGTCTATTGGATTTTCACGATCAAACTGATGTGTCTAAATTGCGACTCTATTAGTCTTATCGATTATGGAGTATATGTTAAATTTAACTCTTAGCTCAGGCTCGGTCGGGTTTTAACTTGACCTAGAAATAACATGTACTACCTCCATCCCATTAGAAGGTTCTCGTCCACTATTTGCATGGTCAACTTAAATCTTTTTTAATCGTTTACTTTATAAATCAATTTTTTATCAAATTTACATTTTTTTATCAGCCTTTGTAGTGGTTTTAATGTAGTTTCTGAATATATTAATTTTATTTACTAAAACTAATCAGAGTGTGAACAGGGATTAAGTTGCTTTATCGTCAGTCAAGCATCGTAAACCGTTCACGGGAACCTTCTAGCGGGACGGAGGGAGTAATAGATTGTGTTATACAACTTCATGTCAGAACAAGGCTCAATATAATCTGTCTGGTATTGAATTTTTGACACCCGAGTTTGGGTCGATTTAAACTATCCAACAAGAAGTGAAAATAATCTTTTTTAGTTAGTCCTTTAATTACGATAAACTGCGAGAACTAAACATTTAATTTGAGGAGTGAATATCATGGTTATACACTTATACAATTTAGTTTAGTTTATACTATTCAGTTTGGTTAAAAATGGAGTTTTGAGGAGTGAAATTGTGTATTTCTTAGTTTCTTTCATACAACATCTCGATTGTAGTTTGAGTAGTTTGTATACTCAGTAGGTTTTTGTTGGTTACTTCTGTAGTTCATGTCGGTTATATATATATTCTAGAAGAGACTAGAATATATATATATATATATATATATATATATATATATATATATAAAAACTTCACTCCGGAACAAGGCTCCATGAAATCAGGCTGGTATTGAGTTTTTGACACATGGATTTGGGTCAATTTGAACCATCCACCAAGAAGTGCAAATAATCTTCTTTTTTATTCAATCCTTTAATTATGATAAACAATGAGAACTAAAAGTTTAGTTTGAGGAGTGAAAAACATGGTTATACAATTTAGTTAGTTTATATACATGTTTAGTTAAAATGTGGAGTTTTCCCTTTATAATACCAGTTTTTTTATGTAACACGCTAAACATTGTTAACTAAATGGAATTTTTTCTTTCACTTTCGACCTTAATTTGAAATCTTTAAGATTAGAAGAGGTGAAAATGAAGTTCTTATACTTCAATCCATACTCATTACTTTCTTTTAGGTATAATTCTTTTAGTTTTATACTTTAAACCATAATGGTAGCTAGAGTGTTCATTGATATTGGAAAGCCCACTAAATCCATCGGAAAGCAAATCTGAAATTGCGTATTTCTTACTTTCTTTCATAAAACATCTGAGGGTAGTTTGTATACTCATAGGTTTTTAGGTGTTATGTATACTTAATAGGTTTTTTGTTGGTTACTTCTGTAGTTCATGCCTATTAAAATCTATTCTAGAAGACTTTTTCGCTTGCATCACTTCCGAGGAGAAGTCATATTGATCAGATTGACAATTTTGAGCAAAGGATTCATACCGAGTCACCATATGCTCCACATATTTTCTTCATTTGATTAGATAGAGTTTTTTGCCAATCAGTTAACATCATTACAGAAGTTTCATACAACACTAACAAAATATCATAATCACATAATGGTGTTCTAGAAAGTTTTGGGGACAAAGTTTTCTTTCCTTGATGCATTTCTTTTATTATCTGGGAAACTTGATGGCAACATTGTACAAAATTTGCATTATGCTCTTGATTGTGGTTAATATACACGATCAATAGATATGCAACATAGAAGATGTTTGTGACTAACTTTTAATTTGTTTTTAAAATTTTTGGATCGTAGGACGTTCATGTGCAAGATGAAATTTTTCTTTCCTATTTGCGGAACTGTAAAATATGCATGAATTATCAATTGTAATAGCTTTGGGCAGGACTCTAAGCACTTGCTTTATTGGAGTCTTTTTTCTGAATAGAAAAACTTTCAATTATGTTATGAGCACTTGCAATTACTTTATGATTGATCGTCTAATGATGGGAGGAGGCAAGCCTCACACTCATTTATTTTTGCATCTAGAGTATTCTCTTTGATGTGTGTGGATTATATTTAGATGTTAAAAAGATCGACACTTGCTTAAACTCAAGAATGTGTATGAATATTATTGCGGATGAGAATGATATATGCACATTTGTAGAAGCCTTTGATCTATTTGATGGCTTTGTACGTAATTTGTTACTTAGTTAGTTTGTTATCCCGTGCAACGCACGGGTAAAAGACTAGTTTTGTAATAAGCAGAAAAAGTAAGGTTGGAGTTACTTTTCTTGCTGCATTGGCTGAAGTTACTGTAGAGGATCATTTTAGCTATTTTTCATATAAGTTTTTATTTAATTTATTAATAACAAATATTTTAAATATAATTTTTTCATTAATCAGCAGAATCAGCCAATACAGCTACTTCAGCGAGAACTTCATAAATTTCAGCAGAATCAACCAATCTTGCCAATTTTAGTGTTACCAAACAGGCTCTAAAACACTTGTAGTACTAAAAAGTTAAAATCCTTGTTACCTTATTTAGACATCTACATGTAACACGTCACTGCCTGCTAGATGCGTAAAAGATAAGTTTCCTATTCTAGTTTCCAATTACATAATACTTAATAGCTTTGATTGGAAAAAGCCTAAGGGTACCTTTAAGATGAATGTGGATGCGGCTTTCTCTAAGAAACTCAAGGCAGGTGGTGCAATTTTTGCTGGCTCACATCATCTTTGTTGGCTCTTTTCCTTTGGAGGCCAGGTCCATTCTGGAAGTTGAACTTGTTGCAATTTTTGTGGCGGTCCATTGGTGTCATTATGCTTGCATTACAGACGTAGAGGTTGAATCAGACTCTTTGGCTGCTAATAAAATACTTAAGAAAGAAAGCTACGTAAGGAAGTTTTCGTTACCTCGCGAATCCCATCAACTCCATGGCCAGACATGTTGGTATCTCCTTCACGCATATTTACAGAGAGGCGAATACGGTGGCTCATCTTCTTGCTCAGGCCTACAATACTTTTCAGGCCCCAACAATTTTCCACAGACTCAAACAGCTCCCTTCCGTGATTCAAGACGCAAATCACCTGGATGTTGTTGGATGTCCGAACATTAGGGTTGCCTAATTCGGCATCTTTCATTTCCTTGTTGGGCCATGATAAACCAAATACTAAACAATCAAACAATCGTAAGCAAGAAGAATAAGCAGATAGAAAGATATCGAGAAGATGAAAACCGAATCTGGTATACCGTATGAAACCCCACTGCTCTCCCTGGAGAAGGAGAGCAGCGGAAACCCTACTCTCTCTATCTTTACGCCTCTGAACTCTAAAGCCTCATTCGATCGTTAGGGTTCCCGTAAGTTAGCCTCCTTTTATAGGAGAAGTTGGCTAACTTACGGGTTACAAGGAAGCCCCCGGGTTGATACACATTTGTGGCCCGTATTACACGTTTAATTAATAACTACACAAATACAAAGATATTTAATTAGATTAGACACCATAAAATATTCCTAACAATCTCCCCCTTGGTGTTCAATCGTGTTGAATCAGCATTGCAGCGCAAATATCTTTGTCTTTGTTGTTATTCAGCTTCCTTTTACTTTGAACTTGACTTCTGAGGAAGGCTATCTGAAGAAATCATTGCAATCTCCCCTTTGATGTCTTCTTGACAATTTAATCTTTGATGCCGGGGGTTGAGGGACCTTCTGTATCTTGCATGTAGTCCTTGCCCTCCAGAAGTTGCTCTTGATCAGCTTGGATGAAGTCCGGTGACGCCTCTAGAATGAGTATTCTTTGGAGAATAGGAGACGCCCATGGAATTCATCTTCAGGACACGAGTATTTGACCTCTGTCTCCTCCACAATGTAGTCTTTTTGACTATTTGGAATGAATGCATTTGAGGAGAACTTGTCGGTGGCACAACGGAACATAATGATTGTTGATTTGTGAGTGTAGCTGACCATTTGATTTGAGTTGTAGAGATAGCAGAGAAGGTGTTGATTTTTGTGATGAAGGAGTGAAGTGTCCCAGAATGATTTGTTCAGAGTTAACAGCATGTGGACCACTCTCCCCCTCATGACGATCCGATGAATCGGGACATCATGTTTTTATTCTTTTATTCTGCAGAAATAAAACAGGAAACAAACAGAAAGAGTACATGATAAAAGCCCCCCGGGGTCGTGTAGATACCCGTTTTCATCACTATAGAGATAAACTCTAAAGTAATGGCCTGAAAATGTTGGTGATTCTTATGTTGCAACAACAGGACTTCCCACCAATTATTGGTCTACATCTGTAATAGATGAGCCCTATGGAAGTTCTCGCGGGTCATGTAGACCTGCAACTGACTCTAAAAGTGCGTCTGTGTCCTAGAAAATTTCAAAACATTTGGGAGTGAGTAACTAGACACGACGTGATCAATGAAAGTTCAGTGGCATGGGGCTGAGGCCACTGTAGTCAGTATTACTTGCCTCAGAAGGAGACAGTAATGAGAGATGCAGTTCCCCGTGTAATGTGATTAAACACCTGTCTGTTGGGAGACAAGTGAGTGGTCTTGGGCAAAGTTAAGCATGCACTGTTGGACAAGATGCAGTGACTTCTACCCGAGATCTGATTAAATCAGTCCTGAACCTATGGGAATTGTCCAGAGTATTTGAGTGGCTAGGAGTAAATGTTCAATTCATAGCAGGCAGTTGAGGTAGCAGACTCATCAGTGATTATTGTGTTCTTGCTCACTTGAGCCTTCTGCTTCCTAACGCTCATAATGTTCACTCACTCACTCGCTCACTCACTCACTTACGCTCGGCTTTGTCCCTTGGGTAGGCTTAGTTGGGTTTACTAAGCCATAGGGACATGTTCTCTCATTACATTCTTCATTTTCTCTCTGTACTCCCCCTCAACTGGAGCACTCGGTATGCTTTGTCATTGTTAGGCACCGGGGAGGATAACACTGAAAACCCCCCCTAAAATGTTGCATCCTTTGAGAGATTCCTTGCTTTGTCGGTGTAAGGCGCCAAGAGGAGAAAACTGAAACTCCCCCTCAGAATGTGCAAGGTTTGATTGCTCACAGCTTGTCATACCCGCCATGTGTATGGAGCAATCTGAACAAGTACCACACATGACGGATTCCCTAAACTCACCATGTAGAATTTCAGCATATTGATGATCACACAATGTTGATGAGTCAGAGGAGGCTTCAGTGGTTGATTGTTGATTGTTGTAAGATGACCGTTGACGCGAGGTTGATTGAATTATCTACGATTTTCGGACCTTTACAGTGGGGCATAGAAAAGCTTTGACCTCAGGGTTGACATTGAAAGAATTTGAACAGATTTTCCTAAGTTTTGACCTGGACATCGGTGATTTACAATGTTTGTCGGAAAACTAACGTTTTGACCCTCAAAGATTGCGAGTGAGGGCGCTTGAGAACGGGTTCTGGGGCATAGCCCCATAATTTATGAAGATCTTTTCGTTAGCTTTCTAAAAAAAAATTGCTTAAATCGGATCACCGATTCAAAAGTTATGGCCAAAACAGTGCGGTGTCGCAGAAAATCTCTAATTTTGAGTTTTTGAGAAATTTCTTCGAAGTTGAGGTTCTCGATGTTGAATATCGAGAGCAGGTGGATTTTAAACAAAATTCTAAGGCAATACCTCGAAATCTGAATCTCGAGGTTTAAATCTCGAGATTACAATCTCGAGGTTTAAATCTCGAGATTACAATCTCGAGTTTTAAATCTCAAGATCTTAATCTCGAGTTTGCCTCGAAAAATAATGGCGAAATCCACCTGCAAAACAAACCTCAGAATATCGAAATCTGCAGAATTTCAAAATGTTTGGAACATCGAAAACTTTGGAGTTTCGAAAACATTAGAAAATCGAAAACTTGTTGTTTGAAAAACATCAGAACATCGAAAACTTCTAAAAACTTTGATAGGCAGAGATTCATTCAGATATCTAAAAATGTATAGCTTCGAAGTGTTCTGAACAGGAAAGATATCAAGTTTAGAAGAAATCAGTGATTCAAGAAACTCCAAACATTGAAAAATTCAAAACATCGAGAAATTTTGAAAATCTCGAAATCTTGAGAATGTCGAGATCCAAAACATCGAGATTCCAAATGTCGAAATCCCAAAACTCGAAATTCCAAAACTCGAGGTTTCAAAACTCGAGATTTCAAAACTCGAGGTTTCAAAACTCGATATGTCAAAACTCGAGATGTCAAAACTCGAGATTTCAAAAGTCGAGATGAGGAAATCGAGTCCCTAAATGTCGAGATCCTGCAAAATGAAAACTTCGATTTTTGAAAATCTGAAACCTGTTCTGAAAAGCCCTGAAGGTCGAGATTCTCCTGTATCAGTTTCAAGTCAAAAACGTTTCTGCAGCAGTGAAAAATAAGGATTTCGAGATCTCAAAATAGAGATCTTCAAAATATAAAAATTGCAGAAAACGAAAAAAAAGGTATGCTGCTGGATTGGTTTTGAAAGGCGAGTCCAACAGTATGATTTTTACAAAATTTCGTTCACAAACAAGATTACAGGAGCAAATCTCTACACTAAAGAAAAACAGAAGAAAAGCAGAGTAGTTCTTCGTTAGATCCAAAAAATCGCAGATAGATTCAACCTGTTTCACGCCTCGTCTCTGATACCAATTGATAAACCCAATACTAAACAATCAAACAATCGTAAGCAAGAAGAATAAGCAGATAGAAAGATATCGAGAAGATGAAAACCGAATTTGGTATACCGTATGAAACCCCGCTGCTCTCCCTGTTGGAGAAGGAGAGCAGCGGAAACCCTACTCTCTCTATCTTTACGCCTCTGAACTCTAAAGCCTCATTCGATCGTTAGGGTTCCCGTAAGTTAGCCTCCTTTTATAGGAGAAGTTGGCTAACTTACGGGTTACAAGGAAGCCCCTGGGCTGATACACATTTGTGGCCTGTATTACACGTTTAATTAATGACTACACAAATACAAAGATATTTAATTAGATTGGACACCATAAAATATTCCTAACAGGCCGTTTTATTTTGCTGATTCTTTCACACTCTTTTTCCTATTGGGTCTGGCCCAGGCCCAATTTTCGTTTACTTTCTTTGCCTTGTATTTTGGAATTGGTTTTTTCGGGAGAGGTCTTGCCTTCGTCCCCCTCTCTATTGTTTGTAATTGCATTATTTTAATAAAATTTGGCATATGACATCCGGCATATGCCCCACTAATTTTGGTGGTTTGCCTTCCGGGTTAAAAATAATAATAATAATAGCTTTGATTTTGGAGGCCCCTTGCATGGTATGTGACCCATGGTTGTTGCATGGGCCAGGGCCGTAGATGAGGCTGTGCAAGCTGGGCTACTGCACAGGGCCTCCAAAAATAGCAGGCCCATTTAAAAAAAATTAAATAATATATATATATATATATATATATATATATATATATATATATATATATATATATATATATATATATATATATATATATATATATATATATATATATATATATATATATATATATATATATATATATATATATATATATACATAATTGAGAAATATTCAGATCCGGAATTCCAGACCAGAACCGCAGTCCAGATGGTGGCGTTTCAGCGTCTTCCCAGTCGACTTTTTTGATGAAATTTTTACAGCATGTTCTTCATGAAATCTAATTTATCCACGACAAAAATTCAGCTAAATATTCAATCGGGAAGGTTGTCAAATGATTTTTGGAAGTTAATTGCGTTTTATATGTATATTCCGGCGTAGTTATCTTTCAAAAATCATATGACGACCTTCCGGATTGAATTTTTAGCTGAAATGTTTTGTGGATAAACTAGACTTGATGAAGAACATGCCATAAAAATTTCATTAAAAACTTTCACCGAGAAGTATCCCAAACGCCGCCTTCCAGACGGCGGTAATTCCTAACCGGAAAGTAATCTATGAAGTAATTGTTTAAATTATTAATAGGAGCCCATTTGCATTTTTGAAACACATTTATACACTGAACGATCCAACTTCAAATAAAAGCAAACCATACGTCTACACATTAGATCTATGCATTTTATTTAATAAAAGGGCTCATTTGTGTGATTCACCTCGAGTCTCTTAAAGTGTCAAGCTGCCATGACATGGGCTAACTCCCCCAAAGCCTCCTCTGAACACATACATTGGTTTGCTCACCACTACATTTCTTAAACGGTTCTCTTGTGTAACTTTACAGAAACCATGTATAATAATACGACTAAAATTACTATAAATATGATGTCAAGATCATTTAAATATAAAATTAAATGTAAATTACTATGAAATCACATTTTAATTATATAATTATGTAATTATTTCTTTAAAATAGCATAGGAGAGAGAAACCAATTACAAGCGCATGCCATTGAAAAGAGAAACCAAGCATAATAAACATCGAGTAGTTTTTTTTGTAAAACTAATTACTCGAAGTCCTAATCTATGGTACGGCCGATGGTACCTTCTGCACAATATAATCGGGTATTTTAGTTTACATTTAATGATTATATATAGTTTAGATGAAAGATATTAATATTACGGATCGGAGTAAATTATAAAATGAACACAATAAATATTTTTTATAACAATACAATACAATGATAATATAATTAAATGAATATAAGTTGATTTGTAGCATATGTATCACGTTAGATCATAATACTCTATTACACACTTATATACTCAATGGTACTACCAAAACAATGATTTAATACTAATGTTCATGTTCATTTCTCTTAATGTTATACTTCCTCCGCTCCTAAATAAAGTTCACATTTTCCTTTTTGGGCCGGTCCAAAATAAAGTTCACAATTCTTCTCCCTTCCTTATTTGGCAAATTATCTACATCAAAACAGTGCAAAACAATGTCAAACAGTGCCAAACAGTGTCACAACAGTGTACTCTACAGTAAAGTCAAATTTATTTCTTTAATTTGTGTGAAGTCAAACATTGAACTTTATTTAAGACCGGGGGGAGTATTCATTAGATATTAGATAAAATACCCCATTATTTATTCAGTATATGTGGTCCTCTAAAGTAGGCATGTCAATGGGTCGGGTCTAGACCCGGATGCAACCCGGACCCGGTTGTTTTTTACGGGTATGGGTCTATATTTTATTCCGTTTACCCGGACCCGGATCTGGACCCGTTAGTATTTTTAATAAACGGGTCAGGTATGGTACATATGATTCCGTCCCATTAAGTATTCAGACCCGTTTAAAATTTCTTACTTGTATTAGTATATATATACACACACTAATACATAAAATGGTTACTCATAATACTTCAAATAAAAGAATACAAACTAATACACACACAAACATATACACATAATAATTTACAAAGTTATTAGTTGCAATTCTTCAATTAAAAATATACACACTAATACAATACCTAATGTATAAGTGATATTGATCGAGATATTAAAATATCCTAAAATTAATACCCAGTTTTCGTCATTTATCCGTAATGATAAAGTGTGTATTAAGATCAGTAGACAAAGTCCAATATTTGTTATTAAATATTAATATTATTATATCACTATCATATATAATATGCTTTTATACTTTCACTAGTCCAAGAGACCTTTTTATGACCTAATTTCAAGTCTATTCTACGAGATTTCTGTGCGAGAGAAAGCGAAACAGAGTGTGGAGTTATACGTCTCTACAAGAACCGAATTATTGGATAAAAGTACTAATTTTCTAATAAAAATCTTGATAATTTTTTAAAGTGAAAATATACTTTGTTTTTAAGTTTGCGTACATTTCTTTACATTTTATATATATGTCATGTTATTTTTCACAAAGTTTATAATATTGTGCATATCATATTTATTGCCAGGTATACCCAATCCAGTTCCGAGACCCATTGAGTATGGATCTGGGTCCAAATTTTCAAACACACCAGGTAAACGGATTGAATCTGAATCCATTATTAACTTAGCGGGTCCGGATCTGGAACACTACGTTCCGGTCCGGACCCCGACCCATTGACAGACCTGGTATTAAACCACGTTGTATTTGTGACATTTGTCGGACAGTCGGAGTAGTTTTTTGTTATCTCACGCAATAAAGCAGCTCCGTTACACACAATTTTACACGTATGTAGAAAGTCTGTAACTTTAAAGAAACACCAACACCTTTCATCCGAGCTTCGAAGCAAAGCCAAACGGGTTATAATATACAATGACCCAACGAAGCGAGGATTTCCAAAAAAGCAGCAACCAATCTACAGCAAGATACCTAACCGAATGTTTGTTCTTTTTTAACACCCTCTGAAATTTCAGAATAAATCTGCGATTCTTGGAGTTAAATGACCGAAAACAGATAGAGAAAGAAGAACATAGAGATCAGAGAGATTGAAATATGGGCAGTTTATCAGCATCATCGCTTGTGCTTCCAGGAAAGCAAAGTTCCTGCAGGAGAAAAAAAGTGTCCAAGAAATACACCCAATCTACAGTTCCTGTAATACTCCCTTTCCTTTTTTTATTTTTCTGTTTTTTATCAAGTTTCTTGGAGAAATAATGGTTAAAGATTGGATATTTATTTTGGGTATGGGTGAATTTCAGGTTGCAAGGTTATTTGGGCCAGCAATATTTGAAGCATCAAAGCTGAAGGTACTGTATTTAGGCGTTGATAAGGAGAAACACCCAAAAGAGCTTCCAAGAACTTACACCCTTACACATAGTGATATAACTTCTAAGCTCACACTCGCCATCTCCCAAACCATAAATAATTCTCAGGTATGTGTGTGCTGTGAAACCCTAAGATCAAAGATTTTTATTTTGAAATTGAATAAAATTATAAATTGGTTATCTGTTAGTATTTGTCGGTAGTGTGGTAGTATACTAGTATGAAACCCATCCAGACTTTTAGATGAATTCCATATGTTATGATAATCAAAGTTGTTATGGTTTGACACCCAACTTGTTAATGGTTTGTTTGGCCTATTATACAACCTCAAGTCTGTAAGGCCCTCTTGGGTTGAGGTGCGGAAGTAATTGGTTAAACGCACGTCAAGTACAAAATATTAAACTAACATGTAAGATAAGAATATGGGCTATCATAACTGGATTCAGTTGATTACTTGGCCCAACTCAAGATGCTAATTGCTAAACATTGATGTCTCAATAATATTTCTCTGGATTATTATTCATGAATGAACTCAAACATCATTATATTTGCAGTTGCAGGGTTGGTATAATAGGCTGCAGAGAGATGAAGTAGTTGCAGAATGGAAGAAGGTGAAGGAGGAAATGTCACTTCATGTTCATTGTCACATAAGTGGTGGCCATTTCTTGTTAGATCTGTGTGCTAGGCTTAGGTACTACATCTTCTGCAGAGAACTCCCAGTGGTAAGTCTTGCATTTGTGCTAATGTCTCCTCCTACATGGCTGCATTTGTTCTGTATGAGATGTATACTAAATCTAGTTGCATCTTTCTTAATGATCTTTGTGGTGTGAGCTAGACACCATTTATCATTGAATCAGAATATGTTCCATTGTGGACTGATTGTTTCACACTGTTTTTCTAACTATTCTTATTTAGGGTTCCACCATTTTTCCATCATTTGCAATGGAGTCAAAAATTCATTATTTTTTGACTTGAGATTATGATGGAATAAAGAAAAATGGCTCACTAAACTGTCTGCGCTTCTTTGTTATGAAGCGTCCATGCACTTTTGGACGCGATTTTCACTATGGAAACAGTCTCTCTATACTTTAGTATAGGGGTAAGACTGCGTACATCCGACCCCCTACCCCACCGTAGGTGGGAGCCTTTGCGGCACCGGGGTAAATGAAAATGAAAATGATTCAAGGTTCCACCACCTTGAAAAGTTAATGTTTTTATGTGTGCCAGTGTGTATCTACATATTGCTAGTTGGAGCGTACTAAATTCTAAATGTGATTCTATTAGCCTAGGCCCGATGGTTTACTCATATGAGTCTCATTCTCTCTAAAATATAATATGAGAAATAGTTCAAAATCTTATATGTGAATAGTTCAAATGATACATTTAATTTATGGATAATGGATTGATATATGGTATCTATGTTTCTGTTTTTCACTTTGGGTATGATTTGTAGGTTCTGAAGGCATTTGTTCATGGAGATGAGAGCTTGCTCATGAATTACCCAGAATTGCAGGAAGCTTCAGTTTGGGTTTACTTCCACTCAAACATTCCAGAATTCAACAAAGTGGAGTGCTGGGGCCCGCTGGTAGCGTCTTCCCCTCCTCCTAAGTCAGTCAGATCTGGAAGCAAGGAAGACATGCCCAAGCCTTGCGAAGAAGCTTGCGATTGTTGCTTCCCTACAATGAGTTCAAAACCTTGGTCGCCTTCCTCACACGATCCCTCTGGAAGCAAGGAAGACATGCCCAAGCCCTCTTGGTCGCTTTCCCAGATTCTACTGGTAGATGAAAGGGATAGGGAGTGGTAGTAGTGTGGGTATTAGGTTATTTGATAGGAGGATGCACATGTATATATGGTCTACACCCTACCCCTCTAGAAAGCTTATAGTAGTTGAAGAAGCAATTTCTTGTTCCAAATCTTAAAGCTGTTATAGAAGCAAGTGAATGTGGAAATGGAATAGCAAGTCTCTTATGTTATAAATGGTTTGTCTAAGTTCGGTTTTGGTAATGTGATTGTACCATTTCTAGTCAATCCTTTAATGTAGCATTGCCAGATTTGTCCATGATGTTAATTTCATTTTGTTCCTAGTTATCTTTTTAGCTTACAAATGAAACATCATTACAGCATCTTCATTCTTTTTGCAACTTGATTCGGATAATCAAACCTTCCACATTTAAAAAAGACCTTGCTTGCACTCTTTGCATGTCAAGTATCTTTGGCTTTATTTATGAATGAAAAAGTAGATCTTGTTAATTCTGAAACTGAAAAAGTAAAATAGAAACAATGAACTTGAAAGGAGAGAAAGGGATAACCGTAACAGTAATATTTGTAAGATTCTGGGTCCGTAGACCTGGCCACTTCCGATTCAGTGCAACTTTGAAGCACAGAAACGTTTGGGAAAGACTTATATTTTGATATTAACAAAGAAGGCATTCGGGTACTATCTGGTCAGGTGTATTAGGTTGAAATTGTTGAATCTGCAGGCACTTTAAAAATACTAAATACATTAGGTGTTTTGGTCACTTCCCTTTCAAGTTTGAACTACACAAGTGATTTAAATACTAAATACATTAGGTGTTTTGGTCACTTCCCTTTCATGTTTCAACTAAACAAGTGAAAACCATGCAAGGGAACATGGGAAACGATCGCCAATCTATGTTGCAAGGGAACATGGGAAACGTTTAGGTGTTTAGACAATTTCTAAAGAGTTTCCATAGAATTTTCAAAACGTAAATACAAAGCATTCAACTTTCCATGCTTCATTTATGCTGAGCAGAGTAGTCAATGGTGCAAACGGTGATTGCCATTTGTCATCATTGGCATGGCTTCGTTGCAATACATAGGTCTTGCATCTCATTTACCTCTGAGGTTTCTATATTTACATCTTCACCATTGACATGAAGAACATGGTCACAAAAATTTCATTAAAAAAAATTCATCGATACCACCTCAAATGGAGGCGGCCGCACAGAGGGTTCAAATCAGGTGGATTGATAAGATCAATTCCCTTGTTATATATACGATGCAGTTCTTTATCATCTGAAGCTATGCATATCATTCTTATGTTCATTTCATTATAGCTATTGATGTGTTGGCGAGAATATGTGGTTTCCCTATCGCCTAGAGCTACATGTTGATGCATTATAAGCTACTCTGTGTATGTTATGTATGCTATATTATGTGTAACATGTATGTGTATATTATAAATTATGTATTGAAATATGTGATATACTATTAGTTTGGCATGAATGTATGATGAATGTATGAAGAACATGATCACAAAAATATCATTAAAACAATTCACTGGAACCACCTTAAACGGAGGCAGCCGCACAGAAGGTTCCAATCAAGTGGACTGATAAGATCAGTTCTTTTTTTTACTCCAGGGGGTCTGGGGAGGAGAGTGGGGGCATGGAGTAATCAAGGTTGAAACTCAACCCATTGAGTTTCAAAGTCTTGTATGCTTAACGGGTTTTGAACTCGAGACATCCCCTAAGCACGATAATCTCACACCCAACTGAGTTGAAATGCTTGATTGATTAGTTCTCTTGTTATATTACTTATATTATATATATGATGTGTTTCCTTATCATCGGAAGCTATGCATATGATTCTTATGTTCATTTCATTATGGCTATTCATGTGTTGGCTAGAATATGTGGTTCCCTATCACCTAGAGCTACATGTTATGTATGCTACTCTGTGTACGTTATGTATGCTATATTATATTGAAATGTTATATAGTATTAGTTTGGTTATTTAACTCTTTTATTGGTGGTTAAGTCATAATACTACATTGTATATAGGTCATATTAATACCTCTTAGTTTTAGAGCCCATTTGGTAAATGACAAATCGATTGTATTGACTGATTCTGCTAAAATTTATGAAATTCTGACTAATGTCCACTAAAATTTATGAAATTCTGGCTAATGAGGCTGTATTGGTTGATTTTGCTGATTTATGAAAAATAATAATTTATAATACATTTTATTAATAAAATAAAGAAATAATTATATAAAAAATAGCTAAAATATTCCTCTACAGTAGCTTCAACCAATACAGCCAGAAAAGTAACTCAAACCTTACTTTTTCTTATTATTACATAATTGAATCCGTAAAAACAAAAGTTACGTGTTTGATGAAAAAGTTAACTTATGAGCTTGAAAAGCCAAGAACGATGGGTGCCAAACGGGCACTTAGTATATCGTGGCGAGGCCATAACTGCATCATCACCATCGCCACGGTAAACTATCCCCACGCCATACTTTGATGTCAACAGAGACCTTAATAATAACTTCCCGTTCCTATAGAAATGGATTTCAGAAGATCAAGTCATTCAGTGACAAAAGAACACACGTACAAGTTAAGATGTGAAGGGTCCCTCTTTCCCAAGATAAGAAATATAGGTCCATGGTAAAGAACTTCATCCATTCATGGTATATGAAACCAAAACCTAAAAAACAGAGCAGCTAAATAAAACAGAATGGGTATAAATGAAAACTATGTTTAACGCTTCTTCGAGACACCAACAGTCTTTCCCCTGCGCCCAGTAGTCTTAGTGTGTTGTCCACGTACACGAAGACCCCAGTAGTGTCGCAGACCACGGTGATTCCTAATCATTCATTCATTATCAACTACTACAAGTCAGAGACAGACAGTAGAAAGACATATGGCAGCTAAAAGAAGACATTCTTGTGAATGCAAAAGTAGATAAACAGTAATAATAATACTAGAAATAAGAGGAATAATACATGGAACTTTTTACAGCTTCTATCCACTTTAATCAAATATAACATTACTAAACACATCCATTTTAAATCCTTATTGATAACTGTGCACTTGTAACATTCCAAATATACATTTCAAAATTCTTAGAAAAATTTAAAAATAAAATGGGAAGTTAAATACCAAAATGCAGAGAATAATTTATTAGAGCATTATTTGGATTCCAGATAATGCTGGGGAAGGAAAATATAATGCTAAGGGAACTTATTTTCTGATGTTAGCTTATACCTCACAAAGTAAAAAGGAAAGTGAAATGGGATTAACGTTTGTAATTTTTTACATAAGTTAAGATTTCCTAGTATTTTTATAATAGAAATAAACTTCATAAATTGAGATTGAACATATAGTAAACATAAAGTTATCAAGATTTAAATGATATTTTATTTTTCTGAACATTTTCTTCCCTCTATTTTCTTTTCCTAGCCTTTTCCGAGTTCCAGACTTGCCCTAATTGGTAAAACTATTCAATATAGAATATTCTAAATGATATCGATAGAAGCTGCTTAGGATAACGACACTACCTGAAGTTGCATGCATTAAAGTTTTAAAGATGAGTAAGATTAGTGAAATTGATGTACTTAATCTTAATCATTAATTAGTGGTGGTAAGAAACTGTGAGCACTCATCATAAATACTACTCCCTCCGTTCCCAAAAATACTTCCCACTTTCCTTTTTGGGCTGTTCCCAAAAATACTTCCCACTTTCCCATTTTGGACAATTTGTGTGGCTCACATTCATTTTACCTTTTTCTTACGCAACCACAACCATACATTTCCACTTTATTCCACTTTCTTAATAAGTGTGCCAAGTCAAACCGGGAAGAATTTTTAGGAACGGAGGGAGTAACAATACTAATTGTAACAAGTGGTGTGCGAAGACGAGAAACCATTACCGAATTTTCTTCAAACGCTCAAGATCATCCCTAAGTTTCATATCCAACGCATTGGAGACAACCTGCGAGTAGTTCCCATCCTTGTAATCCTTCTGCCTGTTGAGAAACCAGTCAGGGATCTTGAACTGCCTTGGGTTCGCAACCACTGTCATCAAATTCTCAATTTCTGCTGCAGAAAGTTCACCAGCCCTGTACCACCAATCCATCAATACAGCCAATCACACAGAAACTTAAATACAAAAAGAAATAATTACATATTTATGACAAAAATAAAGATTGTTTACAAAAATGTGACTAGTGACTAGAGTAGTAATGGAATCATAGTAACTTATGTTCAATTTTTAAACTCGAATTACCGTGACACTGTATTGTAGTAACTATTAGTCATATTTGTGTAAATAAATTTTATTTTAGTAATGGTTTTTAATAAAACTCTATCGAAAATCCAATTTGAGTATCAAATAGATCATAATACAGAAATACGATCAACTATACAACCACAATAACAACATCCAAACCTTGTTCTCAAAAGACTTTGAGGCATGATGCGATCAACTATAAGCCATAGAAATGGTTTTAAATACTATCCACTAAACCATATACTAAAATAATCCAAATTTAGAATCATAAATGATAGCCAATTTTTCCAATTTGTACCGAAAATAATGAAATTATATTTTCCCATAAGACATTCAGCTCATGTTCTGACATAAATAATTCAAGTCATAATTTATAAACCCAAAAAAATACTCACATTGAAATCCAGCCACACCTCAGATATTCATGTGACCATTTCAGCTTAATTACTTGACTAAAAGTATGCTTGTAATTTTTGGGTAAAGATTGACATAGTTTGTTTTGCTATCAATTCTTAATTTCAAATTTTGTGAATTAATTTTAGTACACTCAATTGGTGTTATATACTACAACAAAAATAACTTCCAAGGGATAGTCTGAAAATAGGGGTTGGGTAACATGAACCCAAACCTTAGTCCCAAAAGAGTTTGGGTTTGGCTAACATGAATGGACATATGAAGGTATCAATCCTCCAATTGGTGTTATACTATAATATTATTTAAATTCATATTCCAGCAAGTAAACTTCTTTCGCGGACAAATAACAATGATTGAATTTGTTAATAACATGTGAAAAAATAAGGGAAAGATCTAACCTTTTGTTCATGTCAATATCAGCTTTTTTGCAGCAGATGTTGGCGAAACGGCGGCCAATACCTTTGATGGAAGTGAGGGCGAACATGATCTTCTGCTTTCCATCAACATTGGTGTTCAGGATACGCAGAATGTGCTGGAAATCTTCATTAGCTACCAAACTCTGCCCTCCAAAAAATACAAAAATCAAAAACATCAATTGAACCATAAAACAACTATGCAGATAAACAAAACGTACTTCTCATCAAGAAACACATACTTACCATGGCTGCGGCTGCCTTTCCCTCCTCTCCCTTCACACCCAGGCGATGCGAATCTGAGGTGGAAACTGAGAACCTAGGGTTTATACTTTTCAATACTCCGTATACAATTTTAAACGCTCTAGTGCGGGACTGCTCTTTTTATACCGGTGTACAAGATTGGTGGGTCCAAAATCCCTAACCCCAAGGCCCCCACCATCACCCTACAGAATAGTTAAGAGGTTAATTACGTTGACTCATTAAAGGGACGGTAGGTTTTATACACGTGCGCACTAGAAGAATGGGTCAAATTTACTAAGTTGTTCCAAGATTGGTTGATTTACCCATTCTTATACCACCTTATATTAATGTCTATGAAGGTCTTTTTTATTGTAAATTCGCTCCACAGAAAAAATATGTGTTATTTTGTCTGTGCAAAATTTTCACAAATCAAATATTGTCTATGAACTATACTCACAGACAAAAACCATTCACAAACTTGGGTGGATATAAAAAAGGGTACAAATGTCATTTTTGAAATTTGTCTTAGTGTGCTACAAATGAGTGAAACGGATAAAAAAAATACAGAGTATGAAACATTAAAAATGAATTTATTTATCATATACAAAGGGATTTTTTATTTTTCTATTTTCTTTTTATTAATTACTTTTTCTTTTTATGGATTCAACTTACTTTTTTTTAATGATAGAATTGTAAAACACACAACAAAATCAAATTGGACAGAGGGAGTACGTAATGACGACTAATATTGTAAGTTGTAAACTTGTAATAGACATAATGACAAATATATGATCAAAATACAAGTATAAATAAAAATAAGGGTTTGCAATTAATATTACTAAAAAATAGATAATGCACAAAAGAGATTTTTTTTAGTTTCAAAAAATGTGACTAGTAACCATAAACTTACTAAATTATCCCTACTGACTCTATGTGACTGTGACATGACCTGATGTTACAGTATCATACCCTGCCCAATAACCAACTGCCAATTGGTTACAACCTCCGTCGAACAGTAACTGTGACACTTGGTTCGTTGGTGACACCACCATGAGCCCACCAATATCACTACAATTGTCGTGGCCATCGTCGTTATCGCCCTGTCCACTTGTTGTCACCTCATGCCTCCTCCCCGGACCACGTCTAGCCCGCCACCCCTGCCCCAACTTTGACTAAGGATGGCATTGCAGATGGGGGCCCGTGGGGAACCGCTCCGTGGGCAGAGTTGGGGCGGGGTGGGTATGGGGATGGGGGAATTATTTCCTCCCCGCTTAAATATGGCGCGGATGATGGGTTATGCACCCACAACACGATCCCCGCCCCATCCCCCGTATATATACACATATTAATAATTAATAATAATAATCACAATAATAATACTAATACGAAGTAAAATTGGTTAATGGGTCTATCTAATTCTTGTTTAATAACTCAACTATTTTGTAAAATTGGTTATCAAAATCATATAAAGTAAAATGAATTTGAGAGTTATAAAGTGATATTAACTTAAATGCCTCAGGCGCAGTGTGAATGTTTTATTCTTTTATTATTATAGTGCATTAATTCTTTTCTTATGAATGTCATCTTTATGATTGTAATTAGGGCTATTAAAAATTTGGTGGCCATCGGACGTCCTAGATGCTGTCAAATGACCATGGTTCATTTAAAGTAGGGCTTAAAAAAATATCATAGAGCTAATCAATGCTAATAAAGTGTTTGATAAAATGACTAAATCAAAACGTGTATAATGTGTTCTAGATTCGAAATGGGATGTAAGATTACATTGACACTTAAAAACTAGAAGGTTTTTTTGGCTACATACTAGAAGTGTTGTTTGATTTTTGAAAAACTATCTGGGTCTAATATTTTGTTGATTTTGGACGAATATGTCCCCGTTGGATATCCGTGGGTCAAGCGGGTCGGGGCGGGGGTTGGGGCAGGTTGAATAGTAGTGGGGGATGGGGCACGGGTGGGGGCGAAGTTTTAGACACGGGATGGGGGAGTGAACCCACGTCCAACCCCGCCCACCCGTCCATTGACATCCCTAACCTCGACGCAGCAACCCTAGTCACACCTAAACAAGCGCTCCATCGAAGGCGACAACGGATGCGGCCATATATGATCGAGTAAATATTAGGTTAGATCTTCATTCCAATTGAGTTTTAAGGGGGGAGGGCGGCGACAAAGAGCAGTTTGAAAAAGACAATAATCTGAGTTGCAGGAGTGTTGAATATTTGAAAAAGAAGATAATATGAGTTGCAGCGGCGTCAGCCAAGACAACAGATGTGATGGCGATGCAAAAGTGACGACCTCAAAGAAGCAGTAAAGTGGCATTAGCGGCTCTCTCAGTGACAGCGACGCCTCTCTCTCGGGCTCCAATTGTGCACACTCTATTGAGCTCCAAGGTCATTGATGAGATGAAAAACCAAATGCTAATTAGGGTTGGGCATTTTGGAATTTTTAAACATTTTTTGTTCAGAATTAAAGTCGATCCTATTTTTATCCATTCCAAACTTGATAGTATTCTTTTTGTCAATATATTTTCTATTAAAAGTTGATTAAATATTTTTAAACTACAAACTTTGGTCAAACGCAAAGCATAACAAGTAATTAACAATTGCATATGTAAGCAATCAAATAATATATAACAAGTAAAATGCATTTAAAATACTAAAAGGTGATAGAGTTGTCGATGTGTATAAGAAGTCTGAATAACTATATACTATCACTATGTGCATAAAATATATGTGGTATTAGACATATGTACATCAGGTTACCGTATTTAGTGGGAGGTTTCGAGTTCGAAACCCGCTAGACACATAAGGGTTTGAAACTCAATGGAGTGAGTTTCAACTCTGATTACTCCAGGCCCCCTCCCCCAGACCCCTCTGGAGTAAAAAAAGAAAAGACATGCACATCAGGTCAATCATGATATTATGCATAATACATTGCAAAATGTGCAAAAAACATATAAAAAGTGTGTCATTCTTATATATGTGAAAAATGCACAATTAAAAACATAAAAAGGCAAAATTTATTAAATACAAATTTCTGATATACATACGCTAACCATAATGTAATCAATATAACAAAATGCAAAAATCATATGTTAAAGTGCAGAATTAAAACTATTTAGGAGTGGACATATATTCACGATCGAATTTCGAATATAACATATATAAATCAAAAGTGTATAATTAAAATCATAAAATGTGTATTGTTAGGATCATAAAAGTGCATACATTGGTTCAATAGAATGACCTAGAAATAAAAAATAATTATTATATTCAATATCCTATAAAAATTTGTTGTAATTCTTAAAAAGAAATGAATATCTAAATGGAAGAACAAAAAAAGCAATTAGTAAATATAAAACTCGTTTGGTATCCCTATTTTTCGGCTTACCAGGCTTATCAGCCATTTTCACCAAACACGTAAATTTTTGATTTTGTGCGCTGAATTGTGTAATAATAAAAAAAGTATGGTTAAACTTACTTTTCTGACTGTATTGACTGGAGTTACTATAGAAGACCATTTTAGCTATTTTTCATATAACTGTTTTTTTATTTTATTTATAATAAAATATATTTTAAATATAATTTTTTTTAAAATTTCAGCGGAATCAGTTGATTTAGCCAATTTGATATTACCAAATGAACTCACAAGGTTAGAGTAACTAAATAGGAAATGTATTCAATGCACCAAAAAAATAGGATCCTTACTATTAGGATGTACTGAATGCACAAAATGAGATGAGGTGAATTCTCAAATTTGCCCAAGTAAACTCTCCATAATCCTCCCCAACATTTGATCAATCTAATAGTTAATCATTATTCTTATTTCTCTATTTATATTGCTTTCTCATTTGAACGAAAACTTATATATATAGGGTTGGGTTCTGAAATGATTATATGAAGACATCTTAATTGGAGAAGTAGGGAGTTTCAAATTTACCTCTTTTCTATAAACTTTCGCTAATCTGATGCAGTTTTCACTGCATCTTGAGACATTTTTTAAATATTTATGGTACTTCTCTGTCATCATATCTTACTCCATAAGTCCGTATATATACGAAGTATATCGGTTCCAGAGCAACCCAAAGAGTGTCTTCTATAATGGCTACAAAGGACGGAGGTTCAGAGGAGACATGAGTTCAGGGTTTCCACACCGGTCGAATCTCCGCCCCCAAAGAAACTGAAGACAACAACACACGGAGGATCTGAATGTGTCTCCAACAAAGAACAAGATGCATTCTACGTCAGTAAGAAGATTCCGCAAAGCCCGCATCAAAGATAAGGAATTTGATCGACAGTCTGGAGCAAGGGGTTTGAAATAGACTGGGATGAATTTGACTACATGTTTGTGTATTCCTTGAGTTTATGTATTTATGGAGTATATGACTATGAATCATGTAGGGAACTTCCAGACATTGAACCAAGAATATGCTATTCTACCTCATTTGTAAAACAAAAAAAATGGTTCAAGAGAGAAATGTATATAATATGAGAAATAAGAATGGATTTCAACGGTTGAACATGGACTTGTTTTAGTGTAAAATGGAAAAATTCAAATCCTAGTGGAAGCTGTGCAACATAAAACTTATTCTAGAAGAATATCGTAAATCCAACGATTGAATTTCATTCTTATTTCTCACATTATATTCATTTCTCACTTAAACCAAAATACACACACACATAAGTATCATATGAGAATACTATCTTAGGAGAGAAATGAGAATGATTTTGAATCGTTAGATTTAGATATCGTGTATCATGTAAAATAGAATTATGCATATAAAAAAATGGAAAATGTGCATTTCAATTGTGTAAAAGATTAAACGTAAATGTGCACATTTGAATTTTGTGTTACTTTAACTATAAATGTGAATTTTGTGAACGATAAAGTGCATCATTTTGAGTGTTCTCATTTCTCACGTTAAGGAGTGTTCTCACCGGAATGACACCCAGGAGCAGTTCCAGTGAGAAAGCACTCCCAGGAGAGAAATGAGAATAAATATGCATGATTGGATTGTATTATGTGACACTAAATTGTGTATTGCATGAAACTGAAATGTGCATTAATGAAATTGAAATGTGCAGAATAAAAGATATAAATCAAATGTGCTTGAGGTGAAATTGAAATGTTCAGAATAAAAGGTACAATTTGAATTTCATATATCAATTTCACATATCTGTTTCACCTCAAACACATTTCAATTTCACATAATGCATAATTCAATTTCATCTAATGCATATTGAATTTCACCTAATGCATATTGAATTTCACATAATACAATCTCACGATCCAAACTCATTTATCTCCTAAAATCGTTTTCTCATTTGAACCTAATTTTGTGTGTGCTACTTGACGTCTTGTACATATTTTTTACATCCATCCAAATAGGATTTCCCCCCCAATTTAATGCTAATTAAATAAATAATTTCCAAAATATTGTTGGGTTAAAAATAATTCCCAGAATACTGCTGGAATAAACCAAACAATATTTTTGGGAATTGTTTTTAAGCCAACAATATTTTGAAATTTATTTATTTAATTATCATTAATTTCGAGAAAAACTCTCCAAATAGAGGTATTGTGAGATTATTTTTTCTTAAACGGAATGACTTGTAATATTACCAACTGTGTTGTGGTTTTAAAATACTTTCCTCCGGTCCTAAATAAACTTCACACTTTCCATTTTGGGTAGGTCCAAATAAACTTCACACTTCTTCTCCCTTCCTTATTTGGCAAATTATCTACATCAAAACAGTGCAAAACAGTGCCAAACAGTGCCAAACAGTGTCACAACAGTGTACTTTACGGTAAAGTCAAATTTATTTCCTTAATTTGTGTGAATTCAAAGTGTGAAGTTTATTTAGGACCAGAGGGAGTATCATTTAACTAATGTGCTGTTAAGTTATTTCATAACTTTAGCATTCATAATACAAAAACTCTGTTATTTCACCAAACAGATTTTTAGATATAAAAAACGTCCAGCCTTACTAACAAACTTGGACCGTACACTTTGAGAAAGTACATTTTTTCTTATACCATTGATGCAAAACATATTGGAAAAGAAAACACAACCAAATTAAAGAAATTACCACAAACCTCACAAACTAAGTAGCATGATAAATTCAATCAAAGTGAAAAGGGTACAGTTGCAACTTCACTTGCAAATAGTGTGATCTAATAATAATATACGTAGTATGATATACGTGGAAATGTGGAATTAACATTTAACCGGTATTCCTCATACCGGCAGCAATCCCATTGATGGTGATGAGCAAAGCATCTCTAAGCTTATTGTTATCTGTATCCTGCCTTAACCTCTTCAATATCTCCACCTGTAAAATATTCATCGGATTCAGATAAGGTAGCCTACTCTCAATCAACCTCCTAAGGCTCCGGTTATTCTCAGAGAGCTTCTCGTGCCCTGTCACCAAAAGCACATACTTCTCTGTCGTCAAAAGCTCTCCCCTCAAGTCAGCGCCTAGTTTTTGTCTGCTTGGAGATACCAACACTTCATCATAGTGCTTCGCAATGGGAATATCCGCTTTCCCGAGAACCATCTCTATGAGATCAACGGTTGACTGAAAAAATGGCCAATCTTTGTACATTGCACGTAAATCTTCAGTGTACCCTTTTTCGCAAACGCCCTTAAGGCCTGCTCCAACCCCGAGCCAAGAGGGGAGGACAAACCTTGTTTGAGTCCACGCAAATATCCATGGAATAGCCCGGAGATGTCCTATTCCTGCCGTGTTTTTTCTTCTTGTTGGTCGGCTTCCAATGTTGAGATATCCAAGCTCGGCTTGTGGGGTGGCTTCGTGGAAGTAAGCAAGGAAGTCTGGGTTTTCATATACGGTGCTTCGGTAATTATTACAGCTAATTTTGGAGATTTCTTCCATCAGGTTACGCCATTTCTCTTCGCGTGGTGGTTGGGGTGGGCGCAAGGTGGCAAGTAGTACAGCTGTTGTGTAGATCTCAAGCTGCCTAACCGCAACCTGGGGTAGTCCAAACTTTGCTTGAACCATTTCTCCTTGTTCTGTTGACCGGACTGTTCCCTGTGACAATTTTAGTGCGGGATATTTAGATTCAACGCTTGCTAAATGCTAGAGGATACTGGATATGGCTTCCACTTCCATGAAAGGATGTAATAATATGTACTCCCTCCGTCCCCCAATTAAGTTCTCGGTTTGACTTCACACATATTAAGAAAATAAATTTGACTTTACTATGGAGTGCACTGTTTTGCACTGTTTGGACACTGTTTTGCACTGTTTGGACACTGTTTTGCACTGTTTTGATGTAGATAATTTACCAAAAAAGGAAAGTAAGGAAGTGTGAACTTAATTTAGGGACTACCCAAAAAGGAAAGTGGTAACTTAATTGCGGGACGGAGGGAGTAGTAATTAACTAATTACTATGTATTATTAAGCAAGAAAGTTTCATATGGACCAGGTTTACGGACAGGAGGATCTCCCGAGGGATATTCTTGGTGCTATCAAGTTTAATATTTTAGGAGTTTCTCATATTTGTAATAGTTTTTAATTCTTTTTGGTTTTGGAGGGCTTGTTGTTTCCTCTCCTCTCTAATGTTGTATTTCCTTCACGATTAATAAAATTCTGGTTAAAAAGAAAAATCATATGGATTGAGTAGGCATAATAGCAGTTTGAACTTTGAGGCTTTAGAGCAGAGTTATTACTAAATCGTCCATGACTTTTAATCCAATCAAGCAAATGGCTTTGTAAGTATGAACAGTTGAACACTTTAAATGCATTCTCATTTGATAAGGAATGATTGTATAATTTGAAATTTTGAACCAGCCCTATAAAAAAATATGAGTACGGTGTGTAGGTATCTGTATATATATAAAGATTTAAGAGTCACATTTTACCAAGGTACAACTTTTTATCGAGTAAAGTACAGCTCTTTAACTTATAAGTCAAACACTCCTATATTGAAAACATTTTGTATGACCTGCCTGAATCTATCACATTCAAGTATTAAACTTGTTAGTTACTTAATTTTGGCAAAACCCTTGAAAGATTTAACTTCATTTGATCAAACAAGAATCTTTTTTTGATGAAAAAGAACTTTGGAATCAGGACTCTATAGGACGTAGAGAGTATATTTTAAATTTTATATGTCATTTAATTTAGATTAAGCACAAAAGTTAAATAAAAAAAATTGTTCATTATTTTTAAAATTCGTAAAAAAAATTACTATGTAATATTCTTGGGTGATTGATTACAAAACAAATACATGTACATATTTTTGAAGTTTTTTAGTACATACTTTGAGCTTAAATAATGAAAGACTTATTTAAGCTTAAATAATGAAAGCCTCGTTGAAGTCTTAGGGTGTATTTGGGAGTTGGGTTTTGGAGGGGAGGGGAAGGTTAATGGGGTTTATGACCCTCTTTTTCATGTTTGGGAGTTTAAAAAATTGGTGGGGATGGTTTTGTAGGGTTTTTGTAACCCTTCAAAACCCTCCAAATGCTTAATTTTTAAGTTCCCCCAATTTGGAGGGTTTTGGAGGATAATTAACAAGATGGTAATTTAAGCTAAATTAAAAATGAATATCAGCTCAATGATTTGAATTCGTCATATCTGAAGGTGATTTTAATTACTCCCTCTGTCCCGAAAAGGTTCACCAACTTTGACTTTCACGTGGATTAATAAAGTAAAAACTGTGTGGTTGAAATTTGTGCAGAGGAGAGAGGAGAATTAACTTTAACCACATATTCCTTACTTTAAATGGAAATGGCAAATCTTTTTGGGACATCCAAAAAAGGAAATTTGGCAAACCTTTTCGGGATGGAGGGAGTATAATTCTTTCAAAAACCTCTTCCAAATTTATTACTCCCAAATACAAAGAAGGGTTTCCTCACCCTCCCCTCCCTTTCCCCTCCAACAACATACCTCCAAAGTCTTCCCCTCCCCTTCCCTTCAAACTCCCAAACATACCCTTAGGTTATGTTTGGGAGATAGGTTTTGGAGGGGAGGGGATGGTTGAGAAGGGTTTATGACCCTCCCTTTCATGTTTGGGAGTTAAAAAAAATGGAGAGGATGGTTTACGAGGGCTTTTGTAACCCTCCAAAACCCTTCAAATGCTCAATTTTCAAGTTCCCCCAGATGGGGGATTTTGAAGGATAACTAATTAAATGCCAACTTTAGCGCAATTTCAAATAAAAATAAATTCAACTATTTGAATTCGTCATATATGTGAAGTGATTTTAATTATAATTCATCCAAAACCCCAATATTTTCAAATTTGTTACTCCCAAACAAGAAGAAGGGTTTCCAACCATTTCCCTCCCCTTCCTTTTCATTGACTAACCTTATCTTCCACTCCCCTTCCCTTCAAACTCCCAAACATACCCTTAGTTGAACTCTTTAGTATATCCTTTATCATTTTCAGTATATGCAATTAGCTTAAATAACAATTAAGTGTTACACAGAAGTGTTGAGCACAGAGAGCTAGGGGAGGGATCAATTTTGGAAAGAAAACTTACCATAACAGAACCAGGTGGCTGGGATTGAATGGCAAGGTAAGTGGGACCACCGCCCCGGCCAATGCTCCCTCCGCGTCCATGGAACAAAGTGACCTTAATACCATGTTCATTACATGCAGCTATCACATCTTCTTGAGCTTTATAAAGCTCCCATGCGGCTGTAAAACGCCCCGCATCTTTCCCGGAGTCAGAATAACCAACCATCACCTGTTCACAAACGCAGCTTGCGGCATAAGCAAGGAAGTACACAATAGTCAATCCAATAACACACCAAGATTCAAGTGTTATTAGGTACCTCTTGATGTCCATTATGATTCTTTTTTATGTGGTCTCGGTACCAGTCGATCGATAGTAGCTTCCTGATCACTGAACCAGCTTCTCTTAAATCCTTCACAGTTTCAAACAGTGGAACCACCCGTAGTCTATTCATCCAAATATATGAACAAATAGAAATCAGTTCTACTAGTTCAATAGAAATTAGAAATGACTTTCTTTAATTTGTTACTTCGTGTATGAGAACATGAGGCATAGAAAACTTAGGGTATGTTTGGATTCCGGAGAATACCGAGGAAAACGATGTTAAAGGAAGTTATTTTCATGTGTTTACCTCATAAAACGCAAACATTAATTAAAGTTTTTAGTTTACCATGTGTTTGAATTTCTTAGAGCTTGTATGGATGACTGCAACAAGTGCTTTTATACGAACTTTTATCTCATTTAAGCACTAAAACTGTTATTTTTCAAAAATCTCCTATTTTGTGCTTTGTTAAATAAGCACAGGTCAAAGGTGCTATATTTCCTCTCCAAATGCTTCCTTTTAGTAAAACTACCTTCGTTTCCTTATTGCCTATTAACAAAAGCCCTCATTCTTTGAAAATAAGTCATCCCAAATGTACTCTTTCTTAATAGAAGAAATATAGGTAAATAAAATTGAGTTTGATTACATTTAAAGAATAGATTCAAGGATTTAGAAACCCTGGACCCGTGTTTTGGGTTCCAAATAGACCCTTAGGGTGTGTTTGGGAATTGGGAGTAGGATTTTGGGGGGGAGGGGAAGGGATGGGAGGGCGAATGACCCTCCATTTTGTGTTTGGGAGTTTACAAAAATGGGAGGAAAGGCTTAGGGATATTTTACAACCCCCCAAAACCCGTCTTTTTCGGTTCCTCCGAATCGGGAGGTTTTAAGGGTTTAAGCACTTGAGTGACTATTTTATCCTTCTCTGCTATACAAACTGACGATCGGGTATGTACTCCTATGCGTGAAATTCTTCGCACATGGAACCCTAGCTATCTGATCTGCTGCCGATCCTCAGCTATCTCCTTCGCACCTTCACCTTTCATCCTCAGCTATCTCAGGTATGTTTTCTCTCTGGTTGAACGATCCGTCCAAGCTGTTTTCGTATTTCGTGAAATTGGCTACATTGTTGGGACTGAACTGATTCGAACTTCTCCTAGAATATAGGATTCGTTCAGAATAAAGACAATAAAAACGAAAAAGAAAGGGTGAGAGGGAAGAGGTAGAGGGAAGACAATAGGTTATGTCACTTAGCACTTGACGTAAAAGAAACTCCAGGAGGGAAGGCCGGGATTGAAGCTGCTTTTGTAGCAAATTTCTCTAGAAGTGACCTTAATAGGGGAAGATTGATCGAACAACACTGCTAATTTTTCAGCCTGGTTCTAAAACTATTTATAGTGCTCTCACACTCCTTCACCAATTTAGAAACCAAATCAGAGGTGAAGAAGGGTTGTTGAAGAACTTTTTTAATGAAAGGAAGGTGTATCTTTGTCAAGCCTGTGTAGTTAAGATTGCTGTAGTTTATTAGAAGAATCATCTCCCCATGAAAATCGATAATGTCTTTCCTGATGTTCATCATTTCTTCCATGTGATATGGCCCCTGGTTATTAACAACTGGTTTGCTCTGCAAAGGAAATGCTAGGTTTCATGGTTCATTTGTTTTTATTTTTAAATTTTAGTTTTTAAACTGTTTATCTTGTCTAAGTTCCTTTGTATTTCATGGAGATGAGGTTTCTTCTTTTCACTATGTGACCCAAATTTTCACTCGCAGAAGTGTTGTTTTGTGTGTTTATTCATCATTTTCTTAATTATAGTGCTGGTGATTACAACCAGTGCCCTCAAAAAGGTTTTTGGGTTTTGAAGAAGAATGGATCAAAACAGTATTGGTCTAAAATGTATAGGATTTACATTGAGACTGTCACGTGGTTCTGGCCCATGAGGGACTTAGAATCACTGGAAGCCTTTTAAGTTGAAAACAAGAGTGTTTTAAAATTATTTTTCAGTATACTATTAATTTTTATTGATGTCTTTGCAACTGTTTATCTTATCAATAGTTTTAATATATATACCGTCCCTTTGATGAACATGCTTGAGATACTGAGATTTTTTATTTCTTGTTAACTTCTTAAAATAATAGTTAAAATAACTTTCATAATGCACAGTTCTGTATTGTGAATGTTTTGGCAGAATGAAAGTTTTGATAGTACAATGACTTTAACTAGCATGCTTGTTTATCTGGGATTTTGTTTTTTTGATGTATCTGTTTCTTCCATTTTCATAATTAAGTCTTTCTTAAGTTCTTTTTTGCATATTTTGAGATGAACAAACAAAATAGCAATCAGAATTTTTAATGAAAAAACAGTCCCTAGCTAGCATTGTTAAGTGTTTGTTTTTTACTAGAAATATGTTAGTGCAGAATTGTTGGAAGAAATCTAGAAATAGCAAGCTTAGGATGCACTTTTTCTGTAGTTTGAACAATTCAGAGGCTCCCCTAGAGCCAAAGTTTATCTTATCAATTCAGTCATCTTCACTTTTTTGTTTGTTGTTAAGTTATTAAAATTATAATTTCAATAATAGTGGTAAAAGTGATGACAAATGTATTTTGTTTATTTAATTATTACTTGCAAGTTTCGGATATTATATTAACGAAATTTTCTTTTTGGTTGCAGACCATATTAGTGAAGGCAAGTGTGTGAAAGTCGAGCTTATTTGGAGTGCATTGACTTGTTTATGTTATTGATTGGAATGCGCTAGATTAATATAACTGCTAGTACTTGAAATAAAATGTGAAACATAATACGCTGAGATAATAATGTCCTAGAATTGTTGAAGTTAATTGTCTTCTTTTTTATTTTCATTTTTCATTTCGCTATAATTTTTTGTCAAAAGTATGGGTATATAGTAAGTTTTTAGATATATTATACTTCAATTATTTAAAATATTAAACATTTTTTTTGAATAAAATAATTTTTTGTTTGCTGAAGTGAAATTGAAATGTGAATTTAAATATTGTTATTGTTTAAATAAACATTATGATGTTTTAACAAAAAATATGAGTTCGTTTTCTGACTATGTTTTTTTACTTATTCGCTTACTAGTCATTTTTTCATTAAGTACGTAATTTTTTATTTTGTGCGCTGAATTATATAATAATAAACTGATTTTGTTATTTTCATAAATTTTTTATTTCGAATTTGGTATCACCAAACATGCTCTTTATGATTATATATGTAAATATTGAATCAATTTTTCAAGAAAAAAATCAAAACAACTAGTAATCTAAACAATAAAAAATATAACATCCAATGTACTATAATGTTTATACAATGAGAAAGGGGTACATGTGTCATTTTAATTATATGTACTCCAAAACCCTCCTCTTTTGAAAATTGTAACTCCCAAACAAAAGGAGGGAATCCCTTCCCATCTCCCTCCCCTTCCCTTCCCTCTACTCCCCTTGCCTTCCCCTTCCCTCACCCTCAAACTCCCAAACACACCCTTAGTAAAACAGTTTGTGGTCGTTTCCATAAATAAAGTAATATGTCAAGAACACTTGAGTAATTTTTTAGAAGCATTAATAGAGAGAATGACAAAATAATGTATGCTTGGTGCAAGTGTTTGCGTTTAATGTAGATTTGTTTTCTTTAACTAAAAAAACCGAACGGAGGGAAGCAATCCAAAGATTGGAAGCAGGACACAGCTTGGGTGTTTGATAGATAAGTGTATGTTTCTAAAATCACATTCCAAATACCATAGATTTTCATGTGATTTCTAAGATGGTGTAGAAGGGAGGACACAGGTCCGAAATTTGGATCTGTCAGACCTGCTCCGGATTGAACTCATACGAACTGCTTCTTTTATCCCACTTCTTCGCCTGGAGCATAGATGAGCAGGCCATTTTTGGGGCGTACGGATTGAAGCAATCTGAAGAGGTAATTTTCTTGATGTATTAAATATTTGTTCTTTGAAACTTTGGGAGCGAGTGATTGAGCAAAGACTTCGAAGGACTGTGAAGATTTCAGAGAATAAATTCGGTTTTATGCTTGGTCGCTCAACAACTGAGATCATTCACCTTCTTCGGCAACTTATGGAGAAGTATAGAGATGCTCATAAGGATCTGCATTTGGTGTTCATTGACTTAGAAAAGGCATATGATAGGGTACCTCGAGAAGTTCTTTGGTGGGCCTTAACTAGGAAAGGCATATCACGCAAGTATATTAGCATCATCATGGATATGTATGAGGATTGTACTACAAGTGTTCGTACTAGTGTAGGGAGGACTGAAGAGTTCCCTATTACTCTCGGAGTGCACCAAGGATTGGCCTTGAGTCCTTTCTTATTTGCCATAGTCATGGATGAACTTACGAAGTCAATTCAAGATGATATACCGTGGTGCATGATGTTTGCCGACGATATTGTATTGATTGATGAGACGCAATCAGGTCTTAAAGCAAAGTTAGAAGTATGGCGACAAACATTGGAGAATAAGGGTTTCAAACTAAGTCGAAGCAAGACAGAGTACATGGAGTGCAAGTTTGGTGGAGGTAGAAGTGGTGGTAATAGCGGAATTACTCTGGATGGTAAGGAGATACCAGTCAGCGATATGTTCCGTTACTTGGGCTCCATAATTCAGAAGGACGGTGAGTTAGATGGAGATGTATCCAATAGAATCAGAACAAGGTGGATGAAGTGGAAGAGTGCGTCAGGATTTCTATGCGACCGAGGTATGCCGACTAGACTGAAGGGTAGATTTTATAGGACAGCAATTAGGCCTGCATTACTGTATGGCGTAGAGTGTTGGGCGGTGAAACAATGTCACATTCAAAAGATGAGTGTGGCAGAGATGCGCATGCTGCGTTGGATGTGTGGGCATACTAGGAAGGACCGTATGAGGAATGAGACAATCAGACAAAGGGTGGGAGTAACACCTATTGAAGACAAGATGTGGGAGTCGCGCCTACGGTGGTTTGGTCATGTGCGTAGAAGACCGAGTGATGCACCTGTTAGGCGAGTTGAGATGTGTGGAGAAGATGCAGGAAAGAGAGAGAGAGGAAGACTCAAACAGACGTGGGTTAGGGGAGTTCGAAGTGATATGCTTCTTCTGGGGTTGGATGAGGGCATGACTTTGGAGAGAACTAAGTGGAGGGCGGGTATTCACGTGAAGGAGTGATCTTGATAATCTTTTTCCCTCATTGTTTTTCCTAGTTTTTTTTATCCTTATATATATAAGCATTAACTCCGCCATGATATCATTTTTTTTGGTATCATGCCTGTCCCAAGCCAGGATAAAGGAGGAGGGTGCTATGGTAGGCGTGTGACGGCCAACAGTATCACCTAGTCACATCACATGACATGAATCGAAATATGAAAATCGCTAATGCTAGGTCGTCAGCCGTAAGTGACGCGTCATCCCTCCGCCTGGGGGTGGTGTCAAATATGCAAGGGCGCGCTACACTTGATAGACCTGGGTGTGGTGATAAGAATGCTAAGGTTGCTAGGTCGCCGCCCAGAAGCGGCGCGTCATCCCATTGCCCGGGGATGATGTCAAATATGCAAGGGCATGGTGGGGTCCGAGATGGGGCTAAGAACAGAAGGTGGAATGCTAGATTGCGTTTTGGGACATGGAATGTTGGGTCTCTTACAGGGAAATCTTCCGAGGTAGTCGAGGTTATGAGCAGAAGGAATATCAGCATTATGTGTGTGCAAGAAACTAAATGGGTTGGACAGAAAGCACGCGAGATTAATCCCGGAGGTTTTAAGTTGTGGTATTCGGGGAGAGATAAGACTAGAAATGGGGTAGGCATTATTGTGGCGCGTGACTATGTTGAAGATGTGATAGAAGTCTTCAGGAAGAACGATCGCATCATGAGCATTAAATTAAATTGGTGATAAGAGGTGAGATTGTGTCTGTGGTAAGTGCCTATGCACCACAAGTGGGATTGGATGCATCTACAACTCAACAGTTATGGGAAGATCTTGAAGACGTGGTGCGACGAGTGCCAAGGGGAGAGAAGTTGATCATAGGAGGTGACCTCAATGGGCATGTGGGCTCGAGTCGTGATGGCTTTGAGAATATTCATGGAGGACATGGTTTTGGCACTAGGAATGAGGCGGGAAAGAACATTTTGGATTTTGCCTTGACGTATGAGTTGGCTATAATGAACACTTGGTTTAAGAAAAGAGACTCTCACCTTGTAACCTATAAAAGTGGAGCTAATAGTACCCAAATTGACTACTTCTTAGTACGGACCACTGGGAGAACTAGCTACACTGATTGTAAGGTTATTCCAGGTGAGAGTGTTGTCACTCAGCATAGGATGCTTGTGCTTGACTTTCGAGGTAAGAACCATAGAAGACAAGTTAAACAACAAGTGGAGCCAAAGATAAAGTGGTGGAGGCTAGAGGGAGATCTTCAACAAAGCTTTACACACAAAATGGTCGGTGAAGATGTATGGCGTATTGATAATGAAACACAGGTGGATGATGTGTGGTTATCAATGGAGTTGACCATTAACAAAGTGGCAAAGGAGGTACTTGGAGAATCTAAAGGATGTCGGCCACCTAAAAAGGACACATCTTGGTGGAATGATGAGGTGAAACAAGCCATAAGGAACAAAAGAGATTGCTACAAAAAGTTGGGGACAAATTGGAGTGATGAGAACATAGAAGCATACAGGGAGGCTAAAAGACAAGCAAAGAAAGCCGTAAGGGAAGCACGAGGGAAAGTAAACAAGGAGTTGTATGAAAAGTTGGACTCTAAGGAAGGAGAACTAGATATTTATAGACTTGCTCGTCTTCGTGATCGCAGAACTCAAGATATTGCAAAAGTTAAGTGTGTGAAGGATGTTGATCAGAGGATATTAATGGATGACGGAGAGATAAAAGAGAGGTGGAGGTCATACTTTGATACACTATTCAACGGGAACAAAACGCAAGATATCGGCAATTTGTCCATACCAGATTGTATGGTTAACCGTGATTTTGTGAGAAGGATCCAAACAACGGAAGTTAAAGAAGCTCTGAGGAAGATGGGACGGAAAAGAGCAATGGGGCCAGATGGCATACCGATCGAGGCTTGGAGAAGTTTGGGAGAGAGAGGCGTCGAGTGGTTAACAAGTTTCTTCAACATGATTTGGAGAAACAACAAGATGCCAACGAGTTGGAGGAAGAGTACTCTTATCCCTTTATTTAAGAATAAAGGTGATGTACAAGAATGTGCCAACTATCGAGGGATTAAGCTTATGAGTCACACCATGAAACTTTGGGAGCGAGTGATTGAGCAAAGACTTCGAAGGACTGTGAAGATTTCAGAGAATCAATTCGGTTTTATGCCTGGTCGCTCAACAACTGAGGCTATTCACCTTCTTCGTCAACTTATGGAGAAGTATATAGATGCTCATAAGGATCTGCATTTGGTGTTCATTGACTTAGAAAAGGCATATGATAGGGTACCTCGAGAAGTTCTTTGGTGGGCCTTAACTAGGAAAGGCATATCACGCAAGTATACCAGCATCATCATGGATATGTATGAGGATTGTACGACAAGTGTTCGTACTAGTGTAGGGAGGACTGAAGAGTTCCCTATTACTATCGGAGTGCACCAAGGATCGGCCTTGAGTCCTTTCTTATTTGCCATAGTCATGGATGAACTTACGAAGTCAATTCAAGAAGATATACCGTGGTGCATGATGTTTGCCGACGATATTGTATTGATTGATGAGACGCAATCAGGTCTTAAAGCAAAGTTGGAAGTATGGCGACAAACATTGGAGAATAAGGGTTTCAAACTAAGTCGGAGCAAGACAGAGTACATGGAGTGCAAGTTTGGTGGGGGTAGAAGTAGTGGTAATAGCGGAATTACTCTGGATGGTAAGGAGATACCAGTCAGCGATATGTTCCGTTACTTGGGCTCCATAGTTCAGAAGGACGGTGAGTTAGATGGAGATGTATCCCATAGAATCAGAACAGGGTGGATGAAGTGGAAGAGTGCGTCAGGATTTCTATGCGACCGAGGTATGCCGACTAGACTGAAGGGTAAATTTTATAGGACAGTTGCGTTGTTAGCCGGTGAAACAATGTCACATTCAAAAGATGAGTGTGGCAGAGATGCGCATGCTGCGTTGGTTGTGTGGGCATACTAGGAAAGACCGCATGAGGAATGAGACAATCAGACAAAGGGTGGGAGTAGCACCTATTGAAGACAAGATGCGGGAGTCGCGCCTACGGTGGTTTGGTCATGTGCGTAGAAGACCGAGTGATGCACCTGTTAGGCGAGTTGAGATGTGTGGAGAAGAGGCAGGGAAGAGAGGGAGAGGAAGACCCAAACAGACATGGATGTTGTTGTTATCATGTATCGATTCATGTTAGCCGACCCCAATATCTTTTGGGACTAAGGCTTGGATGTTGTTGTTGTTGTTGTATATATATAAGCATTATTTACAGCCTTTTTATTTTATCATTTCTATATATATTCATCTTTTTTTATATTATCTTTTCATAATAGCTTATTTTTTATCTTTATTCCTTCTTTTCCTTTTGGTTGTGATATCATGTATCGATTTATGTTAGCCGACCCCAATATCGTTTGGGACTAAGGCTTGGATGTTGTTGTTGTATTAAATATTTGTTCTTTAAATAGATATGAATTACACATCCGAATTTCAATCTACAATGCGCGCTTTGCAAAAATTTGACTCAAACAATTAAATAAGCAACAACAAAAAGTAAAGTGGAAACAAAATATTGAAACATATTTAAACAGTAAAACAATTATCAATAAAACTGACCCATTTAGTGACAAAAATCCGAAAATAAATGAAGTACAAATAGAAGTAGGAATACATTCAGTCTTAAATAAACATGAGCCGAATGAAGTTGTCAGAAGTTCGGCAACATAGAAAGGATTGTGAACAAAACCTCATTTGTATTTCCCGGCCGGTAGAGCCGATGAATATATACCTCTTTTTTGCATAAAACTCTGTATACTGTCTTTCTTGCCTTTATTGAATGATTTACTCGCCATTCGGGCTTCGGTCCGTTTTGTATTACTTAACGGTTCTCTGACTTTTTTATTCAATACTCCTAACATCGTATGTTTGCCGTTCGGGCTTCGGGTCTCTGATAATCTGCCCGTACTTGGCTCCCTTCATACGTTGTTAGCCGTTCGGGCTTCAGATCAATCTTTAGGACTTAGCAGTTTTTTCTGGCTTCAGATCTCTGATAATCTACCCGTACTTGGCTCCCTCCATTTTTCGAAGTCCTCCTCTGTTAACTGGTCTGAGCTCGTGCTATTAAGAGCACTAGCTCAGCCCGTGACAAGAAAGTTTTAGCAGAGTTGCGACAGTTGCTTCGAAGTGGCCTCAGAGATTGGGAGCCGTCGAGGCTGTTTATCTCTGGAGATGTGAGGGCTTATATGGTCGCTTCGGCTTGTCGGAGCCTTGACTGGAGAGCCTATATTCGCGAGGACTTATGAAGTCGCCTCGGTTATTGGGGCTCGGTTGATGAGCGTGCGTTGTCGAGGGATTACAGAACGACCTCGAATTTTGGGAGCCGTTGGGGCTGTTATCCCAGAAGCATCAAGGACTTACAGAGCGGCCTTGGAATCTGGTAGTGGGCTGAAGAGCCAATTTTTGCGAGGACTTACGAAGCTACCTCGGCTTATATCAGCGTTGAGCTCGGACTGGAAGACTTATAAATTGCTCCCCGGGAGAGTTTCATGTTGAACCCTTTATTGATTTGAAATGGCAGCCATGAACAGTTTACAGTGTACGGCCGAGGTTGCTATCAGTGACCCCGGATTCCCAATGCCTGTGATGGTACAAAGTCTCCGTTTGACGAGGGCTCATTGTCTCCTTTACAACGCTGGGTCACTGGTAGTACCTCACCATTCCATAATCTCGGAACTTCCGTGCCTTTTGGAGTGCTTAGTTTATAAGTTCCGGGCCGGACTACAGCGGTGATGATGTAGGGCCCTTCAAATTTTTTGGCCATCTTCCCTCCCTCGTTGGGTTGGCTGGCTGTTTGTCGCCTGAGGACGTAGTCCCCCACTTGGAATTCCCAACCTCGGACTCGTGCATCGTAATAGCTCTTGACCTGACGTCTGTAGTTCTCTGACCTCAGGAAAGCGTTCTCCCTTCTTTCATCAATGAAGTTAAGGTCGATCCGCATGTTCTGCTCGTTTTGCTCGGGGTCGTATGACAGGACCCGCGGGTTCGGGATTGTGACCTCTGTAGGGGCTTTGGCTTCAAAGCCATAGCATAGTGAAAATGGAGTCTCACACGTTGCTCTACGGGGAGTTGTTCTGTAGGCACACAGAATGTTATGGAGCTCGTCTGTGAGCTTCTTTTTTAAACCCGCCAAGATGGTGCGGTTGGTATTTTCCACCTGTCCGTTGCACTGCGGGTAGGTGACGGAGGCTGCGGTGTGTTTGATTCCCCAGCTGGCCAGCATGTCCTGGAAGCTTTTGGCCTCGAATTGAGTACCGTTGTCCGTAATGAGCTGCTATGGCACACCGAAGCGAGTGAGGATATTCTTGTGGACAAATCTCCTGCACTGCGCCTCGGTTATGCTGGCCAATGGTTCCGCTTCTATCCATTTGATGAAATAATCAATGGCGACTATAATCCACCTGCAGTTGCCGGTACCTCGGGGAAGCTCTCCCACGAGGTTTGCGCCCCACCTGGAAAATGGGATTGATGTGCTAATAGGGGTGTAGTTTACTGCGGGGCGTCCCGGGGCATTCTGGAATTGTTGGCACGCGTTGCAACTGCGGGTCATCTGAGCGCAATACTTTGCCATAGTGGGCCAAAAATATCCTTGTAGGAGGAGCTTTCTGGACATAGTGTGGGGGCCCTGGTGTGCGGAGCAGACCCCGGCATGCACCTCCCTCATGGCTAGCTTGGCCTCGTTGTCGCTGAGGCAGCGTAGAAGCGTACCATTGTAAGATCATTTATATAACACGCCATCAAGGAGGGTGTAGGTCGGAGCTCGGAGGTTGACAAGTCTGGCCTCAGCCTCACCCTGAGGCAGTTGCCCGTTGTCAATGTATTCTCTCAGATCAGCTGCCCAGTCCCTTGGGATGGGCTGTACCTGGTGGAATAAGAGTCTGTTGTATCCTTGGTTCGATAGCTCCTCCACCTGAGCTATCTTGGAGATATACTCAGGCGTGTCCGAGCTCAGCTTGGACAGAATGTCAGCTTCTTGAACGAGATCACATCCGACCTTGATCTCTTGGCAGCAGGTGGGGGGTTTGTAATCTCCCCCACATAAAGCTTGTTGTTCCATTTTTTCCTCTGTGCGGCAGTGTCTCCGCCTGTGTTTCTTCCGATGATCATTCGAACCTCATGTCGGCGCCGCTGATTGCCCCCTAGCCTCTCCAAAGCGGGTATACGCTCTGGAGTCCTTCTCCCAGGCTGTTTTTGTTGTTGCTGGGGAATGTCCCCCAATCTGGAGAAGATGGGACGCCTTCCCACTTAATCCAGGGATTGGGGTTGTCATCCTGTTGTAGGGAGGGGGACTGGGAGGAGTCCTCAGTGGTGACAGCATAGACACCCTCATCATTGGTACAGCCATAATCAACACGGCGTGCAGTGTACCTAGGCGGTAGCGTGGGAGGTGGCGGTGGCGCCATTCTCTGTGTCGCCGCAGCGGGACGAGAAGTTCCTGTTTGCTGTGCGAGAGGCACAACGTTCACAAGTGCTGCGGAAGCCACCTGACGGATAGGGGGAGAGTTGATCCCCGGAGTCACCCTCTGGCGAGGGGGAGATTGATAGACCATCTGTGCTGGCCTATCCACCACCAGGGGGCATCAATAGAACCTACTCTCAGAGACCGGGATCTGGAGTTCACCGGTGAGATAGGCCTAGTGGCATGAGGAGCCACAGTAGTAATCGGCTGCATCGCAGCAGTTGTTGGCTGAAATTGCAGCGTGGGGAGAGCACCTGCTGCAACCCGGAGATGAGGGCACCAACCGCCGCAAAGGGATCCGCCATCAGACTTTTCTGGAATTGTGGGATCACCTGTGCGGACGGCATTCCCTGCATCACGGTTGAGTGAGATCTGCTGACGCAGATCTGGAGAAGCACGCTGAATCTGACTGCGTAGATCTGCAGAAGTTCCAGCAACTTGTTTTCCCCTGGAGGCCCTCCTATCGCCAGAAGTAGCAGTAGCTTCCAGCGAAGGCTCCGCCTGTGCGACGGCGGCAGCAGCACGTCGACTTCTCAGAATTCTCTTTCCGGCCATTGTTGCAGAAAAGTTTGTTGTAGGTCTGGAAAGAATCGGGAGGATCTGACTTGTTCACAGTTCAGCTCTCAACGAGAGCACCAAAAATGATGGATCGTCGGACCAGGGGTGGCCGGAATCCACCGAGAATAAGAGAAAAGGGGGAGAGTGAACTGATCGGAAAGTGCAGATCGTAACTTCGGCTAAAAATCTCAGTGTATAAATCTCAAGTATCAAGTAAGCATCCATTTCCACAAGTTGGAAGGTGATATTTATACTAAGGAGAAAAGAGAAATGCTTGGTGCCCAAGCAAAAGATGCTAGACTAATAAGAGGGGGACACGTGTAAAGTTATTCTAACAAACTAACAGCCTATTTCGATGGGGAGCAGCAGCGTGTAAAGCTGATTGGAGAGAGAAGGTTATCACAACTTGCTGATTGGAGTTTGTTGCTGATAGAATCGCTGCCAGAATACACGTGTGGTTAAGCGTGGGTAACTGAGAATATTCCCTGGCATGGATGGTGACATGGCGACATCTCCTTGTGAAGTAGATCCCCGCGGATTTCGCCTAAGTCCATATTCAGACCTTGGGGTTTACTGAGGTTGATGTTCGGGAGCTCGAGCCTGGGAACAAAAGACTCGCCCCTTCATCTTTTGTTCCTGCCTTTGGGGTAGTTGACTGCCCGGTATTCGATTACCGTTGACCAAATGTTTGACTTCCGCGGCCAGACCTGGTTCCGACCTCGGGTGCATTGAGGTCAGGCTCATAACTTGCAGAGTTTGGTTGATCCCTGAGCTTGTTGTTTTCCCGACCTTGGCGATCGGGGTCAGGGTCAGTCTCAGATGTGGACTTAGTAATTTCGCGCCCTTGATGGACCCGCAATGTTTTCTACCGGCGATTATGATACCCCTGGGGTATATGGGAATATACTCCATCAGAAGCAATTTCATGTCCCAATTCAGAATCAAACAACTAAAGAAGTTGTGTGGGTGGGGGGGGTAATCCAATAATAAATGAATTTCACCGATTCATGCAACACACTTAGGGTATTAAGGAAAGAGCATGCAAGTATTTAAATGACATTCTCTAAGAGAAGTGGAAACTAATAAAACTATACTATGACGGTGTTTGTCGTTGCGGTATTTTAATGATAAATCTCTCGGAAAGTTTCAACTTTCAACAATACTTTTAAAGGATGTAAGACACTGTCAATTACTGGCATTGTTCGGGCGACTTCCCTCAAATTAGTCCAGTTTTTTGTAGAACACCGTAACACTGGTATTATGTATGTGGCAACAAGCCCAATATCTTTTGCCGAAAAACCTTTAGAATGAGATTATGGAGCATTGGCACCAAAGACGTCACACACCATACAACTAGTCAACTACTACACAACAGTGCTCAATTGTCGTACAAAACGCAACACCTGTTGCGTTAAACTTGTCGAGACATAAATGTGATTGTGGTTGTTGGACGATGAGTTGGATGCCATGTGTCAACGTTTGTTTATCATTTTCTTACGTGCCCTCTAGATCAACATATTCCTAAGGTATACAAATTGAGTTTTTATATAAATGCACACTTTGGAGATATTATGGCATTGCTGAATATGAATGAGTGGCCGAAAAATGAATTCATTCTTTTATCACTTAAATACTCATCCAGAACTTCTCGATATGAACGCCATCAAGAAATAAGCTCCAAAACAAGATGGATATGCGTCCAATGGAGCCATGGTATTTAGAGCCAAAGATTCACTATTTTTTGGCTTGGAAATATGATAGAATAAAGCAAAATGACTCACTAAATTGTTTATGAAATAGTCTTGGGTCATCCGGAATAGTCTCTCTGTGTTTTAATACAGGGTAAGGCTGCATACATCTGATCCCCCTTATCCCACTGTAGGTGGAAGTCTTTGTGACACTAGGGTAATGTTGTTGTTGTATTAAGACGGAATGGGTCTAAGTTTTCTTAAAATGCGTCATATTGCTTACATGTATTCATTTTTTTTTGTTCTTTATTAATTTTTGTGTTCATGATACAGAATCGGTCGGGGTTTCTAAAACCGTGCGATATTGTTTAAATGTAATCTTAATATTATAAGAACTTTGTTAATTTTAGGGTTAATAAGACTCGGTGTCCATTTTTTAGAACACGCGATAATTTTTAAATGTATTCCAATATTTTGTTTCCACTTTACTTTTTTCCCTAATTTAATTGAATAGGTCAATTTTTTGTAAAATACGCATTCTCGATCGAAATTCGAATGTGTAATTCATATCTATTAAAAGAAAAAAATATTTAAAACATTTTTAATTAATTTCAAACAAAAAAAGTACTTGGGATGGTTGCTGTCCAGGCACCAAAAATAAATCAATCTTCGGATTGCTTCAATTCGTACCCCCAAAAATGGCCAGCTCATTTATGCTCCATGAAGGCGACGAAGTGAGTCCCATGTCCAAAGTTCGGAACTTCGGATTGCTTCAATTCGTACCCCCGAAGCATGTCGAAAGTTCGGAACTACCCCCTCCGATCTACACTATCTTAGAAATCCCATGAAAACTTAAGCTGTTTGGAATGGGGTGTTAGAAACCTACACTTATCCGTCAAACACCCATTAATTAAAGTAATGTTAGTTCTGTTATTTTATCACCTACAATAGGTACATAAATGTAAAGATGTGGCGTGTTGTAAGGTATGGCATAACGAGATTGCTTTGTAAGAAGAAGATGTTATTTGACTTACGTTCCACCAGGACATGGTTTGCCAAGTTCCCCGGAAACAGCCAAGCGTGCATCCTTCTGTAAGAGCTCTACGGCTAGCACATCACTAGCCTGTCAAGGACCAACAAATGAATAAAAAATTGTTACAGTCTTGTCTTGACATAATGGAAAAAAGAAACAATAGGACGCCTTTGACCTACGCATGTTATAAATGCACTTTTATTCACAATTAGATGTTCTTTTAAAGAATTAACACATATTAAAGAGCCCTATAAGATTACTAGCATGTCTTATTTTAGTCTAATCACATTTATTCCCATCATTCATATGTAAGTATTTGTTTTGAGAGAAGTAAATATGGGCAACTTTAAGAGATATAGGGAAAAAAATTATTTGGAAAAACTTGTGTGGGTAGGCTGAAACAACAATTATTTTGGAATGGGGGTTAATAACTAATAGTAGCAGCAACAACAACACTATTCCAGTTATTATTATAAAGTCAAAAAATAAGAAGAATCAACAATCACAAGTGGAAGAATAATTATACGTTTGAAGCCATGGAGATAACATAAGCTCCAAGTGAGTCACTCCCTAGTTCAGCTGCAACTCTAAAGGTGTCCAACACTTCTTTAACATCAGGAGCAACCTTTAGAAGAAGAAAAAGGATAACAAACAAGCAATGAATGGAACATTGGCATTCAAAAACCAAACACTGGGGTACCAAAATAATATGAAAAACTGAGAACGATTGAAACCTAACAAAGGAACAAAATCAGACCTCTATAGTCAAAGGTACCAAGGGCCTCTTCCCTTTTAATTCCCTAGTCAGAAATTCAAGCTTGCGGTCTTCATCCCACTCGCTGTATGACCCGATGTCTAGGTACGTGGTGATTGCATCAAGTGTTTCAGAATGCCTAGAAGATTCCTGCAACAGAATTATAATTAGTATAAATACAAGGCCTTAGTCCCAAAATATTTGGGATCGGCCAAGTGGCTAACATGAGTCGATACATGATATCGAAGCCAAAGGAAAAGAAAGATAAGAAAGATAAAAACATAAGGTATGATAAAAAAAGAATAAATAAAAGAAAAGATTATATAGAGATAAGATATAGATAAAAATGATAAGATAAAAGGGATGAAAAGAATATATATATATAATAAAATAAAAAGGATAAAAAAACATAAGAAAGATAAAGAAGATGAAGGGGAAAAAAAGGAAGTGGATAAAAGCATATAACAGATAATTCCAAATTACTTCAAAGTCACCACTCTTAGTCCCTGAGTTATCTTTAAAATAGTTATTTTGGTCACTGATAATTTTCACATTTTATTCCTTTTTACTGTTGAAGGGAAGCCTTGGCGCACTAGTAGAGGTGTGTCTGTGTGATCGATATTTGTTTTTCAATTTTGAACTTTCTATTTTTAGTGGATTTGGTCTTTTAAAGACATAATAATTGCTTTTGAAATGTAGGTAATAATAATGAGGAGGACTGATAGTATCACTATACCTGATTACTATCTTATATAATTATCTTAGAACCAATAAGATGACTACACCCATGGCCATTGGATACTATAGCTGGTCACAATCTTGACTACTGGTATGAAAAAGAGAAAGGATGGGTTTGATTTGTAAGGCCAAAATGCGGCTCTAAATACTCGAGGAAATTTTAAACAGGGACTACATTACTAGAATCCCAATTTTAAGATAAATATAGGGACTAAACATCTTGGCAAATACATGGTTAATGAGTACCTGACGAAGGTCCAGCTTCATTAGTACCATCCCAAACGTGGCAACTCGCCTGATCAAGTCTGCAAGTCTACCTTCAGCTAGAACTCCTGATCCACAAGATTGCTGCAAAGAGTTAAAAAAAAGATCTAATGTTATGGTCAAATATTATTAATCTATGAGCATTCTTCGCCTATAATACCGTACACAGATTTTACCAGTGACTCATAGCACAGTAACAGTGGTTCTAGAAGCTGATCAGATGTTTCATAATGATCACAAGGATCATGATCACAAGGAAGATCCTCTAGAAGTAGTTCAAGTCTCCTCCGTGTCTTCATGAGCTGGTGAAGTTCATGGAAGGAGTATATATTAAGTAGTGGTATGGCACAATAAACCAAATCAAAAGTTTTAAAAAACAAATATAGGGCTTGTTTGGTAAGGGTTATTTGTCTGAATTGCTGAATTTTCTTAGAGCGGATGTGTTCGGAACCTAAAGCTCATACTCATTTTCTTCTTTTACTCGATATATCTTTTTTAATTTATATATACAGAATCATACATGAAATATGAAATATACTACCTCCATCCACAAATAATAATAAAAATCTCATAATGTGATAGAAACATTTTTTTATTTTTGGAAAATTCCGTTGAATGGATTTTCTACTAAAAGGTGGGATGTGGAGTACCCTTTCTTTAACATCCCCAAGTACTATGCGGTAAGGGGCTATTCCTGGACTCTGAGACGAGCTTGGTTCTAGAAGCTTCTGAAAATTGCTCCTTCCTATCTGAGATTCAGAAAAGAATTTCCTTTGAGCAAGAATCTGACCAGAACTGGCACATGGACTCACAGCAACAGCGTTTCCATTTCCATGTGCTCTCTGGCTTCTAGGTGAATCAGGAGGAGCCAAAGGACTAATTACTCCTGTTCCTTGACCATCCTGCAAGACCTGTACAGTATTCCAAATTACAAAAACTATACTTTTGTTAAGTTGGAAATTTGAAATATTGTCTTAAATTAAAAGGGCTTCACCTGACGATTCTTGAACTCAGTCCCCGGAACATCCAAACGAGGATAGTGAGATTCAACGTCATTGCATTCTGAAACATAGAAATGTGAAATGTGAATATGCTACGGAGTATATATTAGCCAAAAACATATATAAATAAATATATTGAACAAATAAATCTAGAAATTATTAACAACTTGAAACGGGCGTGGTATTTAGGAATGTGAAAAGTGTGAGGCATAAGAAAATGGACGGTAATTTTGGAAGGGGCGAAAACCGTTAAAGACAAACATTCTATATATGAAAGACACCCAAATATAATATGTAGTATAAATAAGAACATTACTAGTGCAAGAGGGTAGATCAGCCCCGGTTGGGAGCTGTGAAGGAAAATGAGGAGCCTGATGCTTTGATTGGCTCCAACTCGTATGCTGATTCCAATTGTCTTTGTGTTCCTCTTGTAAATTTTCTGGCAAAGATCAAATTCACATAAAAAGCTGAAAAATAATTCAAGTTCAAAATAACGCTTTTTAAAGTAACAACTTCTTTGAAGTAATATTTCAAACTAGACAACAACAGGTTCACGAAGCATATACCTTTTTCTAAGATTTCATGAGCCAAACATGACAATGTATCGCTACACCGATTCATAGAAAGTTCAAATCTTAAACTATCAATTTCACGTACATATAGATCAATTGCCATCCATCTTGACAAAAGAGAAACATCTTTTGTTACCTGAGAGAACATAAGTAAAAAGGTTGGTGAGTTGTTATCTTAGAAGAAAGCAACAGCATCAAAAAGAAAGAAAATTACCTTTGATGTGACATTTGGATTTCCATCTCGGTCGCCCCCCATCCAAGATCCAAACTTTATTGGTGTGCATGTCAATGGAAGCCCTCTTCCCGTATGCTGAAATGTTAAGAGGTCATTATCATAAAATACCATTAATTTTTAAGAACAGTACCCCCAAAATATCAGCTAATTAAAATATACCTTCTTTAAAGCATTGCTAACACGGCGTAGATAATGTGGTACAGCTTTCCAAAGTGTCTGCTCCACAATATTTAAGCCTGGAGAGTTTATATATCGGCATGTGAAATTGTGAATATACTTCTAGTTAAAATGTAAGGTTCCACTTGATTAGGAGAAAATAAAATTGGTTTCAGTATAATGATACTAGAATAAAACTCATGAATAAAAATAAAACTACATTGTCACTAAATGTGAGAATGCTGTCATGGTCACTGGCACTGTGAAATTGAACTACACTATGGTAACCAGAGTCATGGTAAAAACACCACTATGGTCAGTCTGTACTAAAAGTGGAAAATTTGTCCATTCCTTTTACTTGACATATGATTGTCATTAATTCCTGTCTGAAATGTATGTTTTTTTAAAAGGGTTTCTTGGATAAAAGTTTTTATATGTATATAGTATATACTACTGGGTAACATTTAGCCCACAGAAATAGAAGATACTATATTGTTTCATGAAATGACTTGTTTTCAAATTTTCATTGGAATAGCCAAAAAAAAAAATTCTAGCCATTGTTTAGAAAATCTTTACATGAAGATTTTCCATGTACTAAAAGAAGGAAACCCCACAAAACATTTCTCACTTTCTCAGTGAAACTTTTTTAGAGAAAACAGGGCCTTAAGTGTAAGAGCAGAGTAATATTTCAATTTCCAAAATGGCTTACCAGCCCGGGCTTCATCAACTGGAGTAGGTTTGTGTCGCCTCAACTCATCCGTCTGCCATATTGAAGTGATCTCTCTAACCAGGTCTTCAATCAGCATGTCTCGGTCTTCAATCCCAAGATCAGTCCGATCATTGTACTCTAATAGATGCTGGAAGGACAAAATTCAGGTGAAATGCAAAGGTCAAAATTGTAAACCATAGCAGTGAAATTTAAGACTAGAATTACCGCTATTCTAATGTGCTTGTACTGTAGTGTTCTGCGGTTTATTTGTGTTGGATGTGCGGTTAGAACAATCTCAACCTCCTGAAATAATGAAGAAATAACAATAAGAAAATGGAGAAGTTGTACTAAAATATGATATGCTACACACACCTGCTTGCAGACAGAGTCATAAAGTTCATCTGGAGAAACACCACTCTGCAGAAGACGGTTGAATGTGTCATCACAAGATTTTGATAGCTGTGTCACCCCTCGGGCCCTCCTTACTCTGCAAAAACATTTAATCTTTTTATTAGTCCTAAATCATTAGTTTCCAGCATCAAACAGATCTCTAGCGCCTGGGGGTTTTTCATATAATATTTACTGCGACAGGACTGATGGACAAAAGAAATGGCTATATGGTCACTACGGTCACAACAAAAATATCCGCATAGTCACTACAATGTATAATTGAACATCACTATAGTCACTACAGTTATATAATTGTCATTATTTCATGAAGAATTAGTAAGCATGCGCGAGATTGGAAAATATTAATAGTAATAACACTAACAATACATTAAACACATACGCGTATAACAAAAATAACCTGTGATGAGTTTCTGCAATTCCCATCAAGTTGAGATAGTGACTAAATGTGCGGGCAAGTGAGAGTGCTTCCTCGAATGTCATATTTGACAACTCTGTTGCTAACTGTTTCTCAAGAAGCTCTGCTGTGTCTTCTATCCCAGCTGCTCTCATGTTACATGCGCTCTAAACTCACAATATTTTTCCCATCAGTATATCTCCAATTACACATTCACTACACATATATTAATAGTCAACACCATATAACTTAGGCTCTGTTAGGTAGATTTTTTACTTCTTATGTTTACTCTGCTTATCTGCAAAATATGTATATTTTGATTAACTAATTTGGCTGAAATTGATGTTACCAAATATTTTTCCTCCTGGAAGATTTGGCACATTCAGCTATTTCAGTCATATAACCCTTATCAAATGAACCCTTAATCTATTCGCAAATTGCAAATCTTTTAGTATCTTCCTAATTATCTTGCAAACAGCAACTCACAAAGTGAAATGTGTGACTACAGGAAAAAATATAACTTTTGTGATTAAGGTTCTGTTTGGTTGACAAAACCGTAAATCGTGTCATTCAGCTGAGCAGTGCTCAGTAGTATATGTAGCTTTTAACTTGCGTATTTGAATGAAATGGATGTTAGCGCTTTCTCCTTCAGACAAAATAAAAAATCAACAGATACGGTCATTTCAGCTAAACAGTCATTTGTACCCAATGGGTTCTAAAGCTAAGAGAATAAAGTTCAGCCAGTTCATTTCGGCCAAATAACCCTCACTGGTCACCATACGGGCTCTACAGTTAAGAAGAATAAAATACAGGCCCGCATATATAAGTACAAGGAATCCATCAAATAAAGAACCAAAAAATAAAACTTTACAAAAAGAAATAACGTTAAGTGAACATGTACTCAAACTACTTATTGTCAAATGCCAACACCTAATAGTAAGCTCAATCTATTGGCAAATTGAAAATCATTCTGGACTTAAACTTGTAACGAATAACATAAAGGGCGAACTGTATGACAGTCAGAAGTTAAAACTAACACTAAAATTAAAATATTAACAAGAAACAAAGCATCTTTGTGCCTAAAGATAAATTTTTCTACTAGAGTTAAGAAAAATAGAGCATGGGAGTGCAGAATCCAGAATCCAAAACCCAAAGATGATACTTTATACCCTGACCACATGCATTTATAAAGGGATGAACAATATTCGGATTCAAGTATAAGAAAAGAGAAAAGAAACACAGAAACAAAATATTCAATTCTATGAATATGAAGAAGTGAGGTATAAGAAAGAATCGGGTTTACTTGAGCGAGGCATCGAGTCCTTTCAACTTTCTCCATGAACTCGGGACCCACTTCCCGGTGGAGCACATCGTTGAGAAGGCTCTGAAGCAGCCGGCAGTCATCCTCAAAGCTCTGAAATGAAATCTCCTCTGCTATATCATCAGTGACGTCTGCCATTTTGTTGTATGCTTAGAGATTTACCTGCGATTTGCGATGGAACAAATGAAAAGAGAGAAGAGTCGCAGTAAACCGAGTGGAGGTGGGTTTCAACTTTCAATCAACCTCAAATAGCTCTGATGATTGATTATATCATACTCCGTATCATCCTCATAATATCGACATTATTAGCTACACTGATTTTTTCAAGTAATCCGTACCGCCCACCGCTTATTATGAAGAATCCATGATATATCAATTTGTATTCCGGTTTGTAGATATTTCTGATACGAGTATGATACTAGACAGTAGACACGGTAGTACTCCCTAGTTGTTTGTTGTTATGGAGTACCTACTAGGCTACTGGTATTGATTTTGAACAGAAAGACCATTCTACTTGTCCAACAAAAATTCCTAATCCTATTCAAAACCTTCCTAATTGTGTCATCATCTTGAACTAAAAACAGCCCATCCTCCAAATCTTTTCCGGGTACCAACACATATATGTTTTTTAGTGTTATGAAACTCAATTCTTCTTTGTAAGTTCTTTGAATGTCATGAAAGCATAGAAAGTTGGGATCAAACCTATACATCAACATATTTCATTTTCATGTGCAAAATCCATCTCCCACTGTGATTAAACCGCAGGTTCACCAACTCACTCATCCTTTACGAGGAAAAGGAAATAAGTACATTGAATACCTTTAAGTGTGACTGTGGATTCCAAAATGAGACGCTAAGCACTCCCCGTCATTCACGTGCGTACGGAAGTAATCACTCTTCTTCTAAGCGCACTCAGTTTCAGGCTAAGGATCTTCATGGCAGATGAATTAGCTTCATGGCAGATGAATTAGGGTTGTCAATTTTGTTGGGTAGCATTTAATTGGGGGAGAGGAGGGAGTTAACGACAGATGGACGGCTCGGTTAGGGAGTGGCCAAATGTAACCCAAACAGGTGGCTTATGTGTTTAAATGGTTCACTTTAAACTTCAGTGTCCTATCTGAGATTACTAAACAACGTCAGTGTCATTTTTGGCTCTTTTCCCATTTTACAAAATAGCAATGTTAGTGACGGTGTCTATCAAAAATAGTATTGATTTGTATATTGTGGTATCATCACACTGAGCACCGTGCTTCAATCCAAAAACGATATAGCTTTACACAATTTTTTTTTAAATAATTGCACGTCATAAGCTTGGAGGAAGAAGAATTGAGTAATGGGTCCTACCACCAAATAAAATATCATGTTTTTTAAAATTGATATAACTTTATACTCCGATTATTATAAAACATATATCAAAATTCATAATTTTTTATTATCTTTCATATGACACCAATATTGAATATATAAAAATAAAAAAAATAATTTGACATTTAAAATATCTACTTTTTTAAAGTGCTATATTTTTTTATTTGTACTATGATTATTTTAAAAATATATATCAAAATCCATAACTTTTTTAATATCTTTCATATGAAATCAATGTTGCATATATAAAATAACAAAAAAATTGTTGAAAATAAACGATCCTAAACTGCAAAAAATAATAGAATAACTATTTATTTTTATATATGCAACATTGATATCATATGGAAGATAATAAAGACTTAACAATTTTGATATATATTTTTATAATAATCGGAGTACAAATAAAAAGATATAGCTCTTTAATAAGTTGATATTTTTAAAGTGTTGAATTAATTTTTTTATTTTTATATATTCAACATTGGTGTCCTAGACTCCTATGAAAGATAATAAAAATTATTCATTTTGATATATTTTTTATAAGGATCGGATTTCAAATAAAAAAAGATATAAAGCTTTAAAAAGTAGATATTTTTATAAAGTGTCAAATTATTTTTTTATTTTTATATATTCAATATTGGTGTCATATGAAAGATAATAAAAAGTTATGAATTTTGATATATTTTTTATAATAATCGGAGTACAAATAAAAAAGTTATATTAATTTTAAAAAAAAAACATGATATTTTATTTGGTGGTGGGACCCATGACTCAATTCTTCTTCCTCCTTGCTTATGACGTGTGTTAGTTCTTTTTGTTCATATAAGCTGCCACTTCAAGTGGCGGTTCTTTAACTCTGGTTATTCTAGCATTATTTAGGGAAATACTTTTAACCCAACATTATTTTTGGAAATATTTATTTATTTGACGGTATTTTGAGAAAAAACTCATATCTTCGAGTAATTTACTTTTCAATCACAAATTATATACACATGAGTACTATTTTTCAAAATAATTACAATTCTGATAAAATTGTTTCCAGGAATATGACATTTTAAATATCGAGATTATAAAAGTAATTTTACACTGCCGCTCGCTTTCTTTTTCATCTCGTTCTTTGTAGCGTCGGGGATGTAGAAATTGAGGAGATGACGATTGGTGAACTCCTTCCTCGTTTTGGGATCTGGATCCTGAAGCTCGTGTGGCGGCTGGAGCTGATCCAGATCTAGAAGGTCGTGTGGCGGCTACAATTTGGCCTGGGGTGGGTCAGGGATGGTGACAACTTGGGTGCGTCATGGTTGGGGTCTGGTTGGTGGGTGTTGCAGTCTAATATGGGCTACGGTTGCTGGTCACTGGAAGGGGTGGGATAGGAGGTCACTGGCGTCGGTTGGAGCTGGGGGGCTGGAGCTAGGGTAGGCATAGAGGCGGCGACCGCGGTGGTTGGGCAGTGCTAGGATGGGGGCTAGGTGGCGGGGTTGGCAGTGGACGGGGCTGTGAAGTTGTGGAGGGATGGGGAAGCAGTGGAGGGGGCTCGGGGAGCAGGGTTGGGTAAGGGACCGTAGGCGGTCTCACGCGATGGCAGCGGTTTCGTGGCGGCAGGGTGATGGTTTCAAGTGAAAATTTTGATGGGGAAAAGTCGTCGGAAAATTATCCGGCAACACAGTATCCAGTATAGTGACATCTGAAATTGACATAAAACCAGTAGTTACGTAAAAATCTGGTAGTGACATATAACAACGACATAAAAGTCTCACACTGACATAAAAAATGATGGTGACATTGTGTTTTTAAAAAATGTGGCCATTTTGGAAATGGGTGAAGGAGATTTGTCCTCTAAAATTTTATGTGATATGTATTTACTTATGAGGCGTTTACTTCGCTGCTAAAGTCACAGTTAGGTTAGTAAGACAAGTGAAGTAAACACGCAAGTTGCTTAAAACGTTGTTGCTTACTAACCGAAAGAGGTGCTTAAAGTGTCGCTTAATAAGCATACCAGCCCCCATGTATTAATAAAGCGACACTTTAAGTTTTTTCAGTTTCCGAATTTACCCTCACCTTTACCCCTTGCCCTTACCCTACTGCTACCCCACTACCCGACCCCCCCCCCACCACGGACCCCTAACCCCACCCTGACACCCCGACCCCACCCCACCCTTGATCTTACCATACCCCACCCCACCTTACCCCCTACCCGACCCTACCCTCCACCACCTGCCCTACCCCACCCCCACCCTCACTCCTTACCCTACCCCTTTACCCCCTACCACCTTCCCCTACCTTGACACGACCCTGACCCCATCCCCTCTCTGCCCCCTTCCCTACCCCGAACCTACCCCTACCTCGACCCACACCCTTCCCTACCCTTTATCCCCACCCCCACCCTACCCCTACCCCTACCCCACTTGCACCCCTTACCTCGACCCTACCCTTTTACCCCTACCACCTGCCCTACCTCGACCCCACCCCTACCTTTGACCAGACCATACCCCACTACCCCCAACTACTCATTACCTTTATCCTACCCCGACCCTACCCTTTTACCGCTTACCACATGCCCCTACTTCGACCCCACCCCATTCCCTATCCCTCCCCCACCACCTTACCCAACCCCTACCCTACCACCCCAGCCCCCTTACCCTTACCCCTACCCTACGCTCCACCACCTTCCCTACCCCACCCCCACCCTCACCCATTACCCTACCCCTTTACCCCTAACCACCTTCCCCTACCTTGACCTGACCCCGACCTTACCCCCACCCTACCCCCTACCCCAACTGTACCCCTTACCTCGACCCTACCTTTTTACCCCTACCACCTGCCCCTACCTCGACCCCACCTCGACCCCACCCCAGACCCTTGTTCTCATCGACTCCCATTACCATACCCCAAGCTACTCAATCCTTTAGGTTTTTCTCAATTTATCCAGTGGGGATCAAAAGGTACTCCTGACCTATCTAACCACACTTCGGGCCAGGAACAACTCTCCTCCTGAGTGTTTACAACACCTTGTAAAATACAAGAAATTTCTGGCCACCAACTAAAAACTAAGCTCTAAAAATATGAAAGTGATGATCTAATCTAAGATCATATCTTGCTCTAAAAGTTCAACTAATGTTTCTGATTTCACTCAAAATTAAGGAAATCCAGCATGGAGGACGTTTAATGCACAAAATAGAGCAAGATATGATCGCATCAAATTCAACTAAAAATCAAATATTGAATTGGAACCGATCGCAGAGACCAAATGAGGAGAAAACTGTGTGAGAGTTACTGTGTCGTTATCACTAAAAGTTCATGGAAAGTAACATTAAGAAAAGCCATTCTTAGACCTGCAAAAGTACAGAAACAATACATAATGGGATCATCACATGTTGAATAAAAAGCAATCAAGAGAAAATAACTTGTCCCACCTAGTAGAGGTTTCACATGAGGAAATGACTTGTCCGGCCTAATATCACGCCAACGAGATACTAACCGCTTTCAATGCAACAAAACAGAGCAAGATATGATCGCATCAAATTCTACACGAGTTCGGAGTGAAATCAGAAACATTTGTGAATTTATGGTTAATCTGTAACTTTTAATTAATGCATTGTAAATGAAGTTGGAACAATAGATTTAGAGCTCCAAATTATCTTTCCAACGACATATAATACGCTCAAAACGGAAGAACACACAGCAAGATATGAGTGTCACAAACACTTAGCCTTATCTCTATAATTGAGCGTTTTCAGCATAAATAGAGCACTTTTAGCGTAAATACAGGGTATTTTAGTAATTAGGCAATCATCCCTTGATATTTTGAAAATAGCGCCTGAAGACAAGTTTTAGAACTCGGTAAGCTCTTTCCAACGAGATATTAAATGCTTTCAATGCAACAAAATAGAGCAAGATATGATCGCATCAAATTCTACACGAGTTCAGAGTGAAATCAGAAACATTTGTGAATTTATGGTTAATCTGTAACGTTTAATTAACGCATTGTGTTGAAGATCATTTAATTGTGAATCAAGTTTTGTCACCTATCTTGTAATAGATTAGCTTTATTATTATTCCTTGTATTCAATATGTGTATTTATTAGGTTAAAGTATATGGGACCAAATGTCAGGCCCATATCAGGCTGTAAGCCTTTTACGCCAACCCTATACCTGCGCATACAAAAAGGCGCCTCAGGTTTAGGGTTGCGTTAACTTTCGTACTCGTTCCAAATAGCCTTAGCGCAAATACTTCTCTGTACGAGTTCACGGTATATCAAGGAAGGTTTACATCGATCTATATGTGTTCATCTTTACTGTTAATCTTCTTCTTGTTATACTGTTATTCATTGCTGTAATAGAAAACAGGGACTAACAAATGGTATCAGAGCCGATCGAGAGCTGATCAGAAGAACGTCTGCAGAAAACCTCTGTTTTTCTTTACGCTGTTATTTCTGTCGAGTTCTTACTCTATAATCTTGTTTCTTGCTGAAAAGTTGTACAAGTTATACCTTTAGAATCGTCGTTTCGAAGCGATCAAGGTGTATACTTCAGATTTGTATTTCTGTAATTTTTGTACTTGAGATATCTCGAGATCCATATGTCGACATCTAGGTTTTGAACAGGTTATGTCCAGTATTTCGAGCTGAAAATTTCACCTGAGGATCTCGACATCATACTCTACCAGAAACTACCCTCAGATTTTGCTTATCTGATTTTTTCACTTTGCAGGATTTCGACATTGAGGATCTCGACATCCAAATCTCGAGATCGAGGTTTCGATTTTAAAGTCTCGACTTCTTGTGCTCGACATTTGACATCTCGAAATCTTATCTCGAGTTTCATTTCTCGACATCTCAAATCTCGAGATTTGCTTCTCGACATTTGAAATCTTGAGATTTCAAAACTCGACATTTGATATCTCGATATCAAATCTCGATATCAAATCTCGATACCGGGCCTCCTTTATCGAAATCTTGGATCTCGATATTCAGATCTCGACATCTGAATTTCGACATTCTGCTTTTGAAAATCTTTTGATCAAATATCTCGAACGGTAGGTTTTATACAGCAATGCCCTCTGAATACAATGCCCAAGGGAACAGTAGTACTCCTCCCAGCCTTAGGAAAGGAGAATATCAGATGTGGAGGAATCGATTCCTAAATTTCCTCGAACACAAAGAAAACTCTGTTGCCATGCTTGAATCTTTGCTTGAAGGACCAGCTGAACTGATGATTTCAGTTGGAGGAGATCCAGAAAACAACCCATCTATTCCTCCAGAAAGGAGACGGAAAGTGGCATCTGAATACACCGAAGCTGACAAGCTCAGGCTTCGAGGTGATCTCATGGCCAAGACGTACCTCCTTCAAGCAATCCCAAACGAAGTATATGTGCTCATCGACAGCATGCAAACGGCAAAGGAAATGTGGGATGAGATTGAGAAACTGCTTCAAGGCACAAACATCAGCCTTAAAACCAAGAAAACAACAATCCTTATTGCCTATGACTCCTTCAAAGATGCCCCGGGAGAACCATTGAACGAGACTTACAACAGACTCGTCCAACTCGTAAATGAACTAAGGAAAATCAAAGTATTCAGCACCAACTTGGAACTGAATATAAGATTTCTATCCAGCTTACATCCTGCATGGGAAAAGACAGTGAAGGATGTTAGATCACGCATTGACTTGGATGAAATTGATCTCTGCACTCTTTATGAACATTTAAAGCAATTTGTCAATGAGGTTGCTTGTGCCGAGGATCAACACAGCTCAAATCCCTTGGCTCTAGTGATGGAAGCTCAGCCCCGAAGGACAACCACACCGCTGAAAAAGAAGAAGAAGGTGGTGGTGGTTGAATCAGATGAAGATGAGAGTGATGATGACAAATCTGACCTGGAGGCTGAGCTTGCAGACCTACAGAAGAAAATGACACTGCTTGCCAATAGATTTGCTAAGAAGAATAGCTCCTCCAACAAGCTGAGAACCTCCTCCTCAAACTACAAACATAAGAACCATGATCAAGGATCTTCTAGGAAGGCACCATCAGCTGAAGATGCCCCCAAATGCTACAACTGTGGAAAGGCTGGACATGTCATCAAAGACTGCCGCCTCCCAAAGAAGAGGGATGCAAACTTCTACAAGCAGAAGATGTTGTGGAATAAGCAGAAGATGTTGATGGTGCAGAAAGAAGAAGAAAATTCTGCAGTGCTTGCTGAGAATGATCACTGGGCAGAAGACACTTCTGATGAGGAGGAAGAGGAAGAAAACTATGCCTTGGTGGCACGATTGGAGGAAGAAGATGAAAGAAAGGGTGATGTTACGATCCCCGAAAGTGAATGCTCAACAAGCTCTGTAAGTACCTCTTATCTCCTTTTAAATAATCAAAATCAGTCCTTAGTTGAGAAGGACAATCTAATTAAAGAACTAAAGGAGAGATTAGACAATAACCACAGGGTATTGAAACAGAATCTAGACCAAAAGTCTTCTCTTAGTGTTCAACTTAAAATTGCGAAAGAACAGGTCAAAAAGGTGTCCTCAGATTTTGAAAGTTTTGAACTTAAGATAGCTGAATTAACTAAGAAATTTGAGGATAGTGAAAGAGAGAAAAGCACAGCAAAGGCTGAATGCGATTTTTTGCATAATAAAAGAAGAACACCTTTAAACAAAGTAAAAGAACTAGAAGATCTAGCTGCTAGGAGAGGTCAATCTGAACAGACAATTTTTCTAAATCAAATAAAGGATGACCGGTTCTACAATCCTAGAACAGGACTAGGCATAACCAACCCATGTAATCTAAAGAAAGTTAACTCTCTTCAGATTTATAACAAAGATTACATGGGACTAGGGTTTGGTGAGAAAATGTATTTTAGAAGTGATGAAGAAAATGCAGAAGCAGAAGAAGAAAAAAGAAAGAACCCTAAAGCTGTGATTTCTTGTGATTATCCTTCTGTTAATGAAAAACAACTCACACACGAAGAACCTAGTTCCAGCTTTAGTGAATGTCTTGACCCTTATGCAAAAGATATCCCACACATAGGACATCCTCTAGAACCACCCCCAAGAGTAGGCATCTCTAAAACTGGAGAGGAACCCTGTATTTTTCCTATGGCACAAAAACTCAAAAACCTCCAGAAAACTCTTGACAACGAGAGAGAGAGATTTGAAACAGAAAAGAGAGGTTTTAAGAGTAACTGGCAGGAACTTCTTCATAAGTTCAATGAATTAAGTGAGCAATATCATGCTAAAACAACCCCTCAACCTACTTCTAATAATAAGTCTTAAAATTCTCACACCTCACCTGAGAAAACAAAGCTTTCAAAAGGTTCGTCCACTCATCACTCTTCTCCTTTGCACACAGGACAAGAAGTGAAGAAGGAAGGAGAAGAGAAGAACGAGTGGAGGAAGAAAAGGAAGGAAATTGCAAAAGGGAAAAAGAAAGTTTTTGAAAATAAAGCCAGCACTAGATCCAGTTCTATTTTATATTCCAAAGTTAAATGTAATTCTGTCTCTGAGAAACAAACTCCTAGTAGTTCAGTCTTGAGTTTCAAGCTGAATGTTTCTGAGACATCTTTTAGACATCGTTCAATTCATAATTCGAGTATTGCTTATGGTTAATCTGTTCCAGACCCGCATAATTATGAATGTGATGTGAATGTTGTTAAAGCAAAGCCTCACAGAAAGCTTAAACCGAAAAGTGAAACCGAGAACAGAACTTCTAAGGGAATATTTTGTATACCTGATATGAAATGTCCCCTCCGAGTTCACTCAAGGAAACATCTTCATCGGCTTTCTAAGGAGGAAATTTTTAAAACTCAACTTAAGAAACAACCATTTAATCACAAAGCTCGTGTCTACTCTCCTCCCACAACAAATAACAGGTGGGTCCCCAAAAACAGACCCACCAAAACTGAAGCCGAAAGGTGGGTCCCCAAGATCAGACCTACCAAGCCTGAAACTGAAAGGTGGGTCCCCAAACTCAGACCCACCAAAACCAAAACTGAAAGGTGGGTTCCCATGAACAGACCCACCAAGACTAAAACGGAAAGGTGGGTTCACAAAAACAGACCCACCAAAATGGAAACTGCTAAGTGGGCTCCAAAAACCAGACCCATTGCAAAAGCAGATATGGCTATTAGAGAGCCCGCGAAAGAAAGATCTTTTGTTGAGAAAGCTGCTGACCTTGGATCACAGCTAAAAGCAAGATTTAAAAAGGTGTTTTTTGTTAATAAGGAAGGACCCATTCCAAGATGGGTACCTAAACCTGTTTAATTGTTTTGCAGGACGGTCATGTGTGGCACTTAGATTCTGGATGCTCAACCCACATGACCAGAATAAAACACCTGTTGAGCAACTACACCAACAGTTATGGAGGCAATGTCAGATTTGGGAATGGCGCCTCATCTCCTATTCTTGGATATGGGGACGTCATCTGTGTCAGTGTCACCATTAAAGATGTTTCTTTTGTCAAAGGGCTCAAACACAATTTACTGAGCATAGGGCAATTCTGTGACAGCAGGATGGAAGTGAGGTTCTTTGCAAGACAATGTTGTGTTCTAGACAGCATGGGGAATACATTATTAACGTGTTACAGAAAGCGTACAATATACCACCTCCATCTGTCTCTTGTCCAAAGCTTCCACAGAACAGAACAACATTTGGCACAGACGACTCCCCCATCTGAACTTCAAGCATCTATCAATCCTGTCCTCCAAGAAACTTGTGAAGGGGCTTCCTCTGTTAAAGTCTTCCGCTAAAAATCATTGTAGTGCCTGCAAAATGGGCAAAATGACGCGAAGCTCCCACAAGTCAAAAACAGTACCATCATCCACTCACCAGATGCAGTTAATTCACATGGATCTGTGTGGACCTATGAGAGTCCTGTTGGTCCCGGTTATACTGGATACAGTCTAGAGGTGGGGGGTGAATAGACTGTATTGGTTTTTAGCTTTTTAAACTAAGTACCGGATTTACAGAATAGCCTGTTCTGTTGAAGGAACAGACTGGCAGCGGATGGGGTTCTGGTAGGGAGTTCTGTTAGCCTCAGAGAAGCAAAGGCAGTAGGCCTTCTGTTAACTCGTAGAACAAGTTCTGCTGAACACAGATACCAGGTCCAAGGAGTTAGACAGTTCTATTTAAGTGCAAGTATTTAAAGCAGTAAGTAAACGACACCAGGGATTTTTATAGTGGTTCAAGGAACAACTCGTTCCTCTAATCCACTGTTCCACTAAGCTGTAAAAACTGCCGTTTACAAAGCCTTAGTCCTAGTACTTAAGAAGCACTCCACGTTTTCTTCAAGTCTAGATGTGTCCTGGGATGCACTGCCTGGCTTCCTTTAACACTGGTCCTTTCACTGAGTTTCCTTGAAGTATCACCACTTCACTACTCCAGTTACTTGGACGTCCTTCTTGTAGCAAGAAGAGTTTCTGTTGAAACTGGGGTTCCTCCAACTAGCTTCGTTACAAAAGATTTGTATGTGATGAGCTTGAAGAGTTGAAGAACACTTGGAACTTTGCTTGAGTTGGAAAGAGTATTTTTCCAACTTCTGCCTTCTCTTGTAGAAGATAATGAGTTTGAATCTCAAGGAGGCTTTTTGCTTTTCAGAGTTTGAATATCTTGCTTGTGGTTAGCAAAAGTTGCAATGTTATCTTGGCAAAGTTATAGCAAAGTTATCCGGTTGTTCTTCGTAGTGTATCTTTTATACTGAGGTTGTCTTCCCGTTGGAGGAGTAGGAGGACAACTGCATTAAATGAGCGATCAGTTGACTTGACTAGTAGAGCCCGGTAAAGTTGGCGGGTTACTATTTTGGGATAAAGTATTCCTGACATTGCGGCCAATCATCCGCAATTACTCTACGTAGCATGGGGTGCATTAAATGAGCATTTAATGCGTGCACTGTAGCTTTTCCGTTTCATACTCCTAGCCGTTGAAGGAATCTTTTAGTTGACTTCCCGGTTCTTTGAAATTTTTCTAAGTGTCAGACCTTCTGGTGTCTTTATCTGAGAGTAGAACAGAGGAGGTCTGGAGCACTTCTGTTGAGAGAATATTCAACAGAGATCCAGAAGGGTTTCTGTCAGAGTGAAGGCTAACAGAGACCCTGAGGTCTTCTGTTCTGGAGCAGAGAACCAAAGGTCCTCTGTTACAATAAAGCCTTACGAGGCACTTCTGCTCTTGAAGTCCTTCTGCTCTTGAAGCCCTTCTGCTCTTGAAGGTCTTCTGTCAAGTCGATTACTCTAAGAACTTTACAAAGGAAAAATTCTAATACATAATTTCTAAAGGGGTACTCTAAAGTCCTAATTAATCTAGCATCATCAAAATCTAATTACAATTATTCCTTACAATTTCCCCCTTTTTGATGATGCCAAAACCCTTTAACTATTTCCAGAGAAGTGCCTTCACCATAAAAAGAATTTAAAGTTTAAAAACTTCCATTAAAATCTTGGTGGGCAACTTGGCATAGGAAAATAGTAAGAGTACGGTACATTCAGATAGCAGAATATAAACAAACACAAGCAGAAGGCAAAAATACAAGAATTTGAGGAAAAGCACTTCAAAGTAAGAAGGCAGAGATGTGATTTTATTAGATAGATATTACAGAGTTTAAACCTTACACATTCTCCAGATTAGCTGCCTGTAGAGCTTCTTCCTCTAGTCTTTGAAGCCTGAGCAGTTCTTCGTTTATTTCAGCTCTGATTTTGAACAGATTGCCAGACCTTTGATAAGATGCCCATATTGGGGAAAGCTTGCAGTCCAAAACTCCCCAACAGAACGGAGTTGTTGAGAGAAAGAACAGGACTCTTATTGAAGCAGCACGCACCATGTTAATACAATCCAGACTGCCTCACTTCATGTGGGCAGAGGCAATCAATACTGCGTGCTTCACCCAGAACAAAACATCCATTCATAAACGCTTCGACAAGACTCCTTATGAAATTCTCTTCAACAGAACTCCCGACATCTCTTTCTTCAAGATATTTGGCTGCAATTGCTTCATACTGAACGATCCGACAGAAAGAAGTAAGCTGGACCCCAAAGCTAGAGAGGGCGTGTTTATCGGCTACTCACTGCAGTCCAAAGCTTACAGAGTCTATCTAAGTGACAAGCGAACTGTCATCGAGAGTGTAAATGTTACATTCTATGAAATGGCAGACTTCATGATCGAACATCTACAGGCTGATCCATCACATGCTGAACCAATGGCTTCTGATAAAGCTGATACGAACTTAGAACACGAAGATGTGATTCTTAATTCTATTTTCAGAAACTTCTACGAGAATTCACAACCTTCATCTCCTCCATGCACACCAGCTTCAACATCAACTCCAATAGCAGAGATTCCATTCCTCACAGGTCCAGGTGATGTACCATCCAATCCTTCAACCCCTCAATCCAATCACAGAGGAGTGGATGATCATGGCTTTGCTACAACCCCAGAATCATCTCCACTGCACACCACATCTGCTCAAGAGCTCTCAAACACCTACCAGGACTCAGATCAACCAATCAATACTCCAACTCCTCTGACTCATGAGAGGAAATGGACAAAAGCACACCCCGTTGATCAAATTATAGGTGATCCGAGTTAAGGTGTGCGCACAAGATCTGCCACGATGAATGAATGCCACTTCGCCTTTTTCCTAAGCCAGTCAGAACCATCAAAGATCTCCGATGCACTACTTGATCCAGATTGGGTGATTGCGATGCAAGATGAACTCAATCAATTTGACAGACTGGATGTATGGACACTGGTACCCAAGCCTCAGAAAAAGACTATCATTGGCACGAAGTGGATATTCAAAAATAAAAGGGATGAAAAAGGGACAGTTGTACGAAACAAGGCAAGACTGGTCGCAAATGGATATAATCAACATGAAGGCATAGACTATGATGAAACGTTTGCGCCCGTAGCTAGAATTGAAGCAATCCGTCTCTTTCTTGCATACGCGGCACACAAAAACTTCACCGTCTTTCAGATGGACGTGAAAACAGCTTTCCTAAATGGGACTTTAGAAGAAGAAGTCTATGTTGCTCAACCTGAAGGATTTGTAGATCCAAAATTCCCAGATCATGTATACAAGCTCAAGAAAGCTCTCTATGGGATGAAACAGGCACCCAGAGCTTGGTACTTGTATTTTAGTAATTAGGCAATCATCCCTTGATATTCTGAAACCAGAACCTGAAGACAAGTGATAGAGTATATCTAGAGAGAAGTGAGAGCTAGAGAGAGAAGTGCAATAATATGCTTCAATAGAATGATTTTGTAACCCCTATAACTACTCCCAAGGGGAGTATTTATAGAGAAAATACGGACTGGGCTCCCAAACCTTGGGCTTGGGAGGCCCATTTACAACTGGACCGCTACTGGGCCGAATACAAAGCCACTAATGGGCTGTACAAATGAGTAAGTGTAGAATTATTATTATTATTATTATTATTATTATTATTATTATTATTATTATTATTGTTATTGTTATTGTTATTGTTATTGTTATTGTTATTGTTATTGTTATTGTTATTGTTATTGTTATTGTTATTGTTATTGTTATTGTTATTGTTATTGTTATTGTTATTGTTATTGTTATTGTTATTGTTATTGTTATTGTTATTGTTATTGTTATTGTTATTGTTATTGTTATTGTTATTGTTATTATTATTATTATTATTATTATTATTATTATTTTTATTTTTATTGTTGTTGTTATTATTATTATTATTATTATTATTATTTGTATCATTATTATCATTATTATTATTATTATTACTACTATTATTATTATTAATATTATTATTATTATTGTTGTTGTTGTTGTTGATGTTATTATTATTATTGTTGTTGTTATTATTATAATAATAATAATAATTATTATTATTATTATAAATATTATTATTATTATTATTATTATTATTATCATTATTATTACTATTACTATTAGTATTACTAATTTTATTACTATTATTATTAGTATTATTATTACTATTACTATTATTATTATTATTATTATTATTATTATTTATATTATTATTATTATTATTATTATTATTATTATTATTATTATTATTAGCTCCGATCTATCTTCCCAACGAGATATAATACGCTCCAAACGGTTTAACATACAGCAAGATATGAGTGTCACAAATACTTAGCCTTATCTCTATGATTTAGCGTTTTCAGCTAATATAGAGCACTGTTAGCGTAAATACAATGTATTTTAGTAATTAGGCAATCATTCCTTGATATTTTGAAACCAGCGCCTAAAGACATGTTTTAGAACTCGGTAAGATCTTTCCAACGAGATATTAAACGCTTTCAACGGCACAAAATAGAGCAAGATATGATCGCATCAAATTCTACACGAGTTCAGAGTGAAATCAGAAACAATTGTGAATATCTGGTTAATCTGTAACTTTTATCTAATGCATTGTAAATGAAGTTGGAACAATAGCTTTAGAGCTCCGATCTATCTTTCCAACGGGATATAATACGCACCAAACAGATAAACCCACAGCAAGATATGAGTGTCACAAATACTTAGCCTAATCTCTAAGATTTAGCGTTTTCAGTGAAAATAGAGCACTTTTAGCGTAAATACAGTGTATTTTAGTAATCAGGCAATCATCCCTTGATATTTTGAAACCAGCGTCTGAAGACAAGTTTTAGAACTCGGTAAAATCTTTCCAACGAGATATTAAACGCTTTCAACGGCACAAAATAGAGCATGATATGATCGCATCAAATTCGACACGAGTTCAGAGTGAAATCAGAAACATTTGTGAATATATGGTTAATCTGTAACTTTTAATTAATGCATTGTAAATGAAGTTGGAACGATAGCTTTAGAGATCCGATCTATCTTTCCAACGAGATATAATACGCTCCAAACGGATAAAAACACAGCAAGATATGAGTGTCACAAATACTTAGCCTTATCTCTATGATTTAGCGTTTTCAGGGAAAATAGAGCACTTTTAGCGTAAATACATTGTATTTTAGTAATTAGGCAATCATCTCTTGATATTTTGAAACCAACGCCTGAAGACATGTTTTAGAACTCATTAAGATCTTTCCAACGAGATATTAAACGCTATAAACGGCACAAAATAGAACAAAATGAAGTTGGAACAATAGCTTTAGGTTGTTTTTACTTGAACTGTAGTTGTTCCCAGACAAGACCACACGAGACCAGACCAGACCAGACCAGACTAAAACAGACCATACCAGACCAGACCATATTGTTGGGAATATTTTATGGTGTTCAATCTAGTTAGTTATCTTTGTATTTGTGTAGTTATTAATTAAACGTGTAATACGGGCCACAAATGTGTATCAGCCCGTGGGCTTCCTTGTAACCCGTAAGTTAGCCAACTTCTCCTATAAAAGGAGGCTAACTTATGGGAACCCTAACGATTGATAGAGGCTAAGAGACGCAGAGGCGAGATAGAGAGAAATTAGGGTTGCCGCTGCTCTCCTTCTCCAGGGAGAGCAGCGGCAGGTTTATACGGTATACCAGATTTGGGTTTAATCTTGTCAATTTCTTCCTATCTGCTTCTTATTATCACTGCTATGGTTGTATGATTGTTAGTATTCTGGGATTAACATTTGGTATCAGAGACGAGGCGTGAAACAGGTTGGATCAATCTGCGATTTTTGGATCTAACGAAGAACTGCTCTGTTTTTTCTTCTGTTTTTCTATATGTAGAGATTTACTCCTGTAATCTTGTTTGTGAACGAAATTTTGTAAAAATCATACTGTTGGACTCGCCTTTACAAACCGATCCATCAGCATACCTCTTTTTTCGTTTTCTGAAATTTTTATATTTCGAAGATCTCTACTTTGAGATCTCGAAATCCTTATTTTTCACTGCTGCAGAAACGTTTTTGGCTTGAAACTGATACAAGAGAATCTCGACCTTCAGGGCTTTTCAGAACAGGTTTCAGATTTCCAAAAATCAATGTTTTTGTTTTGCAGGATCTCGACATTTAGGGACTCGATTTCCTCTTCTCGACTTTTGAGATCTCGAGATTTGCAAATCGACATCTTGATCTCGAGATTTGCATCTCGACATCTTGATCTCGAGATTTGCATCTCGACATCTTGATCTCGAGATTTGAATCTCGACATCAAGATCTCGAGATTTGAATCTCGAAATCATGATCTCGAGATTTGAATCTCGAAATCAAGATCTCGAGATTTGAATCTCGACATCAAGATCTCGAGATTTGTAATCTCGAGTTTTGGAATTTCGAGTTTAGGAATTTCGAGTTTTGGGATTTCGACATTTGGGATCTCGATGTTTTGGATCTCGACATTCTGAAGATTTCGAGATTTTCAAAATTTCTCGATGTTTTGAATCTCTCAAAGTTTGCAGTTTCTTGGAACTCATAATTCGAATCTTGACATCCTTTGCAGATCATCGAAGCTTTACATTATAGGATCTTTGAATGATTCCCTCCTTATAAATGTTTCAGGAGTTTTCGATGTTCTGATGTTTTTCAAACAGCAAGTTTTCGAGATTATGAGGTTTTCGAAACTCCAAAGTTTTCGATGTTCAAACATTTTGAAATTCTGCAGATTTCGATATTCTGAGGTTTGTTTTGCAGGTGGATTTCGCCATTATTCTTCGAGGCAACCTCGAGATTGTTATCTCGAGATTTAAACCTCGAGATTAGGATTTCGAGGTATTGCCTTAGAATTTTGTTTAAAATCCATTTGCTCTCGACATTCATCATCGAGAACCTCAACTTCGAAGAAATTCCTCAAAAACTCAAAATTAGAGATTTTCCGCGACACCGCACTGTTTTGGCCATAACTGTTGACTCGGTTATCCGATTCGAGCAAACTTTTTTTTGTTGGAAAGATAACGAAAAGCTCTACATTAATTCTGGGTCGGCTCTCCAGAACCATTTCTCACGCGCCCTCACTCGCAGTCTTTGAGGGTCAAAACGTTAGTTTTCCGACAAACATTGTAAATCACCGATGTCCAGGTCAAAACTTAGACAAATCTATTCAAATATTTTCAATGTCAACCCTGAGGTCAAGTTCTTTCAATGTCAACCCTGAGGTCAAAGCTTTTCTATGCCCCACTGTAAAGGTCCGAAAATCGTAGATAATTCAATCATCTCGCGTCAACGGTCATCTTACAACAATCAACAATCAACCACTGAAGCCTCCTCTGACTCATCAACATTATGTGATCATCAATATGCTGAAATTCTACATGGTGAGCTCAGGAAACCGTCATGTGTGGTACATGTTTAGATTGCTCCACACACATGGCGGGTATGACAAGCTGTGAGCAATCAAACCTTGCACATTCTGAGGGGGAGTTTCAGTTTTCTCCTCCTGGCGCCTTACACCGACAAAGCAAGGAATCTCTCAACGGATGCAACATTCTAGGGGGAGTGTTCAATGTTATCCTCCCCGGTGCCTAACAATGACAAAGCATACCGAGTGCTCCGGTTGAGGGGGAGTACAGAGAAAAAATGAGAAAGTAATGAGAGAACATGTCCCTATGTCTTAGTAAACCCAACTAAGCCTACCCAAGAGACAAAGCCGAGCGTAAGTGAGTGAGTGAGCGAGTGAGTGAGTGAACATTATGAGCGTTAGGAAGCAGAAGGCTCAAGTGAGAAGAAATACAATAATCAATGATGAGTCTGCTACCTCAACTGCCCATTATCCATTGAACATTTACTCCTAGCCACTCAAATACTCTGGACAATTCCCAAATAGGTTCAGGACTGATTTAATCAGATCCCGGGTAGAAGTCACTGCATGTTGTCCAACAGTGCACGTTGAACCCTACCCAAGACCACTCACTTGTCTCCCAACAGACAGGTGTTTAATCATATTTCACGGGGAACCGCATCTCTCATTACTGTCTCGTTCTGAGGCAAGTAATACTGACTATAGTGGCCTCAGCCCCATGTCACTGAACTTTCACTGATCACGTCGTGTCTAGTTACCTCACTCCCAAATGTTTTGAAATTTTCTAGGACACCGACGCACTTTTTAAGTCAGTTGCAGGTCTTCAATGACCCGCGAGAACTTCCATAGGTCTCATCTACTGCAGATGTAGACTATTGATTGGAAGGAAGTCCTGCTGTTTCAACATAAGAATCACCAACATTTTCAGGCCATTGCTAAAGAGTTTATCTCTATAGTGATGATAACGGGCGTCTTCACGACCCCGGGGGGCTACGTTATCTTCTTTAGATTCTGCTTGTTTTTCCTGTTTTTATTTCCGCAGAATAAAAGAATAAAGGCATGACACCCCGAATCATCGGATCATCATGAGGGGGAGAGTGGTCCACATGCTGTTAACTGTCAAAAAATCATTCTGGGACACTTCTCTTCTCCCACACTCTCTCTACTATCTCCACTACGTTCACAATTCAACTCAAATGGTCAGCTACGTTCACAATTCAACCATCATTATGTTCCGTTGTGCCACCGACAAGTTCTCCTCAAAAGCATTCATTCCAAATAGTCAAAAAGACTACATTGTGGAGGAGACAGAGGTCAAATACTCGTGTCCTGAAGATGAATTCCATGAGCGTCTCCTATTCTCCAAAGAATATTCATTCTAGAGGCATCACCGGACTTCATCCAAGCTGATCAAGAGCAACTTCTGGAAGGCAAGGACTACATGCAAGATACTGAAGGTCCCTCAACCCCCGACATCAAAGATCAAATTGTCAAGAAGACATCAAAGGGGAGATTGCAAGGATTTCTTCAGATAGCGTTCCTCAGAAGTCAAGTTCAAAGACAAAGGAAGCTCAATAACAACAAAGACAAAGTGGTCTGCGCTGCAATGCTGATTCAACACGATTGATCACCAAGGGGGAGATTGTTGGGAATATTTTATGGTGTTCAATCTAGTTAGTTATCTTTGTATTTGTGTAGTTATTAATTAAACGTGTATTACGGGCCACAAATGTGTATTAGTCCGTGGGCTTCCTTGTAACCTGTAAGTTAGCCAACTTCTCCTATAAAAGGAGGCTAACTTACAGGAACCCTAACGATTGATAGAGGCTAAGAGACGCAGAGGCGAGATAGAGAGAAATTAGGGTTGCCGCTGCTCTCCTTCTCCAGGGAGAGCAGCGGCAGGTTTATACGGTATACCAGATTTGGGTTTAATCTTGTCGACTTCTTCCTATCTGCTTCTTATTATCACTGCTATGGTTGTATGATTGTTAGTATTCTGGGATTAACACATATTTTATTATTATTATTATTATTATTATTATTATTATTATCATTATTATTATTCTTATTATTATTATTCTTATTTTTATTGTTATTCTTATTTTTATTGTTATTCTTGTTTTTATTATTATTATTATTATTATTATTATTATTATTATTATTATTATTATTATTATTATTATTATTATTATTATTAGCTCCGATCTATATTCCCAACGAGATGTAATACGCTCCAAACGGTTTAACACACAACAAGATATGAGTGTCACAAATACTTAGCCTTATCTCTATGATTTAGCGTTTTCAGAGAAAATAGAGCACTGTTAACGTAAATACAGTGTATTTTAGTAATTAGGCAATCATTCCTTGATATTTTGAAACCAGCACCTAAAGACATGTTTTAGAACTCAGTAAGATCTTTCCAACGAGATATTAAACTCTTTCAACGGCACAAAATAGAGCAAGATATGATTGCATCAAATTCTACACGAGTTCAGAGTGAAATAAGAAACATTTGTGAATATCTGGTTAATCTGTAACTTTTATCAAATGCATTGTAAATGAAGTTGGACCAATAGCTTTAGAGCTCCGATCTATCTTTCCAACGGGATATAATACACTCCAAACAGATAAACCCACAGCAAGATATGAGTGTCACAAATACTTAGCCTAATCTCTATGATTTAGCGTTTTCAGCGAAAATAGAGCACTTTTAGCGTAAATACAGTGTATTTTAGTAATCAGGCAATCATCCCTTTATATTTTGAATCCAGCGCCTGAAGACAAGTTTTAGAACTCGGTAAGATCTTTCCAACGAGATATTAAACGCTTTCAACGGCACAAAATAGAGCATGATATGATCGCATCAAATTCGACACGAGTTCGAAGTGAAATCAGAAACATTTGTGAATATATGGTTAATCTGTAACTTTTAATTAATGCGTTGTAAATGAAGTTGGAACAATAGCTTTAGATTTCCGATCTATCTTTCCAACGAGATAAAATACGCTCCAACCGGATAAACACACAGCAAGATATGAGTGTCACAAGTACTTAGCCTTATCTCTATGATTTAGCATTTTCAGCGAAAATAGAGCAGCTTTAGCGAAAATAAAGTGTATTTTAGTAATTAGGCAATCATCCCTTGATATTTTGAAACCAGCGCCTGAAGACAAGTTTTATAACTCGTTAAGATCATTCCAACGAGATATTAAACGCTTTCAACGGCACAAACTAGAGCAAGATATGATCGCATCTAATTCTACACGAGTTCGGAGTGAAATCAGAAACATTTGTGAATATATGGTTAATATGTAACTTTTAATTAACGCATTGTCAATGAAGGTTGAAGAATAGCTTTAGAGCTCCGATCTATCTTTCCAACGAGATATAATACGCTCCAAACGGATAAATACTGAGCAAGATATGAGTGTCACAAATACTTAGCCTTATCTCTACGATTAGGCGTTTTCAGCGAAAATAGAGCACTTTTAGCGTAAATACAGTGTTTTTTTTGGAATTTTTTTTAAAGTACGATTTTATTCATAAAAATAAAAGGTGCAGTGAAAGAAGAGAAATGCAGAGAGTAAAAGAGAACATAAAAAACTAAAACTAGACCCAACTTAAGCTTTACAGGAAACTTTAGCGTAAATATAGTGTATTTTAGTAATTAGGCAATCATCCCTTGATATTTTGAAACCAGCGTCTGAATACAAGTTTTAGAACTCGGTAAGATCTTTCCAACGAGATATTAAACGCTTTTAACGGCACAAAATAGAGCAAGATATGATCGCATCAAATTCTACACGAGTTCGAGGTGAAATCACAAACATTTGTGAATATCTGGTTAATCTGTAACTTTTAATTAATGCATTGTAAATGAAGTTGGAGCAATAGCTTTAGACCTCCGATCTATCTTTCCAACGAGATATAATACGCTCCAAGTGGATAAACACACAACATGATATGAGTATCACAAATACTTAGCTTTCTCTATGATTTAGCGTTTTCAGCGAAAATAGAGCACTTTTAGCGTAAATACAGTGTATTTTAGTAATTAGGCAATCATCCATTGATATTTTGAAACCAGCGCCTGAAGACAAGTTTTAGAACTCGGTAACATCTTTCCAACGAGATATTAAACGCTTTCAACGGCACAAAATAGACCAATATATGATCGCATCAAATTCTACACGTGTTCGGAGTGAAATCAGAAACATTTGTGAATATCTGGTTAATCTGTAACTTTTAATTAATGCATTGTAAATGAAGTTGGAACAATAGCTTTAGAGATCCGATCTATCTTTCCAACGAGATATAATACGCTCCAAACGGATAAACCCACAGCAAGATATGAGTGTCACAAATACTTAGCCTAATCTCTATGATTTAGCGTTTTCAGCGAATATAGAGCACTTTTAGCGTAAATACATTATATTTTAGTAATCAAGCAATCATACCTTGATATTTTGAAACCAGCGCCTGAAGACAAGTTTTAGAACTCGGTAAGATCTTTCCAACGAGATATTAAACGCTTTCAACGGCACAAAATTGAGCAAGATATGATCGCATCAAATTCTACACGAGTTCGAAGTGAAATCAGAAACATTTGTGAATATATCGTTAATCTATAACTTTTAATTAATGCATTGTAATTGAAGTTGGAACAATAGCTTCAGAGCTCCGATCTATATTTCCAACGAGATATAATACGCTCCAAACGGATAAACACACAGCAAGATATGAGTGTCACAAATACTTAGCCTTATCTCTATGATTTAGCGTTTTCAGCGAAAATAGAGCACTTTTAGCGTAAATACATTGTATTTTAGTAATTAGGCAATCATCCCTTGATATTTTGAAACTCGCGCCTGAAGACAAGTTTTAGAACTCGGTAAGATCTTTCCAACGAGATATTAAACGCTTCCAACGGCACAAAATAGAGGAAGATGTGATCGCATCAAATTCTACACGAGTTCGGAGTGAAATCAGAAACATTTTTGAATATATGGTTAATCTGTAATTTTTAATTAATGCATTGTAAATGAAATTGGAACAATAGATTTAGAGCTCCGATATATCTTTCCAACGAGATATAATACGATCCAAACAGATAAACACACAGCAAGATATGAGTGTCACAAATACTTAGCCTTATCTCTATGATTTTGCGTTTTCAGCGAAAATAGAGCACTCTTAGCGTAAATACAGTGTATTTTAGTAATTAGGCAATCATCCCTTTATATTTTGAAACCAGCGCCTGAAGACAAGTTTTAGAACTCGGTATGATCTTTCCAACGAGATATTAAACACTTTCAACAGCACAAAATAGAGCAAGATGTGATCGCATCAAATTCTACACGAGTTCGGAGTGCAATCAAAAACATTTGTGAATATATGGTTAATCTGTAACTTTTAATTAATGCATTGTAAATGAAGTTGGAAAAATAGATTTAGAGCTCCGATCTATATTTCCAACGAGATATAATACGATTCAAACGGATAAACACACAGCAAGATATGAGTGTCACAAATACTTAGCCTTATCTCTATGATTTAGCGTTTTCAGCGAAAATAGAGCACTTTTAGCGTAAATACAGTGTATTTTAGTAATTAGGCAATCATTCCTTGATATTTTAAAACCCGGGCCTGAAGAGAAGTTTTAGAACTCGGTAACATCTTTCCAACGAGATATTAAAAGCTTTCAACGACACAAAATAGAGCAAGATGTGATCGCATCAAATTCTACACGAATTCGGAGTGAAATCCGAAACATTTGTGAATATATCGTTAATCTGTAACTTATAATTAATGCATTGTAAATGAAGTTGGAACAATAGCTTTAGAGCTCCGATCTATCTTTCCAACGAGATATAATACGCCCCAAACGGATAAACACACAGCAGGATATGAGTGTCACAAATACTTAGCCTTATCTCTATGATTTAGCGTTTTCAGCTAAAATAGAGCACTTTTAATTAATGCATTGTAAATGAATTTGGAACAATAGTTTTAGAGCTCCGATCTATCTTTCCAACGAGATATAATACGCTCCAAACGGATAAACACACAGCAAGATATGAGTGTCACAAATACTTAGCCTTATCTCTATGATTTAGCGTTTTCAGCGAAAATAGAGCACTTTTAGCGTAAATACAGTGTATTTTAGTAATTAGGCTATCATCCCTTGATATTCTGAAACCAGAGCCTGAAGTCAAGTTTTAGAACTCGGTAAGATCTTTCCAACGAGATATTAAACGCTTTAAATGGCACAAAATAGAGCATGATATGATCGCATCACATTCTACACGAGTTCGGAGTGAAATCAGAAACATTTGTGAATATATGGTTAATCTGTAACTTTTAATTAATGCATTGTAAATGAAGTTGGAACAATAGCTTTAGATCTCCGATCTATCTTTCCAACGAGATATAATACGCTCCAAACGGATAAACACACAGCAAGATATGACTGTCACAAATACTTAGCCTTATCTCTATGATTTAGCGTTTTCAGCGAAAATAGAGCACTTTTAGCGTAAATACAGTGTATGTTAGTAATTAGAAAATCATCCCTTGTTATTTTGAAACCAGCTCCTGAAGACAAGTTTTAGAACTCGGTAAGATCTTTCCAACGAGATATTAAACGCTTTCAACAGCACAAAATAGAGGAATATATGATCGCATTTAATTTTACACGAGTTCGGAGTGAAATCAGAAACATTTGTGAATATATGGTTAATCTGTAACTTTTAAATAATGTATTGTAAATGAAGTTGGAACAATAGCTTTAGATCTCCGATCTATCTTTCCAACGAGATATCATACGCCCAAAACGGATAAACACACAGCAGGATATGAGTGTCACAAATACATAGCCTTGTCTCTATGATTTAGCGTTTTCAGCGAAAATAGAGCACTTTTAGCGTAAATACAGTGTATTTTAGTAATTACGCAATCATCCCTTGATATTTTGAAACCAGCGCCTGAAGACAAGTTTGAGAACTGGGTAAAACGAAGATCTACATCAACAAGGAGCTTGGAGGAAGTTTTTGAGAGTTGTGTGGGGGTCGCCTGACCTAGGCGCACCTCTACAAGCACATTCCATCAACATCCGGGCAGTTTCAATTTGGGAGGTACTATTCATCATCTTCCCAAATGGGAAAGGTGACAAACCGAAGCTCAAAGCTGAAAGGTACACCTCCGGAGAAGAAGTCTTCTTTGAAGCTTCAAGCTTTGAAGGCGACTGTTGAGAAACCACCGGCTTCTACATCTATGGAGGCCATATTATCCGAACAAGAGAAAGGTAAGGCCTCGGCTACCAAAGAGGTGATAACCGAGGGTGAGAAGGAGCAGAATTCTGTCCAAGATGAACAACCTATCATAGAGGAAGAAGAGGATGATGCTATCCAAGGAATTGCACAAGACATTGTTGAAAGCTCTTGTATCAACAAGGTGGCCGAGAAAGGGAAAGAGGTAATCATATCACCTCTTGTTGTTAATGAAGCCAATACTTCTACCATTGAGGTTGTAACTAATGATACACTTGATGATGATAACAATGTGCCTAAAACAAATGTATGGAAATCTCCATGGACATCTTTGTTTAAGGATAATAGAGAACCAAGCAAGGGTATGAAATTGAAGTATGTTGAACCCATGGGGGAATTTGTGGACTTGTCTAATAGAAAATTGCCCTCAATTGTTGACATTTGGGGGTTTTGTTTGATGGGGTACTTTGCGGGCAGATTCCCCGGACTAAAACCATTCCATGAACTTGTGGCCAAATGGGAAGTAAAGTGCAATGTGAGACAACATGATCAAGGGTGGGTCATATTTAGATTCAAGAGTGAGGAGGCTAGAACAAAGGTGCTTATGGAGGGACCTTACACTCTATTCGGTAAACCTCTATATTTGAAGACCCTATCCGAGGACTTTTCTTTCACAAATGAAGAATTTTTGAAGGTACCCATTTGGGTGAAATTTCCATATCTTCCAATTCAATTGTGGAATGAAGAGGTTATTAGTGAAGTGGCTTCACGGGTTGGTAATCCTTTGACTACGGATAGGATTACTCAAGAGAGAGCAAGATCCAACTTTGATAGAGTCCTTATAGAGGTGGATGCTTCTAAACCCCCACCACTAAAAGTGAAAGTGAAGATGCCCAACCAAAAGATTCACAACCAAAAGGTTATCTATGAAACCTTCCCAAACTTTTGTTTCCAATGCAAGGTTTATGGCCACCACGCTTTCACTTGTAAGGTCATAGCCGAAATGGAACAAAAAGAGAGGGAGCAAATGAAAAAAGAGCTTGGAGACCAACCTGTTTTAAAGGAGGATGTACATAAGGGTAACACTATGGCAAAGGGCAAGGCTGTGGCAAGTGATCATGCCGCGGCAAAGGGCAAGGCTGTGGCTGGGGCAAGTGATCATGCCGCGGCAAGGGGCAAGGCTGTGGCAGGTGATTATGCCGCGGCACAAACTTCTAAAGAAGGATCCCAAACTGAGGCTGCAATGAAGAAAAAGGATCACCATCCTTTTATCAAAGTGGTAAGACTCAACAAGAGGAGGAGGCAAAAGAAAAAGCAACATGAAGAGGGGGAACTCTCTTCCGGTTATGAGACAAAAGAGGAGGAAGATGAACCAAGAAAAATCCATACTTTTAGAGATGTTTTTAATGATGAAGTGATTGTTTATATGGAGGCTGAGGAGTATAGGGAACCCATTATAAAGGTTCAACACATTGATGATGTCAAGGAGTCAACCATTCAGATTAACCATCTTTTAAAGATGGTAAAAGGTAATGAGGCCGGATATGGTTTACTAGAGCTTGTTTGGAGAGTCTACCTGGAGTAAAGAAGACCAAAAGGTACTATGGGTTTACAACGGAGTTCATGCGAAGTGTATATAGACACTTTCTTGATAGATACTTTGAAGATGGTCATCCTATGGGAAATGGAAGCAAAGTTATGAATCCTACCATGGCAAAGAAGAAAGAAGCACGTGTGGTTGATGATATGAGGGAAGCTTACCTTGATGAGGTGATCACCAAAGTGGAATTGGAGGACAAGGGAGGATACAAACTTCACTTAAAGCATGTAGAGCACGCAGATGAGATGATGACAAGGCTGGATAACTACCTGGACATAGATGGACAAGGAACAAGAGATGGAATAAACTTTACTACGACATGCTTGGATTCCTTACCCGGGGCTGTTCGAACGGAAGAAGGGTATGATTTCTTCCATCCTTTTATGCTAAAAGTTTACCCTCTTTTCCTTGATAGGTAAAAAGGGTGCGAGAGCTATAGAGAATGGGTTCAAAGGGAAAGAAAGAATAAGGAAGAGAAATTTGGAAAGCATAAGCCGAGGGGGGTAAACAACAAATAGTTGTTGATGTTGGTTGTTTATTGTGTTGTCTCTTTTTTGTTTGGTTGTTTTTAATGATTATAGCTTCATGGAATATAAGGGGGCTGAATCAAGCCTCAAAACAAAATAGTATAGCTACTTTTGCGCGGGTGAACAAGGTATGTATTTTTTGCCTTCTTGAAACAAAAATGTCCTCTTCTACTTTTGATAACTTCATGAATTATAGGTTTAATGCTTGGATGTCTATTACCAATTTTGATAAAATAAGTGGAGGCCGGATGGCTATCATTTGGGATCCACATTTTGTTGATGGGGTGGTACTACAAGTGGACAAACAACATGTCCATGTTTGGTTCACATGTAGAACCACTCAATTGTCCTTTTATGTGACATTCATATATGCTCTGTATACCATTGTACAGAGAAAGGAACTTTGGGAACATGTTACCGGGCTAGGCCAAAATATCCTTGCCCCGTGGGTGGTTTTGGGTGACTTTAATTGTGTAGGTGCTCCCAATGAGAGAAAGGGGTCTGCCCCTCCCACGGCCTATGCTATGAGTCATCTAAATGACATGAAAATGCAATCTAATCTCCTAGATGCTCTTTCTACTGGTGAGTTTTACACTTGGCATAGGGGTGCAGTTTGGGCCAAGCTAGAGAGAGTCCTTATGAATTCTTTTTGGAATCTGAATAATGTTGCATGTAGGGCTCATTTTTGTGAAATGGAATGTGAGTTTGATCATGTAGCATCACTTGTTACTATTGGGGCCGTGAACAATGGAGGGTCAAAGCCTTTCAAGTTCTTTAATATGTGGTTAAAACATGAACGTTTTCATGATATCCTTGAGAGTGTGTGGACAAGGAATGTTGTTGGTACGTCTCAGTTTAGGCTTGCCCGAAAACTGAAACTACTAAAACAGCCCCTTAAACAACTAAATAGGGATGAATTTAGCCACATCTCGGCTAGGGCAAAGGAGTCTAAAAAGGAGTTTAAGAGAATCTATCAATTAGCTCTCTTATCACCTTTGGATGATGCCTTAAATGAAGAAATGGTTATTGCTAGAAAAAGAGCTTTGTTTTTGAAGGAAGCCGAGGAAGCCTACCTTAAACAAAAGGCTAAGGCCGTCCACATTTTGCAATCAGATAGATGCACTAAATATTTTCATTCTATTGTGAAAAAAAAGAATGCTCAAAATTCTATTGCTTCCTTGAAATTGCAAGATGGAAGTCTTACAAAATCAATGGAACAAGTAGTTAACGAGTTTATAGCATTCTATAAAGATTTGTTTAGTACAAAGGTTCCTATGATGGGGTATGACCCGGAGGTTATATTATCTGGAAAAACTTTAGATCAAACACTTGTTTCGGACCTTATTAGACCTGTCACTAATTTGGATATTAAACAAGCCCTGTTTGACATTGGAGATGATAAAGCACCTGGTACGGATGGATATTCATCATCCTTTTTTAAAAAGAATTGGGGAAAAGTTGGTGAGGATGTGTGTGAAGTAGTGAAAGAGTTCTTTGAAATAGGGTCTTTGCTAAAATAGGTTAATCACACTGTTGTTGCATTGATCCCTAAAACTAATCATGCACCAACTGTTTCGGACTTCAGGCCTATCTCTTGTACTAATGTCACATATAAGATCATCACTAAGATTCTTTCTTCCCGTCTAGGTCCTTTACTCTCTGGTATCATCAATCCTGCACAGGGAGCTTTTGTTGATGGAAGATTGATGTCTGAAAACATCTTCCTTGCACAAGAGTTAGTGAGGGGATATACTAGGAAAAGGCCTTCACCTAGACGTATGATTAAGATTGATCTTAGGAAGGCTTATGACACGGTTTCATGGGAGTTTCTTGAGAAAGTGTTGTTAGATATTGGAATTCCTGATTTGTTTGTTAAATGGATTAGGGAGTGTGTCTCTACCTCTTCTTTCTCTATCTCTATCAATGGATCTTTACATGGATGGTTTGAAGGAAAGAGAGGGCTTAGACAAGGGGATCCTATGTCTTCGTTACTTTTTGTTATTTGCTTAGAGTACTTCTCAAGGCTGATAGAGAAGAGGACCTTGGATCCTAGTTTCCGTTATCATCCTTTGTGCTCTAAGCTTAAAATAACGCATTTGGCTTATGCAGATGATTTGATGTTGTTCTCTAAAGGTACCTACGCATCTATTAAGATATTGGTGGAGGCTTTGAATGACTATGGACTGGCTTCTGGTCTCATGGTTATTCAGGATAAGTCTAATATCTTTCTAGGTGGTAATATTGAAAGTAGGATCCCGTATATTCTAGAAAGGGTTGGGTTTCAACAAGGATCCTTCCCGGTTAGATATTTGGGTATTCCACTTACCCCTCTAAGCATATCTATAGCCCAGTTCTCTCCTTTGATTGATAAGGTTATGGATTACTTGGATGCATGGAACTCAAAGACTCTTTCTTATGCGGGGAAGGTTGAGTTGATTACATCCGTTATGCAAGGTGTCCAAGCTTTTTGGATGGGCATTTTTCCCATTCCGAGGACTATCATTGATAGGTTACCTCCCTTTGTAGAATGTTTCTTTGGGGTAATAAACATGCAAAAGTGGCATGGAATGATGTTTGTTTACCTAAAAATGAGGGGGGTTTGGGGATTAGGGATGCTAAGGTATGAAATTATGCCTTGTTGTCCCGAACTCTTTGGAATATCCATGCCAAAAAAGACTCTTTATGGGTGAAATGGATGAATGAGGTCTATCTCCATGGGAGGGATGTGTGGACGTTTGCACCACACACAAAGGATTCTCGACTTATCAAGACTATTGGGACTGTCCGGGACTTGATCTTATCAAAGTTCCCTTCTCTAGGCGTGGCCGTGACTCATATGGGGAATTGGGTCCAAAATGGGAAACTTTCATCTTCAAAAGTATATGAATTACTTAGAATCAAAGGTACTATCCACCCTTGGATGTCCTTCATTTGGAAGAGTTATATACCCCCCAAATTCTCGTTCATTACTTGGCTTACCTTCCGTGGTAGGTTAGCCACGTATGATTGCTTGGGGTTTTTGGATGTAGTTAACGTATGCCAGTTTTGTAAGGGTGGCCCGGAAACGGTGTCACACCTATATTTTGATTGTACATTTACAGGACATGTTTGGAACTTGATCCGGGATTGGCTTGGACTACCTAGACGTATGACTACACTTTCGAGTGCAGTTAAATGGATAAAGAAGGAGCAGCATGGAGCAAATGTCAAAGCTAAAGCAGTGAGGCTATCTTTTTGCTACACCGTCTATTGGATTTGGCGCATGAGGAATAGGATCTGCTTTGAGAAAGTGAAGACTACTTCTGTAGATATGGTTAAGCATATCAAGTTTATGGTGTATAAGATTCTGTACTACATGTATCCAATTGATAGGATAACATTCTGATCTTTTGCTGTTTCGTCACCGTTTTGTGATGGCTAGCACATTTGTTAGCTAGATGTGAGAGTTTTTTATTTTTGGAGGTGACGGGGTATCCTTGCTTGGGATGACCTCTTTTTGTATATGATTGTACAGACGTACATAAACACTTTGGATATATATATATATATTTACAGTTTATCACTTGGTAAGGAAATGCCTGCGTGTCATCCCTGAACAAGTTCCTACAAGATATGAGAACAAGTTCATCACTTGACGATAACCGCCTTCTTGCCTGTGTGTCATCCCTGAAGAAGGGATAACCGCCTTGTTAGGCTTCAGTTGGCTAATACGGATTACAGAAGATTAGACTATTTTGAAATAAATTGTTAAAAGTGAAAAGGGGAAAGATTAAGATGAAAGAAAATAGATTGTCGGCCATAAATGAAATAGAAGGAGTAAAATGGCTCATACGGGTAATTTCCACTATAATTTATACACTAAAGATATGAGAGAATGTTTCGAGTATATATGCTAGAGTAGTAGAGTTTGATTATAGAAGAGTGGAGTTCTATTTAATTAATAGCCAGATATATAGTAACTTCATTGTTTAATCACGTTTTTATGAATAAGAAGTCAACAAATAATATGGAAAAACCTATGTTAAAAAGCTAAGGTAAACACGGCAAATAAATTAAAACGGATAAAGTAATATGTAGTATAACAAACGAAAGAGTGCTTCAAAAAATAGGACAACATGTTTCAAATTCGTTAATAGGACTAATTATTTATATTTGGGCAAAAATAGCCTTCTTAATTCCTGCTGCATCAATTCGCTGAGTGCGATCAATGTCGCTAGCACCGGACGGACGTCTCTGCTACATGCAAATGTAAGTTCCTTCTTCATCGTTTTCTTCTGCTCTTCCGTTAACTTCTTCTCAAGCTCCAATATTTTCTTCTTCTACAACTCTTATATTTTCTTCTTCTTTTGAATTTTCAAGATTTTATTAATACTGAGTAATTTATTTTAAAAGGTTCATATTATTATTCTCATCACTTCAATCTGAAAAATGATGTTTAATTGAACACTGATTTGTAATAATGTCACTTTTATGACATTACATTTGCTAAGGTGACAACTTCAAAGAAGAAAATGACATTTAATTTCCAAAAACGAAAAATGTCATTTTCATGACAATTTTGAAACAAAAATGACAATTACGGTTGTAAAAAATATGAATTTTTTAGATGCAAAATAATGCCAATTTTATGACAAAATTTCTAACATTTTTCAAGAATGTTTTTAGGTTAAATTTGTGAAATTTTTGTAAGAAATATGGGAAGAAAAAGAGAATGAAACTTTGGTAAGGAAATGCCATCTTTGTAATGTTAATGGCATAGAATTGACATTAGTTGTCAAACTGGCATAAAACATGGCATTCTAATTTTGTAATTTCTGAGTAATATTGTTACAAGTGACATTTTTCTCAAAACAGGACATTCTCAAGTTTGTAATTTCAGAGTAATATTGTCACAAAGTGACATTTTTCTCAGAACTAGTAATTATGGCATTCTCATATTTCTAGTTAATCAAAATCAGTAAATAAAAAATTTGTTGTTGGTTGAGACTCACCTCACGTTTAATCTAAATGGTCACAAGTGAGATTTTTTTATTAGAAAAGTAAAAGAATTAATAGAAATCAAAATTATTCTAAGAAGCAAACAAAGCGCCATGGAAATGATGAGAAGATAAGGATCGAACAGGAAGGAGAAGAAGGAAGGAGGAGGAGGGGGAGGAGGAGGGGGGGGGGAGGCGGAGGGGGAGGGGGCGGAGGAGGGGGAGGTGGAGGTGGAGGAGAGGGAGGGGGAGGAGGGGAGGAGAAGAAGAAGATGAGGGGGAGGAGGGGGAGGAGGAGAAGGAAGAAGGAGGAGGGGGAGGGGGAAGAAGATGAGGAGGAGGAAAATTGGAGAAGAAGGAAGAAGAAGAGGAAGAAAGAGGTGGAGGACTGCAATTCCATGACTAGGAGAGAAGTTGTAGATTAACGGGAATTGATTGGGAGAGGAGTCGGTTGGGTTTAATAGGATGGAGCCAAAATGTAATCTGGAGTCCTAATTAGGGATAATAAACTAAATGTCCTATTTAGAAATTTTAATAATATTTTGGTCCTATTTAAGACAATTCCTTAAAAAACGAAAGATAATAATATTTTCATCAACTGAATCTCTTCGGTTTACATTATTCAATTAATATTACGAGTAAGATTAGAGTAAGTAGACATGAAATAATGAATCTAGTACATTCTAATTTGAATCAAATTTTAACAAAAATATTTAGCACCCTAGCTAGGATTTTGATAAATAATTCATTTGTTCTTACATAATACGGGAGCTTTGCAAATGCTTTTCCTTTAAAAAACGTTTGTAAAGTGATTTTAGAAAAAGTGATTAATAATAAAAGTTGATAATGTTTGATAAAAAAGTGATTTTCAAAAGTAAAAGTAGGTAGTGATTAATAAAATATAGATTTTTGTGTAATAGAAAAAGTAAAAAGTAGTTTTCAGTCAAAAACTAAGAAACACTTTTTAAGTAGAAGTAGTCACTTAACACTAATTTTAGTTTTTTTAACCAAAAGCCGAGAAACGTTTTTTAAGCTGTTGCAAACGGGCATGTGATATCGTGTTTTATAAACATATCACTTCACAAATCACAAGTAATTATTAACCAATATCTACAAAAGAAGAAGATGTAATTAACCAATAAATAAAGATGGAATAAATGGTACGGAGAACTACGCAGTAAAATGAATAAGTTGTTCTTCTATCTGTATTTGACATTTGTTTGTGCGCCGGTAAACGTATTAAAAGCCAATTAAGTATGGTCAACTTAAATTAGGTCATACTTAAATAGATAAGAACATATTTACACAAATCATTAGAGAGTAGTTAAGCTACATTTCGTCCACGACAACATGGATTTATAAATAATACGGAGTAAATTTTACAATGATGACCCTGACCTTCATCAAGAATTGTTGTTCAGATATATACGGAGTATTTCCTTTTTGTTATATGTGAAAGATGTGATTAGTGGTAATAATTATCAGTGTTTGTAGAAATCAAGTGATTATTATTTCATCCAAAAAACAACAGGGAGTACCATTTCCAATATCATATCATTACACGTGATGTTCCTTTGAAGTGCAACATTAATTATTTGAGAGACCTGCAAAAGAATTGAGCTTGTTGCATTAATCTAAATATCCCTTTTTTCATCCTCCAAAAAAGGAATGACACTTCATCCGTGAGAGTTTCACGGATAGTTATTTGAGAGGATGTAAATTGAGGTTTAATCTCACACTAGTGCAAAGCTAATGCTAATAAAGTTTCCTATCAAGTCTTTGCTTGGAGTTGAACTCCGTGAGATCTCTCCCTCGTGAGACCCCTTTCCTACCATGTGAGCTTCACCCCAGATTTACACAGGGGTCATGTGAAACTCCCTCAATGAAATTTTGAACCTAAAATCTTCTATATGAGAGAGTGAATCGACCACCAGCTAAACTAAACCGTTTCCTCGTCAAATATCACATTATTGGATGATCACTTACAAACTAAATTTATTTGTAAAACATGTTCAAATGACTTAAACTTTTAAGTCTCATATTATTATAATCTTTTATTCTTTAACCTTTTTATATTTGATATAATTGTCCATACAAATTTATTCACTATTGATAGAGTATATGGGCGCGGACCCTTGGCCCACATACTCTTGGACATACAGACGACCCAATATCACGGCAACACCAGCAGACCTGACCAGAGAGCCCAACCCGGAAGGAAGAAACAAGTTCTCTGGCTCAATCATCACCTCAGATGATACACCTCAGAGGGGGTACCTTGGAAGAAGATCGTGAGGAGCACCATCCAAGGACTTCCATTGACATGAGCGGTGTACACCCATGCACCTCAACCCCGTCACCAGCATGGGTGTTTGTCATTTCCTTGGTGGATTAGAACACTTGTAAATAGCCCTTTGACGGCCCATTATTGTAATTGGACCTTCCAAGTCCAAGGTTTGGGAGCCCAACTCATATTCCTCCTATAAATACACCCTTTGAAGAGTTGAAGGGCACAAATCATTTATTGCAAAATTTTATTTCTCTATCAATTCTCCCTGCTCTCTAGAGTTATATCACTATGGTTACCGGGAAGCTATCAACTATAGTTTATATTCGTGTACATTTTCCAAATATAAGAAACCTATGTAACACCCATCCATAATGTATGATCACTTATTTAATTCCGTGTTGACTCGTTTGTTGAGATGTTTTCACTTTAAATTGATTTCAATCTAATTACACCATATTGGATCATACTTTATTATACATAAACGGATCAAACACAATATGTTAATAAAAAGCATAACAAACAAAGTCACGCATATATAATAGTAAAATATACTAAATACGTAGTACTTCGTATAATATAATATACGGGACTAATTAAACATACTCATGTTCTTATTTTATATAAAGGTTGTCCATTGATTCATTTTCTTTTTTGACTAAAAGATTTTTTATTAATGGTAAATAACTTATAATAACTCATTCTACTTTCTTTTCAGATAAATGTATACATGCTCTATAGTTTCAAGTTTTGTGTTTCGTTGTTTCACAATAGTTGATTGATACATATGTTAAATGAATAACTGATAGCTTAAATGAAAAGCATATTTCTTTGCAACAAAACGTTGTGCAAAAATAGACAAAAGTAACTACTCCGTAATTGTTTGGAAAATGGTGTTCACCTGCACTAGTAAAAAATTGTCTTATAGTGACACTTCATTAGTGACACTTTCTGATAAAGTGTCACTATTAGACGACATATAGTATTACCAACGCATAAGTGTCATACATAAATGACACAAAAACATCAAAAAATAATAGTGACACTAAATAAAAAAAGTATTGAATTTTAACCTTAACTAATATTCAATTTCATTTCCCTCCCAAAAATATACTTCCCGCCATCTATTTTTAGTAACTCTAGAAAATTCTAGGCCTGGGATTTTAAAAGCGGGAACCGAAAAAATAATCAGAACCGGACCGAAAATTCTGTCCCGGTTCGGTTCGGTTCTTATTTATGTGGTCAAAAAAGTTATCGGTTCCTGTGCGATAGTAATGGGCGACTGAGTTTGAATGTCTGTAGCGGAAGTTAATCGTGAGGGAGTTGGAGATGCGTAGCACGTTGATGGATGCCACCAGACCTAGAATTTGATGAGGTACTGTTTTCAACCCTTGAATCATCTTAACACTGATTTCTGAGTCTGTATAAACCTGGAATGAAGAGTAACCCCTGTTGATTGTTTCCTTGATCGATTTGTGTAAGGCCTATAATTCTGCTTGTAGAGGATTGGTCGTCGGAAAGGGAAAAGACAGTGCTTGCAGATGAGATATCCGTTGCTGTTTCTAAGGATAGCACCCCCAGCCCCTTTGGAATTCCTGAAAGCAGCATCTGTGTTTAGAATTAGTCCTTGAGGTAAGTTATCTTTCCACCTTATCTTTTGATTGGTTGGGGTTTGCTCTGTCAGTAGTGGAATTAGGCCGTCTATATGTAGCTCTGCATCGAATTGAAACCGTCTTTTATGGTGATTGCTAAAAATCCAATTTCTTGCCAGAGGTAATACGGTGGTGCTCTTTGCAATGGCGCTCTTCACCCCAGGGATATTCTTATATATTCCTGGAGGCATCAGGTGATTCATGTTTTAATGAATGAAAAGTTTTGTGTAGATTGTTTTTAGTTTTGTGTTGTCTATAATGTGTTCGGATAATAAATGTTGCAATAAGATTTTTTATGAATATTGCTTCAAATAAAAAGGCAGTCTGTTAGCCCTATGAAAAGAAGATCTAGTTAATCTTTTGTATTGTCTTGGACTCTTGGTTAGAATACTCTCATTTACCTTCTAAATATGACCTGCTTAATTTTTTTTGTAACAAGAGAAGTCTGCTTGTAGTTGTATTTACTTAGTTATGCTTATGAATGATATATGCCTTCATTAACAAAGCTTTTTTGTTATTTTAAGCTCCCAACATATAAATTGATAATTGTAAAGGCGAATGCATGCTTGCACATTGAAACAATGGAGCTATACCAAAATTCAGCTTTAGACAAACTGCCATCTGCTACTTGCCATGGCCTGCCAGGTAAGTTTATTTTTTATTTTTTTTTCAGATTTTCGGCATGCAAGCAGGAGGATGCTAGTTTACTTGTTTAGTTATGTGGTGTTTTGTAAATTTCGTTTATTTGATTATTTAGATTTTGACCTACAGTGTGCAGCCTACTGTTTTTTTAACTCCATTCTTTGCATAGTTCTTTAATCGTTCTATTGTTTAAGTTAAAGTTTACTTGTTTATTGAAAAGTTGGTTCTTTTAGTACAAATTATTAATGAGTGAATAAGTGATAACTAAAATTGATGGTCTCTTAGATTTTTACTTAGTGACTGTAGTTTTATAGTTGTAACTATGATGTGATTTTATAATTTTTAGGTTATACATATGTCTATGTATCAATTCATAACCCGGGGTGGTGGGCCTTTGAAACAATCTAATGAAGAAAGTAATATGCAAGAATATACTAAGAAAATTTAATTCAAGCATTTTCAGGATATAGGTGAGAATTACAAGTTTATTGTGCTCAAATTTCCCTGTTAAAGACAGTGAAGAAATCCTTCACATCTCCTCTTCGCTCGAATTCTGGTGTTCTTAATTACCCGAAATAATGTTACTAGTTTACTCTATCTATTGATTAGTTTTACTTCAAAAGATCATATCATTTATTCATTTCTTGTTCAATTAGTGTAGAATAATCTCTTTCTGGTGTAAGTATTAATGTTGTATGGGTTTTTGTGCAGAGATTGCTTAGTTTTTTTGTAATAATTATGGAGTTTTATCAAAGTTGATAATTTTTTTAATAATTATGCAGCATTATTAAAGTTGATAATAAAAAATTATATAGTTTTGCATTTTGAATTATGTTATAGAGTAGCTCCTTTGGTTTGTAACATTTTCACTGTAATAAACTTATATAGTAGCATCACAAGAAGGTGGAGCGGACATATGAGACTCGTACTAAGGTTGAGTTTCTGTCTTTTAATTTTCCATTGTTCATAGATATTCTATTTGCACCCGAACTTAATTTTGCATTTATCATTAACTGTCAATACTGTGGGTGAGTTTCCTAAATATTCTCAATGCCTCGATGGATTAGACTTCAGATGGCAGGGGGACCTAGCTTTTTCAAAGGCCAACTGTTATCATCATTCAGCTCCCTATTTTCACTGCATGTCCTTATAGTAGTCATTTTATTTCAATTGAGATTTGATTATGCATACGAGTTTGAGTTAGTTCTGGTCTAACCGCGCTAGCCATTAGGAATACTTCTACTAGTGTGTGTTTTGTTGTTTGGACTAATGCTTGAAGGGGTTGTACACTTCAACATGATTTTAGGTGATCTCTTTTTGTAATACCAGATTACCTACTTTACTTTTTGAATACCTCCTTTAATTTGACTAATCTTTCTTCCATCACGCAGATGCTGGATTATTACAATTATTTACCTTGGTGCTATGTACACAACATGTGTACATGAACACAACTGGTGCAACGATACAACTACACAAGCTGTCACCTTTTGCTGTAAAGGCCATAAAATTAACGATTGTTTTCCCAATGTGTTATTTGGTTCTCTTACACACACTCTCTCTCCAATATGTTATTTGGTTGTTCTCTTACACTTTCTATCTCTCTCATGCATTGTACTTTTTTTACTAAATTCTCTATTATCACAGGTGATAAGTGATCTTTTTTTAATACTTCTTCAATCATGCATTTTGTTATTGTTATCACAGGTGACAAGCTGATGTGAATGGAAAAAGGGAGCACGTGTTGTTGATTACTTCCATAAGAATGCTGTTGTCGGGGCTTGGCACTTAAAGATTGTTTTATGTCCTATAAACCGTGCTTTATCTCAATTCTAGCTATAATTGTAACTTGTGTTTTGTTTTTTGAGTTGTACTTAATTTACATTTATGATTTCCGGGGTATGCCCCTATGAATCATGTACATTCATATGAAATCTTGAGTATAAATAAAATGTTTGAGATTTTGTTTAATGTTAATATTTTGTTTTATTTGTATTAATATACATACTAACATAAAATATATATAAATATATATACTAATGAATCATGTACATTGACACTTTTTTAGTGTCACAAAAACTTTTAGTGACACTAATTTGGTGTCACTGTAAGGCCTTTTTCTAGTAGTATGTATATATCACTAAAAACATGATGTATCGGTATCACAAAATTCCTTGTTACATATATATCACAGCTCTCTATGATGTTTATATGTCATAATTTTGTGACATAGAAGTGACTTGTTAACGGTGACACTAAATTTAGCGTCACTAGCCCCACTTTTCGGTGACACTTTCAGAGTGTCACTAAATCGTTTAGTGACGCTGGTTTAATGTCACTATAAGCCATTTTTTTTATTAGTGCTATAAATATATGTAATATACTAATACTATGAATATCAGTATTATTGTAAGAGATTAAAGCGTATGTACAAATAATTCACTTAATTAGACCATAAATGTTAAATAACAATATTTTAAGAATCGCAATAAACTTAGTATCAAACAATAATTTTCTAGAATTAAGAATCAAGTACCAAACAAAATATTATACATTTATACGTAATGATTAATAAATAAAATACTAAGGGCCTGTTTGATTTGTTCAATTTTAAATCAAGTAAAAGGTGAAACTGAAACCGAAACCAAACACTAATGGCCTGTTTACTAACAAAGATATTTTCCAGTTTTCCAGAAAATTGGAAAACAAGAAAACAGAAAACGTGAAACGTGTTTACCAAAGAAAATTGCTGGAAAACTGGGGAAAACGCGTTTACCAAACCGTTTTCCAAAACGAAAAAAATGAGACATGTCTCTCTTTTCCTTAATGATTTCGAGAAATGACTTTTATTAGTATTGCAAATTTGGAAAACGCGGATGCTACAGGCCGCTGCAATGAATTTGCATACTTACACCTAGTGGTGGGTCCGGTCCCGCTTCGATGTCGATTCCATTCTAGTACCTCCATCCTCTTATCTTACCCCTTACCCCTACCCTACCCACCCAACCCCCACCCCGCATACCCCCTTTTCCCTACAATGACCCTACCCCCCGCCCCTACGAAATGTCCCCACCTCGGTCCCACCCCGATCCACCCTACCCCACCGCCACCCCCCTACCACCTCAACCCCACCCCGACCCACCCTACCCTACCCACACCTTGTATATTACCCCTTACCCTTACATTACCCCTTCCCACATGCCCCCTACCTCGGCCCCACCCTACCCCTTCACCTACCTCGGCCCCACCCTACCGCCATCCTATCCCAACTCCCTACCCTACCCCTACATTACCCCAACCCAAAACCTACTCACTACCCCCACCCTTACCCCTTACCACCACCCTAACCCACCCACTACCCCACCCAACCTCATACCCCTAGACCTTACCACCCCACCCCCGACCATACCCCTTACCCCCACCCCCACCCATACCTTCCTTCCCTACCCGACCCCTACGAGTAGGATTGGGTGGGTATGAAGGGTTGTAGGGAAGTATGGGTAGAGTGTAAGATTGTGGTAAGGGTAAGGGTAGGGGTCAAGGGTGTGGAATTGGGTGTAGGGTGTAGGGTGGGGTACGAGGTATAGGGGCAGGGTAGGGGTTAGGAGTATGAGTACACGTACGAGGTGATCGACCCCACATATTATATTACTCCCTCCGTCCCAATTTGATTTGCAAAGTTTCCTATTTTGGTTGTCCCAAAATGGTTTTCCACTTTCTATTTTAGGTATGTAAATAAGAATAAAATGACAAATTTACCCTTACTTTTACTTTTTTCCCATTAACTTAAAGTCATATACTTTTAGAAAGATGGGCCAAAGTGTAAAAAGCAAGCATCATTTATTGTCATTTCTTAATCTTTGTGCCGGTCAAAGTTTGCAATTCAATTCGGGACGGAGGGAGTATATATTCGTGTTCATGAATGTTTGTGTGTCTATATATGTATAGAGTTATTTTGGACATTTTAATGTTAAACGGTGTTTTAAACTTTTTTGAAGTAAACATGATCTTATAAATGTTTATTTTATGCGTCGCTTATTAACGTGAGTCTTAATAAGCATCATTTAGTAACCCGTGAAGTAAACGTGTCAGTCTTCTGGATGATCACAGAAGTGGGTGAAAAAATTGATGAAATTGTTTTCAGATTTGAAAATGAAAAACTAGAAAATAGAAACAGAAAACTGGAGATAGAAAAACTGAAAAATAAAAACAGAAAGTTGGAGAACGAAAAACAGAAGGAGAAAACTTGAAAATATCTCTATTAGTAACAATCCAGTTTTTTGAATTTTATTTTCGTTTTCTTACTATTTGATTTATTTTTCGTGCGGTCCGAATTTTGTCGATTCTTAATTGGTTTCACTAACCCACCTCGAATTGAAAGTTGGAATACTATTTTCCAAACATATCCATACTATGAGCCCGTTTGGTGACCTCTTTTTCGGCTTATCAATCTTATCAGTCAATTTTTTCACCAAATACGTAATTTTTGATTTTGCGCGTTGAATTATGTAATAAGCAAAAAAAAGGTTGAAGTTACTTTTCTGGCTGTATTGGATGAAGTTACTGTAGTGGATCATTTTAGCTATTTTTTCATATAATTTTTTATTTTATTTATTAATAACAAATATTTTTAAATTACAATTTTTTTATGAATCAACATAATCAACCAATACAGCAACTTCAGCTAGAATTTCATAAATTTCAGTAGAATCAACCAATTTAGCCAATTTTAGTGTTACCAGAAGAGCTTTATATATTCATGTGGTGATAACATTCTTAGATGTTAAGATGAACCCCTTGCCAACTTAAAAAAAAATTGTCACTTTTTTTTTACAAATTTTCCTAAATAAAGTTTCATTTTCCTACGAGTATTTAGTAAATAAGTTTCTGTCAATTTACTTTACTCCTCTTAAATAATACAAGTAATAATGTAATGCAACATATTGTATTCTATACTAGTCTCTCCGGTCCTAAATAAAGTTCACACTTTCCTTTTTGGGTTGATCCAAAATAAAGTTCACACTTCTTCTACCTTTCTTATTTGGCAAATTATCTACATTAAAACAGTGCAAAACAGTGTCAAACAGTGTCACAACAGTGTACTCTACAGTAAAATCAAATTTATTTTTTTAATTTTTGTGAAGTCAAACACTGAACTTTATTTAGGACCGGATGGAGTAAAATTTAGGAAGTTAACAAAAAAATCTATTTTTAATTTTTCATAATATGTATGCAATTAAATCACAATCTTTGTATAGATGAGTTGGTAGTAATGAATTTAACCATAATTTATTAATAAAATCATATTTTTATTTATAATAAAAACATAAAAATAAAAAAAATATTTTAATTTATTCATAAAAAATAGAAGAAAAAATGGAATGCATATCCTACCATATAATTTTGGGATAAGAAAGGAGTAAAAGCGTAAAACTATTTCCCCATTATTTGCGCCAACAAAATAAAGTCTTTGTCTCGGACTTTTAAATGCCGTTGTCCCTCTGTTTATCCACCCCCACCATTCTGTGTACCTTTAACAACTTCTTTCATCTTCTTCTCCTCAGACTTTGTCGCGTCTGATTCCAAGCACCTCTCCACTTTGGCTTCATTCTCGAAAAATGGATTCAATCATGGACAGAAATCCCAACGATTCTCTCTCCCTCTCCAGAAGATACTTTAACTGGAGAGAGAAACCCGAAGACGACGAGAGAAGGCTCGCCGAGCTCGATTTGGCCGTACCCAGACGAAAACCACCGCGGACGGCGGTTTCCAAGATCCGCTCCGTCCTGAGCTTCGGCTCCAAGAGGCGATCCGGGAATCTGGGCACCCGGGTCGTCGGGACTCTGTTCGGGCACCGTCGCGGGCACGTGCTTTTCGCGTTCCAGGACGACCCGAAGCTCAGCCCGGCGTTTCTCGTCGAGCTGGCGATGCCGACCAGCGTTCTGGTCCGGGAAATGGCGTCCGGGGCGGTCCGGGTCGCGCTGGAGTGCGAGAAGGAAGCCGGGAAGAAACCGGGTCGGATTCTCGACGAACCGGTTTGGAGAACGTACTGCAACGCCCGGAAGTACGGATTCGCCGTGAAAAGAGAATGCGGGCCGGACGAGTGGAAGGTTTTGAATGCCATCGGACCGGTGTCGATGGGCGCCGGCGTGTTGCCGGGGAAGGACGGCGACGGAATGCGGCCGGAAGGCGAGATGACGTACATGAGGGCCACTTTCGAGAGAGTTGTGGGGTCCAAAGACTCTGAAGCTTTCTACATGATGAATCCAGATAGCCATGGAGGTCCTGAGTTTTGCATCTACTTACTCAGGGTTTAGCCCTACTTTAGCTTAATTGATTAATTAATTGTATTTATTGATATATTAATCCTAAATTAGTTTTTTTGTGGTAAAATCCAAATTAGCTGTTAAATGCCCATTTTGTGAAACTATATTTCAGCTTAATATCTTATTAGTTGGATTTTTTTGACAATCCTGAACAGCTTAATCATGTTGAATGTGCAGTCTCAATTGTTTTCCAGCTAATGATCACTTCTCCCACCTTTTTATTCATATTTACATTATCTTCTTTTTCTTGGTTAAGATGAACTTATTTTCCAGCTAAAGCGTTCAACGTTCAATCTTTGTTTGTCGCCCCTAACAAATTTGATGATTATAACATCTTTATCATTTTTTTTTTGACTAATAATAACTTGATCACCGAAAAGTGCAATTCTATTATAATATTTAATCAAAAATGATGTTTGTACACACTCTTATACACATTTTTGTACACACCTATGTCTGTTAAAGCTTTTTTTTTGTCTGTGAACATCGATTCACAGACAATGTTTTGCACAAACAAAATATTGTTTGTGAACCGGATTCACAGACAAAAAAAAAGCTTCACAAACATGGTGTGTATAAGATGTGTACAAGGGTGTGTACATCAAGAATGGTTGCGGAGGGAGTACTATGTATAAACATATACTACATCCGTCTCATTTTAGGTGTTTTCATTTGAAGTTGACCCAATTATTAATAAAGTATTTTAAAAAATAAAAGTTGTAGTTGATATTTGAGTATAATAAAGTGAAATGTTGTGAATCACATATTTCTTTAAATAAAATTAAAATGTTAGACTTATTTTGGGATAACCCAAAAAGAAAAAGTAAGACAAGTAAAATGAGACCGAAAAAGTAGTTTTTTTTATTCCAAAAAATGTAATCTCCATAATATCGGTCCAATTTCTCAAGTTTCCAGACTTGATTAAAGTGAATAAAAATAAAATTTTCATGTTTTCCTCACTTGCATCTAGTTTGTCAAATTTAATTGGCAAATTGATTAATAAAATAAAAACGTGCTGATTGAAGTATGCAAAAAGAGATAAAGATAGAGATTTCTCAACCTAGGAGCAAAACATAGAAATATGTCAAAATGTGAAGAAAATTTCACCCACTACACTAACGAAAAAAATTTCGCCCCCCTTGACTCGAAATTCTGGATACATCTCTGCTCCGATTTCACGGAACAAGAGCGGATTCGCAGGGTTGTTACTTGTTAGCAACGTGAACTGCAGTAGCGGCTAACTCAAGTATATAGTATAGCCTAGCTTCAAGAAAAACATATGAACTAGATCATAAGCATTCTATACTGCAAAAACCCTCATTCAAAGAACTTTAGAGTTTGTTTGGGAATTGAATTTTGGAGGGGAGGGGAAGACACATGAAGGTTATTGATCCTCATTTTTGTGTTTGGAAGTTTAGAAAATTGGGAGGAAATGCTTTGGAGGTGTTTTGTAACCCTTGCAAACCCTTCAAAAGCTGCTATTTTTAGTTCCTCCAAATTGGTAGGTTTTAAATGTTAAGCAATTCGATCATCAACGGGGGATTAGAACTCAGGTCACCATCATTATGCTCCACAGTCCGCATAAAATAGGATAAAATAATTAAAATACCTTAAACTTTGAAGTGGTGTGAGATAAACATCACAAGCTTTCATATGTAATTTAAATACCCCAAACTTTATATAAAAGGTTATTTTAACACCATGATCATGTATTATTTCTTTCAAAATTGTAAATTTATGGTGTTAATTGCATAGTTTAAAACAAAAAATTGAAAACGTTAAAATTGTCGGCGTCAGTGTAGGCCAAATCTTTAGCGGTAGAGGCCGGATCTTTAGCGCCGGCGGCCAACGTGGCTAGATCTGGTCAGATGTACGGTGGACGGTGGTGGTTCATGGCAAGATGTGCAATATCAGTGACCAGATCGTTGATGCCCAGATCTGACCAGATGTACGGAGGCGGCAGCCAGATGTGTAGCGCTGGCTGCCAGCGATCAATAACGATGTTCAGCTGCATTAAGTTTTGTCAAGCTTCAAAGGGTACTTTCGTACTCCTGTCCAACTACAAATAATAATTTTTATTTAGAATACTTTTAAACTTTGCACATACTTTGACAATTAAATATTTATTTATTACCATTTAAATAAATCTCCTTGGACGATTTTGTTGAGTTTAACCTTTTTTTTTCTAATCTGGTGAAGGATCCAAATGCAAAAATGGCAAATTATTATGTTTAGTTAATGAGGATATTAGGTAACGTAATATTAAGATATAATGGGATGAGTGGTTAAAAAGGATGATGGATGATTGAAAAGGATGTGTACCAAAACACACCGAATTAAGGAGTGCACGGTAGAAGCACCCTTTATTTTAATGCCATGTTTTACCATAAAAACGCCACTTTGGCAAATAATTAATACCACTTTTATGGCACAATTTCATCAACATGGCAATATCAACTTTGGTTTTCTCCTTTACTATTTCTTCTCTTTTTTTATATTTTGATTTTAAGTTTCTATCGATTTTATCATAAAATGCCATTATATTACACAAAAATACAATCTTTTTTATATGGAATGCCATTTTGTGTATTTGAAGAATTGAAGATAACATTTTTTGCATTTGAAAATACCATGTATTCAGCTCTGTGAATGCCATCTCATGTTTTTTTTTATCAACATGGCAATCTTGTGGGAGGAGACAACTAAATCATTGGAGATAGTAGTGCATCAAAAGGAGGTGGAAGTTGTGGTGGATAGCACTCCGCCACCGCCATATGAACACTCGCCAGAGGGCGGTGGCGGATCTTGGGAGGTGACAGCGGCGGCTCCATAGAGGCCGTGGAGTTGTCGAAGGACTGCCACATGGTTGTTCTAGAACTAGAAGATAGTGTCGGCAGAATCGCGAAAAAGCAGTGGCGGAGAACTCGCTAGACGGCAGTGGCGGCAAACTTGATGGTTGGCGGTGGCGAAGACTCAATGGGCAGCTGCTTAATAATAAGATGACAGGCGTGCTAGGGTTTTGTTTGTTTGTAACTTGTTTTTATATTTTTTAATTGTAAATAAATCTCGAACTTCATTAAGGGTGTTTTAGTCAAGTCATTATATTTTTACTCCTTTTTTTATCGTCAACTAACCTTCTTTCATATCATAAGTGTTAGGATCATTACATCAATCAAATAAAAAACAAAACTGACATCAACTAAAATCCAACAACTACGACTGTAAACCCTATGATCAGACTTAGAGACGGTCACCCCTAAAAGAGCAACGCGAATCGCTAACCATGTAGCGGGCTTGACACAACCATCGTCCTTGTTCTCATAGATCCAAACATACTCAATGACATAAAAAAAACTGAATTCCCAAACAAACTGACAAACCTAACAACATAGACGATAACAAGAAGCCAAATGACAGAATAAAAATAACTAATAGGAAAACTTCCATGGACTCTAACACCTCGTACAACCCACAGCGGTGGTTCAGGAGGAGGTCGTATTCTTGGTACCACTCTGATTGATCCTCCACTGTCAATCGTCATCTGGCTTGCTCGAAATCCGTGCACCTCTCCTCGTCCCGAGCTCGTAGCAAATCCACCGCTAGCGGTCGTCTTCATCGCTGCCATGCCCTTGCTACCATGTTCATGAAGAAATCGATCGTCGAACTATGACTTCGATGTCGTCAACCTTGGACACGGATTCTTGTCAATCTGCCTCAAATCCAATCCCAACGTCGGACACAAGTGAAGGGGATTCACCGGCCGGAAGAACCAAACCTTAGATCTGTTAAGGAAAAACCAAACCATAGACCTGCTAGGGAGAGACCGCGGCGCTTTTTCAATGACTAGGCTTATCGCATTACTCCAATTACACATTGAACTGCTATTTAGGCACATATTCAATGTTTTACTCCTATTAGGGTAATTAACCCTTGTACTTTTTATTTGCAAAAAGCCTTTGAAATTTAAGACATTGAAAACGGTCAACATACGACCTAAAGTTTCATAGATTTTGATTCTTTTTATTAATTCAGTGTTGTCCATTCAATGACCGTTGCAATGAATAATGGTCAATGACCCGACGGTTTCTGTCCAGTTCAGTCAATGACTCAGCGATCCAGTCCATTCAACGAATCGGCGGTCCCTGTCCAATCCAACCGACAACCTGATGATCCTTATCCGGTTCAATCAAAGACCCAACAGTACTTGTCCAATTTGGTCGATGGCCAGGCAGTCCTGGTCCACTATAGTCAACGATCGGACAGTCCCGGTTTGGTCTGGTCCGGTCAACGTCCCGACGGTCCTTGACCGGTCCAGTCCGGTCAACGACCCGTTGGTCCTTGACCGGTCCAGTCCGGTCAACGACCCGTTGGTCCTTGACCGGTCCAGTCCGGTCAACGACCCGTTGGTCCTTGATCGGTCCAGTCCGGTCAACGACCCGACGGTCCGTGTTCGGTCTGGTCAATGCCCCGACGTTCCTTGTCCAGTCCGATCAACAGTCCAACGTTCCTTGTCCAATCCAGTCAACGACCCGACGTTCCCTATCTGGTCTGGTTAATGACCCAGCGATTCCTGTCTGATCTGATCGACGACTGGGCGGTCCATCCGTCTAGGGTAGGTCCAGCCGTCCAGTAAACATCTCGGTGATCCCAGTCCGGTCCGGTAGACAACCCGACGATACGGTTTCTATTTTTTTAAAGTGAAGAGTTTCAATAGAGTCATTAGGTCGCCAACCAAAACCAATAGAGAAAAGGAAAAAGAATTAGTCAAACTAGCCATTGGGACCGATCGCTCTCAGTCCCAACTTTCCTATACCCATCACTGGGTACCGACTTTTGCCTGTACTAGGTTTGGTTTTGAATCGGGACAATACTTTCGATCTTTTGGTAGGTCACAGAACCGGGCGAAAAAAATGATGAACATGTTTACGATTTGAAAATGGAAAACTGGAAAATGAAAACATAAAGTTGGAGATAGAAAAACTGGAAAATTAAAACAAAAGATTGGAGAATGGAAAATAGAAAAGAAAAGTGGAAAATGTCTCTGTTAGTAAATGAGCTCTTATTATTTCATTTCTTATTAGCTTGATTTTGTTGTCACTTAAGGTTATAAACTGAACTCTTGTATGTTCAATATAATTTGTCTATATATGTATATCAAAATTACTTTTAGATAGTTTAGCACAAGTAATTTGGCGCCATTTATGATGGCCAGGCAGTCCTGGTCCACTATAGTCAACGATCGGACAGTCCCGGTTCGGTCCGGTCCGGTCAACGACCCGACGGTCCTTGACCGGTCCAGTCCGGTCAATGACCCGTTGGTCCTTGAGAGGTCCAGTCCAGACAACGACCCGTTGGTCCTTGATCGGTCCAGTCCGGTCAACGACCCGGCGGTCCGTGTTCGGTCTGGTCAATGCCCCAACATTCCTTGTCCAGTCCGATCAACAGTCCAACGTTCCTTGTCCAATCCAGTCAACGACCCGACGTTCCCTATCTGGTCTGGTTAATGACCCAACGATTCCTGTCTGATCTGATCGACGACTGGGCGGTCCATCCGTCTAGGGTCGGTCCAGCCGTCCAGTAAACATCTCGGTGATCCCAGTCCGGTCCGGTAGACAACCCGACGGTACGGTTTCTATTTTTTTAAAGTGAAGAGTTTCAATAGAGTCATTAGGTCGCCAACCAAAACCAATAGAGAAAAGGAAAAAGAATTAGTCAAACTAGCCATTGGGACCGATCGCTCTCAGTCCCAACTTTCCTATACCCATCACTGGGTACCGACTTTTGCCTGTACTAGGTTTGGTTTTGAATCGGGACAATACTTTCGGTCTTTTGGTAGGTCACAGAACCGGGCGAAAAAAATGATGAACATGTTTACGATTTGAAAATGGAAAACTGGAAAATGAAAACATAAAGTTGGAGATAGAAAAACTGGAAAATTAAAACAAAAGATTGGAGAATGGAAAATAGAAAAGAAAAGTGGAAAATGTCTCTGTTAGTAAATGAGCTCTTATTGTTTCATTTCTTATTAGCTTGATTTTGTTGTCACTTAAGCTTATAAACTGAACTCTTGTATGTTCAATATAATTTGTCTATATATGTATATCAAAATTACTTTTAGATAGTTTAGCACAAGTCATTTGGCGCCATTTGTGAAAGAAAATTGTTTTTAATGGAAGGTACAAACAACAACATGATGACCGAATTCCACAAGCACTTGGAGGTTGTGATGGAAGTGATGAGGCGTGAAGGGACACAAAGAATCACTTGCATCCAACGAGAAAATGCTCCACTGAGGGTAATCGGTGGATTCTATGGCCTCAAACTCCAGAGTCCCTTGGAGAGGTAACACAATAACAACAACAAGATTGGGCCTTAATTCCATCACTATCGTGACAGATCAAGCAACTGACGTCACCGAACCAATCCCACTAAACCTGGGTTTGTCATCCTTCAACCAGCCGGAGTCTCTAGTGATCTCACAGGTTATTCTATACACTTCATATTTCCCATCACTACACCCACTTCAACCATAAATCAATGTTATTTCCCGATCTCTTTGCGAAATGCGACCTGGGATTGGACCTTCCAAATTACAATCCATAGCCCAAAGCTTTTCGACACCAAACTTCATATCATCAGTATCCCAACCTTTTATCCCACAAACTGCTACAAAAAACCAAAGGAATCTTGAACCTTACATCCCACCATTATTTGTTGGTCAAAATCATAGGAATCATGAACTCGTCGTCTCGCAGAGCACCGCTCAAAGGAGAAGGAATTGAGAACCTTTCGTCTTGCTTGCTAGGACCCAAAACTAGTGAGAGCAGGAAGTGATCACCATTCCTTCTCTGACTCGTCAAGAGTATACCCATATGACTGCTCTTACAATTACTATGACTTGTCCATCGATCACCAACATGACAATTTCAATAACGCTGATGTTTGCTCGTGCAGGATAAGATCAACATGATATCGGGGTGCCATCACCATTGGATGTAACCTCTAAGACTTGCTATGCCGAGTAACCTTTCAACGGTTATATCTCTAACATCGAGATCCCGAGAAATTTTGTTGTCCCGTCAATGAAAGTTTTCGATGGAACCTCTAACCTAGGGGAGCATGTGGCATAGTATAAGTGAGTTTGTTGGTCGTATCCGCTAAGACGGAACATAGGGACGCTTTTGTGTGCCAATCCTTTGGAGTGACGCTGACAAGACCGGCCCAGACATGGTTCGTCAATCTGTCAAATGGATGAATCAGTTCATTTACCGAGCTTGTTAACCTCTTCAATCAACAATTTGCGAATCAGCAACAATGACATCTCAATTACGGGATTCACTCAACAAGTCAACACAACCTTTTTAATATAAGGTGTATAAGTTTAAGGAACACCTAAAAGTGTTACTTTTATTATTTAAGTCATATGTAATGGGAGCATATCAGTGAGAAGTGTGTCTTTTATTGAAAGTTGCAGAGTAATTCAAAAACTATAAAAGTTATACATTTGGCTTTATAAGTTAAGTTTAATGAATTACGTAGTAATAGTTAATTAGAAAAAGAGACTTGAATGCATTTATTACTCCATATTACCTACAAGTCCCGCAAGCAGCTGAGTTCACGTACAAAGGAGATGTCCGGAGTTCAAATCAATGCAATGATATGGGATAGAACCTCACTTTCTTTTCATCGGTTCTGAGGAGTCTTCAGGGATTTAAAGTCATCTTTTTTAGAACAGAGCACCGATGTCCGAGGTTAGTAAAAGGAAGCAAGATAAATAAATACGGCACATATCGTTATATTGATAATTGATTATGTTATTATGTACCAAAAAAGTTCATTATATATCAAATGAATTACAATTTAAATGAATTCTACCATGCATGGATTGATTAGCTAGTATAAACTGATAGTAACTTAACTTACTAAGGACGTGATTACTTCACTGCTAAAGTCACAGTTAGGTTAGTAAGACAGATGAAGTAAATACGCAAGCTACTTAAAAAGCTGCTTACTAACTGAAAGATGCGCTTAAAGCCGCTTACTAAGTATATCACCCCCATGTATTATTAATTAAACGGCCATTTAAGCTTTTTGAGTTTCCGAATTTACCCTTACTCCTTGCCCTTACCCTATTGATATCCCTACTCCACCCTACCTTACCTTATCCTGACCCGCCTCGACCCCAACCCCTACACATCCTTTTACCCCGTACCCCCGATCGACCATACCCCTCACCCATTCCCACCCCTACCCCTGACCCTACCCCTTTATTCCTATCCGCCCCTACCTCGACCCCACCCCCGACCATACCCCCACCCTTACCCTACCCATTTACCCCCTACCACCTGCTCCTACCTCAACCCTACCCCTACCCTCCCCACCCCTAGCCCACACCACCTTACCCCCGACCATAACCCCTCACCCCACCCCCACCTGTACCCCTTACCCTACCCCGACCCTACCTCTTTACCCCTATCACCCCTTACCTTGACCCCACCATGACCCGACCCTTACCCCTACCTTACCTCGACCATACCCCACCCCACCCACCCCCGTACCCCCTTACCCCATACCATCTGCCCCTACCTCAACCCCACCTCGACCCTGACCCCACCCCACCCCGTCCTACCCTCTACCCCAAGCTACCCTCGACCATACCCCTACCCCTAACTCGACACACCCCTTTTATCCATACGTCGACCCCGTACCCCTACCACCCCTAACCCCTTAACCTTAGTACCTTACCTATCCCTAACCCCCTACCATGGCCTATACACTACCCTATCCCTACCTACCCCTCACCCCTAGTAGAACCCGTACGCTATCCCTATCCTTACCCAGACCCTTAATGGGTGGGGGTAGTGGTACGAACTTACTGGTCAAGGTAGGGGGTAGGGGTAAGGGTATGACTATGAGGTAGGGGGTTAGGGGGGGTATGGGGTACATGGGTCGGAGATACGAGTAAGGTAGGGGTTATGGGTATGGGGGTTATATGGGAGTAAGGTAGAGGGTAAGGTCGTGGTAGGGGTAGGGGTAGGGAAGGGGAAGGGGTGTAGGGTAGGGGTGGTACATGTATAGGGCTGGTTAGGGGTACCTTATGGGTACGCGTATGAGGTGACCCCCACGTATTATACTCCCTCCGTCCCGCAAAGAATTTCTTAGTTTGACCTACACACATTTATGTAAGGTAGAGATTTGTTTTGACTTTCCAAGTATACCCTTACATTATGTCAAATCAAACAAAAAATGGGTAAAAAATAAGGGTAGTTGTGACTTTTTTGTTAAAAGTGGTTTCCTTTTATAGAAATGATAATTTATTTTTGGGACATCCATAAAAGAAAAGTGAGAACTTCTTTGCGGGACGAAGGTAGTATTATATACTTGTGTTCATGAATGTTTATGTGTCTATATAATTATAGAGTTATTTTGGATATTTTAATGTTAAACAGTGTTTTAAATATTTTGAAGAAAAAATGAGCTTAATACATTACTTATTTTATGCGCAGCTTATTAACACGAGTGTTAATAAGTGTCATTTGGTAACCCATGAAGTAAACAAAAAAAAGGCAAACACCATGAGTGGGCAGTTCAGCAGTTGGGCACCTGTTAATTAATGGTGATCAAAATCATGATTCCGACGGTCGTATTCACAGTTTCAGTCTCTCTAATGCATCATCTTGACTCTTGATTCTTCTGGACTTGAGCTAGTCCAGCAAACGCTTCACGAACCAAGTAAACCAACCATCTCCGTACACACTATTCGATCTTCTTGTACTAAGACTGTCCACCAGAAATCCGTGGCTCATGTAGTTTCCCAGCTTTGACATTTCGCGTAGTTACCGTTTTACTACGTAACCATATCTGCGTATGGGAAAAAATCGAGTCTTTCTTGATGGTGAAAAAAATCAAGTCTTTCTTGATTTGATATGTTCTCATCTGTACATTACCGCCATTAATGCTAATTACCGCGATGTAAAAGAGATCCCAAACTTGAAAAGAACATCCTTGTTTTATAAAAGGTTTATCTTAGGCAGACATTATAGGAGCCTTATGCAATCTGAGAATCTGGGCTTTGTTTGTTTACTTTCTTTCTTTACGTTAAAATGGTAAAATTACCCATGTTTGTCAGGCTAGGGTTCCTGCTAGCTGCTTCAATTGCATTCTATGCAGTGAAGCAGCTCAGCCTCAAAACCCCAAGGCATTCCTCCAAGTCTTCTCCAGGTAATCGGTGGTGTTATTCAGAACTGATATCATAGTCATTATAGGTTCTTCTTTGTCTATTACTATACTTACTTATGGCGCTGTTGTAACTGAATTCTGCAGGAAATTGCGAAGCTCAAGCCAGTAACTCAGATGAAGACAAAGAGCAGAGTACCTGTTCTAAGAATTGCCTCAAAGAGGTATTAGTTTTCAAGTACCACCATGTAGAAGGATTAAGACAATCTTTTGTCCCATATCCATGTTTTGAATAAACATGATTGTTTCGTCCCTTTTGGAGTTATCTTTATGTACTATTTAGGCTTCCTTCCATTCTTATCTATTTTATTGGTCTAGCCGTCTAGGTCGATCAAATCAATTATGTTCAAATTAATTCGAACTTTTATGCCTTATTAAAAATGTCCTCATTAAAATTTAATCTCTCGTTTATGTTTCTCTTTGTAAAAGTGGTAAATTGAATACCATAAGAATGGTAAAATGGGAGCGATGCATTTTGATGTATTAAGCTATCCACACTCTACACTGGTTAGATGCAAAAATATGAATTTAGAATTTGGGTTACTTCTCTTATTAAATGACGATGGTACCAAATGTCTTAATATTTTTTTTAAGCTCCAATGAGCCATTCAATCCAAGTATGCCTCAAGGATGAGCAGATTGGCTCATGATGTACTCCAATGAGCCGGCATTTAGCTCCGCATGTTAAGTTAACCCCACTGCTTAAATGCAAAATATGAACTTACATATACGGTATTGGAGTACTCCTATGGACACTTATCTTTTAGGATGAAACTTCAGTTTTAATGCATTTTTATGAATTTAAAGAAGGAACAAGAAATATTGGTCAAGCTAATACAGATAAATAAAGAATAAAGGGATTACTTTACTACCTATGCTTGATTATTTCAGTTGTTAATTCAGATCAGGAAGAAGAGTGAACGTTGAAAGTTAGCATTTAATGCTCTCTTGATTCTATAAATTTATGATATTGTGAAAGAAGCCAAAACAATACTATAATAATTCCATGCCACTTATGATTTTGTAGAGCCGGGAGGAAGAAGAAGTTAAGTTGATGAACAAGATTTATAATCCTGCAATGAGGAAATTGCTGAATACAGGAGATGATATTTTTCTTGAATTTGAACATCTTTTAATGGGCGAGATGGAGTTTCCAGATGCAGAAAAAGATCTGAATGAGATAGAGCGGTTAAGAAGCCTTGTAAAAGAGCTAGAGGAGAGGGAATTAAAGCTTGAAGGAGAGCTGTTAGAGTATCATGGGTTGAAGGAGCAAGAATCAACCATTCTTGAGCTACAGAAACAACTTCAAATGAAGTCAGTGGAGATTGATAGGCTTAATATTACCATAAATGCTTTTGAGGATGAGAAGAGAAGACTTTATGAGGAGGTTTCTCGTACCGTTTATGTGAGAAAGGAGTTGGAGGAAGCCAAAAATAAAATCAAGGAGATGCAGAAAAAGATTCAGCTTGAAGCAAAGCAGGCAAAAGGGCAGTTGTTGTTGCTTAAACAGCAAGTTAGCCTGCTTCAATCAAAGGAAGGAGAAGGTTTGAAAATAGATGTTGAGTTGGAGAAAAGTGCTAATGTTTTAAAGGAGTTGGAGCTGGAGGTTATGGAGCTTAAGAGGAAGAACAAAGAGCTTCAGATTGAGAAGAGAGAATTGGTGATGAAGTTAGATGCCGCTGAAGGGAGAATAACATATCTCTCCAATTTGACAGAGGTAATGTTTACTGAAGTTTTTTGTCCATTTTATATGAAATACTGAATTATATGACCAAAATAAACAATAACGGAAAAATATGACTTCTATGACACAATAACTGTGACCCTGGTGATGAGCTATTTTATTATGCAGTGATGCGGTGATATATTTGCAGTGACCGCAGCAACTATGCAGTGATATTTTTGCAAACGAGTTTTAATAAAATAAAAAGAAACCCCCTTTATTGATTACTTTTATAGTGTTACCCTTCAAAGAATAACACAGTGCCATACATTGGAAATTATTAAACAAAAAAACTAATTATAAACATTTTGTGTTAAATGTGTAGATAAAACAAATCATGCTTTTGGTCCCACCAATATAGGTTCGTATTCATTTTTTTCCCATCCCGCAACGATACTCTAGTTTCTATGTTTGTTGTGCATTTAGTTGTTCATTTCCTTGTTAGGTTTTGGTTTAAAATGGTTCAAGATATACACCATTGACAAGTCATTATTTGAAAAATTAAGGATGTTTTTACTTGGACTGTAATTTGCTGGTCTGGTCTGAACTGGTCTGGTCTGATCTGGTGTTGTCTGGTCTGATCTGGGATGAATTACAGTCCAAGTAAAAACATCCTAACTTCACAAATTGGTAAAAAGTGAGAATGGCACATGAAACTAACAACTAGTTCAGTTAACAAGTACTACCTCCGTCTCACTAACATTGGAACATGAGAAGGTGGTGCGGTTATTAAGAAAGTGGATTTATGTGGTTGATATTGAATTGATAAAGTAAAATAAAGTATAAATGATTGAAATCCACACAAATTTTACCAGATTTGGTATGAGACGGTCTTAATGGGACAAATTGAAGAGGAATGATGAGACAATTTTAGCGGGACGGAGGAAGTACCGCTTACATCTCAAAATAAGGTTTCAACATAAGGTTGCACTTCCAAATTCGTAAAACAAACGTGGTTCCAAGATAATGATAAAAAGGCCCAAATTTTGAAGCCAAATTCTCTTGTAAAACTTTTATTGGGACTGCGGAAGCAATTTTTAATCCCTTTATAGTTACATGCAACCCTATCTTCATTAAATGGACAACACGTACGAATTTATTTAGATAATATACTTCGATCCCGTTTGGTAACACTGAAATTGACTGAATCGGCTGATTCTGCTGAAATTTATGAAGTTCTGGCTGAAGTGGTTGTATTGGCTGATTCTGCTGATTTATGAATAAATCCAGCCAATACAGACAGAAAATTGGCTGATTTTGCTGATTTATGATTTATTAAAATAAAGAAAAAATTATATGAAAAAATAGCTGAAGTGGTCATCTACAATAACTCTAGCCAATACAGACAGAAAAATAACCCCAACCTTACTTTCTTTTATTATTACACAATTCATCGCACGAAATAAAAACTTACTGATAAGCCTGATAAGCTGAAAAACAGAGTCACCAAATGGGCTCTTCATCTGTTCTTTTTTAATTGCAAAGTTTCCATTTGCACGTTTTCCAATGAATAACCTTGGCCATTGATGTATTTCATTCCATATTAGTAAAAATTATAAAATTCAGATTTTGAAAATTTGAAATGAGAGGAATTTAACAATATTTACCAAAATTTGAATTTCTAATACATTAATATATAAAATGCGTTCAAAGTACAACACATGAATAGTGGAAATTCAACATGTTGCATTCATTTAAGAACAAAGGTAGTATATACTATCGTATATAGTGGTGAGTTCAAGTAAAAAGTACTCTTTACATGAAAAGTGAGAACAAATCTTGGCCTTTAGTCACTTGCAAATGGATGGATTAGATTGACTTCAATCACAAGACACGTTGTCAAACAAATGTGCAAATGTTCATAATATAAAGTGGATAGATAATGAATAAAAGTGCACTCATAAGTGTTAAAAAGATTGTCATTTTTTTAACTTGTGCACATTTTATTATGTACTGTAATGCACTTTTGTGGTCTATATGTGCACTTTTTGCATGTTCTGGTACACATTATTATGTTTTCATTAAAAGTTCCTCATAATTACCATAATGCCATCACGTTTCCAAATTAAATTTGACCTCTTCCATCCATATTTTCACATCAATGACCAAGATTAGTTCTTATTTTTCATTTAGGAACCTCTTTTTATTTGAACCAAACACTATATATAGATTGCAGTGTTGGTATAATTATGTAAGTTGTGATCATTTTAATAATTCTATATAACTTTCCTAGAGAGAACCGGGGTTTATCATTAGTATTTTACAAAATCTGTTATTAACTTCTTATGAAAGTGGAAGTCTATAATTTGATTAGTTTCTTCACCACATCTTTCTTCCCCTGCCCTGAACTTTACTCTATGTTGTTGCAGAGTGAAGTGGTTTCCAAAGTGAGGGAAGAGGTATTATCATTGAGGCATGCAAACGAGGATCTTCAAAAACAGGTTGAAAGACTGCAGATGAACAGATTCAATGATGTTGAAGAATTAGTGTATCTTCGCTGGGTCAATGCATGCTTAAGATACGAACTCAGGAACTATCAAACGCCAACTGGAAAAGTATCTGCTCGTGACCTAAGCAGAAGTATGAGCCCGAGATCTCGGGAGATAGCTAAGCAGCTGTTGTTGGAATATGAAACACACTTTTCTCACCCTTCTTCTCCTGGAAGTGAAGATTTTGATACTACCGCAACTACTAATACTACTACTACAACTACTACCTCTACTGATGAACCTACTAGTAAAAAGCCTAGTTTGATTCAGAAATTGAAGAAGTTCGGAAGAAGCAAAGATAAAGCTCATAGAGTCCCTGAATTAGTTGAGTTGTACCCAACATTGATTAAGCGGGAGTCAAAAAATGATTCCTCACCACCCTTTATTTCTTCCTCGTCAGACGCTAGCAGCAATATGATCGGAGAATTGGAACATGAATCGTCCTCTAATTTAACTGTATGTAGAAGTTTTTTTACTGTATGTAGAAATTTATATTTGATTCTTGACCTAATATGTGTGCTTTTTTATAACCAACTCTTAGAAAGAGAACGGTTGTATTGATCATCAGGTGAAGCGTGATGTGGAAACTCAAGGTGAGTTCATTCAGTCACTTGCTGCTGAAGTTCGTGCGGCTTCCTTCTCCAGAATAGATGATCTGGTAGCATTTGTGAAGTGGCTAGACGAAGAGTTATCCTTCCTAGTATGTTTATAAGTTATAACTCTACATTTTTATTTGCAAGCTAATAAGTCATCCCACACAAACACCATCATATAAGATCTTGAACTTCTAATGCTAAGTGCGGAAAGATATGATTTGTTCACATCAGCTAAATATTAAATAACAAATTGAATGTACATATTTGAGCTACTCTTCATATTGGGTTGGCATTTTATGATGGAACCATTGGGATTAATTTGGTAACAAAGTGCCCCAATAGTCATGATGTGCATTTCCTATGAAAAAGGAAATTGCACAGTCAAGACAAGGCGTCAGACCGCTAGGGTATGTCCCTTATGAATAATTTTTCATGGTAGATGATGTAGTACCGAGCGGTTAGGGTTTGTGCTACTATGAGATGATTTTTTTAAAAGTTGCATGTTTCAAATGAAGTGTCTGTATAAAGAGGAGTTTGTCCCACATCATCTAAGTAAGCAATAACTAACTCACATCGAAGGATTTGGGCGTAGCCTTTTAGAATATAACGCAAAGTCTTAATACTAAGGTTGATATTTTAGAAGAAGTTTTAATGATTAAATATAAACTACTTAGCAATTATTTTAATATTTGGCTAGGTTGATGAACGAACTGTTCTCAAGCATTTTGATTGGCCAGAAGGGAAATCAGCTGCATTGCGAGAGGCTTCGTTTGAGTACCAAGACCTAACGAAACTCGAGAATCAAGTTTCGTCATTTGTCGATGATCCTAGCCTTTCTTGGGAAGCGGCTTTGAAAAAGATGTATGATCTACTTGAGAAGTAAGTGTTCATATTAGACATAGTGAGCTCTCTGTGCGTACAACATCAAAGGGAGCCTTCATTGATGCTTAAATAATGTAAAATAACTTTAAATAATACCAACTCTCATTCATAAATCAATAATATTACATACTTTGGAAATGATTTCTAATAATACCAACTATTTGCAGATATAAAAAAGTAATATGGAGCCATTTTTTGACAAGAAATTCAGTCATTTAAGACATCAAAAATTGATCTCGAACCATCAAATAAATGATATTTGGAAATGGGGTCACTTATTTGATAATTCAATTTTAGTTTTTGATGAGTGAAATGACTAAGACTGCGTACATCCGACCCCCTTACCCCACCGTAGATGGGAGTCTTTGTGGCATTGGGGTAATGTTGTTATTGTTGTTGTTATATGAGTGAGATGACTATTTTTTTTTTGAAAAATTGCTCTATATCACTTTTTTTATATATTCAAATAGTTGGTATCATTAAAAGTTATTTTCAAAGTACGTATTATCTTAGTTCAATGAAGATAGTTTGTATTATTTAGATAATTAGTTAATTAGACTTGTCTTTAGTCAATGTAAGTAAATGGTTTCTGCTGTTGCACAAAATTTCAGGGTAGAACAGTGTTTTTATGCACTATTGCGTACAAGAGACATGGCTATGTCGCGTTATAGAGAATTTGGTATTCCTACAGATTGGTTACTAGATTCTGGTGTGCTTGGAAAGGTATGTATTCAAACCATACAATTTTTTCACCTTTGGTCCCATGACCATCAAATAATTCCATTATTGGTCCCCCTCACTTCCAAACTTCTGTACTTTTAATGCATGAAAATGAATTTGTTTGTCGTTTTTGTTTTTACCACTTATCCAGCTAATTTCCTCACTATTCCTAGTCGCTTTTACATTAGAAGAAGCGTTAGTCAGATGTCTAGGCAAAAATTTCCATAGCGTGATTTTACTACACTTCTTTTCAACTAGAAGTTAAAAAACAAACTAAAAAAATGATTAATGCACATTTGGCCGTGTGCAGATTAAGATCTTATTAGTTCAACTGGCTTGTACATACATGAAACGTGTTGCATTAGAGCTGGATGCATTGCGTGGGGGTGACAAGGAACCGTCTAGAGAGTTTTTAATTCTACAAGGTGTTCGTTTTGCTTCCCGTGTCCATCAGGTAAATATTCTCGACTCACCGTTTGACTCGAGGGCTCCTGTGGTGGGGGTATTTTACTTATTTGCATAAAATGAACTGCATCTTCTGAATTTTGTGAAAGAAATGTGTTTGGTAATGCCTATTTCATGCAAATAAGTAAGCAGAATAAAACCCAGACAAGGTTTGTTTTTTCATAATAATAATATATAAAGTTGTGAGGATTTCTTTTGTAGTTATCTGGAGGATTTGATGGTGAGAGCATGAAGGCATTTGAAGAACTTAGAAGGCGCGTGCACACACAAACTGGGGAAGTAAATCAAGAAGGATGAACTTTCCTCTTTTTCACCCCAAAATGTGTATTTCATCATGTTGTTAGCTTGGTTATAGGAAACAACATTCATGCTGTACTTTCAGATTTATACATGTACACAAAGATGCAATAGATTATGTACAGAAAGAAGTTCTTGTCGTTCAACCCCACAAATCACTTGTCCGTAAGACATTTCTCTTCTTCGGATGGCGAAGTATGGCAAACTCAAGGACTGGTCAATTGTTCAATGCTATGGTTGAATATGTTTATTGGATGTGTATTTATGAAAATGGATGCTTATTTTAAGAAACAGGGAGATAATAAATTATCCTCATAATAGAAATGTTTAAAAGTCATGTACCTAGTACTCTCACTACTCTGTATAATACAAATCAACTAGAAAACTACTGCAAAGTAACTACTCCCTCCGTCCCGATTTGTTTTGCAAGATTTCCTATTTTGGTTGTCTTAAAATAATTTTCCACTTTCCATTTTAGATATGTAAATAAAAGTAAGTGACAAATTTACCATTACTTTTACTTTTTTCCCATCAATCTAGGGATGGACTCAGGTCCGGGCTGGGTCCGGATCGGGCCTAGGCCCGGGTGGGCCGGCGGTTCAGAAGTGGTGGACCCGGGACCGGCCCGGCTAACCACCGGGTCTGGTTCGGGTCCGGGCCGGGCCCATTATCATTTTTTTCCCTCTAACTAATTAACTCCCCTCCCACCGCCAACCCCCCAAACCACCCCAAATGAACCAAAATACCCAGCCCAACCCGAAAATTGAAAAAAAATTGAAAAAAAAAGTGTTGGCCCGAACCGGGTCAGGGCCCGGTCGGGTCGGGCCTTGTTTTGGGTGACCCGAGCCCGGACCGGAAAACCCATGGGTCGGCCCTACCCGGACCGGTCACTGACCGGGCCACCGGGTCGGGCCGGGTTGGAACAGTACCGGTCCCGTTCCGGTTCCGGGCCGGGTCTGGGCGGGCTTTTTTTGTAGAATCATGGGCCCGGAACCGGCTCGGGGTGATACCGGGTCCGGTCCGGGTCGGGCCTACCCGGCCGGGTAGTGGGCCGGTTCGGGCTGGGCCCGGGCTATTTAATTTTTTTTAATTAAATTCAGATTAGTTGGACATTAAAAATTTAAATTATATTAATTTGAAATATGTAGTACAATTGGAAATTGAGCAAAAATTACAACATGAAATACACTTTAATAAATAAGAATCAATCAGAATTTCCGTCATTTTCAGTTGTTTCTTCCATAAAGTGACGTGTGGGTTCAATGCTAATTTCTTGAGTTCTACGTTTGGCCTTCAACCAATCGTAGAAGCAAACAAGCGTCTCAAGTGAGTTTGCGCTCAATCTCGTTCTATAATCCGTTAGGACGTTGCCGACCGCACTAAACTCTTGTTCCACAACAACTGTTGATACGGGCATTGCTAGCACCTGCTTAGCCATCTTTGATAAGATCGGGAACGTTCTCTCTTTTTCCTTCCACCACTGAAGAACGTCAAAGTCATTCCCTTCTTCATACTCAACCGGAAATGTTAGATACAAAGAAAGCTCGTTGATCGAGCTTTGTTCATTAACCGGAGTTGATTTACTTTTGCGTTGTAATCCGCATCAAAATCATCTCGAGTTTGAGATGAAGACCCCAGCCCTCCCTTACCTTTGCGAGACCTTGGATGATTCCTCGCAATCTCTTTTGTTCGGTTGCGGCGGAGGTTACCCATATCTACAGAAGCTCTACCACGCTTCATATTAAAAATATAACAAATATTAAATTCGAATAACAATTAAACAATTAATTTGGAATTAACTAGTTTACCAATTAACTAAAATTCGAACTATTTGTTTTACAATCTAACAACTTTATTTAACAAGTTTAACAATTAACTACTTTTTATAGGAGAATAATAAATGTAACAATTAACTACTATGATAGGAAATTAATAAATATAACCATTAGATAATAAATGTATAAGTAGAAATTAATAAATATAACCATTAAGTATATCTACTTATACATTTATTATCTAATGATTATATTTATTAATTTCCTATCATATATATATATATATATATATATATATATATATATATATATATATATATATATATATATATATATATATATATAAGTAGATAATAAGTAGATTAACTAGTAACATATAATATTATGTTTATAGTATATATAATATAAGTATATTACTCTAAGATTAGTAATACACTTATATATAATACTTTAATATATATAAGTATATATTAAGTATATCTAAAATGTAAATATAAGTAAATAAATTAGAGATGATTATATATGTAAATATAATATAATATATGTAGTTATAAATTTGAGAAGATGAAGATGGAGAAGATTAGTAGAGAATAGAGATCAGAGAGTAGGAATATTTGGAGAAGATGTGTAGTAAATTGTATAGAAAAAATGGAGTATTTATAATTTTTTTGTACCCCCATCCCCCCACCCCCACCCCCCTAACCCACCCCGGGACCCCCTGGAAGGCTCCCAACGGCTATATAGCCGTTTGGGTTCAATCACAACGGCTCTAAGGCCTGTTTGGATGGCCAAAAGTTTTTTTTTTAAATCTAGCCGTTGGCCCAAACCGGGCCCGAACCGGCCGGGCCGGGCCGCCAATTTCCAGAACCGTGCCCGAACCGTTCCCCTCCCCCGGGCCGAGTCAAAGCCCGAACCTCCCTATCCTTAACCGGGCCGGACCGGGACCACACAGTGGCGGGCCGGGCCGGTTCAAGGCCGGCCCGACCCAGTTTGGTCCATCTCTATCTTTAATCCTTGTGCCGGTCAAAGTTTGCAAGTTACAACTCAATTCGGGACGGAGGGAGTATTATATATTGCAAGAAAGGTAATTTAACTTTTATCAATTTCACATTTTCACATTTGATCTGAGTTTTTACTTTATTTTGAACATTCATTGGTCTTTCCGACCAAATTTATGCCGCCCGCCTCTTTAGTGATTTTGAACACACAATTATAGATAAAAGGATCAATAGTGGGCAACAAAATTGAATTATTTGGACTAAATATAAGTTTGGTAATCATATTAGAATATGACCAAAGGTGAAAATTATTACAAATGAGCTCAAGCCCATTACGTGTGTGCTTAATGATTTGTTTAATATATTTTGAGGCTGACCATCAAAATTTGATCTACCAAACGGCTCTAAAATTGTGTGCAACTACAATTTGATATTCCCGGTGTATCAGAAAATGGCTTTGCAAAAATATCTAACTTTTGAAATATGCAGTTTAATACTCCATACGTCCTGCTAACAATGAGACAAAAGGGAGTGACACGCAAATCAATAAAAAGTGTTTTATGTGGTTGATATTAAATTGATAAAGTAAGAATAAAGTAAGAGTGATTTAGAGCCAAACAAACTTTGCCAAATTTGATATGGAGTATGAGACAATCTTAGTGGGACGGATCGATAAAGTAAAACGAGACAATCATAGCGGAACAGAGGTAGTACAACAAAGAAAATATGAGTCATGAGTTTCTAAACAGAAAACATTATCACTTGATGGATTTGTGGATATACATCCCATCATCATGAGCTGTGGTACCTGAAATGTGTGTACAAGGGCACTTGAGCCCCAAAGCAAATAAAGAAAGAGAAAGTTGTTTTTCCCCGTTTATTATTACTATCTTATGGTTATAACAAGACTTCTATCACTAAACTTGGCAGCTCCAACTTTCCCTTGAAGGTTAGAAGGCAAGAAAATGGAACGTCTTTGATCACCTGCTTCTACCAACAACTCAGATCCCCCTCTAAACTGCATTAATGAGAAATGACAGAATTAATATCATCATATAAGGATGATTCTGACTTCTACTGAATAAGGATGATTTTACTTGGACTGTAATTCCTCCCAGACCAGACCAGACCAGTTCAGACTAGACTTGGATAGTTATAAAAATACAAAGAAACCAGACCAGTTTAGACCAGACCAGACCGGCAAATTACAGTCCAAGTAAAAACATCCTAAGATCCCGTTGGGTCAGGATTCAAGAACGGCTGAAGTTGTGGCTAAAATGACTCAAGTTACTGAAAAACATCCTAAAAAATATACGTTTTGGTAAATATATTCTAAAAGGGGATAAAGTATCAAATTTAGCTCTTCATTTATAAACACTACTTAAAGAAATTAAGCATACTCAGCCAAGACATGGAAAGCAGTAAGAATTTCGTCAAAAAACTTGCTGATAAGCCAAAAATAAAGAAAACTAGATGGTCCATGAGTGGTGCTTGAGTCACTTATTCTGCTGTAATGGATGTACATGTACTTGATACTTTTCCTTCCCAAATGCTAAAGAAAATTCAGCATTTGGACCATTTCAGTCAAATCACCCTTACCAAATAAGCCAATAATCTCAGTTTTGGTGTTCTTCAAACTTTAATGATGAGAGAAACAAAGCAACATATCAATATCTAATCTTTATGCCATACCTGGTATAGTTTGATTTCTGATTTGTCAAACCCGGGCATGAGAAGTGTGACAGTTTTATTGGTAGAATCAAACATAACGGGTTGAATCTTTGACCCGTTCCTTGTTTTAGTCAGGAACTCGCGTGCGTCCAGACTCGAAGCATCCTGCACTATACGACCCCATTCTACGTGAGACCCTACAGAGAGATGTGGAACGAAAGTGTAAGGCAGGGGTGAAAAGCTCTTATCAACTCTCTCCCTCGATTCATTTGATGCTCCAAATGCTAATGCACCAGAGACCTGCCCCCCTGCTTGAATAATGCAACCCCAGTAGCGTAATCCGGTAGCCAATGATGTGGGACTTTTGGGGTTGACCACAACATAGCAGCTAAATTTATTGGGGTCTGAAACCATAGAAGATCCCCTCTGCATCATACAACGACCAGTTGGGTGTTGACACCTTAAGGGTCCGTGGGAATCCGGAAAACAGCAGAGATATAATATAGGGAGGAAAAGGAGAGCAAAACTGGAAGGAAATAAAATTTAATTTGGATTTTTGCTCAAACTCTTTTTATCAATTATTTTCTACTCTATGAAGAAGAAATCTAAATATTTAATGAAATGGAAATTTTACAAAATACTAATCATAAGAAAATAACTTTCTTTAGTGTTTTTTCCTCCGCTTGGCATTTTATGCAATCCAAAATGCGCCTAAATAAAATTGGATTATTGCTTCCAAAGAACAAACTAGGTAATATGAAACAAAAAACCTACCTCCAATGCTTGTTCTAGAATATTCCATATCTCTGAGCTCATTTTCCCATTCAGATTGGAATTCCTGCTACTTAAATTCATAGCTTCATCCACGAGTCTCAAGATTGACGGCCCCACCAACCTTCCAATATCAGTTTTTTCTGCTAGCTTGCGCAGATACTTTAAGTATAATCTGCACATTGAGAATTTGAAATGGATTATTATTGAACTTAGTGCCCGATGGGTTGAACGCTTTTCCAGATTATCAGCCTTATAAGCTATGTTTTCAATTAAACACTGACTTATTTCACTACCCTTACTCCACCACTTGATAATGAAAAAAAGTATGAGTACTACATAATTACATGTTTTTGCTAAAATGTATGAAGTGAAAGAAAAGAGTCAAAAAACACTTCTAATGTCATTTCAGATCATATTTTCTTTAGTTTATTAAAACATCACAATTATTTTCAGGCAACTCAATCATATCAGCCAAATATACCTTTACAAAATACTCCGTAGGATTTTAAGGCTTGTTTGGTTGGGCAACTTTGGAGGAAGTGTGAGGATTCATTTTGGTTTTACTTATTTATCTTCATTTCTTAGTCTTAGACTAGAAAATAAGTACTCCTTATATGATTAGATCAATTTATTCCTTTACAATTTTTATCTCCCTTAGTTTCTTCTCAGCCATATCAGTGTCAGAATAAATTTTAAAAAATGTCATACATCGCCTTCCTTCCTGATAGAGTTTCTCCAGGTATACAGAAAATTAACAGAAAGATGAACAACAATTCAAAGAAACAACAGCAAACTTTATTAGCGATGAAAAAGAATTCTGGCCGAAGCCCCCAAATGAGCCGAAGCCCCCCAAAAGAGAGAGATAGAATCTCAATCTTCCCAAGTCCCAAGACTACGTCTAAAACAGCCTCCACTCTACTTCTAACCTTCTTCTATTTATAGGTATTCAGTACTTAATAGCAATAACCAAACTAACTAACCACTGACTATTCTATTTAATATGTATTATATTATCTAAGTATTTATTCTCTTTGTTTATTTCAGCTGCATTCCTATCAATACTCCCCCCCTAAACATCCACCTTGCCCTCAAGGTGGGTGATAGAAAACAGCCAAAATCTTCTGCTTCCTCTTCCTCTTCCTCTTCCTTGTTCCTCTTCCTTCCCAATATCTAACTGGTTGATGAACTAGGGACTTCAGTACGGGACCTTTTAAAAGCACAGAACTTTCAGCCTCAGAAAGTGAATCTTCATTTGGTTCAATCACCTTCCCGAACTCCATATCAAAAATTATTTCTTCACTTTTCTGCAGCTCCTCATGATTTCTAAGTTCTGAAACTAATACTGCACTGAATGCAAACTCCTTTATGTACCTTTCAACCTCTCCCTCTTTCAATTCTTTGCCTACTTCATTTGAGAAGGAAGGCCTCCAAGGTTTTAGCAGGCACGTAAGGATATACATTATTCCAGCTGCAGTTCTCCTATGTAAGGAACATGATAGCCTATCACCCATGTAAAACTTCCAAAGTTGGTTTTCTTGCACGTAGACAGATCTATCACCAGTAAACGACATGGCCGTTTTCCAACCCTGTTCTAATTTCACCTTTTCATTTACTTCAATATGTTGTTCCACAAAATTTTTCACTGTTTTCTCATTTAAAGAATCTGTGATTCTGAGTGCTCCGGTAAAAAAGCTAACCCACAAGTTGGTCGGGGAGTCAAGGGTACTTGGATCCCTCCCATTCAGATTCACAATAACAAAGGAAACAACTGGTGAATAGTATTGATGATCCCTTGAATTATAATGGTTAGAAAGTCCTTCTTCAATTTTGGGTTTCAAAATTGCTTGAAACATAGTGAAAAAGTGCTAAAAAAAAGTGCTTCTCAGCAGTCAATTTCTGATTAGGCACTGCTGTTTCAGCCCCTTTATCAGCAATAGCAAGCCTTCCTCTGCTCACATCCTCCATCCAATTTAGAGGACCTCCATGTGAAATCACTTCCCCAATAGAAACGTTGTTCAATCCTTCCAACACAATGTTTGATGACTAGCGATACATCGTTTCAGTCTTGCAGACATTTGGCCAGTTCTTCTTCTGTGCAAGATGAGAAGAAATATCGCATACCTGAAGAAGCTTGAACCTATTGGTTTCAAGGTCTGACTGGTTAAGATCGTACTTGGAAAACATTTTACGTCTGGAAAATCCAACTGTTCCATCTTCAGGTTCAAGATTAACTGATGGTTTATCATTGCATTCCTCTTCTTCATAGGTGTTCTGCTGAATAACCAACTTCTGCTGCGACTCTGGAAATTCAGATAGAGATTTCGAGTTGGATTTGTCTGCTCTAGTCAAAGCCAAAGGACCGGAAGAAATATCTTGTGACTGATAAGAAACTGTTCGCGATAGCGAAATTTGAGAAGAAGGTCGCGACTGCGAAATATAAGAAGTTCGTGATTTCTGCTGCGATGAAGAATTCTTCGAATAGTGAGAAACCGTTCGTGATTGCGAAATTGGAGAAGTTCACGATTTCATCTGCGAACTTGTGAGCGATTGGGACGGATTTTGTTTTTCAGATAGCGAAGAGCGATGCAAAGAGCTTTGCGAAGAGCGATGCGAAGTGTGCGACGATGAGGAAGACTTTGTTTGCGACTGGAAACGGTGAGAAGATATTCGCGATTGCGAACTAAAAGAAGTCGTCTGCGCGTGCGAACCAGAAGAAACACTTCGCAATTCCTTCTGCGAACTGGTGAGCGACGAACTCTGTTTGTCAGATTGCCGATGATGCCCGGTGTTCTTGGATCAGTGCAAGCGCTAACTTAGACGTTCATAGTCACGTAACATTTCTTTCAATCTAGCGTTCATCTCCTTCATCTTGTTCAGTGTAGCTTTCATCCCCGCTTTCATCTCCTTCATATGTCGATCTATATTGTCAAAACTTTTTTCCATTTGCGGTGTCATGTAGAAATCCTCCACGATTCCGATTCTCCATCTCCAGGAAGTAACGTGCTCTGATACCAATGATAGAGTTTCTCCATGTATACAAAAAATTAACAGAAAGATGAACAGCAATTCAAAGAAACAACAGCAAACTTTATTAGCGATGAACAAGAATTCTGGCCGAAGCCCCCAAATGAGCCGAAGCCCCCCAAAAGAGAGAGATAGAATCTCAATCTTCCCAAGTCCCAAGACTACGTCTAAAAAAGCCTCCACTCTACTTCTAGCCTTCTTCTATTTATAGGTATTCAGTACTTAATAGCAATAACCGAACTAACTATCCACCGACTATTCTATTTAATACGTATTATATTATCTAAGTATTTATTCTCTTTGTTTATTTCAGCTGCATTCCTATCACCTCCCTACCGTGATCCCCCAACCTGTTGACTCTTTTAAACTCATTTTCACTTTCACATGAGGAGGTGGTTATAGTGTTATACAACGAATAAGAGTGCTGACCTTGCCTTGCTGGTTGCGCCTATCATTCGAATGGTTTCTTCAGTGCTTATGCCATCATAAATTATTACATCAAATTTGTCCTTTTGACTGACATTTCTAAAGAACCCTATTAGCTTCTCAAGCTCCAAAATTGAGAATATGGAATCCATCCCAGGTAGCACACCAAGCTCCTGGCCCACCACCTATACTACATTACAAAGAAGAAAGATCAAAAGACAAGGATGGATAACTCTCTAAGATGATAGGTGATAAAATTCACAATTGGATCAGACTTCAGAGATATGCGGACCGCTTTAAAAGATTGAACTGATTAGGTACTCTAACTCAGGGTCATAGATTGTGGGACCAATGTGGGCCCGGGCCCACCCCAAGTTTTGTACAAACCTTTTTTTTAATGAATGGTACTTTTTATGTAATTAATTTTTCATCCCACCCCCGATTTAAAACTTTTGGGGGTTGGCTAGTCCACTGGTCTAACGATATGTCTCTTGAATATTTCGATGTGTGACTCTTAACAACAACAAAAATGAAGAAATGATATAATACATACCAACCTCTTCAAGAACTCCTTGTGTCAAGTTAAGACGAGCATCTGCTTCCTTTATTTTATTGAGAGGTTTAAGAAGCATCTGCAATTATTGGTGATTATATTATCTTATTAGTAAAAAGCAGACTATAATATAAAAGGAAAAGGGGAGTATTGTGCAAAGAAACACACTTTTGTAGTTTCCAATCTCACAACTGAAAGATTGTGGCTGCATTGAAGAGGAGATGTGCCAATCTTACAGTTTAGAAGATATTCTGCTGTAGGATCTTGAGAATGTATAACCAAGAAGGTCTTCAGTCCTGCCATAGCATAATGCTGATATGATATACCAGCTAACTGTGGTGAGATTATATGATGTATAACATTCAAAGGAAATCATGAATGCCGGGAGTGCTGTTTGGTAAAGGTTTTGTTTTCAGTTTTCACATTCACCTTTTTAATGAAAATATTAAAAAGTGATATTTTCATTTCTGTTTTGCTTTTTTGTTTTCCGTTTTCTAAAGTAAAAAATAACTTCGGGTAGTTATTGGCAATATAAATTTGTTTTTTCCTTTTTATGGAAACAAGTTTTTGGTTTTGACACTCTTCATAAGTTTCATATACGGGGTAACAAATACAGAGTAACTCTTCTTTTCTCGTGTTAAGGTTCCTATTTCAGTTAATAATGTTTGACTGATGGTAAAGTTTACTCTCCCTTATAATACTGAAATTTATTAAATAGTATTAGTAATTAGCATTTACAAGTTCTAAATTTCTAATAAACTGAAAAAAGAAAATTCGTATCATTAAAATTTGATACATAAAATCGTAGATTAAAAGAGATTTAAGTGACCACACGAATAATGAAGTTGAACTGTTTTCTGGGACAGAGAGTATAACAGACCATACCTACAAGAAAAATCTACCAAACTTATGAATTTGAGATTTTGATAAATTTGAATACAGGAAGCGTAAAACGTAAAACAGGACACGCTACCAAACCATCAAAATAAAATAAACTCCACAAAAAAAGACTTTTTTTTTACTTCAAGCATAGGATTAATAGAAATGGGACACGCTTTTGACTTTAAAATTCAGAATAGAGGACAAGGATAACTTTAATATATCCTTCAAATATTTATGGTTATTGGATAGATAAAAAAAATTCTAGCACTAGTTAAAAGATTTTTTTGTGCTATTCCTAAAATATGATCTTTAAAATATACTGAAGTTACTATTCTAAGGGTTAATTGATCACACATTACTCCTAAGTTGCAAATCAACATGAAATATCAAATTTTATCATACAATTCACATATAAAAAGACAAACTTTCACATATATTCATCTTTGCGAAGAACAGTGGGGTTTACAAATCATACGAATACCTCAAAGAAATCGAGAATTCACCAAATTCAAATAGATAGGAGTTCAACAAATTCAAGAAAATTGAAAGGACTTTTTAGGAGACAACATAAGATTGGAGTGGACTCATACCTGAGCAGCGAAAACAGCGGAGGTGGTTTTACCAGAACCTCCTTTTCCCAAGAAAGTGACCAATCTCGGGGGCTTATCTGTTGTCATGTTATTGTTGGCTGAATTAGCGGGAGCTACCATGGCCAAAGCCCCTTTCCTCCTCCTCCTAAACGTATTCTGTAACGGAGAGACGACACAGAATTTGGGGATCAAGAAAGAAGAGGGTAAAAATGGCACTAGGAGAAGTTGCGGGCTTGAAGGAGAAGCCATTGACTTCCAGTTTCTTGGACGCTTATTTCTTGTAATCAAAGCTGAAATGAAAAATAGGAGTGGAACTAGGAAGTTGAAGTGGGAGCATTAAGCTAACACCAACCCATCAGCCCCCGGAATAAATTTAATTCTCCATAATTTATGCAAAATTCAATATTAACTCAATTAACTCAATTTTTTCTTATAATTCAACATCATCCATATATTCATCCATGCGATAGAAAAAGTGTGTATTCATTGCACAAAATGCTCTCATTAAATTAGCAAGATAAGACTTTACGAATTACAATGCATGTGTCTCAGAGGCTCATAAACTTAATGTATACATCACCTCCACACATATTCTATCTATAATAATAGTACACTACATTTAATTTCTTTTAACAACCCCTTGTGTTGAGTCGTAAATAAAATAATATTCGTCATAATGTCTTGTAAGAGTTTCATCAAGTAACAAAAAATCTTGTGGGAGAAATAACCTTGATCGTAGGGAAATGATATAATAATATGAAAGTTGTGTTAGACTTTGTTCATCTGGTCTTTCTCCATTTGATCTTTACCTTGATCAATAAGTATTGTTACCTCATTGAAAACCTTATCAAGCAACAAAGTCCAATGGGAAAAATAAACCTTGGTTTAAGAAAAAGAGTATAACGCAATGGTGGGTAGGTCAAAGACTCCCCCTCATGTCTACACCCCTCCTGATATTTACATTAATCAGGGAAGTTCATAAAGCTTCCACATTCCTATGCTCTTTACGTGTTTTTCAAAAGTGGCATTGGGTAATGACTGTTGGGTGAATTGGTGTGTTTAATCGGAAAATAAAGAAATTAAATAATTAAAACGGTCAATAAATCAGAAACAAGAAGCCACAGAAAGTCAAAGCTTGTGGAACACACAATTTCCTTAAAATGTATTTGTTGCCTCTCACGCTGCTAGTAGCATTGCAATGATAGTTTCTCAGGATACGGTGGTTACGAACAACCGTATGAGCACACAATCGATTGTTCCGCCGATTGGAAACAAAGCAAGAATACTTGAGAAATTTTCAAAAAGCTTGAGGTGGTTTAATTGTGAATAAATCGTTTGTTGTTGCAAATCACCTGAAAACTACATATAGGGACGAATTTGTTGTCCGCATGTCGCTCGCGCAAACAAGTTGCAATTTTTCTTCTCCGTTTTCAGGATTTGATCTGCACCCCTTTGCGCGTGACGAGAGCCTTTCCATCTAGAAATCTTAACTCCTTCAAAGAGGGTCACCTTTATAAGGGGGTGAAAATCCCTTGGGTTTTCTGATGTGCGATAAATCACCTTCAATGAGTGAACTTCGAGAATCAATTTCTCATTCACCTATTATCCATTTTGAGTGTACCATTATCGAATCGAAGCCCTTAACAAGGAGAATTCGAAACAACTTTGACCCGACCCAAATAGAAAGTGGGACCCACTCAAAAATCTGCCCAAAATTGACCATTTAATTCAATTTTAACACATTTTTTCCAACAATGACTTGGTAAACAAGTCCGCCACATTTCCTTCTGAGCTAATTTGATTCGCTTGAATCTTGAGAAAAGCATGTTGTGGCTGATTGTAGAAGAACTTGAGAGATATGTGTTTTGTGTTATCACCCTTGATATATCCTAACTTCATATGTTCGATACAAGTTGCTTTATCTTCAAAAGGCAAGTAAGCTCATTAGTAGTAGATTTTAGACCACTAGTTTCTCAAACATATACATTCACGAACCGCCTCGTGTAGAGAGATAATCTCAGAGTGGTTCGAGGAGGTAGTGATAGAAAGATAAGAGAGATAAGAGGTACTGATCATAACAAACTCAACTGACTTATAACCGAGACTCTAACAATAGTTAAAACTATTACAGATAGTCTATTTAGAGTATATCTAATATTCCCCCCTCAAACTTATTGTGAGGGACTGATCACACTAAGTTTGTCTCTTAGAGCAATATAGTTGGAACTTGAAAGTGGTTTGGTGAGGATATAAGCAATTTGATATTGGGAAGGAATATGATAGACTTGAAGCTGCTTCAACTGAACTTTCTCCTTGACAAAAAATAGATCAATCTCCATGTGCTTGATCCGAGAATGCAGGACTGGATTGTGAGCAAGTTGGATAGTACTAAGGTTGTCACAGTAGACTTTAGGAATAGAAAAGGGTACTTGTAGTTCTCTGAGAAGAAATTGAATCCATAATAATTCTGCAGTAGTATCAGCAAGACTTCTGTACTCTGCTTCAGCTGAAGATCTTGCAACTCTGAGTTGTTTTCTTGACCACCATGAGACAATATTGGGACCAAGAAAAACATAAGAGCCAAATGTAGATTTTCTGTCTGTAGGATCAGATGTCCAGTCTGCATCACAATAGGCTGAAATAGGAAGAGGTATGGAGTGTAAGGGAAGAGGTTTGATTACAAGACCATGTGAAATAGTGCCTGATAGGTATCTGAGAATGTGTTTAACAGCCTGCCAGTGTTCTTGTAAGGGTTTTGCCATGAATTGATAGGCTTTGTTAATAGCATATCATATCTCAGGTCTAGTCAAAGTGACATACTGTAAAACACCCACAACAGATCTGTAATGGGAAGGATTATGAAGATAATTATTGCCTTCTTGAGTGAGTTTACATGTACTGACCATTGGTGTGGTTACCCTTTTGAATCAATCATACCAGTTTGCTGAAGTAGATCCCTGATGTACTTGGTTTGAGATAAATGTAGACCTCCATAAGAAAATTTATGCACTTCTATCCCCAGAAAAAACTCCAAATCTCCTAGATGTTTCAGAGAGAAAGATGAGTCAAGTTTATGAATGAGTTGATTGATGGCAGAAGGTTGGTTGCCAATGACCAAGATATCATCAACATATATCAGTATATATATGTATATATATATATATATATATATATATATATATATATATATATATATATATATATATATATATATATATATATATGAACCCCAGAAGATAGGTAGATCAGAAGAGAAGGATCAAACTTGCTCTGTTTGAAACCAATAGAGTATAAGACTGAGGTAAGTTTAAGAAACCAAGCTCTAGGAGCTTGTTTAAGCCCATACAAGGACTTGTGCAACTTGCAAACAAGAGAGGTATCTTCTGCTTGGAATCCAAATGGTTGTACCATGTATACTTCTTCATCAAGCTCTCCATTTAAGAATGAATTGTTGACATCAAGTTGCTGAATAGACCACTTGTGTGAAACAGCAAGTGTAAGAAGAATTCTGATTGTCATAGGCTTAACCACAGGAGAAAAGGTTTCACTGAAGTCAGTACCAAACTTCTGAAGGAAACCCTTAGCAACCAACCTTGCTTTGTACTTGTTTAGAGAACCATTAGGATTTTCTTTGACTCTAAACACCCATTTACAACCAATAGCCTGTTTATCTGGAGGCAGTGGCACCAAAGACCAAGTTTTATTAGACATGAGTGCATTATACTCATTCTGCATAGCCTCAAACCATTGGGGAGAGGATAAAGCCTGTTTAACTGATCTAGGCTCAATATGAGCTAACAGTAAGGTTGGATTAAGCCTTGGTTTTACTATCCCTGACTTTGCTCTTGTCCTCATGGGATGGACATCGGTAATAGTTTGAGAAGTGAGAAAAGGAGGAGTGGGTGAGGACTGAGCAGTAGGTGTAGAAGGTGAAGATGAAGAGTTAGAAGACTCAGAACTTGGATTCTTTGAAGTAGATTGGAATTCAGTAGATTGATCAGCTTGACCATGTTGAGTGGACTGAGATTGTGAAGAGGAAGAAGATACATCTTTAGTATAAGTAGATGCATTTTGGGAAGAAGAAGAGATGGGTTGTGATGGTGCAGGATTTGTTGGATTGAGAACTGAGATAGGAGCAGTTGCAGAAGGAGGAGATTCAGATGATAATGTTGATGTGGAAGAGAATAATTTGAGATAGGGAAATTCTGATTCATGAAAGATAACATCTCGAGAGAGATAAATCTTTCCAGAGGGAGATAGACATTTGTAACCTTTATGAGTAGAAGAATAGCCTAGAAAGATGCAGGTTTCAGAATGAAAGTCAAATTTGTGTTTGTTATAAGGTCTATTGAATGGATAACAAGAACATCCAAACACTCTTAGGAAAGAATAGTCTGGAATAGTGCCATATAATCTGAAGTAAGGGCTAGAGTTAGAAATTGACTTAGATGGAGTTCTGTTGATAAGATGTACTGCAGTAGCAGATGCAGCATCCCAGAATTTTAAGGGAAGAGAAGAATGAGAGAGAAGAGTCAGTCCTTTTTCAACAATGGTCATGTTCTTTCTTTCTACAACACCATTTTGATGGTGTGTATGTGGACAAATGATTCTGTGAGTTATTCCTTTTTCAGACAATTATGTTGAAAAGGATCTAAACTCACCACCCCAATCAGATTGAACAGACTTGATAGATACAGAAAACTGATTGAGAACATAGTTGTAAAAGTTTGTGAATGCTATGAGAGCATCAGACTTCTTTTTAATGAAGTAAATCCAAGTAAACCTGGTATATGCATCAATAAAGGATATGTAATAAGAGTAACCATCAAATGATAAGAATGGGGATGGTCCCCATAGGTATGTAAAAATGAGTTCAAATGGTTTGTGATAGGAAGTTGTAGAGCTAGATGATGGTAATCTGTGTGCTTTCCCTAGACAGCAAGCAGAACAAAATTGAACAGCATTTTTATTGATTGAAGAAACATTACACAGCTGCACTACAGATTTCAATGTCTCATAATGAGAATGGCCTAATCTCAAATGCAAATATGACATATTTCAGAAGAATTACAAGACTTAGAATTATTACACGTAGATAGAAAAGTGCTAGAAGAACTGAAACTGGAAGAAGATGATGACACAGAAGAAGAGCTGGTTGTTGAGTTATTTTGATGGAAACCAAGAGCTGGAACAGACTGAAATCTTTATAAACCATCCTCTCTAAGGATACCATGCAACATGATCTGTTTAGAAGCCTGAGATTTAACAAAGCATTCATAAGGATAAAACTCAAAAAATGCATGATTATCCTTAGCAAACTGACTGACACTTAAGAGGTTTTTAGTAATGGATGGAACATGCAAAATGTTATTAAGTGACAAGGCTAAAGAAGATTGATAAGGTGAGGGAAAAGAAGTAAAACCAATGGACTTAATTTCCAAACCTTGACCATTTCCCATAAAAAGCTTATCAGTTGTAACAAGAGGTTCACTATGTTGCAGGTTCAATGGATCAGCAGTCACATGATGAGTAGCACCAGAATCTGGGAACCAAGTTTGAGGTTGTGGAGGTGGTCCTAGAATGGAAGGAGTTGCAGATGCCCAGGTAGCAGTGGGTGATGGGTTGTAGGTATTCTGAGGGACTGGTTGTTGTGTATTAGGATTGTAGGTTTGTAGTGGTGCGGGACTGTAGGATTGTTGAGGCCAGTTGAAGATATGTGGATTAGAATTTGAGGTGTTAGGAGGATTTGGAGTGTAAATTGTTGGGGTTGAATGATAGGGCTGAAAAGTGTGAGTATAGGTTGTTGGAGTTGAAGAATAGGGATGAGGATTTGTAGAAGCAGGTACAGCAGAATACGAAGGATTAAATCTATGGTAGTAGATTAAAGCATGATGACCAAATTTGCCACATATTTGACATATCACTGAACTATGACCACCAAATCTACCACCTCGACCTCTCATGGGACCTCCACGGCCTCTACCTCTGTAGGAATCATTACTATTTGAAGTGTGAAACTGAGCAACATGAGCAGAAGTAGTTTCTACACCTGAAGGAGATTCAGGTTCATGAGTTGTGTTTACAGGATCTGGTTGTAGACGAGCAACATTGGCAGAGAATATAGTAGATTGTGAGGATTCATTGAGCTTCTTCAAACGCAACTCCTTGGCAGCTAGAAGAGCTTCAACTTCAGACAAAGTAGGTGGATCAAGGATACTTCGTGATGAAATAGAAGAGGCTAGTGACTCGTATTCCTCATGTAAACCTTCAAGTATGACATTAATATGATCCTTAACAGAAATAGGCTCTCCGATCGACATAAGATTATCAGCTATTGTCTGAACATGTAGAAGATACTCAGAGATCGAGCGATCACCCTTAGATGTATTATACAACTCAGATTTGAGTTGTCTAGACTTCACGAGAATCTGCGACTTGAAGAAAACAGTAATTTCACTCCACAGCTGGTGTGAATGCCTGCAATGAATCACACGAGCGTGTAGAGACTCGGAAAGCGAAGCCAATAACTAGGAGAACAACATCTGATCCTGTTGCTCCCAAACAGCATAAGCTTCTTTAACATCACCACCTGCTTCATCAGCATCAGTATTGAATTGCTTCTGAATGATCGGTTTTACATTGAAACGAAGAAGCTTATGCGCACGAACAACAGACTCAACATGATGTTTCCAGAATAAGAAATTGTTTTTGTCGAGTTTAACTAGAAGAGGATGTGTGAAAATAACAGGAGAGGTAGGATTGCTAGAGTTTCCACTCGAGGAGTGAGAAGAGTCATCGGAGATCGCCATTAATGGATCGAGCTAAAGCTCTGATACCATGATAGAAAGATAAGAGAGATAAGAGGTAAAGAGTGAAATCTTATTATTCAGATATGAAGCGGCAGTACAAGTATTTATAGAGTTGGCTTAAGTCATAACAAACTCAACTGACTTATAACCGAGACTCTAACAATAGTTAAAACTATTACAGATAGTCTATTTAGAGTATATCTAATAGGTAGCCACAAAGGTTTGTTTAGTTGATCTCCAAAATATTGTTGTCTTACCAATTGTGAAAATGTGTCCGGCTTGAGAGAGGCCTTTGTGAGGGTCAGATATACTCAGCATCAACAAAACCTACCAATACATCATTTGGAATTTTCTTAAGGAGGGTGATCATTTTATCTTTGATATTTTCTTTTGCAACCATAATTCCTTTGTGATTTCTTTGTCTCTTTGTAGGGAAAGAAGAATCCCAAATCACTAATTCCCTTTAGGCATCAGAAAATAAGTTTGATACCGTTTCAGTGACGTTGCATTGGCGCGGAGCTAAATCTAGCTAATAAGGTCACTGAGAATGCTGTATTTGGTCGAGTACACTGTGCCAAGTACAATAATGCGCCTATTGCACTTAGGTAAGGAATTTCATATCCCAATGCATCTTCGTCATCTTCCTTTGAACGAAATGAGTCTTTTTTAGGATCCAAACCTCGACTAACCATGGGAGTGCTAGCAGGATGCGCTTTATCCATATTAAATCGCCTGAACATCTTTTGGATATATGCACACTAGTGGATTCATACTCCACAAAATCAATGTTCTAGCTCTAATCCTAGACAAAATTGAGTTTTCCCAAGGCCCTTCATCTCAAATTCGGATTTTAGGTAGTTTTTAGTTTCTCTTATTTCATCAAGAGTTCCAATTATGTTCATGTCATCGACATACACAGCTACAATTGCAAATCCGAAACTCGTTGTCTTAATGAATACGCAGGGGCATATTTTATCAGTTTCTATATCCCTTTGTAATCAAGTAGTCACTTAGACAGTTATACCACATTCATCCTGATTGTTTTAATCCGCAAAGTGAGCGTTTCAACTTTATTGAAATGCACTATGTGGTTTAGAGTCACTTGATTTGGGTAGTAAAAGTCCATCAGGTACGTACTTTCATATATATCTCCGAGTCAAGATCCATTAATTGCATTTTCAATCCTTCGTAGTCATCACATCCATTTTCGGCCAACTTTTTAACCAAACACTTAATTTTTGATTTCGCGCGCTGAATTGTGTAATAATAAGAAAAAGTAAGGTTGGAGTACGTTACTTTTCTGGTTGTATTAACTGAAGTTATTGTAGATAACCATTTTAGCTATTTTCATCTAATATTTTCTTTATTTTATTAATAAAATATATTTTAATTTTTTTCATAAATCAGCAAAATCAGCCAATACAACAATTTCAGCCAGAATTTCATAAATTTCAGCAAAATTAGCCGATTCACCCGACTTCAGTGTTACAAAACGGGCTCTAATTCTGACGTGCCTGAACATTACCGTCTTCATATTGTCTAGCTAGTTACATCACCGCATAAAAGAAGTCTCTAACTCTTACTGCCTCACACCGCAACTTGAAGAGAAATAAAGCATGCAATTCCACTTAAGCTCCTCCTAATTAGAGAATTATCATTTGAGAAAAGTTTATCAATATTCAATTATTCATTGACTTAAATCTACAAGGGCTTTTTCCTTGAATATTACCAAATTAAAGGCAATTTCCAAAAAAGTGACCATTTTTATAAAATGACAAAAAAGTGACTAAGGAGGTCATATATTTGGAAAAACTTGATGTACCTGCGAAATTTTATGTCACTGCAAAAAAATTATGTCACTTTTGAATGTCACTATAGCTACACCGATGTTACTGAAGCCACCGTCATGTCACTTCAGCCACCGTCGAAGTCACTGAAGCCACCGCTGGTGTCACTGAGGGGGTGTCACTTTGATTGCCGATAAATTTTCTGGCGACTTTTTTCCAGTAAAAAACATATATTTCAACCAAATATGCGTGCCACCCCGTCTGCACCGCCAGAGCATCACCACTGTCCCACCCCACACACTGTCACTGCACCGCCGCAGACATCGTCCCTCCGGTGGGTGATGCCGTTGGCCGCCGGCCACTGACCGTATGTCATCCAGCACAGCCATTACCAAACAATCCCCACCAACCCCCATGGATGCCACCAGCCCCAATCGATGCCCTCCCAGTCCCTTGTAGCAGACCAGCCCCTCCCAATCGTCACACCCCATCCCACAGTCATATCCGCCGCCCAAATCAACCTCACCACCGCCCAAAACAACGTCATTGCCGCCCAATTCAACTGCACCACAAGGATCCGAAATCTCACGTCGACGTGGATGAGGCGGCGTATGGCGGAGGTTGGAGACGGAGAAAGAGAGCAGGGACGACCTTGGCAGAGTATGGCAGAGGTTGGAGACAGAGGTGAGGCTTTTGCGCCTGGGCGAAGGACTTTAATTAATTTGTAAACTTCTCTGGAGCTGCAAGCCTGGGACGAAAGGGAAGAAGATGCGCAGATCTGGGGTCTCTTTGCGGAAGACAGAGGGGACCGATCAGGTTTTTGGAAAATCCTAAAGTGGTCATATTTTTGGAATTAGAAACTTGTGGAGTAATATTGATGCCATTGTTAGAATATATGTTAAATATATTTTATTCATTATGTATATATATATTTAGTAACCTTGTTTATAGCCATTTCATTTATTTTATATATTTGTTTCCATATTAATCTCTTGTAAACATGTGTTTACGAACCATTTTCTGGTCTTTTTCTTCTCCCTTCTTCCGCTGCACACCAGAAATTGGCCCTCATGGCTAACCCTCAAAATTTTCATTCAGACCTCACCATTACCAATGTTAAAACTCTCATTCCTATCACGTTGGATGCAGACCATGGACTATACCACTCTTGGGCTGCCCTCTTCAAAGTCCTTGTTCAGGTTCATGACCTTCATCACCATATCATTCCTCCCAAAGACGAAACAGAGAAAGCTGCCTATGAGGCTACCAAGGCCGCTGACCCTGCTCTTTGGAAGAGATTGGATGCTATAGTTCTGCAATGGATTTATGGGAATGATACCACGGACCTTCTTCATGCTATTATTATTAAAGATGACACCGCTTGTGCCGCCTGGACTCGTTTAGAGTCGCTGTTTTAGGAAACCAATTCAATAAAGCCTCCTGAGATGTTCATCTCGAGGAAGAGCTTAAGGACCTGAATATTGAGAGCTTCTCCTCAATTGATAGCTACTGTAATCACATCAGATCTCTGGTCGAACAACTTTTCAATGTTGATGTTGTGGTTCCCAATAGCCGTCTGGTTCTCAAACTCACCGGTGGGCTGCCTGAAGCCTACGTCGGAACTGTGGATTTTATTCAAAATCAAGACCCACTCCTTGATTTTGAAAGTTGCCACTCTCGCTTGAAACTGGTCGAGCGTATCATCAAGAACTGCCTCGCCAAGGAAGGGACCAACCGGTCACAGACGGTCCTTATCTCTTCAAGCAATGTCCAAAACGGTGGATCGTCGGCGACATCTTTCTCTGCGCTTAAAAACTCCCAAATTAAACCAAGAAGAACCATCCCAAGACTTCTGGACCCAACTTTTCTCATAATAAGGGCCATAACTTTGGGCCTTTATTTAGCCCTAATTGGCCACAACAACCATGAGCTTCATGGAATCCTTGGGCAGCCCAATGACCCATGCCTCCTCTCTGCCCATATCTATCTTCTTCTTGGGTCCCTAGATCAGTGACTACTTCACCCAGCCCTCGATCTACTAGGTCGGGGGTACTCTTGGACCCCGCCCTCAAGCGTACATTGCCACTGCTCCCTCCGTGAGCTACACTCCTACGAATATGGAAGCGGCTATGCATGCTCTATTTTTTCTCAACCGGACGGAAATTACTTTATGGACATCGGTGCTACATCTCATATGACTGCGGAACCAGGTCTCTTAATTCCTATTATTGGCCACAGTAGTACTACATTACCCCATCCATATCCTCCCTTTGCCCTAAAAATGTCCTTCATGCCCCTAAATTAATTAAGAACCTCGTATCTATGCGTAAATTCACCACTGACAATATGGTATCTATTACTTTTGACCATGCTCGCTTAGGTCATCCTGGTGATGCTACACTTAGATCTCTTAGTAGTAGTAATTTTATTGATTTGTAATAAGGCTTGTAAAACGTATTGTTCCTCTTGTCCTCTAGGCAAGCATTCTAAATTACCATTTTCTGATTTTGTATCGTACACTTTTCTACCTTTTGATATTATTCATATTGATGTTTGGACTTCTCATGTCACTAGTACTTCAGTCCATTGTTACTATGTCTTATTTCTTGATGATTACAATAAATTTTTATGAACATTTCTTATTGCAAAGAAATCTCAAGTTAAACACTTGTTTCAAACATTTCATGCTTTCGTCCATACACAATTTCAACGAAACATTAAAACTTTTCAATGTGACAATGACACTGAATAGGTTAATGGTACTTTAACGAATTTTTTTTATCAACATGGTATGCTTTTTCGCTTCTCTTATTCTCATACCTCCCCTCAAAATGGCAAAGCTGAACGCCACATTAAGTCCATTAATAATATAATTCGAACCTTACTTGCTATGCTTCCTTACCACTCTCTTTCTGGCATCACGCCCTCTATATGGTCACTTATCTCATCAACATACTCCCAACCATAGGGTTTCAATCTCCCACTCAAGTTGTATACCAATGTAATCCCATTTACTCGGAATTACACAGCTTTGGTTGTCTATGTTTTCCTTTTTCCTTCTCCCACTATTCACAAATTGCAGGCCCATTCTACACCTTGTGCTTATCTTGGTCCTGCTCCAAATCATCGGGGATCTAAGTGTTATGACATGTAAAATGGAAAAATTATTATCTCTAGGCATGTGATTTTTTTTAAAAAGAATTTCCCTTCGCCAAACTTCCAAACCCTCCACCCCAAAATTATGATCTCTTGCATGACAACCCCATTTTCCCACATATATACACCGTAACACCGCACCACCTTCTACCACCCCATCACCTTCTCATAACGATGGTACTGTCACACTATCAGCACCTCCTACTCCCCACTAGAATCCCTTACTCTTCTTGACCCACAACACAACGACTTACCTCCTACCTCTAATCCGAACCCCCACCATATGACTACCTGCACACAAAATGGTATATTCAAACCTAACCCCAAATATTTCACCAACTTAACCACAATGACTACCCCCACCATCTCTCTCATTCCCAAAGATCCTGTTAGTGCTTTGTGTGGCCCTAATTGGAAACATGCAATGTTGGATGAATTTAATGCTCTTATTGCTAATAATACATGGGAATTGGTGCCTCGACCGCAGGGTGTGAATGTCATTCGGTCTATGTGGATATTTCGTCATAAAAAGCATTCTGACGGTTTATTGAGCGACATAAAGCCCGTCTTGTTAGTGATGGAAAAACTCAGCAACAAGGTATTGATTGTGATGAAACTTTCAGCCTAGTTGTAAACCAGCTACCATTCGATGTGTTCTTAGCATTGCTCTCTATATATCTTGGCCAATTCACCAGTTGGATGTCAAGAATGCTTTCTTGCATGGTTATCTAAATGAAACTGTGTATATGCATCGGCCATTGTGGTTTCATGATAAGACTCGTCCTAATCATGTCTGCTTACTCAAGAAATCCCTTTATGGCCTCAAACAGGCTCCTCGAGCCCGGTATCAGTGTTACACATTTTTTGTTACTATTATAGGCTTTACTCACAGTAAAACAGATCACTCTTTGTTTATTTACATGAAGGGCCTAGATATTGCTTATCTTCTCATTTATGTTGATGACATTATTCTAGCAGCCTCTTCTGACCGCTTACAGAATCATTTTATTGCTCAATTGGGTTTTGAATTTGCTATGAAGGATCTGAGACATTTGAGTTTCTTTCTGGGTATTGCTGTTACTCAGGATGATGATGGTCTGTGATGGAGTATATGGGTCTAGGCCCCAGGACCCACATACTCGGAAGAACAGAAAGCACAAGCCACCAAGCGGTGCCCTCTTCGGCCAAAGGACCCCCGTCGGCCGAAGAGGGACCAACTCAGAATATGATCCTGAAGCCAGGGAACTTGGGTGCCCCCGTCGGCCGTGCCCTCATCGACCGTGCCCTCGTCGGCCTGACCCTCGTCGGCCACGGAAGCCTCACAGAACTAGATTTTACACTTAATCATTTCTACACACATTGTATTCAGCCCAATAGCGGTCCAGTTGTAAATGGGCCTCCCAAGCCCAAGGCTTGGGAGCCCGCCCAGCCCAAGGCTTGGGAGCCCAGCCCGTATTTTCCCTATAAATACTTCCTCTGGAGGTAGTTGTAGGGGTTCACAAAATCATTTATTGAAGCATTTACTTGCACTTCTCTCTCTAGCTCTCACTTCTCTCTAGACTTATAGTCTATCATTTGGTGCTCTCGTTGAGAGCTAGAACAATCAAGTTAGCCTCCTTCGTCGCTACTAAGCACAACTAACTGATAATGGGAAGAACTAAGTCTAACCACAACCTCCTCGGCGAGGCCATCCCTGAGGCCCAAGAGAACCGAGAACACGAGGAGGATGCTACAGCCGAAAGGCTCCCGTCGAGGATGTCTTCCAGGAAGCCATTGGCCTCACCACTGACCTGTGCAACAAGCTTAACGGCGGCGCCCCAGACGCCCGCATCAGCTTGGACAAGAAGCATGCAGAAAAGGGTGACAACGTCTTTGGGCAACTGGCTTCTTCTACCATTGACCCTCAGCTCCAAGCCACTCTCTCAGCCATCATCGTCAGCCTGGTCCAGAACCCCACCGTCCTCAGCGCACTCATGCCAAGGACTAGGGAGAACACTACACCGCCTCCTCAGCCCCAGCCGTTGGCGATCAAGCTAGGCAACGACGAAGGGGTGGTGCCCCAGGACACGTCGTCATCCCACTCCCACCCTGCTTCCCCACTTCGAGCTGGACCGGCCCCAACGCGTGGAAAAGCCTCAGCCTTTAATAGGCTAGGTGACACGTGTCGTCGGCCTGCTTCGGAGAGGATGGCGGGACGGATTGGTGAACGTGAGCCTGGCTCACCAAGGGAAAGCTTGGGGTCCATATCCCGGACAGCGGATCGGCTCCGCCTGGACAGAGGCAAAGGAAAATTGCACGAGGACAATGCGCGCCATCGAATCAACACGGCTCAAGAAGCTCGCGTGCGCAACCAGCAAGGCGCCATTACGACCGCCAAGGACCCTCGGGATGAGGTCATCGCCCAGCTAGAAAGGAGACTGGCCCAGATGGAGGCTAGACAATCGGCCACCATCCCTACGGCTAACACATCCGAGGATCCAGGTTACCACGCGCTCATGCTTAAGGTCAGTGCCCTGGAGAGGGAGCTGGCCGACGGACGTGGTGACCCCATCATCCAAATAAGAACAAAAACTCCCTTCACCACGAGGGTGCTCTCAGCCTCGATACCCGAGAAGTACTGAGGGAACGCCATCAAGCCCTATGAAGGCCGCTCCGACCCTCAGGAGCACTTCAGCCGCTATCAGAACAACATGTTGATGGTGAACGCGTCAGATGAATACCTATGTCGTTGGTTCCTTTCAACTCTTGAAGGGCCAGCGTACGAGTGGTTCAACGTGCTCCCCGAAGGAAGCATAGATTCGTGGCAGGATCTTGCCCAATGCTTCCTCACCCACTTCGCCGGAAGGAAGCGCGTGAAGAAACATTTCTCCCACCTCCTCTCCATCAAACAGCAACACGATGAATCACTTCGGTCTTTCATCGACCGATGGACGAAGGAGACAGACGAGGTCGAAGGTGCCGATGAGCGCACCCTCCTCGTCCTCTTCCAAGGCGTTCTCCGCAGCAGCCCCTATGTGAGGAGCCTCATCATTGACCTGCCGAGGTCATACACCAAGGCACTCCAGCGAGGGAGCTTGTACGCTGACGCCGATGAGCTCCACTCCCGCAAGAAGGATGGAGGCCGACCATCAAAGAAGATAAACAATGCGTCGGCCCCAAGCGCATCCTCGGCCGGAGGCCATGCCTGCTAGAACCGGAAGGAGCGCCCATGGCAGCCGAGGATGGACGTCCCAAGGACTCCACTCACGCACTCGGTGGATACCATCCTCGACTACGCGGAGGAGCAAGGTCTCATCTCCAGAGATCCCCGGTCGGCCACGGAAGTCTACACCGTCCACCAGGGCGGCACTTATTGCCGTTACCACAAGAACACCTCCCACAATACAGACGACTGCGTCGCACTGAAGAAAGCCATTGAGCGCTTGATTCAACGGGGTGAACTCCACCAATTTGTCAAAGGTGCCCCTAGGAACTCCACCAGCAATCAGGAAAGGGACACCTCGACAAAGAAGCATGAAATTGGGAGGGATGCACGGGCGACGGCTGGGTCGCCATGGTGAGGTTCTACCAGCAAGCCTACAGACTGTTGAGTCAGCAGGCAAATAGACGCCTCATCCCTTAAAATACGAAGAGCACTACGTCTCGGTGAAGTTCTATCAGCAATCTGAGGAGGGTGCAAACGGCGGAGCTGTAACACCCCGGCCCCGCAGGCCCCGAGGTAGTTACTCCAGACCTCTAGTACTGTCCCCACAAACCACCACGAGCCTTTATCGCGCACTTTGTCCTCACTCGTGCGTGCCCTGAGAAACTTCCCGGGAGTCACCCATCCCAAGACTACTCCCGTGCAAGCACGCTTAACTTTGGAGTTCTTGGGTGATGAGCTCCCTTAAAAGGAGATGCGCCTCTGTTGGTATGAGTGATACTATTAATCCTCTTAAATTAATCTCGGGTATTACAATCACCCCCACTTAGGATCGCAACGTCCTCGTTGCGCCCTTAAACCAATATCAATCAACCCCCAGAATCTTGCCCCGCTAAGTGACCGCCCGATATCCAACGGGTCAGCACACTGTCGCAGGGTTGCTCTGATACCACCTGTAACACCCCGGCCCCGCAGGCCCCGAGGTAGTTACTCCAGACCTCTAGTACTGTCCCCACAAACCACCACGAGCCTTTACCGCGCACTTTGTCCTCACTCGTGCGTGCCCTGAGAAACTTCCCAGGGGGTCACACATCCCAAGACTACTCCCGTGCAAGCACGCTTAACTTTGGAGTTCTTGGGTGATGAGCTCCCTTAAAAGGAGATGCACCTCTGTTGGTATGAGTGGTACTATTAATCCTCTTAAATTAATCTCGGGTATTACAGGAGCCCCCACCCCAAGGTCAGAAGCTCATTAAGAAGCTGACTCCTGTACGGATTGTTAAGAAGTTACCACCCTCGGCCTCGAGCCACTAACCTTAATAAAAGCCGTTGCCATGAACAACGCACCTATTGTATTCCGCTTATTTTTTGTAAAGTTTAAGTAAAGGATGCCACAAAACAAAGCACGTCGCATCGGCTCCTTCGAGCAAAATGCTCAGGTATGGCCGACGACGCCACGCAACCAAGAACGTCGTTCCGGCCCCTTCAAGCGAAACACTCAGGTATGGCCGACGACGTCCCAGGACGAGGGGTCCGCAAACGGTCCACGTCTTGAAACGGGAAGCTCGTCGCGTCGTCCTCGCGCTAAATCGCATTACGATAGGCCTGAAAGAATGGCTGAGGTGACATAATATCCACACTTGGGGTTGGGAAACGGCAGCCGTCGGTAACCGACCAAAAGCCTAGCCCGCACCGTAAATAGACGACGGGACCCCCAAGATCAAGGGACGATCCAGCGCCAGAGGCCGGACAGTTGCCCTCCTGGACTCCCTATCGGCCGAGGGAATAGCAACCCCCTCAGTCGAGCCTGAAAGAAGGATCCCCACTCCTCGCTCAAAGCAGTAGAGGAACAAATAAAAGAGGGACAGCTGAAGGACCGCGCACTCGCCGGCCTCGGCGAATTCCCCACAAATAAAAGAGGGACAACTGAAGGACCGCGCACTCGCCAGCCTCGGCGAAATCCCCACAAATAAAAGAGGGACAGCCGAAGGACCGCGCACTAGCTGACCTCGAGAAAAATCCCCACAAGTAAAAGAGGGACAGCCGAAGGACCGAGCACTCGCCGGCCTCGAGCAATAAAAATGAAATCCCCACAAATCAAGCCACATATTTGGCTAAGTACATATCAGGCAAATACTATGCATTATGGACGAAGCAAGATCATATATGCGGATCAGACGAGCGCCCAACGTCATCCTTCATCATAGGTACGGCTTCGCCGTCCTCATCATAGGACCGGCTCTGCCGCCCTTCATCTTCAGACGACTGGCTTCATCAGCGCCGTCGTCCTCAGATCACGGGAGACCCCCCGGTCTCAACGTGATCCTTCATCTTAAGACCGGCCTCCTCAGCGCCGAGCATCTTGAGCCAGCGAGCGGGCTCGCCATTCCCTTCCTGGATGGCGACCCTCACCTTCATACGAGGAGCGGCTTCATCAGCGCCGTCGTCCTCAGATCACGGCAGACCCCCTGGTCTCAACGTGATCCTTCATCTCAAGACCGGCCTCCTCAGCGTTGAGCATCTTGGGTCAGCGAGCGGGCTCGCCATTCCGTTCCTTGACGGCGACCCTCGCCTTCATACGAGGAGCGGCTTCATCAACGCCGCCGTCCTCAGATCACGGCAGACCCCCCGGTCTCAACATGATCCTTCATCTCAAGACCGGCCTCCTCAGCGTCGAGCGTCTTGAGCTAGCGAGCGGGCTCACCATTCCCTTCCTGGATGGCGACCCTCGTCCTCAAAATGAACGGCCCCTCGGCCTCAGCGTGATCATCTATCTCAAGTTCGACTTCCTCAACACCGAGAGTCTTGAGCTTGTATGATGATCAGATTCATCATCATCGTCGTCCTCAGATCACGAACGGCTCCTCAGCCTTGGCTTGATGCTTTATCTCAAGGACGGCATCCTCAGCACCGAGAGCCTTGAGCTTACATGGCGAACGGCTTCATCAAATGCCTGATCATCATTTATTTAGACTGGCTTCATCATCGCCGTCATCCTCAAACCACGGCCGGTCCCTCAGCCTCGACGTGATTATTTATCTCAAGGCTGGACTCCTCTGCGCCGAGAGCCTTGAGTTTACACGGCGAAGCGCTTCATCAATGCCTTCATCATCAAGGGACGTGCGTCCAACGCCGCCCTTCATTTTCAAGCCAGGGTCAGAACCTGGTCCTTCATATGACGAACGACTTCATCAACGCCGTCATCATCAAAGGACGCGCATCCGGTATCGTCTCTCATATGACGAACGGCTTCACCAGCGTCGTTGTCATAAGGGGACGGGCGTTCATCGTCCTCAAAAGGAATGGCCCCTCGGCCTCAGCATGATCATCTATCTCAAGACTGGCATCCTCAGCGCCGAGAGCCTTGAGCTTACATGACGAATGGCTTCATCAATGCCTCGTCATCTTTTATTTAGACCATCGTCATGGTCGCCATCATCCTCAAACCACGCCCGGTCCCTCGGCCTCGGCGTGATTATTTATCTCAAGGTCGGCCTCCTCAGCGCCGAGAGCCTTGAGTTTACACGGCGAAGTGCTTCATCAACGCCTTCACCATCAAGGGACGTGCGTCCAATGCCGTCTTCATCCTCAGACGACGTCAAAGCCTGGTCCTTCATATGACGTACGGCTTCATCAACGCCGTCGTCATCAAAGGACGTGCGTCCAACGTCATCTTCCATGTGACGAACGGCTTCACCAACGCCGTCGTCATAAGGGGACGGGCGTCCAACGCCATCCTTCATCTTCAGGCATCCAACACCATCCTTCATCAAATGACGGGCTTCATCAACGCCGTCCTTCATCTTCAGACCGACGTCAAAGCCTGGTCCTTCATATGACGTACAGCTTCATCGACGCCATCGTCATCAAGGGATGTGTGTCCAGCGCCGCCCTTCATCTTCAAGCCAAGGTCAGAGCCTGGTCCTTCATATGATGGGCGGCTTCATCAACGTCGTCGTCATCAAAGGACGTGCATCCAACGTCGTCTTTCATATGACGAACAGCTTCACCAGCACCATCGTCATCAGGGGACGAGCGCCCAGCGCCGTCCCTCATCTTCAGGCGAGCGCCCAGCGCCGTCCCTCATCTTGAGACGAGCGCCTAGCGCCGTCCCTCATCTTCAGGAGAGCGCCCAACGCCGTCCCTCATCTTCAGGCGAGCGCCTAACTCCGTCCCTCATCTTCAGACGAGCGCCCAGCGTCGTCCCTCACATTCAGACGAGCGCCCAGCGCCGTCCCTCATCATCAGAACAGCTTCGCCAACGTCATGTTCAGTCTGGCATCAACATCCTTGCCCTTCACCACATCACGACCGGCCCCTCGGACAAGGCGTGATTATCTATCTCAAGACCGGCCTCCTCAGCGCTGAGGGTCTTGAGCTAGCAAGCAGGCTCGCCTTTCCCTTCCTGGATGGCGACCCTCACCTTCATGCGATGAGTGGCTTCATCAACACCCTCGTCCTCAGTTCACAGCAGAACTCTCGGTCTCAACGTGATCCTTCATCTCAAGGTCGGCCTCCTCAGCGCCGAGTATCTTGAGCCAACAATCGGGCTCTCCATCCCTTCCAGGATGGGGACCGTCGTCTCTACCTGACGAACAGTTTCATCATCGCCTCGTCCTCAGATCACGAATGGCCTCCCAACCTCTGCGTGATCCCACATCTCAAAGACCAGTCTTAGCCATTCCTTTACCGGATGGCGACCGTTGCATGGATTTCGGACCGGCCCCTCAGTGCCGTCGTCCTCATATCTCGAGACCGGCTCCCAACGCCGAGGTACTGACATAGCGACCGGGCTCGCCATTCCCTTCCCGGATAGCGACCATCGCCTTCATATGACGCATGGCTCATTACCACCGTCGTCCTCATATTCAAACAGGCATCTATCGCCTCGTCCTCATATTCGGACCGGCTCATCAGCGCCGTCGTCCTCACCACTAGGCGGGCGTCCCCTCAGCAGACGGACACCGTTGCAGCTCCACACCTAGGCCGAAGGGTTCACCCCTTGGAGTTCATTTTGGGGGATCCGGTGTGCTCTTTTTCCCTCATTAGGATTTTTTCCCACAGGGTTTTTCCTAATGAGGTTTTTAACGAGGCATCGCCCCATTGTGGATCAAAAGGTGTCGACCCTCGCCCCCCTATTGAAGACGTGTATTGCTCTACTCCTCTTCACCTCACTACATGAACCTCGAGGAGTGGGGGACTGGGGGACTACATCGGCCTCCACATACATGAAATCATCCAGAAAGCAACAAAAAGCAAGGACTACCAAGTGGTACCTCCGTCGGCCATGTCTCCATCGGCCAGAAGAAGGTCTGGGGGACTACATCGGCCTCCAGCGCAAAGATAAACAAACTCAAAATCCAACGAACACAAGCCCATGACAATGGCACCTCAACGTCCAACAACCATGTGTTCACCCTTCGGCCATGCTGAAGTGCAAAGCAGGATGCACATCGTCCTCAATGTCAAGAAAAAAACACATCGTCCTAAAGATCAAGGGCACGTATCGTCCTCGAAGACAAGCACACTCCTCGTCCTCAAGGCCAATGACACTGCTATCATCCCCAAAACCTTGGGCAACATGGCGCCTCATCGGCCAAAGGCACATGGCGTCATCGATGACGGCCAAAAGGAGTGCACAACACCCTTACCGGCCATCCAGAACCTCAACGGCCTTATCGGCCCAAAAGGAAAGTTCAACCATCAATGATCAAAGATAGACACTACCTTCCTCGGCCAAGAAGTCAAGAACACTCATCGTCCACAAACAAGCGCACCAAAGGAATGACAGCCTCCCCCGTCCATATCAAGGGGCAGGTAACGGCCAAATCCAGAACAGGCCCACCAATGCCATGACAGAGAACGGCCAGGGTGGTCCCACGTCGGCCAAGAGCATCAAGCACAGAAATCTACTCTCCTTCACTTCGTCTACATCTCAGCTTAGAGAGTGGGGGACTCCTGATGGAGTATATGGGTCTAGGCCACAGGACCCACATACTCGGAAGAACAAAAAGCACAAGCCACCAAGCGGTGCCCTCGTCGGCCAAAGGACCCCCGTCGACCGAAGAGGGACCAACTCAGAATATGATCATGAAGCCAGGGAACTTGGGTGCCCCCGTCGGCCGTGCCCTCATCGGCTGTGCCCTCGTCGGCCAGACCCTCGTCGGCCACGGAAGCCTCACAGAACTAGATTTTACACTTAATCTTTTCTACACACATTGTATTCGGCCCAATAGCTGTCCAGTTGTAAATGGGCCTCCCAAGCCCAAGGCTTGGGAGCCCAGCCCGTATTTTCCCTATAAATACTTCCTCTGGAGGTAGTTGTAGGGGTTCACAAAATCATTTATTGAAGCATTTACTTGCACTTCTCTCTCTAGATCTCACTTCTCTCTAGACTTATAGTCTATCAGTCTATTTTTATCTTAGAAACAATATGCTGCAGATATCATTGAGCGGGCCGGTATGACAAATTGTAGCTCATGTCCCACACCTGTCGATACTGAGCCTAAACTAAGTGCATCGTTGAGTGCTCCTTATGAAAATTCTACTCAATAGTGCAGTCCTTCAGGTGCATTGCAATATCTTACTTTCACTAGGCTGGACATATCTTATGCAGCACAACAAGTTTGTCTTCACATGCATCATCCGCAAATCGAGCATTTGAGTGCTCTTAAGCGTATCATTCGCTATTTGCAAGATGCACTCTCCACGGTTTATACTTAATACAAACCTTCCCCTGGAAAGCTTATTTCATATACTGATGTTGATTGGGGAGGCTGTCCATACACTAGGAGATCCAAGTCAAGTTATTGTGTCTTTCTTGGGGACATTTTGATTTCATAGTCCTCCAAATGCCAACAAACTTTATCTCGTTCTAGTGCAGAAGCAGAGTATCGTGGGGTTGCCAACGTTGTTTCTGAGACATGTTGGATCCAAAACTTATAACTTGAGCTTCACTGCCCACTTTCTACATCCACACTTGTGTATTGTGACAATGTGAGTGACATCTACTTATCAGGAAATCCTGTGCAACACCGGCGTACCAAACATATCGAGATGGACACTCACTTTGTTCGTGAGAAAGTGGCTAAAGGAGAAGTACATGTTCTCCATGTTCCCTCACTCTATCAAATTGCGGACATCTTTACAAAAGGGCTTCCACGCATATTATTTGACAATGTGAGTGACATCTACTTATCAGGAAATCCTGTGCAACATCAGCGTACCAAACATATCGAAATGGACACTCACTTTGTTCGTGAGAAAGTGGCTAAAGGAGAAGTACATGTTCTCCATGTTCCCTCACTCTATCCAATTGCGGACATCTTTACAAAAGGGTTTCCACGCATATTATTTGACGATTTTCGAGCCAGCCTTAGCATTCGCGAAGCACCCGCTAACACTGTGGGGGAGTGTTAGAATATATGTTAAATATGTTCTATTCGTTATGTACATATTTAGTTACCTTGTTTATAGTCATTTCATTTATTGTATATATTTGTTTTCATATTAATCTCTTGTAAACATGTATTTAAGAACCATTTTGATAATGAGAAAGGACATGGTTGAAGTCTTTCAGTGAGATTATCCACTTGTAAAAAGTAATACTCATCATTAACTTTTCATGCGTGAGCTGTGCGTATCCGGTTAGCTTCTTCTGCCCAACTCGGCAACTACCTGTTGCTACTCCCTCGTCCCCCGTTTTATTTTTTGATAATAACATTTATAGGGAGTAGGGATTGAAAAAGAGTGAAAGAGATTATAAATTTTGTTGAGTATGTTGTTTTGTTGATGACTAACCATGCAGGTGGAACGGCAGACAGAACCGCTCACAGTTCCTTACGGAACAAAGGACGGAACTATCCTCAGGACCAAATGGATATTATTAGTGTGTTGTTGACTAACCATGCAGGTGGAACTAATGCAGAACCATTTCTAGTTCCGTGATATGATTTGAATTAATATTGATAGCACCTACTTGATTTTCAATTAATATACTTTCCTTATATGAGTGCTTATACTTTGTCAAGAATATTATTTTAAGCAAACGTATCTTTCTATGCATGCCCACTCTATATATACGTATTTTGCTTATATGAGTACTTATTTGGGTGATTATTATCTTTTCATACTTGACTAGACATCCACTCATTAAATATTGTTTAAACACTTTATGGAAAATATCTTTACTTAATGTGAGTGCATGATCTATATTTTATTGGTTATATATGTTGCATGCTTGTAATTGATTAACAAATATTTTATTGCCTTACAATTTGAAAAGTCATTTAGGATTTGAATATCAAAATTTGTGGAGGAAAGAATCATGATTTACGTGGCAATATATTTGAATTAAGCTTGCTTGTATATATTGATAAGTTAACTTTTATGGAAAGCAATCCTTGCTTTTAATTACTTTGTGACCGTAGCATGATCTGTACTCCTTTGGTTTGAAAAAGGTGAACATTAGCTATGTGTAAAAGGAAAGTTACCTTTGAAATATTACACGTTGCCCATGCATATATATATTTGCTAAGTAATCATTGCTACCTTCCACTAAAACTATTTTAATAAAAGGTGGTTGCTCGATCGATTATAATATATGTGATCCGTGCTAGTATATCTTTTTATATGGACTGATATTAATGATGACAATATCCAAGAGTTATGGTGCTCAAAATAGAAGGAAAGTGATCCAAAAGTATCAAGGCAAGATCACAAGTTTTAAGATCAATTATTTATGGAAGGCTGCCCAACGGACTACTCCAAGACAGCTATATATGCCGAAGATCAATAGAAGAATGGTGTGCTTGACAGAGTGATCAAAAAGGAGAAAGACTTGCAACGAGTGATCAAGTTCAAGGCATCTGAACCTACGCACGAAGTTCTAGATAGAGTTTCTTTTCCCTTCTTTATCTTGTAACTTGGTTTCGAGGAAAAGCTAAGAGTAGCTTCCTTGGTTTGGGATCGTGTGTGTGAGAGCTTTGTTGTAAAGCTGAGAGACTCTCTACCCGCAAGGTAGAGATGCATAACTCTTCCTAGAGAGGATACAGTTGGGGTGGCTCAAGGGTAGATTAGGAGATTTATCTTGTAAACCCTGTGAGCCAAGGGATTTTTTCTCGTTAAATTCTTGTGTATTTATTATTTCGCATTTCCCTACACCCACAATAGAACTATGCGAGAAACTGTCACAGTTCCACAGAAACAGAATTCACCCCCCTCTTGGTTAAATTTGGCTGCATTTATACTAGTATATTTTATCAAGAATAATCATTGGACTGGTCTGCTTCAGCTTTGGGCCTATCAAGAATAAAGATGTAAAAATAGACCCAAAGCTGAAGCAGACCAGTCCAATGCATTATTCTTGATACTCCCTCCGTTCCTAAATAAACTTTCAACTTTCTTTTTTCGTCCGTTTCAATTAAAACTTCCACTTTCCCCTTTTAGTAAAGAATTTGTGGTTCACAACATATCTCTCTCCTATTCGCAACTCTCCACCACACAATATCCACTAACTTAAAACGTGTGTCAAACCGATTTGGAAGTTTTAATAGGAACAGAGGGAGTATATTTTTTGGAGGAAAATATGCATTCATATCATCATTACTTCATTTTCACCATTCAATTATTCACTTGAAAAACAATAAATTACTCTGTACTTTTTAATTTTCTGAAATGTTGGTAACATCACTGTCTAAACGAAATTCATTGATAAAAATCATCAATAGACCACACTATTTTCATTTTTTTGGAAGAATTTGGCCTAAATTGAAATCTCAACATTTAGATGATAGGTAATTCGATAAGTAGAATCCTGACAACCGTCGTCCCGCGAACCAGACTCAGAGTTAATCACCTCATCAGAAACAATATAACTCGCTGATCCATTAATGAGCCAAAAATGGTTACCCCAATTCCGTTGTCACCCACATCCAAAATCAACGTCTTACAAACTGGAATAATAAAGAAAAAGCAAATAACAAAACAGACATAAAAATTACTGGAAAAATAAACAAAATAAATAAGATAAGACTTCTTCCAAACCCTAGATTTACTTGCTCTCCATGGCGGCGGCTCAAGACGGGGACGCGCTCGCCGCTTATCCGCCACAATCTCAACATCAGCTTCATCTAGATCTAGTTCTTCTTCCTCTGCCCCAATCGCCATCTTCTTGTATTTTTCCAGGAAGCTGTCCATGTAAACATGTTGCTTTAACCTTTTGCGAAAACCTTGCCAAAATCCTCCTTGTGATCCCCTCCTTCTTCCAAAAACAACAACCTTCTCAGCGACGTACTCGCCTGAACGAACATCGCCGGACAAAACAAGCTAGACGTTGACTGAGACGGCAACCATAGAGAGAGAAAGTTTGGAATAGACCACACTATTTTCATTAAAAACAAAGAAACATTAAACGACATAAATTGTTGGCGATCGATAGCATAATTTTGTAAACCAGATCATGGTTCATTGATTACATAGGAGTATATATGACTGTGCATGTACATAATAATATAAGAAAATACTGGCAAAAAGGGTTTTGATTCATTCTTTTGAAACATAGAGGGCATTTGGCATATGAACAACACTTTTTTTTTATCATAGCATATGAACAACACTTAGTTATTTAAATCGTGCTTATATATAGGAGTTTTTTCGAAAATATTATTAATAGAAAATTTATGTGCAAAAATGTATTTAAAAACTTTTAGTAACTATAATTATAATTATGTTCAAAGTTTATATCATAGTGAGTACATTATAGTAACTTAGAAACTCAAATATAATCACTAAAAGTTATAATGCGTACATTTTTGTCCACTACATTTAGTAACTATAATTGTGTTCAAAGTTATTATAATGTATTCACTGCATGATGTACACATTGAACATAATTGTAATTATAATTAATAAAAGTTATTAAGTTACATTTTTGTTCATAACTTTTCTATTAAAAAAATGTATGAAAACAAATATTAGTAAGAATATGTGTACACAAAATGTATATACACAGGACCGTCTAATGGATTTAAGGACCCCGGTTCCAAATATAAAATCGAGATCTCACACCAATATAAAAAATAAAAATAAAAATCTCAACCTAAATACTTGTATTCAAATCAATTGAATACTCATTAAATAATGTAGTATTTTTTTCTAAAACTTACTTAATACTTGATTTAAAGATAGACAACTCATTATTCAAGCAATTTGAATAGAAGAGAACTAAAAGGGCCAACGAAAAATGACGAATCTATAGTTTTCTTCCTTACAAACTGTATTCTAATATATAATATTACTATATAATACTAATAAATTTTTAAAAAACTGAAGCCCCATAAATTAGGGCACTCTGTTCTGGATAACCTAATTAACTCCCTGAAAACAATCCTGTATATACACTCCTTAGTTGCTTATGTACATAGACAACTTATTTTAAAAAACCGACGTTTGTCTATATGTATACACAAGTGAATTTACAAAAGTGTCCACCCACAATTGAATTTACAAAAGTGTCCACCTTTTGTGTACACATAAATGGCTGTTAATTAACATGTGTGATGAGAAAGAATGAGGTCGTTTTCATTTTCCTATATACATGTGTGCAAGGGTAATTAACATTGTTGGGAAAGAATGGGGTCGTTTTCGTTTTCCTTGTTCCAAAAAAAGTTGAATCTCCCACCCCAGGAGCTCTCACATCCCAACCCGACATGATTTTTGGGAGGATGTAAGCAGTGGAGGAGCTAGGGGGGGCAAGGGGGGGCAAGTGTCCCCGCTCCGACTAATTTTTTTTACTAGTATTACTTATAATATGTTTCTTGCCCCGGCTTCTTTTTTAATTTTAAAAACAATAAGTACAACTTAAGGTTATTTTAAGATGAAGTGTTATCATCATTTTCATCATTTTCATTTACCCCAGTGCCGCAAAGGCTCCCACCTACGGTGGGGTAAGGGGGGGTCGGATGCACGCAGTCTTACCCCTGTACTAAAGCACAGAGAGACTGTTTCCGGATGACCCATAGTGAAAATCGTGTCCAAAATTGCATGGACTGACTGCTGCTCCATAACAAAGAAGCGTAGACAGTTTAGTGAGCCATTTTTCTTTATTCCATCATAATCTCAAGCCAAAAAAATGAATCTTTGGCTCCATTGCAAATGATGGAAAATTCAAGATGAAGTGTTAAAATAAATAAAAAAGTATTTTCAGAAAAAGTAAAAAAAATGAAATATAGTCTAAGGCTAAGTAAAAAAAACGGGCATAAGTAGAAAAATGAAAAAAAAAAAACAATTCTAAAGCCCAAGCCACCTAGACAATCCTAAAGCCTAAGCCCAAAAATGAAAAAAATAACAATTCAAAACGTAATCACTAAAGTCTAAAGCCATTAAGTGGTTAAAAATTCAAAGCTTCATTAACAAAAGACCTAGGCAGTCGGCAGTCCCTTCCCACTCCGCCAAAAAAATGAATCGAGCAGTTGAGAACGCAGGCAGGTAGCGAACGTGAGAACTGAGACGCAGCATCGCCCGCTCCCTCTCCGGCTTTACTCCCCAACAGAAATCTACCTTCCTTCTCCAGTTAGTTCTCACTTCTCCCCATTTGTTCTCAGATTCTGCAATTTTCAAGTAAGTTTCTCATCTGCCAATTTATGCCCATATTAATTATTTGCTCTCATCCCTAACGAAAAGTCAGAAATTATTTGTGTGAATCCTCAAATCTCAGTTCTAGATGCAATTTAATGCTATTTGTATAAGGAACATTTTTAATTCATACTTATTTTTGTTATATTTAGGAGTATGAGTTTGGATAAATTTGTAATTAAGACTAAGAGGTCTTTGATTGGAGGTGTTAGTTCTTCAATTGTTCCTAATCAGTCTATCTCTAGTGTTGAAAATGCCACTGCGTCAAATGAAAATATTGCTAGAGATGAGAGGAATGAGAGGGACAAGAGAGCCCGAACACAAAGTACACATGAATGGGATATTATTAGTGATCCATTTTTACGAAAACCAATTAATGAATATGCGCCGGGGATTAGGGATGATGTGATGAGAGCATATGTTGTTAAAGGTGCTTGTCAACCAGCATCTCATAAGTTTCCACGAACTGAATTTGGTAAGACATTAAGGAGCTTTCGAGGAGAGTGGTTTAAAACTTGGGAATGGTTGGAATATAGTATTTCTAAAGATGCCGCTTTCTGTTTTTGGTGTTACCTTTTTCATGGGCATGAAGGAAAGAAATTTGGTGATGATGTGTTTGTGAGGACCGGATTCCGTAATCGGAAGAAAGCTCCTGAAAAATTTAGAGATCATGTTGGTATTGTAGAGAGTGTGCACAATGATGCTAGAACACAATTTTTTGCTTTCAAAAATAAAAAACAAAGTATTTCAAGAAGTCTCTCTTCAGGAACACAACTATTGGGTGCGGCATACCGTACTCGTTTGAATGCAAGTGTGGATTGTGCTAGATTTTTAATTGCACAAGGATTGGCTTTTCGTGGTCATAATGAGCGAGAGAGCTATTATGCAGCATTTTCAAAATATGAAAACTCGTAGGATTGATTTGCCTAGGTTGCAGAAGTAAATCAAGTAGTATGTAATGAACTATAATTTTTTGTTAAATTATTACGCTATTGTTGTTCTTATTATATTTTGGACACGAACTTTAAATTTTTTAGTCTTTGGTATGCCCCTCCTTGGACAAACCTCTGGCTCCGCCACTGGATGTAAGTCACGGTGACTCAGTCAGCCCAATGATGGTAGGTCTTATACCCATGCGCACCAAAGGTCCAGCCCAACACGCATGAGTTGTAACCTCCACACGATCGTTGCGCGTTTCGAACCTTGGTCATTGTTCCAAATTTGGCATAAGTGAACAACTTGAGCTATCTGTGCGAGTCGTTTTCGTTTTCCTATATACATATGTGCAAGGGTAATTAACATTGTTCCATGCGTTTGTTACATCAAATCACCAATCAGCATATATAGGCTTCCAGCTTGCTAATGAAGTACATTTGATCATTTAATGAGATGCCAAAAATCCACCCTTCATCAATCAAACGTATATAAGCATTATTAAACGCTAACTTTCTTCTTTTGTTAATATAATCATCATAATCATTATTTTGATCTGCTTTCTCATGTTCTAATTACTTATTTACCCTGCCCTATCTTCCCCAAAGTTGCCGTGTCGTCTCAACCACTCATGATCTTGCCTTGGAATTTTCTAGTGATTAAAGAAATAATTATGTCCAGTCGATATAATTGATGGTTTCATATATACGATAAACATCGACATATTTATTCTACTGAGTAGTGAGTAATAAATAAACGTTTGAAAAAAGGAATTTTATTAATCTGGTGCCTGAAAATAGACGAATTATCGATCGGGGACCTGAAAGATGAAATGTATCTGTATAGGACTCGAAAGATGTAAAACTATCAATCTAGGACCTAACATTTCACAGGTTTTGATTTATTTAATTTTTTAATAATTCCATTGCTAATATATGACGACATTTTCTTCACAAAAGTTTATTAGTTTAATAAAACTAAATATTATTTGAATTTTTTTAAATAAAAATAATAATAAAATTTATGAAAACTTAGATCCTAAATTGATAGTTTTCAATCATTTGGGTCCTAGATTGATTGTTTTCCATCATTCAGGTCCTATATCGATACATTTCATCTTTCAGGCCCCGAATTGATAGTTCGTCTATCTTCAAAGTTCTGAATTGATAAAATTCCTTGAAAATAATACTATCTTCATCCCAATTTGTTTTGCAAAGTCAACATTTTATGATCTGCCGATGTTAAAGTTAAATTCTCCTATTGATATATTATCCACAAAATTAAAATCTCAGACCTGTATTTCTGAGATTGTAAATGTCACCCTCAATTGTCCAAAATGCTGTAAACGTGGTCCTTTTGAGGGATGAAATATATAATATGGGCGAAAGTACATTTCACCACTTAAAGGAATACATTTACAACAATTTGGACAATTGAGGAGTGACATTTACAATCTCAAAAATACAGATCTGAAATTTTAATTTCATAGATAACTGATAAACCATGCTATTTTCCCTTGATAAAATGATATGATTGATAGGCCAAGATTTGATTATACGATCGATTCGATACACATGTTTTCATTTTGCCAAAGTTCAGCACCTTTTCCACTAATTATATAATAATCTACATTATACATTATACATTATACATAGTATCTCTTGAATCTCTGCACCGTACTATAAAGGATTCCATCTTCAGCACCCTGAAAAGTCACGGGATGTTATTTTAAGAAAAAAATCATGTGATTAATTACTTGGTTCTTTTATCTTTTTTCTCATAATAACATTCATACAAATCCATTTAATCTAATTGAGAAGAAAATTATGGGACAAAATATTAAAATTATGTTGATGGAGAAATATCAAGTCGTCGCCCACATAATTATTGACATCTATATTACTTCCTCCGATTCCTAAACAAGTTCCACATTTGACTTCACACATATTAAGAAAATAAATTTGACTTTACTGTGGAGTGCACTGTTTGGCACTGTCTGAACACTGTTTGACACTGTTTGAATAATGTTTGACACTGTTTTGATGTAGATAATAAGGAAATGTTTGAAAGTGGAACTTAATTTTGAATCTGCCCGAAAAGGAAAGGTGGAACTTGTTTCAGAAACGGAGGGAGTAATTATTATCGTTTGTTTTTAGACTTTAGAGTAATACGAATAACGTTTTCATTAATAAAATTTACATCACACGATATCAAGGTTTAATTTCCAAGAATATGCAATAAAACCAAATGAAATAATGAAGCAACATAATACTCCGCAAATATGTCATAATAATTTAATCGCATACAAACGAAAAGGGAAATAGAGAAAAATGCGCTATACATATAAAAAATCAAATCATGAATCTATCTTAGCTAGCACCCACTAACCATATTATAGAATGAACGATGATACCGAATATCTATCCATACATCACTTGTACGTTACGTTTCTTCGTCGTCGCATGAAGTTCCACGACGACGGCGGCGGCTCTAATTGTGCAATGGATTTGGACCGGAGGGGACGAGGCGTTTCTCGACGCCGTAGCGCGGGTCAACCTCTCGTCCTCTTGCCTCCCCGGGGACCTCCGGTGAAAGCTTTTCTTGGCGGCGGCGGTGGCGGTCTACGAATGGGGTAAAATCATAATGACTAGCTAATGTTTTTCTATGACCATTTGATGAAGAAAGGGCTCCTACCCCAATGTTATTGTTGTTGTAGCTATAGAATTCATGGAGGAAGAGGAGGATAAGAGATAGCCAAAGGATGGGAAAGACAACTTTTAAGGACATAATAATAACAACTACGGAGTATAATTATGTTAAAGGAGAGTATGCTTAGAAGCCTCGACATGCATCAATGGAATGAGGAGTAGTAGTCAATATTTGTGTGCACTAAAATGAAGATTGATCAACTTTGAAGGTTAGTTGATAGGTTGAATCTAATGGGAAAAGTGAGTAAAGGTATACTCCTCATTAATGAAGAGAGAAGATGAGGTTGAATATTAATGAATATAGAGTTGAAGGATTCGGTTTTTGCTTACACATGGGAGACTTGTGAAGTAGTTTATGTCATTATGAGTTAAATTTAGTACAGTAGAATTGTGAGCGAAGGCATGGGGAGGGCGGTAGACCTTTTTTTTTTTACCAATAATGATCCTTTTAAATCAAGCAATGAAATTTAAAAGAAAAGTACTTTTACTTTTACACGGAATACTGTTAATTTTGTTGTAGTTTATAATGCATGCATATATAATATACGCGAAATACAATTCAAGTGTGTTAAAATATTTGTCCTGGAAAGTTATAAACCAATAAAACACTATAAAACTTCGGACTATTTTTCATACCGGGTTGGTCTTTTTTGAACATCGAGTCTTAACATGGTATCAACATCAAGTTGGGTCGCGATTTGAACTTGTTTAGCACTCATGAATCCATGATTAAGCGTAACTTGTTATGCTTCTGGTTGAGAGTAATTTTTTTGGATGGAGGTAGTACTAACTACAACCTCCAAATTAATTAAATGTTACCGCGCAATAAACAAAATGATTTAAATGTCTGGTTCGCCCTTGTATTAATACAACTTGCTATAGTCCTAATTTAATACTACCGTCGTTCTCTTTTAATTACTCTCTCCGTCCCATAAAATAGTCACCACATTGACTTAGATCGGAGTTTAAGAAAGTGAGAATAAAGTAGAAATGTGTGATCGTGGTTGAGTAAGAAAAAGGTAAATCGATGTGAGCCACACAAAACTTTCCAAAAAGGGAAATGAGAACTATTTTTTGGGACGACCTAAAAAGAAAGTCGGGAACTATTTTGCGGGACGGAGAGAGTATAATATTGGATTTTTTGCACTACTCACATATTCTACTTTGACTATATTTTATTTATTGATGTATTAATAAATTAAATTTTTAAAAAATGTTTTTGAATTCCTCTCATTTTAAATTTTTAAAATATGATTTTTTATTTATTTTTTACTAATGGTTAAACTTGTGCGTTGACAAGCGTGAAAAGTGGATTGTTGCAATTAAACAAGAAAGGAAGAGGTATTAATTATACACAAGAAATCCAGGAATCACTCATGTATAGACAGCCTTCACCAAATGCAAATTGTCTTACATGAAGCCATTAAATTGATTAAAAATATGGAATTCATTAAAGTCTCTATATCAAATTAATAAAGGCCAATTACTAAGAACTGCATAGATCAGAAATGTGAAACCGTAAATCAAACATTCAAACCGCACTACTTGAGTCGGTTTTGATTCGACTCGGTTAATTTCCACGAGTTTTTGTCCGTTTCAGTGGGTTTTAACATGTTTTTGTCGGTTTTTGTCAATCGGTTTCAGTTTGGTTGACTTTTTAACCCAAAATGTGAAACCATAAAACGAATCGCTAATGGTTAATCGGTTTTAACGAGTTTCACGTTGATGGAGTATATTCTCGTATACCCCAGGGGTACCATAATCGCCGGTAGAAAGCATCGCAGATCCGCCAGAGACAAGAAAATACCAAGTCCACAATCTGGGTCCGACCCCGACCCCGACCACCGAGGTCGGGAACATCGAGCTCAGGAATTAATCAAACTCAGCAGCTAACGGAGTCAACCGACCCCGACCCTCACCCCGAGGTCGGGAAAATATCGAGCTCAGGAATCAACCAAACTCGGCAGGTTATGAGCCTGACCTCGAGACACCCGAGGTTGGTACCAAGTCTGACCCTGGAAGCTCAGCTCCAGGTCAACAACAATCGAGCGCCAGACAGTTGACCACCGCCGAGGTGGGAACAGAAGACAGCAGGGCGAATCCTCCCAGCATGAGCCCGAGCCCCCGGACATCGACCTCAGTGATTCCTAAGGTCGGAAGAAAGCACCTCACACTTAGACAAAACCCACACAGACTTGACTCGTGGGAAACATCGCCACGTCATCCTCCGTATCAAAGAATATTCGAGACTACCCGCACACGATCATACGAGATCCTTGGCAGGAATTCTGTTAGAAGAATAATCAATCAGCCAGCTATCAAGGGCTCTCTCTCTCCAATCAGCTCTCCACGTGGCGGCTCCCGGTTCATTAGGTCTCGTAGTTTGTTAGAATAGCTTTACACGTGTCTCTCTTTTAATAGACTAGCTCCTTTTGTTTGGCTGCCAAATATTTCCTTTTCTCCTTAGTATAAATATCTCCTTCCGGCTTGTGGAAGGGGGGTTTTGAACTTTCGCTTGTAAATACTCGATTTACTGCACTTCTCAGAAAATACATTGAGTTTTCACCAGTTCGCTCTCCTTCATTCTCATTTCGGTGGATTCCGGCCACCCCTGGTCTGACGATCCATCACACGTACTATGACTCAGTTTTGTTTTAGGTTGGTTTGGTTTGGTCGGTGTGTTGATCTGTTTTAATTGGTTTTTCGATTTTTGTTCACCCCTACTAAGAACCGCGTTCACCGGAAAATGGAAAACCCAATTACTTCAAATTTAGATTTAGAGGCCGTTTGGCAACACTGTTTTTTGGCTTATCACGCTTATCAGTCAACTTTTTCACCAAACACGTAACTTTTGCTTTCGCGCGCTGAATTGTGTAATAAGCAGAAAAGTAAGGTTGAAGTTACTTTTCTGGCTGTATTGACTGAACTTACTGTAGATGACCATTTTAGCTATTTTTACATATAATTTTTTCTGTATTTTATTAATAAAATATATTTTAAAAATAATTTTTTCTTAAATCAGCAGAATCAGCCAATGCAGCCACTTCAGCCAGAACTTTATAAATTTCAGTAGAATCAGTCAAACCAATCGATTTTCGTGCTACCAAACGGGCTCTTATTTCGTGAATGTTCTTTTACTCATATAGATTCTTTTATTTCTAAAGCTGAGGATTTCCCAATTAGGATGTTTTTACTTGGACTGTAATTTGCTGGTCTGGTCTGGTCTGGTCTGAACTGGTCTGGTCTGATCTGGTCTGATCTGGTCTGGGACGAATTACAGTCCAAGTAAAAACATCCTTACTTGCTACGTTTCCCTCTTTCTTCTTTAGTTCGGTTTTCAGAAATGGTAGTTTACATAGATCAGGGTTAAAATATAAAATTCAAATTAGTTTTATTTATTTATATAGAATAATCGTATATTCTCTCATTTATGTGAAGGTTTAGAGGAGTATTTATAATAATACATACACATGAGTACTAGAGACCTAGTGTAGCTCGACAACTAAGGGATAAGTTACACAGATAGGAATAGATAGTTACATCAGATAAGTATACACGTGAATAGATAAATACATTAAAATATACTAATATTATTTATCTCTTACACTCCCCCGCAAGATGGTGGACCCATCGGAGACACCAAGCTTGGACCGAAAATGAGGAAACAGGTTGCGACCAAGCGGCTTGGTAAGAAAATATGCAATTTGGGCTTTAGAGGAGATATGATGAACTAAAAGGCAGCCACAACAATTAAATCACGAACAAAAAAATAATCTAGAGATAAATGTTTCATGCGAGAGTGAAATACTGGATTTTTGCAGACGTAGGTTGCACTAAGGTTATCACAAAATAGCATAGGAGACTTGGACGGTGAGACACCAATTTCATTAAGAAGATTCTGAACCCATAGTAGCTCAGCAGTAGCATTAGCAAGAGCTCTATACTCGGCTTCGGTGGATGACCGGGATACAGACCGTTGTAAAGAAGACTTCCAAGAAATAATAGTAGAACCAAAATAAAGAACATATGCAGTAGTAGAGCGGCCAGAGGTGGAAGAACCACCCCAATCAGCATCGGCAAAAGCAGTAAGGCAGAGGGAGGTGCCATGCCGTAAAACCAAACCATGAGAGGGAGTACACTTGAGATACCGAAGAACGCGTTTGGCAGCCAACCAGTGAGCAGGAAGTGGTCCATGCATGAACTGAGATAGGCGGTTTACAGCAAAGGAAATGTCAGGGCGTGTAATACCAAGATACTGCAACAAGCCAAGTAACCTGCGATAATCTGAGGCGTCAACGGCCTTGTGTGGATCAGCAAGAGGCAGAATATCCGAAGAGGACATTGGTGTAGAGACAGGTTTACAACCATCCATATTATAGGTAGATAATATATCCGTAATGTACTGGTGCTGAGAAAGGAATAGCCCAGAAGGAGTGTAAATTGATTCCACAACAAGAAAATGATGAAGACTGCCCAAGTCTTTAAGTGAAAACCTGTTAGAAAGAAGAGTAATAAAATGAGTTAGAACATCATTATTATTTCTTGTGAGCACAATGTCATCAACATACACCAATAAATAAATAAATGTCCCACGAGATGCATAAATAAACAAGGACGGATCAGCTTTGGATTTAAGAAACCCAAGACCAAGTAAAAATTGAGAAAGCTCCATATACCAAGCACGAGGCGCCTGTTTAAGGCCATAAAGTGCCTTCCGAAGGCGACAAATATAATCAGGGTGCGACGGATCAGTATACCCTGGTGGTTGGTCTAGGTAAACCTCCTCATGCAAAGTGCCATTAAGAAAAACGTTATTAATATCTAGCTGGCGAACACACCACCCATGATGCAATGCAAGAGTAAGAATAATGCGCGCTGTCATTGGCTTCATAACAGGACTAAAGGTTTCGGAATAATCCTTTCCAGGTTGCTGAGAGTACCCTTTAGCAACTAGTCGGGCTTTATAGCGATCTACTGTACCATCAAGCTTGCATTTGACTCGAAACACCATTTACACCCAACAATGTGATGACTGCCACGAGGAACCAAGTCCCAAGTTTGATTTCGGAGCAAGGCAGAATACTCCTCATCCATAGCTTGACGCCATAGAGGATCCCTCAAGGCCTGGGTAATGGTTTTGGGTTCAAGAGTTATGGGTAGGGGGTGGACAGTAGAAATATTGACAAACGACGGCCCAAAGTACTTGGGATTGGGATGACGAGTACGAATTGGGTGAGACCGGAGAGGAGCTAGTGAATGATTTTGAGTAGGAGAGGAAGAATTTGTGATAGGGGGTTGACTGGATGGTTAGGAGACAGTTCGGTAGATGGAGGAGGAGAGCCTGTACATACAGGGGAGATGCTTGGCGATGTACATGGAATGGTCTGACTGGAAGTAGAGGTAAGGGGAATGGGTGGTATACTGGGAATGGATGGACAAGAAACGACACTCCTGGGACAAACACGGGAGGGGGATATATCATGAGAGTCCGGAGGAGAGGACACTCCTGGAAAGATGTGGTCAATGAATTTGACATGCCTGGAGAAAAACAGTTTTTGAGTAGAGGGATCATAGCATTTATAAGCCGACTGAGTGTTAGAGTAGCCTAAAAATATGCATGGGGTAGACCGAGGTTGTAAGTTGTGAGTGGTGTAGGGACGAAGATATGGAAAGCATAGACACCCAAATCGTTTTAATTTGGTGTAATTGGGTTCGGTACCATAGAGAAGAAGATAGGGAGACTTATGACGGAGCAAAGGTGTGGGCATGAGATTGATGAGATAGGCGGCTGTTTGAAAGGTGTGAGGCCAATAGGTGAGGGGTAAGGCAGCCATATGAAGGAGGGATAAACCAGTTTCAACGATATGGTGATGACACCGCTCAGCGGTGCCGTTGTGTTCAGGGGTATGTGGTGGAGTGGTGAGGTGAGAGATACCATGAAGATTAAGCGTGGGGAGTAGTTTAATGAATTCACCCCCATTATCTGAAAAAATCAAGATAATAGGATGATGAAAATAGTTTTCAACCAACCGCTTAAATTGCGGAAAAATTAAAGCAACCTCGGACTTCTTTTTAAGGGGATAAAGCCAGATATATTTGGTGAAATGATCCACAAAGATGACATAATAGAGATAACTATCAGTGGAAATGTGTTTTGTACTCCATACATCAGTATATGTGAGTTCAAGAGGTTTGGAACTAACAAGACTATTATGCGCAAAAGGCAATTTGTGATTGTTATTAATTTGACAAGAAGTACAATAAAAATCTCTAAACTGCATTGCCGAAAGAGGCATGTGACATTTATTGGCGAGAATAGATAAAACTCTATTGGATGGATGACCAAAGAGATGATGGAACTGAGAAATAGCAGAAACACGAGTTGTGTGGACTTGAGGAGACGATTGCGAGCGAGCATAATAGACGCCATCAATGTTTCGACCCTTCATGAGAGGCACCCCCGTGAGGCGATCCTTGACAACAAAAAAGGTTGGAAAAAATTCAACAGAAACACGGTTAGTGTGACATAACTTAGAAACAGAAACAAGATTTTTTTGTAACTGAGGAACACACAAAACATTTGTGAGATCAAGAGGACGAGAGGCAGACAAAATTAAAGGTTAAATGGCCTCCGAGCAACTCCCAAAAAAAGCACTGATGAGAATCTGATCTTGTCTGTACCATATAGAATAGCATGGGTTGGGAATAGTTTTTTCAGCATCAGAAATTTTTGCCGGAGCTTCGAGTGAACCGTCAACATAGCCTAAGAGATCAAGGCCAATTAGGGTAGCTTCAACCTGACGGCACCAAACTGGAAAATTGGCTGATGTAAGTTTGATGGGAAATTTTTTGGGAGCATTAAGTTGAACAACTCGAGTGGTCGGTGAGATAGTTATGGCGGAAAGAAAAAAATATAGCAGGATCGAGTAGATGAAGAACTACTCTGCTCTGGATACCATATAGAATAATCGTATATTCTCTCATTTATGTGAAGGTTTACAGGAGTATTTATAATAATACATACACATGAGTATTAGAGACCTAGTGTAGCTCTACAACTAAGGGATAAGTTACACAGATAGGAATAGATAGTTACATCAGATAAGTATACACGTGAATAGATAAATACATTAAAATATACTAATATTATTTATCTCTAACAATTTATTTATTTATTTATTTATTTATTTATTTATTTATTTATTTATTTATTTATTTATTTATTTATTTATTTATTTATTTATTTATTTATTTATTTATTTATTTATTTATTTATATAGGTGGCTTTGCATAGAAAATAAGTGTTGTGTATAAATTTTCCCATAGTAAAATATAAAATCATGATTAATAAAGTGAGTGGACCTTGCAAAAAAATTTAGGGTAATTCTATTCAAAGCCACCAAATTGCTATTTACAGCCCTCAAAATAATTGAATTGTCTAAATTACCCTCAAAGTAACCATCGACCCATCGTCCTTTCAACAAAAATGAGTGAGTGAAGGGGTTGTGCGGAGTTGGGAAATTCTAGAAAAAAATTGATGAGATCTAGATGTGACTTATGAGGAGTTGAAGAGCTAGGGTATGGAGCAGGCGGTGACGTTTCTACTTTGTAAATATTTCTGCAGCATTTTGTGGCCCTTTTCTCGATCAGAATTTTTTGATCATCATGTGCATTAGATCTCTCGAATAAGAGGAAGAAGAAAAAAGCTTCAAAGAAGAGATAATGGCAAAACGTAAAGTGATATGTAGTATATACAAGCTTTGAAGAAGAGAAAAGCACGTACAGTGGATTGTCATTAATAGAAACATATGTGTTACTCTGTATTAACGTTTTGGCATTTGTTCATTGGTAACATATTTAATTTTGATATTATTCTCCCCATATATGAGCTGTGAGAAATGAGAATTCCATGGGGCTGTCACTCGATTCAATACGGGGCAGGGATATAATAGGGATATGAGAAATATGTGGCTGTATTTAATAAATAAGTGAGTGTAAATAGAATTTCCCAAAAATTTATGAATGGATAGTGTAGTAATTGAGCATTTGGCCCAGTAATAAAAAGCCCAAATGAGACGACAACTCTATATATGAGGTTAACATTGAAATCACTTCCAAAGGCCCATAAGGTTGATGCACAATACGACGTCGGCTTCTTTTTCACGTGTAGAACCAAAAACGGATTCATCAAAAGCTAGAAGCGTAATTACGCGTTCTCCAGACTCCCCTGAATTGAAGATTTCAATTTGTTTTGTGCATCTCTGAGTGAAATTGGCCATCGATCGGCCGAAAGTACGAGACATTGAGATTTGACAATGGTACGTGAACAACTACTCTGTATATTCATGTGGTTTATCTTTATTTTCTCCCTTTTGGTTCGCTTTCTTAATGCGTTTGTATATAATTGGTGGTTGTTGTGGATAAAATTACTAAATAAAGGAGATTGTTGTAGATATCGAAGCTAGTGAAAATTTCTGCGTAGAATTCATGTTTTATTGTTCAGAATAAAAACTACCAGGTTTTTCATTTGAGTATTCAATCTAATATTGATTGATGGTCTTCCTTTGCGATTGAAATTCAGTTCTAATATAGGAAGGGATAAATTGGCTTATTAGATGACATCCTTTGTGCTACAATAGATTTCATGTCATTAAATAATTTATGTGAATACAATCAGTTCATCTAAAGAAAATGAGTTTGCTGTAGTGTTTTTGTTCGGGTTTTCATGAGTTTTAACGGTAGCATGATTAGATGACTTTGCCTATACAGTTCATGATTGAAGCTCTTGAGAATTTCACGCTTTCTACCTTTGTATCTTGATCATCACATTTCATCTTCAGATGTGAAAATACTAGCTAGTTAAACTGATCTTCTGTATTTGTTCTGCAGTCTTCTCTTGCAGCTGCTAGGGCAGATAATTTTTACTACCCTCCAGAATGGACACCCAAGAAGGTTAGTTGGCACACATTTTCCTAAATGTGTTATAGGTAATATCTGAATTTTGAAAAAGTTATATTTGTAGATTCTTACATTAGTTTTTCATATCAGGGTTCATTGAACAAATTCAACGGTCAACATGCTCTCAGAGAAAGAGCAAGAAAAATAGATCAGGGAATCCTTATTATAAGGTACAATATCTAACTGTCTTTTAAAATGAAAATACCTTAGTTATAAAGGAGTCATGCTTAACTATGGCACAACGTTTAAATTTTAGTAAGGTACGAGAATAATACTACTGGAAATAATTAATTCTAGCTATGATTTTTATGTTTATTTATTGGTTTAACTATATCACTATATGTAGCATACTCACTTCTTTGAAACTTTGTTTGACAAAAATATATTAACTATAGTGAAAATAAGATTCTTTTGTTTGATGAAAATATATTAACTATAGTGAAAATGAGATTCTTTTGTTTGACATAGGACTCTTATTTTAAATTTTTATTGAAGAACACTATATTTGTGACTTAAAGAGTAATCTTTGATGTTTAATCCAAAATTGATGTCAGCTTGGATTCAATGGATGGATTCAAGAAGTTGTACTTGTGAGAATCAGATTGTTTAGTGTTACTTACGTTGATGATAATCAGATAAAATAGGAAAAAAGACCTTTCTATAAGTCTGATTTTGTTCACCCCCTTCAAAACGACCTTGATAAAATAGGAAAAAAAGACATTTCTTAGAGGTTGGGCAAGTAGCTGGGATGCTAGAAGAAGAAAAAGATGAAAGAACGATTTATCTATTGTTGTCCTTTAAACTTTAGTTTCTGATTTGAAATTCTCATTTATCAATCATCCAGATTTGAAATGCCATACAATATCTGGTGTGGTGGATGTGAATCAATGATTGCAAAGGGTGTACGGTTTAATGCTGAGAAAAAGCAAGTGGGAAATTACTACTCTACGAAGGTAAGTTGCAAACCAGTAATCATGCATAGTGTAGTCTCATTGATGACTTCGGCTTGTGGTGATGAACTGTTTCCTGTTCTGTTAGATATGGAGCTTTTCCATGAAGGCTGCATGTTGTAGACATGAAATTGTCATCCAAACAGATCCAAAGAACTGTGAGTATGTCATTATTAGTGGAGCTCGGCGGAAGATTGAAGAGTATGAAGCTGAAGATGCAGAAACCATGATTCTACCTGTTGAAGAAGGTAAGCATATCCACTATGAGTAAAGTTAATTGTAGTTTTTTTTTTAATTCAGAAACATTATTTTATACTTCTTTGAATTGGAAAACCAAAATGCACAAATTCTAGTTGTATGCTGGAGAAGCTGTTTGATCTAGGAATGAACATAAGAACCGGCTAAACGCAATCTGAACATGACGTCCTGACCACATGTTAGACTAACCAAACCATATGCAGTTGGGGTAGCAGTTTAAGGTTTTGGCTTTGAAAACCGATTCAACTTATCGACAGACAAAGAAATTGAAAACCGGTCTGAAGAAACTGAAATTCCTATTATACAAAGGTAAGTTGCAAATAATTAAATAAATACCGATGAACATCCCCTGGTAAATCATGAAGAACCAATAAGTTCTAAATATTTAATGATACAAATGTCATCAATATTGTGCATTGGTTTCATATCTAAATAATATTACATGTGTATGTGTGTGTTACTGCATGTATATTGCATTCACAGAGTGCATTATTATTTCTTACTTTCGCTTATTCCATCTTACAGACCGAAGTAAGTTAGCAGACCCCTTTTACCGACTTGAGCACCAGGAGGAAGATCTAAAGAAGAAGAAAGAAGCCGAGCCTTTACTCGTCCGTCTTCAGAGAGTATCAGATGCAAGACACTCTGATGATTATTCCTTAAACAAGGCCCTCCGAGCCAGATTAAGGGTATAGTGTGTGCACTTTTGGATTTCTGTCTTCACTCGTTGTCCTTCGGGTGTGTTTGGTTTAGGAAATCATAGGTTACAGACATAGTGTTCCTAGGTATTGTGAGAAGGATATGTGAGAGTACCTTGTTTATTTCAAGTATTTAGATGACCAGGGTAAAAATGAGCTTACCTTCACACAGAAAAATTGGGTAACGTTCGGGTAATTTGATTACTTTAGATTTCTTAGGTACTCTTTCCGTACTCCCTTTGTCCCTAAATAAAGTGCCAATTAATAATGTGAAACTCTGTGGTTAAAATTAATTAAGAGAGAAATAATAAAAACCACATAATGCTTTCCTTAAAAACAGACGAAGGATAATTTTGTGACGGACCTTAAAGAAAAGTGTGGATTATTGTGGGATAGAGAGAATGATATTTTATTCTATTCTGACTGTCCAACAATTTGACGGCGTACACAATATCTTATTCGTTGAACCAAACGCCTCTAAGGTAATCTTATTCCCAAACATTCTGTGAACAAACACCTGCTTATAAATGTGAATACAGGGCCAAAAGAAACGAGTTGCAGAAGAAGAATCTGCAGCCCGGAAAGCGGGACTCAGTTGTAGATTGCTACCTGTATCCGAAGAGGATGCTGTGGCTGCTTCCCGTGCTAAATTTGCTCACAAGTTTGATAGAAGCATAAAAGATAAAAGAGCAATGATCAATGCTTCCTCCATATTTTCCGATTCTTCAAAGAACTTGGACCTTGTAGCAAAGAGGAGGAAAATAAATGCTTCATGTGCATCAAGATTATTGGTTGGAGGGTTCAAACCTTCATCTTGGGCCCAGACTGCTGCTCATAGCAATCACAGAAGGTTGTAACTCAGTTATCCCAGTCTAGGGATATTGTTTCTTTGAGATCGCTTGTAATTTTCGTTCAATCCACTCTTTTCGTTTTTGAGTGTATGCATGTATTTGTCTGCTGTGTGCCTGTATATCTTCAAATTCTATGTTCGAATTTGAGTTAAGTTATTGGCCTCGTTCACACTTCACAGTGACGTAAACAGAAAAAAGAATACTTAAATGTATAACATAAAAAAAAATTGTGATTCGTTTTTATAGAATACTTGAGCTCTGAATATTTCATATCTAAATATAGGGATGAACTCGAGCCGGGTTAACCGAACCGGAACCGGACTGAACCGGCACTGTTCCAGCCCGGATCGGCCCAGTTTACGGTTCTATGACCGGTTCGGGCCACCTGGTCCGACACTGTAGAGGGGTGGTTCCCGGGCCTTGCATTTGATGAATCGGCCCGGCCGGTTCGGGCCATTTTTTTTTGTTTTTCACATTTTTGAAGAGGTAAATGGGTTGGGTTGGGTGTTTTGGAGGGGTTTGGGGTGTGTGTGTGGGGGGGGAGGGGGAGGGGGGAGGAAATAATTAGAAAATAAACAAAAATAAAATAGGGTGAACCGGCCCGGCCTGTTAATTGCCAGGTGAACCGGCCCGGCTTGGGCCTCACTTCTCCAAAAAAAGTCCGGTCGGAATTGGATTGAGGCCCGGCCCGAATTGAGGCCATGCCTATCTAAGTATGTAATGATCTCATGATTCTCAGTTGGTGAAATGATCTTTTTTTTATCATCAAAGATTCAAAACGGATGACTTAAATTGATATCACAACATTCAGATATGGTCATAGGGGTAAAACGACTAAAGGACCACAAGAATTGAACGACATCCTCAAGACTCTCCACCGGCTGCTAAGGGTACACAACCTTTGGTCGTCATATAGGCGCTGCGATCTGCCGAAGAAGAGAGCCTCACGAAAGACGGACGAAAGCCACACAAGAAAGTCGCACTTCATCGAAGACGAAAGTGGAGAAAAATAACCCCTAAACCTAGGGGAGACGGCCGCCTAGTTGGCGAAAATTTCTTAATGATTCTATATTTCTATATCTCAAAGCGTTTGATAAAGGTACAAGTAAAAAGGAGTAAGAACACAACAACCATGCATAGGGAGAAATATAGAGAAATGAACTCACATAAATAACTTCTTCAAAAAAAAATCATAATCCAAAAAAATAAAGGGAAAGTTATAGAAATAGAAGTAAACAAGTTTTGAAATTCCAGAATAGGAATGCAACGTTTTTCTTCAAGAAGTAGCAGTGACATGTCAGTATTTATTGTCACCTTGGAGTTATTGTTGCTAAATAGCTCCAAAAATAGTCATTAATATGACAGTATTTACAATTGTTAAAGGTAGTATTTTTTTAATCAAGACATTAGTGACACATTGATAGTCCCTGTTTCTGTAACAGCAATGAATAACGATCTAACAACGAAGATTAAACGTAAGGATGAACACAGATTGAATCAATGTAAAACCCTCTTTGATAGACCGTGAACTCGTACAACAGAAAGATATGCGCGTAAGGCTTTAGAGAATAAGTACAACGTTAACCTAATCCTAAACCCTCGGCTCCCTTTTTATAGACGAGGTTTAGGTTAGGCGTACAAGGCTTTTAGCCTGGTTATATGGGCCTAACACTTGGCCCAAATTCTGTCTAATACATGCACTAATTAAATACAAGGAATAATAATAAAGCTAATCTATGACAAACTTGATTCACAATTAAAATATCTCCAACAATCTCCCCCTTTGTGATCAAGTGCCACTTTGTTATTGCTTCTGCGACTTGAAGTAGTGCTTCCTCATATTTTGTGCATGCTCATATTGCCTCAGCATATTTCTCTTTTCTAGGCGATCGTCAATGGCCTTTAAAATTGTCTCTACTGTAGAGTGTTCCTTTTGAACATAAGACGATGCCTCTTGAAGATTTTCTTCTAGCTCTGCCTTCATCTTTAGAAGCTGTTCTTTGATTATCTTCAGCGTTCCGTCACAGTATTTCTCAATTTCATTGACTACCATCAGACGTTTTTCGTTCTTGTGGTTCAGATAAGTGACTGCTGGCGGTGTGAAGAAGATGTTGTAAGCTGGGAAGTCTTCGAGTTCTGGACCATACAGTCTTGGCTTTGTCAGATTTATCTTTGTCAAGTTGCACTCAATAGCCATCTGTAGGTCATGTGAAGAATGTACTCTGATCTGTCTGAGCATGAATCTCTTGATTGCTGCAAGACCTTCGCTGTATGTTTTGCTCTGCCTGACTGGAAGGTATCGATAGGCCATGAACATTTGATAGATGTCGTCGGGTTTAAGCATGATGTAATCATTCTCTTGGCAAGTAAATTCACTCCCGTCAGTGCGTTGAAGCCTGTAAGTATAGAATGTCACTCCGTGATAATCTTCAGCCTTCACTTGTAGAATTTGATGAATCGGGAGAATGTTGGACTTCAAGTCTTGTTCCATCAGCTCTCTCTGAGTACCGGTTGACCTTTGTAATAGCATATGCAGATGACCTCCAGCCTGCTTTCCTTTTAGATGGGTAAGGCCTCTTAGCTTCAGTTCATTCAACGGTTTGACTTTGTCTGGTCTACGCCAGATATGCTCTCTGATTTCCTCTTGGAAGGGGGCTTTGATCCGAACGTTATCCCAGGGTTTCTCTGTCTTGAGAAGTCTTCCCGCTGATTGTCTTACGACGGATTCAAGAGTTTTCTGGGATTCCTTGTAGTTCTCCCCTTCCTTGCGTTCATCGTCCTCGAGCCTAATGATATCTTCAGAACATTTGTTGATTAGCTCTCGTAGCCACCAATTTCTCTGCATGTCCTCTACTTCAGCCTCATTGCGGAGATCATCCCATTCTGTCCATTGTCTTGGCCATTTATCATATATCACCGCCTCCTCCAGTGCATCGTGGATGTCCTTGCCTGGGGAAATGTATGGAACTCTTTGCTGCTTTTGAGGCGGTGATTGTTCCTGGGTAGCACAACCGGGTTCACTTGGATTGCCCGTTGACATCAGTTTAGAACTAGGTTCCAACTGATGGCCTGATGTAAAAGATGTACCAGTGGTAGCATCATCAGGACTTCCATCCCCTCCTCGGTTGGTATCTCTGGGAGATACGCCTCGGAATGTTATGTCTAGCTCGACCATGCTAGATATTTTGGCTGTGGGTGGTGGCTGTTGGTTTGTAGAGGTTTCGGGTTGGATGGGCTGTGGATTTTGGCTTGGTAAAGCAGTTTGCTCAAGTGATCGAGGTCGCTTGTTCTCCCCCTCATGAGGATCCGAATCATCGGGGTCCTCATGGGAACGTTTGCGACCACGAGGACTCTCCTTGCACTTGCTCTTGGTTTCCGGTGAAGAAAGGAGGGCTTCGAGTATGGCTTGCTGGTGACGGGTAAGTTTGGCTTCGGGGATGTTAAGAAGGTTGTCCAGCAAAGCCGATGCAAGGGTGTCAAAGGATAGTGAGGAGAGATCGATGGAGGGTGTGGTCGGGTGTGGGGAGAATACTAGTTCTGTATCCTGGGTTCCCCGAGAAAGTGAGGGAATGAGTATTTGATTGATGGATTGGTGGGATAGAGGGGTTGAGGGAACTGGTTGTGTATGGGAGATGAACGGTTCAGGTGAAGGTTGGGGTGGGGTTTGTTCAGACCGAACCGCTTGGGTGGTCCTAAATTCCTGTGCTAGAGCGGTCATTGCATCTTGCACCCATGGTTTAATGGTGGAATCTAGGAAGCGATTTAGTAGAACGTTTACGTCTTCAAAGGTTGGGTGACCAGTTACGGGGGTTGTAACTGTTGACACAGCATCAGTGAAGATTGCTGATGTGTGGCCTGCGTGCAATGATGGAATCATTGTGGGCGTAGCAGGGCTTCCAACCGTCATAGCTTGCGCTCTGGTTGTTGCGTTCAGGGTGTGTGCACCTGTATGTGCAGTGAATAGTGTAGGTGTCCTAGAAAAGGAAGAAAATGTGGGGAAAGTGACACCTAGACTCGATGTGATAGAAGAAGGGGTTTTGACCTCGGGCGATAGGTCAATTGTACGCTCAACTGATTCAGAAGGAACCAGTGAGGGGGTTGAGTCCCGTTCTTTTGAAACAATAACCTGTTGAGAGGCTATCGAGTGGCTGGGAGAGGGCTGTGCTTGCGCAGTTGAGCCAGATGCTGCGACTTCTACCCGGGAACCGAAAAGATCGGCTCCTGTGCTTAAGGATTCAGCTCGGCTTATCTGGATAAAGGTATCGCAGCCAGCGAAGATGTGCTCGTCTGCCTTATCAATCAGGCTCTTTCTGACTCGGGGTTGGGGCTTTGCCTTAGCAGCCTTGTCATTCTTAACCTTGGCCCTTTTCTCCCGGATGACGACTTCTTTAGAATTCTTAATTTGATGAGCTGCCTCGTCATAGTCGTCCTTGGAGCAGTTTGTCTCGCTGGGATCGGCTCTCGGTTTAGCTATCTCCTTGATAGTGAAGACTTTGGGTCTGCCAGCTATTATCGGTGCTGCATCTTCAGAAGTGATTCTTTTCTTCTGTGGAGATTCGACTGGCAGCTTCCCTTTTCTGATCAGGGCATATGTGTGCTCAACATCTTCACTGTCGTTGTCGTCATTATCATCATCCGAGCCAGATTCCTCGCTATCTGTGTCCATGCTCTCGGATGCCTCATCGTCAGTGTTTGTTTGGGCATCACTTGACGATTCATTGGCAGTTTCCTCAGCGTCTGTTTCGGTGCCCTCAGCCGTCTGACTCGTCTCTAGAGAGTCGTCAGACTTTCCTTCATTGGGCGAACCGGCCACTGGTTTCTGTGGCTTTTGGGCTCTCTTTGGACCCTTACCAACATTCGGCTTTGTCCCCGGGGTAGGTCCAGCTGGGTTTTGCTGAACCATAGGGACAGTTCTCTTAGTGGCTTCCTTGTACTGCTGGACCGCTGGATTTGAAGATTTGACAAGCTTGAGCAGAAATCCAGGGATCCTTAGACCGAAGACAGGATTCTTGTCTGCTTTGAAGTATTGCAGTTTCGGTGCAGTGAAGTGTGGATCTGAGCTCCGTTTTGGTATTGAGGAGTGCTCTGCCATGCAGTCGTTTATGATTAGCCCGAGCCACCTTGCGTACGGGATGGTACCTGGCCTGTTCTTTTCTTTGGCTTTGACCAGGTCCATTAGCTCTGAGAAGAAGAGCTGTGCCAGGTCGTAGTTCTTGTTGAAAGCGATGCCATGAAAGACTAGCAGGATCTGCTTGTTGCATTTGTCGAATCCGGCATGCTTAGGCGACAGACACTTGTTCACCAGCCCGAAGAGATTCTTCCACGGATGGTGAAGATATGCTCCGTTGAAGTTGGAGAGCTGTGGCAGTAATGAGGTGTAGCCTAGGGATGCCACGTCTTTCAGTAGATCTGGGATGGACGGCAGCGCATCGTACTCGTCATGGATTGGCAACGATAGAGTAGCCCGTAGAGTGGATGGTGTAAGAATCACCCGCATGCCGTTCAACTTGGTCTTTATCTTTGAGCGATCCTTCAGTGAATCCGTATGCATATGACCTCAGAACTGTTGTAGGTATATCTCTGGCACCGGTTTTGAGTTGTGAAGTGCATGCCAGAGATAGTGACCTTTCATGATTGCTGGAACCACTAGGTTCTGGCACTTGAACACTGCAAGGTCTAGCTGGAAATTGTTGTCCAGCACCTTGATCCATTTCCCTTTGGGGTAGATGGCATCATCGATCTGCGTTTGAGTGGTTCCTGCCATTTAAAACTGTAGAAGCAAGGGGTCAACATATGAGATTCAACTGTTTGATTAGATTGAAAGAGTTTGATTTGAAGGTTTCAGATAAGTTTATGCAGGTGGAATTTTGAGAAAAAAATTGCAAAGTCTAAATCTCGAGATCTGAATCTCGAGATCATGATTTCGAGATTCAAATCTCGAGATCTTGATTTCGAGATTCAAATCTCGAGATCAAGATGTCGAGATGCAGATCTCGAGATCTTGATTTCGAGATTCAAATCTCGAGATCAAGATGTCGAGATGCAGATCTCGAGATCTTGATTTCGAGATTTAAATCTCGAGATCAAGATGTCGAGATGCAAATCTCGAGATCTTGATTTCGAGATTCAAATCTCGAGATCAAGATGTCGAGATGCACATCTCGAGATCTTGATTTCGAGAAGATGAATCGACGATCTCGAGATCTTGAAAAACAAGATATCGAAATCATGATTCCGAAGAGACGAATCCACCTGCAAAGATATAATCAAAAGATGCGAAAACAACATACAATAAGATTTCGAACTTGAAATAAACTGAAAATCTTGTTCTTTTTTGTTTTGAGAAAACTATTGAATCGGTTTTGCGAGAACAGTCGTTCGATTTCGAGATGGATGATTGCGACTGAGAATCGTTAACTACCTTCGAAGAGTAGTCGAGAGAGAGGATCGGAGAAGAAGAAGAGTTTGCGAAAACAAGGGTTTTTGAGAAGAGGAAGAAGGAACGATTGAGAGCTCTGCCTTGCGAAATATTTAGCCTTCGTAAAAAAATCAGAATGGGAGAGAAGGGTTTTTCGCGAAGGTTTTATACGCGAGAAAGTTATGGACCTCCTCCGTAACAGTTGAGCCCGAATTATTGGGCTGGCACACAGTGCCCTTTTAAAAGATTTTCGAGGCCCAAACCAGTAAAAATAGAGAGCTCCCCCTCAATCAGTGAAAAATTTCTCCCCCCAAAAAAATGCAACAAACAATATGTACAAATGCAACGCACACACACTATTTTTTGTTCTTTTTGATTTTTCACCCACTCAACACATGCAACACACGCACACTATTTTTTGTTATTTTTCTGGTTTTCTCCCCCTCAACACATGCAACGCACGCACACTATTTTTTTGTTATTTTTCTGGTTTTCTCCCCCTCAACACATGCAACGCACACACACTATTTACAGATCACACTCACACACACTTTTTACAAGTCCCGCACACACACACTTTTCAGACCAGTGGAGACAAAAATTAAACAGGCTCGAGGTTCAAAATGCCCAACTTGGAGACCAGGAACTGGAATCTTTTTTCATCCAATTCCTTAGTGAACAAGTCAGCCAGTTGAAGCTCTGAGCTTACAAAGTACATATCTATGTCTCCTTTCTCCACGTGATCCTTGATGAAATGATAGCGCAGATCAATGTGTTTGGTGCGGGAGTGGTGAACAGGATTGCTTGTGATGGTGATGGCGCTTTGAGAGTCACTGTAGATCGGGATGTGGCGGAATGTGTAACCATAGTCCTGGAGCTGAGTCTTCATCCATAATATTTGTGAACAACAACTAGCAGCCGCGACGTATTCGGCCTCAGCTGTAGATGTTGACACACAGTTTTGCTTTTTGGAAGACCAGCAGACTAGCTTCTTGCCCAAGAATCGGACGGCTCCCGATGTACTTTTGCGGTCCATCCGGCAACCAGCAAAATCAGCGTCCGAGTATCCGACTAGATCAAAGCCTGAATGCTTGGGATACCAAAGGCCTAGATTCACCGTGCCTTTGAGGTATCTTAAAATTCGTCGTACAACGGTCAGATGAGATTCCTTCGGATTGGCTTGAAAGCGAGCACATAAGCATGTGGAGAAGACAATGTCAGGCCTGCTTGACGTGAGATATAGCAAAGATCCAATGATGGCCCTGTAATTCGTAGCATCAACTGGCTTCCCGGAGGGGTCTGAGTCCAGTTTGTAGTTTGGGGACATGGGGGTCGTCATGGAAGATTTGCTTTCAATGTTGAATCTCTTTAGCATATCCAGAATGTATTTGGACTGATTGATGAAAATGCCATCAGAGAGTTGTCTTACTTGCAGGCCTAAGAAGAAGTTAAGTTCACCCATCATGCTCATCTCGAACTTGGTTTTCATCAGTTTCTCAAAATGTTGGCACAGACGCGGATTTGAAGAGGCAAAGATGATGTCATCAACATAGATCTGAATCAGAATGATGTCAGACTTCTGTCGCTTGATAAATAGAGTAGTATCAATCTTTCCTTTTGAGAAACCTGAATCGATCAAAAATTCGGTCAAGGCATCGTACCAAGCTCTGGGTGCCTGTTTCAACCCATAGAGAGCTTTCTTGAGCTTGTATACATGGTCTGGGAATTTTGGATCTACAAATCCTTCTGGTTGAGCGACATAGACTTCTTCTTCTAAAGTCCCATTTAGAAAAGCTGTTTTCACGTCCATCTGAAAGACGGTGAAGTTTTTGTGCGCCGCGTATGCAAGAAAGAGGCGGATTGCTTCAATTCTAGCTACGTGCGCAAACGTTTCATCGTAGTCTATGCCTTCCTGTTGATTATATCCCTTTGTGACCAGCCTTGCCTTGTTCCTTACAACTGTTCCTTCTTCATCTCTCTTATTTTTGAATACCCACTTCGTGCCAATGATTGTCTTTCTCTAAGGCCTGGGTACCAGTGACCATACATCCAGTCTGTCAAACTGATTGAGTTCATCTTGCATAGCAATCACCTAATCTGGATCAAGTAGCGCATCCGAGACTTTTGATGGTTCTGACTGGCTTAGGAAGCATGCGAAGTGGCATTCATTCATCGTTGCAGATCTTGTGCGCACACCTTGACTCGGATCACCTATTATCTGTTCAACGGGATGTGCTCTCGTCCACTTCCTCTCATGAGCTAGAGGAGTTGGAGTAATTATTGGTTGATCGGAGTCCTGATAAGAGGTTGAAGGCTCTGGAGCAGCTGTGGTGTGTAATGGAGATGATTCTTGACTCGTAGCAAAGCCGTGATCATCCACACCTCTGAGATTGGATTGAGGGGTTGAGGGTGTGGATGGTTCATCGTTTGGTCCTGTGAGGAGCGGAATCTCTGCTGTTGGAGTTGATGTTGAAGCTGGAGTGTATGCAGGAGGTGGAGGTTGTGAGTTCTCGTAGAAGTTTCTGAAGAGAGAGTCGAGAATCACATCTTCGTGTTCGGTGTTTGGTTCAGCTTTATCAGAAGCTACTGGTACAACATTTGATGGATCAGTCTGTAGATGTTCGATCGTAAAGTCTGCCATTTCATAGAATGTAACATTTACACTCTCGATGACAGTGCGCTTGTCTCTGAGGTAGACTCTGTAAGATTTGGATTGCAGTGAGTAGCCAATAAACACGCCTTCTCTGGCTTTGGGATCCAGCTTACTTCTCTCTGTCCTATCATTTAGTATGAAACACTTGCAGCCAAAAACCTTGAAGAAAGAGATGTCGGGAGTTCTGTTGAATAGAATTTCATATGGAGTCTTGTCGAAGCATTTATGGATGGATGTTCTGTTCTGAGTGAAGCACGCAGTATTGATTGCCTCTGCCCACATGAAGTGAGGCAGTCTGGATTGGATTAACATGGTGCGTGCTGCTTCAACAAGGGTTCTGTTCTTTCTCTCAACAACTCCGTTCTGTTGGGGAGTTTTAGCTGCTGCAAATTGCTGAGTGATACCGAGTGATTCATAGAACTCAGTGAGAGTTTGATTTTTGAACTCGGTACCATTGTCAGTTCTAACAATTCGAACACTGTGCTGTAGCAGTTTCTGGATGGTTCTGATAAAGGTCATAATGTTTTCAGCAGCCTCGTCTTTTGAACGGAGAAATTTTGTCCACGTATACCTAGAGAAGTCTTCAACGATCACCAGAGTGTATTTGCGACCGTTGATGCTTTGGACTCTCATAGGTCCACACAGATCCATGTGAATTAGCTGCAACTGATGTGTAGATGATGGTTCGGTTTTTGACTTGTGGGAGCTTCGCGTCATTTTGCCCATTTTGCAGACACTACAATGATTTTCAGCGGAAGACTTTAGCAGAGGAAGCCCCTTGACAAGTTTCTTGGAGGACAAGGTTGATAGATGTTTGAAGTTCAGATGGGAGAGACGTCTGTGCCATAGGTTGTTCTGTTCAGTTGAAGCTTTGGACAACAGACAGATGGAAGTGGTGGATTGGATGCTTTTCAGATCAATAGTGTACATATTTGATGTTCTGTAACATGTTAATAATGTATTCCCTGTGCTGTCAAGAACACAGCATTGTTTTGCAAAGAACCTCACTTCCATCCCGCTGTCACAGAATTGCCCAATGCTCAGTAAGTTGTGTTTGAGCCCTTTGACAAATGAAACGTCTTTTATAGTGACACTGGCACAGACGACGTCCCCATACCCAAGAATAGGAGATGAGGCGTCATTCCTGAATCTGACATTGCCTCCGTAGCAGTTGGTGTAGTTGCTCAAAAGGTGCTTTATTCCGGTCATGTGGGTTGAGCATCCTGAGTCTAAGTGCCACACATGACTATCCTGCAAAACAATCAAACAGGTTTAGGTACCCAACTTGGAGTGGGTCCTTCCTTATTATCAAGAAACACCTTTCTAAATCTTGCTTTGAGCTGTGATCCAAGGTCAGCAGCTCTTTCAACAAAAAATCTTTCTCTTGTGGGCTCTCCAATAGCCAGATCTTCTTTTGCAGTGGGTCTGGTTTTTGGAGCCCACTTAGTAGTTTCCATTTTGGTGGGTCTGATGTTGTGAACCCACCTATCCATTTTAGTTCTGGTGGGTCTGAATTTGGGGACCCACCTTTCTGTTTCAGTTTTGATGGGTCTTCGATTGGGGACCCACCTATCAGTTTCAGGTTTGGTAGGTCTCATCTTGGGGACCCACCTTTTCGTTTCAGTTTTGGTGGGTCTTATCTTGGGGACCCACCTTTCCGTTTTAGCTTTGGGAGGAGAGTAGACATGAGCTTTGTGATTGAATGGTTGTTTTTTAAGTTTTGTTTTGAAAATTTCCTCTTTAGAAAGCCGATTAAGATGTTTCCTTGAATGAACTCGAAGAGCATATTTCATATCAGGAATACAAAACGTTCCCTTAGAAGTTCTTTTCTTGGTTTCTCTTTCAGGTTTGAGCTTTCTGTGAGGCTTTGCTTTAACAACATTCACATCACATTCATAATTCTGGGGGTCTGGAACAGAATAACCATAAGCAATACTTGTATTATGAATAGAACGATGTCTAGAAGATGTCTCAGAAATATTCAGCTTGGGACTCAAGACTGAACTACTAGAAGTTTGTTTTGTAGAGACAGAATTACAATTAACTTTAGAGTAAAAAATAGAACTAGATCTAGGACTGGCATTATTCTCAAAAACTTTCTTTTTGCCTTCTGCGATTTCCTTCCTCTTTTTCCTCCACTCATTCTTCTCTTCTCCTTCCTTCTTCACTTCATTTCCTGTAAACAAAGGAGAAGAGAGATGAGTGGACGAACCTTTTAAAGCATTGTTTTTCTCATGTGAGGTGTGTGAGCTGTCAGGCTTAGTCGTAGAAGGGTCTATTTTAGCATGATACTGCTCACTCAAATCATTGAACTTTTGAAGAAGTTCCTGTCAGTTGCGCTCAAAACCTTTCTTTTCAGTTTCAAATCTCTCTCTCTCTCGTTATCAAGAGTTTTCTGTAGGTTTTTGAGCTTTTGAGCCATGGGAAATATACAAGGTTCTTCACCAGTTTTAGCAATACCTACTCTTGGGGGAGGGTCTAGAGGATGTCCTATATGAGGAATATCTTTAGCATAAGGGTCAAGGCATTCACTAAAGCAGGAAGTAGATTTTTCTTGTGAAAGTTGTTTTTCATTAACAGAGGGATAATCACAAGAAATTGCAGATTTTGGATTCTTTCTCTTTTCTTCTTCTGCTTCAGCGTTTTCTTCATCACTTCGAAAATACATTTTCTCGCCAAACCCTAGTCCCATGTAATCTTTGTTATAGATTTGAAGACAGTTAACTTTCTTTAGATTACGTGGGTTGGTTATGCCCAGTCCTATTCTAGGATTGTAAAATCGGTCATCCTTTATCTTATTGAGAAAAATTGTCTGTTCAGACTGACCTCTTCTAGCAGCTAGATCCTCTAGTTCTTTTATTTTATTTAAAAGTGTTCTTCTCTTGTTATGCAAAAAATCGCATTCAGCCTTTGCTGTGCTTTTTTCTCGTTCACTATCCTCAAATTTCCTAGTTAATTCAGCTATCTTAAGTTCAAAGCTTTCAAAATCTGAGGACACCTTTTTGACCTGATCTTTTGCAATTTCAAGTTGAACACTTAAGGAAGACTTTTGGTCTAGATTCTGTTTCAGTACCCTGTGATTATTGTCTAGTCTCTCCTTTAGTTCTTTGATTAGATTGTCCTTCTCAAGTAAGGACTACATTTGGTTATTTAAAGGAGTATGAGAGGTACTTACAGAACTTGTTGAGCATTCGGTTTCGGGGATCGCAGCATCACCCTTTCTTTCATCTTCCTCCACTCGTGCCATCAGGGCATAGTTGTCTTCCTCCTCCTCCCCCTCATAAGAATCTTCTGCCCAGTTCTCATTCTCAGCAATCATTGCAGAAGTTTCTTCTTCTTTCTGCACCATCAGCATTTTCTGCTTATTCCAGAGCATCTTCTGCTTGTAGAAATTAACATCTTTCTTCTTTGGGAGGCGGCAGTCTTTGATGACATGTCCAACCTTACCACAATTGTAGCATTTGGGAGCGTCTTCTGCTGATGGTGCCTTCCTAGAAGATCCTTGATCATGGTTCTTCTGTTTGTAGTTTGAGGAGGAGGTTCTCAGCTTGTTGGAGGAGCTGTTCTTCTTAGCAAATCTCTTAGCAAGCAGTGCCATCTTCTTCTGTAAGTCTGCTAGCTCAGCCTCTAGATCAGATTTGTCATCATCACTTTCATCATCATCTGATTCAACCACCACCTTCTTCTTTTTCTTCTTTAGTGATGTGGTTGTCCTTCTGGGCTGAGCCTCCATTACAAGAGCTAAGGGATTTGTGGTGTGATGATCCTCGGCACAGGCAAATTCGTTGAAAAATTGCTTAAGATGTTCATAGAGAGTGCAGAGGTCAATTTCATCCAAGTTGATCCGAGATCTAACATCCTTCACAGTCTTTTCCCATGCAGGATGCAGGCTGGATAGAAATCTAATATTCAGTTCCAAGTTGGACCTGAATACTTTGATTTTTCTAAGTTCATTGACGAGTTGAACAAGTCTGTTGTAAGTCTCATTCAATGGTTCTCCTGGACCTGCTTTGAAGGAGTCATAAGCAATAAGAATTGTCGTCTTCTTTGTCTTAAGGCTAATGCTTGTGCCTTGAAGAAGTTTCTCAATTTCATCCCACATTTCCTTAGCTGTTTGCATGCTGTCTATGAGAACGTATACTTCATTGGGGATTGCTTGAAGAAGGTATGTTTTGGCCATGAGATCACCACGAAGCCTGAGCCTATCAGCTTCCGTGTATTCTGATGCCACTTTCCTCCTTATTTCTGGAAGAATAGGAGGATTATTTTCTGGATCACCACAAACTGAAATCAAGAGTTCAACTGTGTAACACCCCGGCCCCGCAGGACCCAAGGTAGTTACTCCAAAATCTCTTCGGACCTCTAGTACTGTCCTCACAAACCGCCACTAGCCTTTTCCGCGCACTTTGTCCTCACTCATGCGCGCCCTCAGAAACTTCTCAGGGGGTCACCCATCCCAAGACTACTCCCGTGCAAGCACGCTTAACTTTGGAGTTCTTGACTAATGAGCTCCCTTAAAAGGAGATGCACCTTGTTGGTATGAGTAGTACTATTAATCCGTTTGAATTAAATCTCAAGTATTACAATCACCCCCACTTAGGAACGCAACGTCCTCGTTGCGCCCATAAACCAATCTCAAATGTCAATCAAATCCCAGAATCCTCCCCCGCTAAGTGCCCGCCCGATATCTAATGGGTCAACACACTGTCGCAGGGTTGCTCTGATACCACCTGTAACACCCCGGCCCCGCAGGACCCAAGGTAGTTACTCCAAACTCTCTTCGGACCTCTAGTACTGTCCTCACAAACCGCCACTAGCCTTTTCCGCGCACTTTGTCCTCACTCATGCGCGCCCTGAGAAACTAACCATACAAATGAACCATATAAATTGGTATCATTAAAGTATTTATTATTGACCGCTAACCATACAAATGAAATTAATAAATAAAGGAAAGTGACTAAAATAAATAACTCATTTAAGTAATTAAATCAAAAATTGTAGAAGGGGAATGGGGATCGTTATAGATTAAAGGGCTAAGTATATCATCTTAATTAAAAAGGTGATTATTTAGAGACCGGAGTAGTAGAAGAGAATTAGGAGCACCCGAACTAGAGGTAAGTTTCTCTGCCAATCTAAAATTGTTTCCTCGTATTATATGCTTATTATGCATTATGTGAATAAGTGTGAATTGTTGAATTTTGTGTATGAGAATTGTGAAGAGATATTATATATATGGTAGTTGAGAAATATAAATTAAGTACTTTTGGGGTATTAAATATTTTTAAATACCTTCAAGACTTTTTAGAGAAATTGAGAAGTATCTTTGAAGTATTATTTATTGAAGATAAAATTTACATTTTCATAACAAGTGAACATCTCGGGAGTAATCCGAGGTGTCAGTTTTCCACGTCCGGATAAATGTGGAGGGTGTCTAGGTCTGCTACTACTAAGAGGTACAATTTGAGTTTAAAGTGATATTTGGATCGATGATCCCTTTTAAGAAGAAGTTATGGTAGTAGTAGTCCCTAATCATTCAAGATATCTTATTCAGGGGTAGTTGGTAGACTGAGTCCCGACTACTCGTTACGACTTACTACTCGGAGGGCTTGGAATCCCTTTTAGGGGGTGTGCACACTTAAGGTAGTCGTTTCGTTTCCAATAGAGCAGTTGTGGTACCGGCACTTGTTCGGGGTGGCCGTCCGTAACCACGGTCCACCGGGCTCTACCGAAAGGTTGAGCACCGCCCTTCTAAATTACTAGGAAGTTAGAGAAGAAGTGATTTTTGAGGAAATCAAGGAGAAGAGTTATTATGAAGTTTTAAAGAGGAGTTGAGGATTTTTGTAAAGAAGTAGTTTTGAGAAAAATCAAAGTGAAAAGAATTTCGATGGTGTGAGTATTTTTATATATTATGATATAAAGATCTATTTTAGTCAAACATGATTATTTTACGGGGTTGGGTAGTACTTACTTAGCTCTAAAGCTAATTTTTGTTTTCTTTTCCTTGTTTTGTTTCTGCACTTTATTTGTGCAGGTGAGGATTGATTTTGTCGATTGATGACTGCTTGCATGGCCCGAGAGCGAATTAGAAGTCGCCTTAGTTATACTAGTCATGAAATAAACATTTACTTTACAAACACTTTATTTTTATTAAATTAGTTGTTATGTTTTAGTTGCCTGTGCATCCGGTTGAGAGATGACCGGATGTGGCGGTAACACCCATTTCCCTATTTTAGACTTCCGCTATATTTCTTCAACTCTTTGATGAATGAATAAAGTATTTCTTTTAAATATATCATTGTTTTGGGTGGGAAAAACGGGGGTGTTACAATTACCCCCAACTAGGAACGCAACGTCCTCGTTGCGCCCATAAACCAATCTCAAATCTCAATCAAATCCCAGAATCCTCCCCCGCTAAGTGCCCGCCCGATATCTAATGGGTCAACACACTGTCGCAGGGTTGCTCTGATACCACCTGTAACACCCCGCTCCGTAGGGCCCGAGGTAGTTACTCATACACACCCTCCAGACCTCTAGTACTGTCCTCACAAACCTTCACGAGCCTTTAACGTGCACTTTGTCCTCACTCGTGCGCGCCATGAGAAACTTCTCAGAGGGTCACCCATCCCAAGACTACTCCCGTGCAAGCACGCTTAACTTTGGAGTTCTTGGAGATGAGCTCCCTTAAAAGGAGATGCATCTTGTTGGTATGAGTAGTACTATTAATCCGTTTGAATTAAATCTCAAGTATTACAAGCTGGTCCTTCAAGCAAGGATTCAAGCATCGCAGCGAAGTTCTCTTTGTGCTCAAGGAAATTAAGGAATCTATTCCTCCACATTTGGTATTCTCCCTTCCTGAGACTAGGAGGGGTACTGCTGTTGCCTTGCGCATTGAATTCTGAGGCCATTGCTGTATTAAACTGACTGTTCGAGATAATTGATCAAAAGATTTTCAGAGGAAGATAGTCGAAAAATCAGATGTCGAGATCTGAATATCGAAATCTCAGATTTCGATAAAAGAGGCCCGATATCGAGATTTGAGCTCGAGATTAGAGATCTCGAGATTAAGGATCTCGAGATTTCAAATTTCGAGAAGAGGATCTCGAGATTTGAAATGTCGAGAAGTTAAAACTCGAAATCTTAATTCTGAGAAGTCAAATGTCGAGACCAGATGTCGAAACCTTAACTCGAAATCTTGATCTCGAAATCCTAGATGTCGAAATCCTCAATGTCGAAATCCTGCAAACTGTAAAAATCAGATAAGCAAAATCTGAAGGTAGTTTCCTGTAGAGTAGGATGTCGAGATCCTCAGGAAAAAATTTTCAGCTCGAAAAACGTAGTAGAACCTGTTGAAAAACTAGATGTCGACAAGGCCTACTCGAAATATCTCAAGTACAAAATATGCGTAAAACAAAATCTGAAGTATACCCCTTGATCGCTTTGAAACAACGATTCTAAGAGTGTAACTTTTACAACTTTTGAACAAGAAACAAGATTACAGAGTAAAATATCGACAATAAGAACAACGTAAAGAAAAAACAGAGTCTTCTGCAGGCGTTCTTCTGATCGGCTCTGATACCAATTGATAGTCCATGTTTCTGTAACAGCAATGAATAACGATCTAACAAGGAAGATTAAACGTAAGTATGAACACAGATTGAATCAATGTAAAACCCTCTTTGATAGACCGTGAACTCGTACAACAGAAAGATATGCACGTAAGGCTTTAGAGAATAAGTACGACGTTAACCTAATCCTAAACCCTCGGCTCCCTTTTTATAGGCGAGGTTTAGGTTAGGCGTACAAGGCTTTTAGCCTGGTTATATGGGCCTAACACTTTGCCCAAATTCTGTCTAATACATGCACTAATTAAATACAAGGAATAATAATAAAGCTAATATATGACAAATTTGATTCACAATTAAAATATCTCCAACACACATATTTCGGGAAGAAAAACACAACAGTCCTATTTTTGAATTCCAAAACGTGTTTACTTCAATTTAGGGAAATTTCCCAAATATAGGAGAGAGAAATACATAGCTTGCACATTTTATGGAGCTTACATGTGGGAAATTCATCTGTAAGAATACTAAAATATTTGTGATCCAATATTCCAATGCGGTTATGACCACTCAAAATTTTGATGTGTTAGGATGTTTTTACTTGGACTGTTTTCAATCCCATATCAGACCAGATCAGGCCAGAACAGGTTAGACCAGACCATATCAGACCAGACCAAACCAGACCAGAAAATTTCAGTCCAAGTCTGGTCTGGTTTGTTTAAGCATGGTCTGATTTGGTCTGGTAAACGTCTGGTATCTGTGTATTTTATAACTACGAAAGTCTGGTCTGGTCTGGTCTGATCTGTTTGAGACTGGTCTGATCTGATTTGTTTAAGTCTGGTCTAGTTCGACTTGAGACCGAAAACAGTCCAAGTAAAAACATCCTAGTAGCATGTACTCCATATAATGTAAGAGAGTACCACCAAATTGATTTTAGAAAACGTATACTTGTATTTAGTTTAACGGTTGACACTGCTAAATGAATTTCTGACTCCGTCATCTCCGTCCTTGCCGGTCACCCATGTCCGCATGCGGCCCATATAGTGGTGGAGCCAGAAATGACAGGTTACATGGGCCGAGATTTAAGGAATTTATATAGGATCATGTTTGGTGTACACAAGATGTACGCAAAATGTGTACATTGCCTGTGTACAAAGGTAATTGGGTATCAAATTCTGCTCTTTTCTAAATGAATTACCTGTATACATAAGCAATTAGGGACATTTTGTGTATAGTTTGTGTACAACTTATGTCATTATCCATTTATATAACACGAACCAAAGCTTGATAATATATTTCAAGGTCACATTCATGGATGGAAAGTGAATCCACGCGTCAATCTTAGAGCAGTCCATTCTCATGGCAATTTTTTCTCATCAAAGTAAGAATATCAATCCATTCTCACGGGGAGTCACGGCCATCCTCATCCAACCTGGATACAGAGTATTTTAATTACCTAGAACACTATCAACTATGAGTTCAATTTTGTTCACCCCTTTAAGGAGGGTGAACTTCACTCCCTTCCCATTTTTTGTCATGTGGCTTTTTATCCCTTTTTTTTTTAATTTAAAAGCATTGTCATGACATGTGACAACCCAATAGGGGTGAACAAAATTATATTTATCAACTATACTCAAACACAAATTCATAAACACACGCTCAGTATAAATTGCCCTCAAATAGTTCAATGCTTATAAAAACAATCACGCAAATATTACTTCTCATCTTTTACGGGACAAAAATATGACGGCTTTTAGAAATGATTGAAAAGTGACAAGCTTTCAATTATTCCAATTAGGGGAGAGCGTCGAACGGGTTCAGGTAGGACGGGTTGAGATTTGCTGATTTGGCATACCTGTTCGGATTCCGGTCATAACATGATAACAATATCACATTCAAAGTAAAAGTTTGTACAAAATTACAAACACAATAATAGAATTGTACACATTTAACTTCAGACATTTGATTAAATTTACTATGAGTATACTTTTCTAGTGACTTTAATATAAACTTTACATAGTTATAGTCTCTAAAAAATTAATAAGTCACAATTTATCCACTATTCTTATTTTGGTCATATGTTATGAATTATTTATTTATATAATATGAAATAATCTGTATCTATGTTGGAAATAGGAATATTGTTTAATAAAAGAGAAAAGAGTCAAATAGGGTCTCGAACTTATAAAAAAAATGTCAAATAAGGCCTTATATAGGAGGTTTTGTCCGGTCGACGTCATTTGGGGCGGTTACTGATGGATTTTTTCGATGAAATTTTGCGAACATCTTATTCAATCAGTCTAGTTTACTCATACCAAATTTCAGCTAAAAATTCAATCGGGAAGCAATTCGAATAAATTCTTGAAGATAACTGTGCTTTTAATTGCTCACTTATCTTCAAGAATTTATTTGAATGCCTTCCCGATTGACGTTTTAGCTGAACATTGGTATGAGTAAACTAGACTTAATGAATAAGATGCTCAAAATGTTTCATTGAAAAATTCCACTGGGAACCGCCACAAATGTCGTCGGCCGGACAAAACCTCCTATATAAGGCCTTATTTGATATTTTTTTGTAAGTTCGAGGCCCTATCTGACCCTTTTCCCTTAATAAAACTTAGAGGTATTTTAAATTTTGTATATGGAATATTAGTTTTATATGAACGATGATAAAAAGTTATGAATTTTGATAAATAAAAAAGAAAAATTTATAACCCTTTAAACTTGCTCCAGATAACAATGAAGTACAATTATTTTTATGTGCAACATAGTTACATAAATAAAACTTACAGTTCTACCGAAAGCAATGCCATGACATAACAATTATGCAAATGTATATCAATTCGGCACAATGTATTGCAAGATTTCTTGACACACTAATTTTTATTCATTATTTTGGTGTACGCACTTTTACCCATGTCTGTGTATGCTTTTTTTCTGTCAGTCCCAGACAAAACACGTTTTGTCTGGGACAGTCATAAAAAAAGCCTACACAGACATGTGTGTAATAGTGTGTACACCAAAATAGTGTGTACAAAAAGTATTTTTGTTTTGATAGATGATGCGTTTTTTCTCTTGACTTGACAACATATAACTGGCTGAAGACTGGTTTCTTCAAATAAATTCCAACAAATTCCAAGGTCTAACATTGTGATTTGTTGATTGTCATTGCAAAACATAAGTTTGTTCGAAATTGATTCAAGAGGGGGTAGAACATTCTTCGTCTTTAGATGTCTCGAGAGGAATTCAAGGAATAAATATACTCCCTCCGGTCCTAAATAAAGTTCACACTTTCCTTTTGGGCCGGTCCAAAAAAAGTTCATACTTCTTCTCCCTTCCTTATTTGGAAAATTATCTACATCAAAACAGTGCAGAATAGTGCCAAACACTGCCAAACAGTGTCACAACAGTGTACTCTACAGTAAACTCAAATTTATTTCTTTAATTTGTGTGAAATCAAACACTAAACTTTATTTAGGACCGGAGGGAGTATGTTTTTCTTTGGGTCCACCAATTATAATGTAGCAGCTTATTATATGATGAGAAGAAGAATCACATATGGAATTGGAATGATTATTGTGTAAACCCCAACGTGTTAGTGATGTAACAACTTCTGTGATGATGTGTCAATGACTTGTTTTCTATTTCATGGCAAATTATACCGTGGGATCGGCCCATCGTGCGCACGGTGTGCCGATCCCAAACAACGGTGTTTTGATTAATAAATATCACTTACCCTCTTCCGATTTGTAGAGTTGTGCCCTAGCAGATTCGATTTGGAGCCAGAAGAAGCCATCATCGGAAGTTGTCACTACTAGAATCCTACTGAGTCATTCCCTACCAGGCTATATCAATTCTTTCTCTGCAAGATTTTCCGCATATAGACACATCTCGATGGTCGAAGAGAAAGGTCTGCTACAAAACATCTGGAAGCTGCCTTTCTCTGCTCCCAACTGTCGATCGATCCGAAGCTTCGCCGCTTGACAAGGGGATGAGGATTTCAGCTTTTGGCTCCTAAAGTATGGATTGAGTTTTTGCATCGGGGATACCCAAGTTATTGAAAAATGATTTGAAGTCTTGAAAAGTAGATTTGGCTCAGGTACTCTCCCGAAAGTTGAAACGTAGATTTACATTGGCTTAAACATGTTACCTTTTCATTAAAGAGATTTACATTTCCGTTTATCTGAAGTTACATATCTATTAATGTGAGTTACATTTCAATTTTTTTCAATAAGTTACATCTTCATTACACTTGATTTACATTTGACATACTACGAGTTACACCACAAAACAATGAGTTACACAACAAAATAAACCTATGTTATTTAATCAAAAATGTTTTTCTTATTAAAAATCATTTTAAATGACCCCAATATTAAAAACAAAACATAAGGTCTATTTATGTAAAATAGTTGGACAATTAGACTCCTTTTTTCATTAAACATGAGTTATATTTCAGGGCACAAATTACATTTGTTGTTAACTGAAGTTACATATATAGCAACGCGAGTTACATCTAAATATGCACAAATTACATCACTCATACTATAGGGGCAAAAATAAAAAAGATAGATATTGTACACGCGTGTACTGTTCACGCGATTTTTTTTAAATTGTGCAAAACTACGTCTGATGGTACCATGGAACCCGACCATGGCCCAATTGCGTGAGTCCGGTCCATAAACGAGATTAACCTTTAACGGAATTAATGGTAGATAACCACTGGGCCTAACTAGGGACCAAGCCGCGAGAAGAACCTACAGCCAGGCCAGGCTGGAAAGCATGCCTCGAGCCTGGGCAGAGTTCTAGTGAGGCTGGGACATTCCTAGGGCTGATGTGGCACGCTATCAATGGAAACGGCAGATGACAGAGTTTAAACGACTGGAAAGGAACAATCATTGCACAACGACCGAGGCGTTACAAGAGTCTTATTCGAGCTAATGCATCATTAATAGCATTTATTGTACCAATCTCCTATTGTAACACTAGTTCCTTAGCCTATAAATACAACTTGTAAACCCCCCAAAAAGGGAGAGCTCTCGATCGATAAAACACTGCCTTACGCTGCCAAATTATAAATTGCTTCCGTAGATTTAGCTCTTGTTGTTGGATTAAACTCCATCAACGTCGTTTTTGGGAGTGAAGCATGATGCTCAAGGTGCACCGGTTGTACCGTATACGAACTGCTATTTCATCAAGTTTTACACGTCTTGGTACTAACGTATTTCATATGGATGGTAAAAATAAAAAAGAAAGGGAGATTTCCCAAAATAGGAGTAAATGGAGCTTGGAATTCCAAAATATGACTACTATGTTTTTATTCCCGAAATAGGGCTAACATGACAGTATTTACTGCAATCTTGTAGGCGTGACTGCCAAATAGTTGCAGTACAGTGCATTTAACATGACAATATTAATTATAATTAATGACTATTTTTCAATTATGACAGTATTTTTCACACATGACAGTAACAACTCCTATTTCGGGAAGAAAAATATAGTAGTCCTATTTTGGAATTTCAAACTTCATTTACTCCTATTTTGGGTAATTTCCCATAAAGAAATTGTCCAAAATAGGAGTAAATAAGGTTTGAAATTCCAACTTTGGCCCTCCATTCTATTTTTTGATTTTCTATTTTTGAAATTAGGAATTTCTAAAATTAGGGTTTGTGGGAATTAAATATGAGCAATATGAATAGGGGCATCATAATAGATATTTTTGAGCATGGTGAGTGAATTTATGATTTGTGAGCATTAAATATGGACATTGAACATTGACAGTGAACATGACAATAAGTGTTGAGTATAACAGTAAATATGACAATATATATGTTGTACTTGGTAGTGAATGAATGCATTAAGGAAGTTTGTTGTACAATGATTATGCTCGGTAGTGCATTAACACAGAGTAGTAATTTCATCATGAAACGCAATATACCTAATTAGACGTAAAATAATAAAATTATTAAATTTAAAAAAATAAAAAAAATTATAAATAATTTCGTAAAGTGAATGAGAAGAGAATTAATTTTGGTGGAAGTCCAGTGATTATTACCGGATGTGCAGTAATGTCGTGTAGTAAAGACAATATAAAGTGCAGCAATTTTAATTGGACGAAATTAGTCCAAAATCCACATATTTTATACTCCCTCCGTCCCACAATGAACTTCACAGTTTGGCCTACACACATATTAAAGAAATAAACTTACCATGAGCTAACCTTTACTGTTTTGACACTGTTTGGCACTGTTTTGCACATTTTCGACATTGTTTGGCACTATTTTGCACTATTTGACACTGTTTTGATATAGATTAGCTTGCCATTTAAGGAAATGAGAACTTGTTTCCGGGACATCCAAAAAAAGAAAGTGGGAAGTTCATTGCGGGATGGAGGGAGTATAAGGGTATTTTCGCCATTCAACCTTTAAATATAAACGAGATTTCTTGTTTTTTCTGGATTTTCGGTCATACAAAAGTCCAAAAACTAGTTAGGTCATAGATTGGAAAACTCATTGAATTTTAGTAATATCCTAGGAAAATTCCCTTTTAAATACTCTCATATTGAATACATAAGAGTGCAACTATTTGACAGTAATGACTACAAGATAATAGTAAATACTGTCATGTTAGTCCTATTTTGAAAAAAATAACATAGGAGTCATATTTTGGAATACCAATCTCATTTACTCCTATTTTGGGAAATCTCCCAAATAAATAATATCTTCAGAATGATGACTTGATGATACAGCATGCTCAAGCTCCTAAATGCGCTGCCCTCCAAAATTTGATAGATGTTTCAAATTTTAGTAGCTTCTTTCTTATTCGAATTCTCAGCTAACAAGTAACAAGATTCGTCCTCCAAAATAAAACTATTTTAGTAGTATTTAGGAAAAAACTCTTACATAAAGGAGAAACAATAAATAACTATAGTCACTTTTAGAGATTTTTCCTAAAACATTATTAAAATATATATGTAGTATTATGGATAAAAATGCGATTAAGTTTACAATGGGGAAAATCGCATTTTAGTCCCTGAAATAGTCACTATATTCAAATGTCAGACCTATGTTACTCAGTTTGTAAATGACACCCCTCATGTGTCCAAATTGATGTAAATGTGGTCCTTAGAGGGGTGAAATGTACAATGTGGGTGAGGAGTACATTTCACCCCTCAATGGACCGCATTTACAACAATTTGGAAAATTGAGGGGTGACATTTCCAATCTCACAAATACGGGTCTCACATTTCAATATGGTGACTATTTCAGGGACTAAAAGTGCGATTTTCCCTTTACAATGAGTATACTTTTATGGTGACTTATATAACATTTATATATAGAGTTATAGTCACTAAAAATTAATAAGTCACATTTTATGTACTATTCTTATTTTGGTCATACATTATGAATTATTTAGTTATTTGATACGAAATAATCTCTATCGAGGTTGGAAAATAGGAATATTGCTTAATAAACCTTCAGAATAAAGTTTTTATATTTTACATATGAAATATTGATTTTATATGAACGATCATAAAAAGTTATAAATTTTAATAAATAAAAAATGAAAAATTTATAACACTTTAAAATTGTTCCATGTAACGTTGAAGTAAAGTTCTTTTAAGTGTAACCCAATTACATAATTAAAACTTATTAATCTACCGACAGCAATGTCATGATGTATTGTGGGATTTCTTGATGCACCATGTTTTGTGTCTTATTTGTTAAGCATTTGTCTATCATTTTTGATGCACCTTCAGTTAATATACTGAAAGCAACGTCGTGACAAAACAATTATGCAAATGTCTATCAATTTGACACAATTGATTGTTGTTATCATTAAGGATAAACATTTTAATATGTAGATGATACATTTTTTTTGCTTTTGACATGACAACATATAACTCTCCCCGACTAAAGACTCGTTCCCTCAAATAGATTCTAACAAATTCCAAGGTTTAACCTTGGAATTTGTTGATTGTCATTGACAAACATAAGTTCATTGGAAATTGATTCCTTTTGAAGTGGATAGAACATTTTGAGAGGAATTTGGGGAATACATGTGTGTTTTCCTTTGTACCCATCAATTGCACATCTACATTATTATACCTCTCAATCTGTGCAGGAGAAAATACATGCAAAATTTCATGAAGAAAAATAAACAATTGTGGACAGAGAGAGATTCTTGGTAAAAATATCAGCGAGCTCAAATTTCGATTATAGTAATAAATACCAACAAATTTCAAGTCGATCCATATAGAAACATTCAAGAGCGAAGCCGAGATTTAGTCATATGGGGGGGGAGGGGGTAGGAAGAACACAAGCAATAAAGAGAAAATTCCATAAACAGAACTAAAACTAAAACAGATTTCATAAATACGGTTATCATGTTTTATGAAATAATTACATAAATATGACTAAAATAAAGATAGTTTACAAAAATGTGACTCGTGACTAGAGTAGTAATGAAATCATAGTAATTTATGCTTAACTTTTAAACTTAAGTTACTGTTGAAGACTATTTTATTGTGAATCAAGTTTGTCTGTTTTGTCTGTAATAATTTAGATGTTTACTATTTCTGTTCAACACTGATTAAATATATATGTTAGAATAGTAGTTAATATGGGCCAAGTGTTAGACCCATACTTAGGCGAGAAACCTTTTTACGCATACCTGAGCCTCGCCTATAAAAAGGGGCGGAGGACTCAGGTTTGCGGTTAATTTTTCGTATCTGCTCAAAATAGCCTTATCGCTTATCATTCTTGTACGAAAGATTCACGGTATATCAGAGAAGGTTTACACTTGATCTTTCTGTGTTCATCTTTGTTGTTAATCTTTCATCTGTATGCCATATTATACTGTTGTTATAGAAAACAGGGACTAACAAATGGTATCAGAGCCGATCGAGAGCTGATCAGAAAAACTATCTGCGAAAGACTCTGTTTTTGTAGAATAGCGAGTTTATCATCTGTAATCTTATTTCTGCACCAAATACTGTAAAAGTTATACTGTTAGAATCGCATTTCGAAGACGATCAAGCAATATATCTTCCTTTTTCGTTTCCGCATTTTCCCGTTCTCTGTTAACTCGCACCCAAGAACTCGCACCCCTTGTTTCTCTAAGCTCTGTGCAGCTTTTTGACCTGAAACTTGGGTAAAAGGATCTTTACAACAAGGGCTACAACCTACCATTTTTGTTTTTCTGAAAATCTGAAGTTTTATTTTTTCAGGAATTCGCAGCCCAAGGTGTTATTGCATAAACTCGCAGCTGCAAACTCGAGTTGAGAAACTCGCTGTCTGCAAACTCGAGCTCAAGAACTCGCAGTCTACAACTCGCGTTCTACAACTCGCAGTCTACAAACTCGCAGTCTGCAAACTCGCAGTCTGACCACGAGTTTTGACCCTGTGAGTTTACACCTCGAGTTTTGGAAACTCGAACTCTTGACCTCGAGTTCATAAACTCGAACTCTCACCTTGAGTTCCCCAGACCTCGAGTTTAGGCTTTTAATACTCAAGAACTCGAGTTCTTGACTTAGTAAATTTTCTGATCTTATTTCTCGAACGGTCAGTTTTCTACAGCTACAGGAATGGCTTCTGAATCCAATGCGCAAGGAAACAACAGTACTCCCCCATCTCTGAGGAAAGGGGAGTACCAAATGTGGAGAACTCGTTTCTTGAATTTCCTAGAACACAAAGAAAACTCCGACGCAATGCTGGAATCACTCCTGGAAGGACCAGCTGTACTAATGATTGATGTAGGAGGGGATTCAACTAATAACCCACCCATTCCTCCGGAAACAAGACGAAAGAGGCCGTCTGAATACACTGAAGCAGACAAGCTAAGGCTGAGAGGAGACCTTATGGCCAAAACATACCTCCTCCAAGCCATCCCAAATGAAGTGTACGTGATGATTGACAGTATGCAAACTGCAAAAGAAATGTGGGATGAGATTGAAAAATTACTCCAAGGCACGAGCATAAGCCTAAAAACCAAGAAATTTGCTATTCTAATGGCTTATGACTCGTTCAAGGCTGCTCCTGGAGAACCTCTTCATGAGACTCATGCCAGGCTTGTGAAGCTGATGAATGAAATGAGGAAAATCAAAATATTCAGAACCAATCTGGAACTGAATACTAGATTTCTGTCCAGTCTGCACCCATCTTGGAGTAAAACAGTAAAGGACTTGAGACAACGCATTGACATGGATGAAATTGATCTCTTCACCTTAAATGAGCTGTTAAAGGAGTTCGTCAATGACATTGTATGCACTGAGGAACAATCAAGCCCAAATCCTCTAGCTCTACTGATGGAAGCTCAGCCCAAAAGAACAGCGAAACCTCTGCAGAAGAAGAAAGTAGTGGAGGTTGAATCTGATGAAGATGAGAGTGATGAAGAAGGAACTGATCTTGAAGCTGAGCTTGCAGATCTCCAGAAGAAGATGGCCTTGCTGGCCAAGAAGTTTGCCAAGAGGAACAGCTCTTCAAATAAGCTGCGAACCTCTTCTTCCAACTACAAACAGAAGACCCAGGACCAAAGCTAAGCCAGGAAGGCTACATCAACTCCTAATACACCTGTGTGCTATAACTGCGGGAAGCCTGGACATATCAGCAAAGACTGTCGGCTTCCAAAGAAGAGAGATGCAAACTTCTACAAACAAAAGATTCTGATGAATAAACAAAAGCTCTTCTTGGCACAACAGGAGGAAGTAGAAGCCTCTGGCAAACATCCTGAGCTGGTCCAGTGGGCGGAAGACGATACTGAAGAAGAAGAAGAAGAAGAAGAAGAGGAAGAGAACTTCGCTTTGATGGCAAGGCTGGAGGATGAAGAAGAGAAAAAGGGTGATGCTGCGATCCCCGGAAGTGAATGCTCTACAAGCACTGTAAGTACCTCTAATCACTCTCACACTATACAAACTCAGTCCTTTCACAATAAGGACAACCTCATTAAAGAACTGCAGGAGAGATTAGACAATAATTACAGGGTACTGAAACAGAACCTTGACAAAAAATCTTCCCTAAGCGTTCAACTTGAAAATGCCAAAGATCAAATCAAAAGGGTATCCTCAGACTTTGATAGCTTTGAACTTAAAATAGCTGAACTGACTAAGAAACTGCAAGACAGTGAAGTTGAGAAAAACACAGCCAAAGCTGACTGTGATTTTTTAAGAAATAAAAGAAGCAGCCTTTTAAGCAAAGTAAAGGAACTTGAGGATGTATGTGTCAGAAGAGGTCAAACCGAACATACAGTTTTTCTAAATCGTATAAGCGACGTTCAGCATTACAACCCAAAAGCTGGGCTTGGACTGCCGAACCCGTGTCATTTATAGAAAGTTGACTGCCGCCAGTTGTATGATGCAACTTACTTAACTCTAGACATTGAAAAGAAAATGAAATTTGGAAGTGAAGAAGAAACCACTAAAGAAGACGAAGAGAAAAGGAGTAATCCTAAAATTGAAACTTCTTTTGACTATACTCCTCTGGTTGAGAAAGCTCTTTCTAAAGAAAAAGTAATCTACAACGAGGAGGGGTTTGACATTTTTAATGTCCCAAAAGGGGTTCCTTATTTCGAAAGTCCAATGGGTCCCACTCCCAAAACTAGAATTTTTAAGTCCGGGCAGGACAAATGCATCTCTCAGTTGGTCCAAAAATATGCGGATCTTCAGAAAACCCTTGACAAAGAGAGAGAGAGCGTTTTGAAACTGAAAAGAAAAGTTCTGAAAGCAATTGGCAAGAACTGTTAAGCAAATTTGATGAATTGAGTGAAAAATATCATTCTGTTTTAAAAACTGCTCAAACCTCTTCTGATAAAATTAAATCTTCTGAAAAATCTGCCACTCATCACTCTTCTCCTTTTGTCACAGGACAAGAAGTGAAAAGAAGAGGAGAAGAGAAGAAAGAGTGGGAGATAAAAAGAAAGGAAATAGCTACTCGCAAGAAGAAAGTTTTTGAGAATAAACCTGGTCCTAGATCCAGCTTCATTTTGTACTCTAAAACTAAGTCTAAGCCTGTCCATGTAAACTCAGTTTCTAGTAGTTCAGTCTTGAGTCCCAAGCTGAAAAATTCTGTGACATCTTTTGAATATGGCTCTTTGTATAATTCTACTATTGCTTATGGTTATTCTGTTCCAGACCCCCAAAATTATGAATGTGATGTGAATGCTGTTAAATCAAAGCCTTTTAGAAAGCTCAAACCTGAAAGAGAAACCAAGAAAGGAACTTCTAAGGGAACGTTTTGTATTCCTGATATGAAATATTCTCTTAGAGTTCATTCAAGGAAACATCTTAATCGGCTTTCTAAAGAGGAGATTTTCAAAACTAAACTGAAGAAACAACCGTTCAATCACAAAGCACCTGTCTACTCTCCTCCTAAAACTGAGAGGTGGGTCCCCAAGATAAGACCCACACAAACTGAAACAGAAAGGTGGGTCCCTAAGATAAGACGTACCAAACCTGAAACTGAAAGGTGGGTCCCTAAGATGAGACCTACCAGACCTGAAACTGAAAGGTGGGTCCGCAGACGAAGACCCATCCAAACTGAAACTGAAAGGTGGGCCCCCAAATTCAGACTAACCAGAACTAAAATGGACAGGTGGGTCCCCAATCTCAGACCCACCAGAACTAAAAGAGAAACTGCTAAGTGGGCTCCAAAAATCAGACCCACTGCAAAAGCAGATCTGGCTATCGGAAAGCCCACAAGAGATAGATCTTTTGTTGAAAGAACTGCTGACCTTGGATAACAGCTCAAAGCAAAACTGAAAAGGGTGTTTTTCATTGATAAGGAAGGACCCATTCCAAGATGGGTACCTAAACCTGTTTAATTGCTTTGCAGGACGGTCATGTGTGGCACTTGGATTCTGGATGCTCAACCCACATGACCGGAATAAAGTGCCTACTGAGCAACTACACCAACTGTTATGGAGGCAATGTTAGATTCGGAAACGACGCCTCATCTCCTATTCTTGGATATGGGGATGTCATCTGTGCCAGCGTCACCATCAAGGATGTTTCATTTGTCAAAGGGATCAAACACAATCTTCTGAGCATAGGACAATTCTGTGACAGTGGGATGGAAGTGAGGTTCTATGCCAAACAATGCTGTGTTCTAGACAGCGAAGGGAACTCATTATTAACGTGTTACAGGACCTCAAACCTGTACACTATTGATCTGAAAAGCGTTCAATCCACCACTTCCATCTGTCTGCTATCCAAAGCTTCAACAGAACAAAACAACCTCTGGCACAGACGTCTTTCCCATCTCAATTTCAAGAATTTGTCCATCCCGTCATCGAAGAAACTTTTGAAGGGGCTTCCTCCGTTGAAATCTTCCACTGAAAATCATTGTAGTGCCTGCAAAATGGGCAAAATGACGAGAAGCTCCCACAAGTCAAAGCCTGTCCCATCATCTACTCTACCGCTGCAACTGATACACATGGATCTGTGTGGACCTATGAGAGTCCAAAGCATCAACGGCCGCAAATATTCACTGGTGATCGTTGATGACTTCTCTCGGTACACATGGACAAAATTTCTTCGTAAAAAGGACAAGGCAGCAGAAATCATTATGACCTTTGTCAGAACTGTCCAGAAACTGCTGCAGCAAAGTGTTCGAATCATCAGAACTGACAACGGTACCGAATTCAAGAATCAAACTCTCACTGGATTCTATGAATCTCTCGGTATCACACAACAATTCGCAGCAGCCAAAACCCCCCAACAGAATGGAGTGGTTGAAAGAAAGAACAGGACCCTTGTCGAAGCGGCACGCACCATGCTCATCCAGTCAAGATTGCCACACTTTATGTGGGCAGAGGCCATTAATACGGCGTGCTACACCCAAAACAGAACATCTATCCACAAACGCTTCGACAAGACCCCATATGAAATCCTCTTCAACCGAACTTCGGATATCTCATTCTTCAAGATATTTGGCTGCAAGTGCTTCGTACTGAATGACAGAACTGATAGAGGTAAGCTAGATGCAAAAGCCCAAGAAGGGGTGTTCATTGGCTACTCACATCAGTCCAAAGCTTACAGAGTCTATCTTAGGGACAAGCGAACGGTCATTGAGAGTGTGAATGTGACATTCTATGAGATGGCTGACTTCGCAACGGAACACTTACAGGCTGACCCGTCACTTGCTGTACCAACGGACTCTGACACAGTTGAACCAAATTCTGTACCTGAAGGTGTGATTCTAAATTCTCTCTTTAAGAACTTATACGAGAATTCACAACCCTCATCTTCTCCATGCACACCAGCTTCATCGTCAAATACTCCCTAGCAACCGACTCCTTTCACCGAAATTCCACTCCTTCTCGGATCAGATAATGAACCATCTACTCCGTCAACTCCCCAACCTAATCACGGAGGAGTGGATGATCACGGTTTTGCTACCACATCAGAGTTATCTCCACCGCACACCACAGCTGCTCAAGAGTCACCAATCCCCTACCAGGACTCAGATCAACCGATCATTACTCCTAATCCTCTGGCACATGAGAGGAAATGGACAAGAGCTCATCCCACTGAACAAATAATCGGTGATCCAGGTCAAAGTGTGCGTACGAGATCGGCTACTATGAATGAATGTCACTATGCATGCTTTCTAAGCCAGAATGAACCGTCCAAAGTCTCAGAGGCACTCGCTGATCCAGATTGGGTGATTGCCATGCAAGATGAGCTCAATCAGTTTGACAGACTAGAAGTGTGGACACTCGTGCCTAAACCCCCTCAGAAAACCATCATTGGCACTAAATGGGTGTTCAAGAACAAGAAGGACGAAGAAGGCATAGTGATACGCAACAAGGCACGGCTGGTCGCTAAAGGATACAATCAGCAAGAGGGCATAGACTTTGATGAAACGTTTGCACCCGTAGCAAGAATTGAAGCAATACGCCTCTTTCTTACATACGCGGCCCACAAGAACTTTACCGTCTTTCAAATGGACGTCAAGACTGCCTTTCTGAATGGAGTCTTGGAAGAAGAAGTCTATGTCGCTCAGCCCGAGGGATTTGTAGATCCCAGATATCCCAACCATGTGTACAAGCTGAAGAAAGCTCTGTATGGGCTGAAACAGGCACCAAGAGCTTGGTACGATGCCTTAACTGAATTTCTGGTTGACTCAGGTTTCTCAAAAGGGAAGATTGATACCACACTTTTCATCAAGCGACAGAAGTCTGACATCATCCTAATTCAGATCTATGTTGATGATATCATCTTCGCCTCCTCAAATTCACGTCTGTGCAAACATTTTGAGAAACTAATGAAAACTAAGTTTGAAATGAGCATGATGGGAGAGCTGAATTTCTTCCTAGGCCTGCAAGTAAGACAACTTTCTGACGGCATTTTCATCAATCAGTCCAAGTATATTCTGGAAATGCTTAAGAGTTTCAACATCGATAGCAAATCTTCCATGACGACCCCTATGTCCCCCCACCAATAAACTGGACTCAGACCCCTCTGGGAAGCCAGTCGATGCCACAAACTATAGGGCTATCATTGGATCTTTGCTATATCTCACGTCTAGCAGGCCTGATATCGTCTTCTCTACATGCTTATGTGCACGCTTTCAAGCAAATCCAAAGGAGTCCAACCTGACCGCTGTTCGAAGAATTCTGAGATACCTCAAAGGCACTGTAAATCTAGGCCTTTGGTATCCCAAGCACTCAGGTTTTGACCTAGTCGAATACTCTGACGCAGATTTTGCTGGTTGCCGGATGGACCGCAAAAGTACATCGGGAGCTGTTCAGTTCTTAGGCGATAAGTTAGTCTGCTGGTCTTCCAAGAAACAGAACTGTGTGTCAACATCTACGGCCGAGGCAGAATACGTCGCGGCTGCTAGCTGTTGTTCACAAATATTATGGATGAAGACCCAGCTAAAAGACTACGGTTACACTTTCTGCCATATCCCGATCTACAGCGACTCACAGAGTGCCATCGCCATCACCAGCAACCCGGTTCATCACTCCCGCACCAAACACATCGACCTGCGCTATCATTTCATCAAAGACCACGTGGAAAAAGGGGATATTGACATGTACTTTGTAAGCTCCGAGCTTCAACTGGCTGATTTGTTTACTAAGGCACTGGATGAAAAGAGATTCCAGTTCCTGGTTTCCAAATTAGGCATGTTGAACCTCGAGCCTTTGTAATTCTGCTTCCACTGATCTGTAAAAAGGGGTGTGCGTGTGTGGGACTTGTACAAAGTGTGCGTGTGTGTGTTTGTAAATAGTGTGTGTGAGTTGCTCTTTTTGTGTATTGTGTGCGTTGCATGTGTCCAGGGGGAGAAAAAGGTCAAAAAGATCAAAAAAATGGTGTGCGTGAGGTGCATATAGTGTGTGTGCATTGCATTCATCGAGGGGGAGAAATTTTGAAAAATCTCAAAAATAATGCCGTATGTTGCTTTCAGCAAGGGGGAGTACTGTAATTGGTCTGAAATGTGTCCTTAAACTCTTAAGGCCAAATGGGCCCAGCAACCCGTTCTGGCCCAATTTTTCCCAGGCCCGTTCCAATTCCAAAACTCGCATATATAAACCTTTCCGTCTCCTTCTTCCTCATAACTTACGGATCACTTCTCGCATTCCCTCAGTTCTCGAAAACCAGAGCTAGTCATCCCAACTTCACTCCCTCCTAACATTTCTTCCCCAAAACTCATCTCCAAGGTAGTTTTTTCACTACGAAGTTCCATATCACCTCTGTTTTTCGCAAGCTACGACGCACCGTCCCAAACAAAAACCAAGTTTTTTCTCAAAATCCAATTTTCAAAACAAAAGGGGGCTTGATTGAATGATTATTTGTTAATTGTGTATCTTTACAGGTGGTGGTCTTCTTCTTCGTGCGAACACGAGTTCTGAAACTCGAGTTAAAACGTCTGGTTCAAAATCCGACGTTTCGAATTCGAGCAGACCGCGAGTTTGTAAACTCGCGCTCAGGGCTCGAGTTTGTAAACTCGCACTCATGGCTCGAGTTTGTAAACTCGCGCTCAGGGCTCGAGTTTGTAAACTCGCACTCATGGCTCGAGTTTGTAAACTAGCGCTCATGGGCTCGAGTTTGTAAACTCGCGCTCATGGGCTCGAGTTTGTAAACTCGTGTCCATGGGCTCGAGTTTGTAAACTCGTGTCCATGGGCTCGAGTTTGTAAACTCGTGTCCATGGGCTCGAGTTTGTAAACTCGTGTCCATGGGCTCGAGTTTGTAAACTCGTGTCCATGGGCTCGAGTTTGTAAACTCGCGCTCATGGGCTCGAGTTTGTAAACTCGTGTCCATGATCTCGAGTTCTATAACTTGGTGCCAGAACTCGTTTCCTCATCTCAGAAATCCTCAACCCCAATGGGAAAATCATTTTTTTTGCTAACGTGTGCTATTCTTTCAGCTCAATATGTCAGGCACTCAACAGGATACCCCCCCAGGAAGATGCACTCTACACACAGCTGTTCCCCAAATACAAATGGGTTCGGCTACAGGACAACAACTATCAGCTCGACCTAGCCGTCTTCAGGTGCCCTGACCCAGTCATCCCTATCATCCTTAAGGGGCACTACATCTGGCCGGCACTCACCAAAGCTATCACGGTCCCCGAAATCTACCTGCAACAGCTATGGGGGACCATGCACATGCCTTCCAAGAAGGACGCATCCAGTATCAGTGCCACGCTCCACAACAGACGGCTAGCATTAACAGTGTCCACTCTACGAACCACACTGGAGCTGCCTGTCCACGAAACCTATGAATCGTTACCCTCAAAGGCTGAACTGATGCAAGGATTGGCGCAATTGGGATATGATGCACCGCTGCCGTTCCTGTCTCACTTCAAGCTGATGAACCTGCCATACCCATGGAAGACACTGTTTGGCCTCGTCAACAAATGTCTATCTCCGAAGCACGCTGGCCATGACAAGTGCAACCTGCAGATCTTCCAAATCTTCCATGGGATCGTTTTCGCCAAAAATTATGATATGGCGCAGCTATTCTGGATCGAGCTGGTGAATCAAGTCCAGGACAAAGAGGACGGAAAGACGGGCATGACAATCCCCTACGCCAGATGGTTGGCGCTCATCATCGCTGACTACATGACCGCCCACCCAGGGATTCCACAGCGCAAAGATGAAGACCAGTTCACTGCCCCCAAGCTCCAGTACTTCAAGCGCTTCAAGCATGACACTGTGGGGATGACCATACCGGACTATCTGCTGGACTTGGGCAATCCACGACATTCCGCAGTAGTCCAATATAGAGAGAGTTTACCGGAAGATGGCCCCATGGTTCAGCCAAACCCAGCTGGACCTGCCCCGGGGCCTAAGCCGAGAGCAAGTAAGGGTCCAACGAGAGCCCGTAAGCCACAGAAACCAGTGGCGCGTGTGCCCCATGAAGGGAAGTCTGACGATTCTCTCGAGAGGAATCAGACGGCTGAGGGCACACGTACAAACGCTGCGGAACCTGCCGATGAATCGTCCAGCCCGGCCCATAAAAAGGCTGACGATGAGGCATCCAATAGCGTGGCCAAAGATGATGACGATGCTGACAATGATGATGACGACGACGACATTGACGACGTGGAGCACACTTTTGCTCTGATCCAAAAGGGGAAGCTGCCACTTGATTCTCCTCCAAAGAAAGTCACCCCTGAGGATGCAACTCCATTTATAGCTGTCCGTCCCAAAACCATCGTCATCAAAACCGTGAAGGAGCCAGCTACAACTAAGATTGCTGCTCCCCGTTCACCTAAGGCAAAGGCAAAGAAGCAGCGTCCTGCCAGAAAGAGTTTGGTCGCTGAAGAGGACCTACACATCTTTGACGACTGTCTTCCCTTCATCACTATAAGCCGGGCCGAATCTTTAAGTACAGGGGCCAACCTTGTTGGTCCCCGAGTAGAAGCCGCAGCATCAGGCTCAACTGCGCATGCACCGCCCTCTCCCAGCCACTCGTTAGCCTCCCAAAAGGCTAACGTTTCAACATCACGGGACTCACCCACCTCACTGGTTCCCTCCGAACCAGTTGAGCGCTCTAGTGGCCCACCACCCGAGGCCACAACCCCCTCTTGCTCCACATCGAGTCTAGGTGTCACATTCCCCACATTTTCCAATTTTTCTAGGACACCTACACCATTCACAGCACATACAGGTGCACACACCCTGGATACAACGACCGGAGTCCAAACAATGATGGTCGGAAGCCCTGCTGTGCCAAAAATGACTTCATATTTGCACGCATGCCACACATCAGCTCTCTTCACTGATGCTGTGACAACAGTTACATCCCCCGTAACTGGACCCCTTACACCCGAAGACGTTACCGTTCTCATGAGCCGCTACATGGAGTCCACCATCAAACCATGGGTGCAACAAGCATTCACCGCTTGGGCACAGGACTCCAAGACAACCCCAGCGGTTCATAGTGAACAGAGTCACCCCAAACCTCACTCTTCACCCTCTCAATCAATTCCACAACCCACTCCTGTCATCCCTGTCACCTCCACCAAACCCCTTAGCCCTTCACCCTCTCGGGGAACCCACGATACAGAACTAGTATCGCCCTCTGCCTCGACCAATCCCTTCCACCTATCCCGCCTTGAGCTTGCCGATCTCCTGTTTCTTCGGTTACTGGAGGTCGACACTTGCAACCTTACACCCTTCGAGCGTGACCTTCTCCAAGTTTTCCTCAACCACGACCGCCCTCAATACGGCACTTGCCGTGACAGTCCCCGAGGCCTCAAACGTTCCCATGAGGATCCCGATGATTCGGAGCCTCATGAGGGGGAGAACAAGAGACCTCGAACACTTGAGCAAGCAGCCTCTACCAGCCATGAACCCCAACCAAACACCTCATCAAACCAGCCCACCAACCAACCACCACCTTCCTCGAGCCACAACCAAGCCCAACTCTCTAGCCTGGTCGAGCTAGATGAAACATCCCGAGGCTTATCTCCTAGAGATACTGTCCGAGGAGGGGATGGAAGTCCTGTAGTGGTTACCTCTGGTACATCACAAAGCTCAGGCCATCGATCAGAACACAGTTCGAAATCGATGACAACATCCCGAGGCGTGTCTCCAAAGGATACCGTCCGAGGAGGGGATGGAAGTCCTGACGATGCTATCTCTGATTCATCTGTCAAGTCAGGCCATCAGCCAGAACTCAGTTCTAACCTGATGACAACGGGCAATCCTAGTGAACCCGGTTGTGCTTCACGAGAAAAATCACCGCAGCTGAGAGTCCCTTACATTCCCCAAGGCAAAGATATTCATGATGCACTCGAGGATGCTGTGGTACATGACGTTTGGCCGAGAAAGTGGACAGAGTGGGATGATCTTAGATGCGAAGCTGAGACAGAGGATATGCAGAGAAATTGGTGGCTGAGAGAGTTGCTGGCCAAATGCGCAGAAGATATCATACGCCTTGATGAAGAGGAACTCAAAGAAGGGGATGACTATAAAAAGATACCCAGGGAGCTAGAATCCGTCATAATACAAACGGCAGGCAAGTTGCCCCCAAAAGAAAAGCTCTGGGAAAACATCAGAATAAATGCCCCCTTCCAAGAGGAAATCAGAAAGGGAATTTGGAGAACCACAGACAAGCTCAAACAGCTAGATGAACTGAAGATCTGTGGCCTGACTCACCTTAAGGGCAAACTGGCTGGCGGACATCTTCACATGCTGATGCACAGATCATCTGGAAAACAACGACAAATACTGGAAAGAGATATGAAGTCCAGCACCCATCCTATTGACGCTATCCTTGATATACACAGAGAAGATCATCACACCATCCTGTTCTACAACTTCAAAGTTCGACGAACAGACTCCAGCATATTCATCTGCCAAGAAAATGACTTTATAATGATGAAGATGGAGGATATCTACCAAATGTTCATGGTAAGTAGGTATCTCTCACTGAGTCGAAACAGGACACATGAAGAAGGTTATGAGGCAATTAAACGGTTTATGCTGAGACAGATCATATTCTATGCTGCCCATGATCTACAGATGGCCCTGGAAAACAATGTCCGAAAAGCAAATCTGGTAAAGCCAACTCTGAACGGTCCAGAGCTCAAAAAGTACAGACCATATCATATCTTCAAGGACCCAGTCTCTATCATATATCTCAATCACGAGGAACAGAATAGACTCATGTGGGTAGAAGACATTCACAAATACTGTGATGAGACTCTGAAGATCATCCAGACCAAGCTGCAAGAGATCAAAGAGAATATAGATCCAAGACTTGCGGACGCCAGCGAGGAAGAGCTCCTAGTATACGAGAAGGTGTGGACCATCCTAAAGCCCATCAACGAGCAACTTGAAAAGAGAAGAATGCTGAGACAGTATGAGCATGCGCTAAACTTCAGAAAGCATTACTTCAGATCTCAAAAATAAATGCAAGACGGCACTTGATCACAAAGGGGGAGATTGTTGAAGACTATTTTATTGTGAATCAAGTTTGTCTGTTTTGTCTGTAATAATTTAGATGTTTACTATTTCTGTTCAGCACTGATTAAATATATATGTTAGAATAGTAGTTAATATGGGCCAAGTGTTAGGCCCATACTTAGGCGAGAAGCCTTTTTACGCATACCTGAGCCTCGCCTATAAAAAGGGGCGGAGGACTCAGGTTTGCGGTTAATTTTTCGTATCTGCTCAAAATAGCCTTATCGCTTATCATTCTTGTACGAAAGATTCACGGTATATCAGAGAAGGTTTACACTTGATCTTTCTGTGTTCATCTTTGTTGTTAATCTTTCATCTGTATGCCATATTATACTGTTGTTATAGAAAACAGGGACTAACAGTTACCATGACACTACATTGTAGCAACTATTAGTCATATTTGTGTAAATAAGTTTTATTTTAATACATAGAAATATTTTTGTAAAAAACCCACGTTTTATTCTTAAAACAGGAATTTTCACTCCTATTTGTGGAAACTTTAATCAAATCATTTTTAATAGGACTGAATAAGATCTATTTGAGGAATAAAACACATTTTTTCCTATTTTTAGTCATATGTGTGTGTGTAATTTAATCATGAGGATGATCCTATCACAACTACCTGACAAGATCCGCAGCCCGACTGCCTATGTTTGAGATACTTTAGGGCATATTATTTTGATGAAATTTTGTGAGAGTATTCTTCATAATGTTTGGTCCACTTACACCAAATTTCAGTTTAAAATTTAATCGGAAAATAAGTTAAATAAATTATTGAAAATATTGCGCCAAAATATACATAAAAACACAGTGTTTTTCCATACCTCCGTCCCTGGAAACATTTGATTTTATTTCAAAACTTTTATCAAACACCTAGTGACTATAGAGGTTTATCGATCCCTAGTCTTAGCTAAAAAATTAAAGGGAAAACTATCAAATAAGCCCTTGCACTATACCGAAAAAGTCGATTAGGCCCTCGTACTTTACAAACACTCAATTAAGTCCTCGAACTATTAAAAAACGTTCAATTAAGCCTTTTCGGTCGGTAAGTAACCGGTTTTCCGGTTAAATGTAACCAGTTTCCTAGAAGCCGCAGTTGCTGGGGTTCGAGCACATCGTCTCCATCGTCGTCGTTTAACCGGGAAATCAGTTACTTACCCACCAAAAGGGCTTAATTGAACGTTTTTAATAGTTCGAGGACTTAATTGAGTGTTTGTAAAGTACGAGAGCCTAATCGGCTTTTCTGGTATAGTACGGGAGCTTATTTGATAGTTTTCCCAAAATTAAACTCCAATTCTCATACAAATTACAACACAATAGTTAAATAGAAGGGAAAATCGCACTTTTAGTCCCTGAAATAGTCACCATATTGAAATGTCAGATCCGTATTTGTGAAATTGTAAATGTCACCCCTCAATTTTCCAAATTGTTGTAAATGTGGTCCTTTGAGGGGTGAAATGTACTCCTCGCCCACATTGTACATTTCACCCCTCTAAGGACCACATTTACATCAATTTAGACAATTGAGGGGTGACATTTACAAACTGAGGAACATAGGTCTGACATTTCAATATAGTGACTAATTCAGGGACTAAAAATGTGATTTTCCCTAAATAGAATGACATATGAAAATGTAAAGGAAATAATACTTAAGGGAAAAGCGCACATTTGACCCCCCAATTATCCACCTTATTGAAATCCCAAACCCGTGTTTCAGGTTTTCTAAATGTCACCCCCGAGTTGTCCGAATAATTATAAATGTCACCCCTGCCGTTACAAATATTACAAACTCCGTCTGTTTTTAATTTTTTTCAGGGTTAAAATTGTCATTTCCCAATCCTTTATCCCCAACCCTTTATCTCCCTTCTCCGACCGACTTCTTTGCGCCGACCGACCCCCTTCTCCGACTGACCCCCTTCTCTGACCGACCCCCTTCTCCGAAAGAGATGTGGACATTCCGGAGTGGTGTGAAGCCCGGAGAGCTGATTTGGATGGCCCTGATAGCTTCCAAGTACTGGATGACGATGCACTTGTCGTCCTGGGCTCCGTGAGCGAAGATTTTTCCGTCAGAGGAGCGGTGGGCGGAGAAGGGCAGGTGGGACAACTTGGTGGGCTCAGCGGGGACAGAGTCAAGATGCGAATTGAAGAGGATGAAGGGAAGTGAAGGGTTGGAGACGGGCCAGGTGAGTAGAAGTAGGGGTTTGTTTGGGGGTGGGGAAGTGAAATACAAAAGCCGGGATCGGAGGCCGGGGATGGAGCCGGCCAAGGTGGTGAGGAACTTGATAGCGCAGGGGTAGTCAGGGTTGGGGTGGGTGGTGTTGATTCGAAGGTACTGCTGGAAATGACAATTTTAACCCTGAAAAAAATGAAAAACAGACGGAGTTTACAATATTTATAACGGCAGGGGTGACATTTATAATTATTCGGAAAAATCCGGGGTGAAATTTAGAAAACCTGAAACACGGGTTTGGGATTTCAATATGATGGATAATTGGGGGGTCAAATGTGCGGTTTTCCCTAATACTTAAGCATCAATGTTTATGAAAAATGATCTTCCCTCTACAAGAATTCCAAGAAAAGAGTATAAATAACCATATAAAAACTATGAATTAAAATAAAAATGAATAAATCACTTGGCATGGATTGATGGGTTTAAATGAACTAATAAATGATATTTGATGGTCTATTCATGACCCTAAATCAGATTGGGGCGAAATTTCTGGTCATCTCCTCCAAATTAAATATCTTCATTTCTAATCATCTTCTACAAATTTCCAATCTCCGGTGCTAGTTAAGCGTATCCGGCATGGGCTTTGACCCAATTTCCTCATGTTTTCCACATGATCGAGTTGTGCCGGTTCGACCTAGGTCTAGCGCTGGTTGAGCCCAGTGAGACGATTTGCGCCGATTTGGTCCGATTTTAGCGTTGGTTGGTTCTCAAATCACAAGTTTTGATCATATTTCACGTTTTCAAGTTTCAAGTGCTTTTAGCTTCGATGGTTGACCTGGAAGTGCCGTCCCCCCCCCCCCCCCCCCCCCCCCCACCCCTTGAAGTGTAATTTCATTTTCTTCACTTTTGATCATATTTCACGTTTCCGACACATCTTAAAGTTTTTACCCAATTTTCTCTCTTTTCATTAGAGGTGTATCCGTGTGCAGGGCTCCTGGGGTGGAAGATTCCACCTTTTGGAACAATGGGGGGAAATTTTTACCCACCAGTGCTCATGTCAATTCAAGGTCCTACCTTTTTTTTAAATACTCCGTAGGTAGATCTTATAAAGTGTATTCAAATACGAATTTATTAGCGGAAGGCTAATTACTCCCCCGTCCCGGATAGAACTTGTCGTTGCTTTTGACACGATATTTTAGGAGCTCAATTAATAAAAGATCAAATGTCTTATATGCCCTTTGACTTTGGGGGGAATTAACGCTATCCACTCAAATGTAAAAAGTGGATGAGTAATAAAAGATAGTTAAGACATTTAATGTAAAAAGAGTTGTCTAAAAAGGAATTGCAAAATAGTAAATGAGACGTCCTAAAAAGGAAAGTGTAAAGATTTAAATGTGAGGAAGGGAGTACGGAGTATACACAAAGTACATAGATGTGACACATTCTTTTGAATCTTTTCCTTGAGGTTCATTTACCAATCCTATTAATTGATTATCAAACTATTACTCGCAAAATTAGTTTTACTATTTAAAACTTAAACATACAAAGCTTTATAATCTCGTAAAATTTAAAATAGAATAAGGTAATTATTTCCTTAGATTAAAACACACACTCTTTTTCCTAAATAGGAGTAAATTTTTCCTAAATTGGATTAAACATTAATTTTTACCCATAATATCGCTAATCTAATTAATAATCATAATAATTTATTGACGCCTAGTTCACTTGGTCAATTCCTCTACAAATAAACAATGATTTTGTCAAGGATTTTGTCACGGACTATAATATAAAAAATCCATGACAAAAAAGTTTGTCACACACTTTGTCACAGATTTTTTCCATGACGTCACATGCGTGACAAACAATTATCACAACAAGAAATCTGTGACAAACAATTGTCACGGATTTGTTTCGTGACAAGTTTTTCGTGAGCTAGGATATATATCCGTGACAAAATCCATGACAAACTTGTCACCGACCGAATCGGTGACAAAAGCCCGTGATGACACATTATTTTTTGTAGTGTCCGTTCATGGCGCAGTAATCAGATGATTATGGTGGCAACGTCAGGCTAGTAACAAATGAATCCTGAAGATTTTCGGTGGTGATAGATTTCAGCTACCAGCGGTGGTGTGGTGGCTGGTCTCAATCTCCGTGGGATATGGATATCCTTGTCCAACCTTGAAAAAATATTCCTATTTGAGAAATTTTAAATTAGTATCCTAAATGATATCCTAATTTAGGTTTTTTTTTCGGTTTGAACCAAAAACTCGAGAGTTTTTGGGGTGAGGGCCAGGAAACACCTCACCTATTTATTTATTGTAATAGTAAAAAGTTACACGAGTAGGAGGGCCGAACCAAAGCCTACTCTGGAGAGAAAAAGATTACAGAACATAAGGGAAACTAACAACATCGAACTTAAGAATACCAACAAATTGGTTGAAATGATGACTATTGGTTTTGATTGACATACTATGATAAGCAAAGAACACTGCTTCTCCATTAACTTTAGGATGAGTGAGGCTGATCGTCCAAGTGTTGATCCTGAGTTTTTTCCTGATTTTGTGAATCTTTGGCCAATATTTCCAATGTTGGATCGAGAGACCAGCAATACCTGCGTAAATGTCTTTATCATCCACCTCAAGGATAATATTAGTAGGCACCAATTGGTTAAGAAGGGGGATGATGTAGTCGAGGGCCTCATAGGCCGCTGCGGTTGTTTGGTTGTGAGTAGCCAGGTGTGTTGCATGGCCTATATAGCTCCCATCGCTATTTCGAATGATGGCAGCCGAACGAGTGACGTTTGGTGTGAGAGCACGGGTAGCTAAGTTTACTTTATAGGTGTTGGGCATAGGTTTGATCCAAGTACTCAAGGAGGCTATGTGGCTACTTTTTTTGTGAGGGGTGGTGTGGATGTTAAACGGGGCATTGGAAGTCCTGGAAATGAAGGGTTTGGCAACCGAAATGAAAAAAATATCATGTTTAATAGCACTTATTGCCTCAAGCTTATGAGCCAATTTATTCTCGAAAAGGAACTTGTTTCTGGCTTTCCAAAGATGCCAAGTTATTATGTTTGGAATAATATAATTGAAATCAAAAATAGTGCCACAGTAGTCAATGTACCAAGTATTGATGTAACTATTTAAGGTTCCAGAATTAGTGTGCTTGAAATCCAAAATATTTTCAAAATGTTGCCAAATACCTTTTGCAGACCAACAGTTTAGAAAAAAATGGTCAGTAGTATCGTCATTGTTGCAAAAGGGGCATTTGAAGGGTCCATTAATGCCAAAAAGATTAAGAGTGGCACCAAAGACAAAAGACCATTTTTTAGTCTCCATAAGAAGAAAGATATTTTTTTTGGGTCCGGTTATTCCATAAGAACTTGGCATCATCAATCAAATCATTTTTGGGTCTAAGGACATCATAGGCACTATTAAAACTAAATTTTCCATTTGTGTTGGGTTGCCAAATAATGGTATCATTGTTTTCACCGTACTGGATTTTCATCGCATGTATAGTGTCAACAATGTAATGGGGCAGACTGCTTTGAACAGAAGGGATGAAGAAAGTACCAGGCATAGCCTCCTTGATGGCCAAATTAGGGTCAGTGAGCGGGATATCCCCCCAGTAGTAATAAAGCGGGCCAAGATTGCTCCAATTAGAGTACCAAAAGGAACTATTACCATTGTTAACCTGTATACAACAATTATTATCAAAAGTTTGCCGAACAAAAGCAAGAGAATTATTCATGATAGAGCGAGTAGTATCTTTAATAAAGTTAACCCAGCTAGCCCAAATCCCTTTACCGTTATTACGCTTCCATAAAATTTTCATAAAAAAAGTTCTCTGAATATGGATGAGGCTCCTAAAACCAAGCCCGTTTTCAGAATCAGGGTAGCAAATTCTGGCCCACTTTCGCCAAATGGGCCTCTTATGATCAATTTTATTGTCCCAAAGGAAATTAGCTAGTTTACGTTCCATATTGCGCACAACAGTAGTGATAGGGGAAACAGTCATATGATAAAGGGGTAGAGAATTAAGAACATGATTAATCAAGATCATCCTCCCCCCAGACGAGAGGATCCTGTGCTTCCAACCCGCAAGTTTATTATCGAAATTGGTCAGGATGTGGTCAAAGTGTGCATTAAGGGTACGACCAGTGTGTATGTTGGCTCCCAAATAGGTAAAAGGGAAATAACCCTTGGTGATTTGGAAAATATGGTTCACGACGTTGCTATTATGAACATCATGCTTAGAAATAAGATAAAAACTTTTTTGCTTATTAATAAGCTGGCCGGAGTACTTTTCGTACTCCGTTATAGTCTTATGCAGGGCCATTAGTGTTTTTTTCCACGTTGGAAAAAACCACCAAATCATCAGCAAAGGAAAGGTGAGAAATACAAGACATATCACAGAGAGTATAAAAAGGCATACCTTTCCCGGAAGAAGAGTATAGCAGCTTAAGATTCCTAGCAAGAATTTCAGTCACAGTAATAAATAAAATAGGGGAAAGGGGATCACCCTGTTTAACCTCCCTAGAGGCCTTGAAAAAGCCTTTAGGAGCGCAATTAATCAGGACAGAGCACTAAGTGGCTTGCAAGTTATTAGTATTGAGCTTAATAAAAGCAGGATGAAACCCAAAGCTTAAGAGAACATGATTAATAAAAGACCAAGAGATGCGGTCGAAGGCTTTAGTCATGTCAAATTTAAAAATGATATTATGCCCGCGTGTCTTTTTATTAATGTAATTAACCAATTCCCTAAGGACAAGAAAACTATCCGAGATCTCTTTGCCTTTTTGAAAAGCAGATTGTTCCTCAGAGATGATTTTAGGAAGCAGATAGGTCATCCTATTAGTGAGGATTTTAGTAAAGATCTTGTTTATCAAATTACTAAGACTTATAGGTCTAAATTTGGAAAACTTGTAGGCATTTCGTTCTTTGGGTATGAGGGCAATTAAAGTATGACCAATGCTTTTAGGGATGGGGACCCCACAGAAAAACTCACGCACAACATTGGTAAAAACACCATCAAAACCGTCAATTCCAGGGGCATTGTTTTCCTCGAGGCTAAAGACAGCTTCTTTGAGCTCATCTTTAGAAATAGACCTCATTAAGTTGAGGTTATCTTCCCCGGAGATAATCTTGGTAATACTCTGGAGGTAACATCTCGGGTCTAGGAGTTTGTTTCATCATCAGCATTGAGCAAATTAGATTACTAGGCAACAGCAGAATTACAAATATCCTCATCACTATCAATCCAAGTGCCACTATCAAGCATAATTCTAGAGATATTAAGCTTTTTGTGTTTGGCCTTTAACGAGAGATGAAAATATTTTGCATTTGCATATCCCTCTTTTAGCCAATTAATTTTAGCCTTTTGCCGATAGTAGGTGTTTAAATGGGCTGAGTATTGAATGTATTTAGCCTAGGCCTCTTTGAGAAGGAGGTGGTCATTCTCAGACAGGGAATCAGAGAGCTGTTTTTCCAGAATTGCTATTTCAGTTTCAGCTTCAGACAATTTGTTGAAAATATTTCCAAAAATGTTTTGATTCCAATCCTTTAAGTCAGTTTTTAAGCGTTTTAGTTTAGCAGAAAACTTCCACATGCCATATCCATCACTTGTTTTGTCCCAGGAAGCCTTGACAGTTTCAAGGAATGTTTGGTGATTGATCCACATATGCTGAAACTTATAGTTCTTTGGTCCAGAAATAGCATTTTTGTTTTCTACCAAAAGCAAGGGATTATGATAATTTTTTTAAGGTTTAAGTTTGAGTTAAGGTCATGAAATTCAGTAGAAGCCATGACCTTATCCAGCTTTTTTTGAACAAGCCCATGCATCCTTTTCCCAATCCAAGTGTAAGGGGTACCAGGAAAATTAATGTAACACCCCAAAATTTCCCACCCAAATAACTTGGATTTTTATTTTAAAATGACAGCTTTATTAGAATAATTTCAGCGGAAGTCTTTAACAACGGAAATTTAGAGTGTTACCGTCACACTTAGCAAAAACATGGCTAAGTGCACAGGCAAACAAAACAAGGTACTTAGTAAAAATTAACGAGTGTGAAGTAAGGGTAACAAAGGTGGTCTAAAGCATATTCTTAAAAATAAATTCATAACGTAAGTCTTGCTATATATAGTATCTTCTAATGGGCGCTCTCAAGTCTCTAATCATGCACATCATCCACAACAATGTCATCTGTAATTGTAGAGAAGGAAAAGAAGAAAAACAAGACAAAAATTAGCTTATGCTAAGTAAGCCCCACCCAACCCCGTAAAATAATATAGTTTGAGGAAAATACTTTGGAAAATATCATTTACTTCTAATTGGAGAATAGTGTGCCTTTCAGTAGAAATCATTCACTTGTTTTAAAAAAAATGCTAAGGTGTCTTTTAAGAAGTGAGCGAAACTCAAGATTCCTCGAGCCCAATGAGTCGTTGTTATTTACGACTCATCCCGGAATTCCGGCTCCCACCGACCACCTATTGGAAACTGAACGACTACCTTAAGTGTGCACACCCCCTAAAGGGATTCCAAGCCCTTTGAGTAGTAAGTCGCCCAAGTAGCCCAGTAGTACGTACTCGCTACTTCAGGAAAGAATATACTCCCAATTAAGTTATTAGGAACTAGCTACTGTGACCATCAAAGGACTTTTAAAGTCCTCAAAGATGCCGGGATGTCTACCGGACAATAATCAATAATCAAATAATCCACATAATATAAAATCCACCAAAAAGTAGTAGTAGCCCCTAACCACCCCCTCACAATTAACGGTCGTGAAGGAGACCGACACAACGGATTTCTCCCGTGATGCCCACAATTACAAAAAAAATAGTTTCGATCTTCCTTTTCCAAAAAAAAAATCAATAAAGACAATTCTAAAAGATCCTTCTTATTCTAAAACTTCTCATGGCCAACTTCGTATTTAAATTCATACATCACCAAATTTCATTCAATAGCAAATATTTTCACATCAAATCATACATATAGCTTTATGAGGTAAAATAAGATTTTGGTTGACATGGAACTTACCTCAACTCCAAGTATGTTATAGGTAATCCTCCAACTACGCGCTTTCACCCAAATCACCTTGTATTAAAGAAAGATCCAATATCAATCACTGCCCAAGTTGTAATCCAAACCCCTTTATTCGTTATTCCTATATTTTCGTATTTGTTGAATATGAGTAGTTGATAGCAACTTCGTGATTAGTTTAATCAATTTAATCACTATGATGTTCATTCAATTATTTTAATCTTATTCTTTTTATTGCTTTTTTTCAATTTGTCATTAACGTAAAAAAAAGTCATGGGTTTAATATGATTTAGTTATATTGTTTGATAATTTTATTTATTCAAACAAAAATGAGTGTTTTACCTTATACCTTTATCGTATGTCAATTATATAATTCGGTTTATATTACGGTAGTCTTACAATTATTCGCATTCACATAAAATGTCTACAAATGAAATCATCTTATCCTAATAATTCAATCAATCCAGGCAATTCAAGCTTTAACTAAATGTAGTCAAATTTTATACTTTAGTCTAATCGGTCCTTTCTTCAAAATTTTAGTTTTATCTTTCTGGTTTGCTTTACTAATTCCTCATTAGCTAATTCAATAAAATTGTTCCAATCGGTTTATAATTCCCATTATTAAAGAACAAATTATTTTAACAAATATGTAGTATAAGTGTAACTGTAAAAATAAAATTTCTACTTGATTACACCGGCAATCAAACTAAAAGTGACGAAGTGAACAACTCATCCGTATTATTCTGTTTGACTAACCAATATCAGTATTATTATTATTATTATTATTATTATTATTATTATTATTATTATTATTATTATTATTATTATTATTATTATTATTTTTTTTTTTTTTTTTTTTTATTATTATTATTATTATTATTATTAGTATTATTATTATTATTATTATTATTGATTGGTTTTATTATCATTACAGTTATAACAATTCCAATCTAGTTTAACATTCAAAGGGTCGGCCTATTATTTTTATTCCATAACATCATAAGTCTTGTTTTTACCAATTGATAAGTGTAGCCAGAGATTTCTCTCTTTTTTTTATATTACGGAATGCCTAGTACGGTTCAAAATAACCAGCCCATATATATATATATATTTTATCAGTCCAGCTATGCGTACTACGTATCTCATTCCTCACTGGAAATCTGAAAATGCGGCGAAGATAGGACTTACGTTGCCCGGAGGAGATAACCCAACGTGGTAGGTTGTCGGTGGCAAGGTCCAGACGCAGATGGCGACGCTCAGCGGCAGCGGTTTGCTCCGGCGACGACAACTCCGACTTCCTCCCTTTTCTCCAACTAGCCTCGCTACTGCTTGTTGTCCTCCGGCGTTGGCAGTTTCTTTGTTTGAGGCGAAAAGGGTGCTGCTCCGGCGGGCCCTTCCTTCGACGGAGATGGTGCTAAGAGATGGCACCGGCTCCGGTCTTTCTATATTTCCCTTCCACGCTCTCTGTTAGTATTTTTCTCGCTCGCTCCTTTTTTTTATATGTAAGTCGTACTCCGTATGCTGCTATTTATAGGGGAGTAGCTGTCTCGCCGAAGATTCTAGGTTGTATATTATTATTAGACCTTACGTTGAACCCTTCGGCCATTATGTTAAAGATGGTGTAGATCTTTTACATTGATTCTATTATTTACTAGCTTTCCTTAGTATGCTCCCAAACAGCCATTCGAAATTTTATAGTAGTAATAATCTCATTATTATAGTAAGTAGGTTTTGCATTGATAGTATACTTGGTATTTCCCTTATTTAGTTCGTATGTCTTATTCTTATTATATATATATATTTTTATAAGTCTTAATTAATATACATATTTTAACACATAAGTATTCGTACATATGACTATTGTAAATTTAGTTAGAAAGTCAACTTTTGCCTTTTTGAGTAAATTTTACACATTTGTACTAACCGACGCTTCTAAAATTAAAATGTCGCTTTAATAACTCCAAATTTCACGTAGTAATTATCATTTACTAAGAAAAATGTCACTTCCACGAAGTCAAAATTTATCGTAACAAAAACATCATTTTTTTGTTGTCAAAGTTTTATCTGTTTAAAAATGTCACTTGTAACTTTTTATTTGGTTAACAAAAGTATCTGTATTTATTTATTTATTTATTTATTTATTTAAATTTTTTTGGAGTGTTATAATTAAACTCAGTCAAACTATTGGCATAAATGAAGGCATTAAAATCACCCATATCTGACTTACAGGGCGTACTCTTGCCTTTGTATTCCAGCATGTTGGAGATCACATTGAAATCACCCCCAAGTAGCCAGAGTTTATCCTGAATTCCATCCCTGAAATTGGTAAGATCAGTCCAAAGAGCTCTTCTAGTAGCTCTGTCATTGCCACCATAGATAACAGAAACATAGATATGGGAGATCATGCTATTTAAAGTAATAGAGAGATTGATCATTTTGCCAAAAAATCCAAATTTTGTTAATAGAGTGAGGGTATGCATTATCAAAACCAAAATTCATCATTTTATTGTTCAAATTGCTATTATCAATCTTAGGCTCAATGAGAGCCAGAAAATTGACTTTATTGTTTTTTCAAAGAAGGTTTAACTGGTCAGAAGATTGGGTATTCCCGATCCCACAAACATTCCAGAATAGGAAACTAATCATTAAGACTTGGAGTTTGGGCAGGTTTCTTGGGCCTTAAGGTGTAAGGATCTCTCAAAGGTTCTTGATGGATAGTGTACCCGGGGGGTAGTTTATCCGATGGGTTATTACGGGGAGTAATAAGAGAAGTCAGAGCAAGTAAATATAGAGAGAGAAAGTATATTATAAAGTGTGGAGCGTTTTCAGCGTGTTTACAAATGGGGAAATGGGGGTGCTATTTATAGTAGCAATAAATGCCGGACAGGGACACGTGTCAAGCGTCCATTGGCCGAGAGGTCACTTCAACTGGTTGGCGCTGGCAGCCGCATGTGGCCGCATTTAATGCGGCTGTTGGATGGGACGTTGTACAGGGTACGGCGATCTGTACGCATGTGGTGCGGATATTATGTCGGGAGAGGTGCCCTCGGCTGCAGAGGACTAGCCGAGGGCTCTGAGTGCCGGGGACCCCCTGGGTGCCGAGGGCTCCAGGCGTCGAGGGCTCCAGGCGCCGAGGGCTACTGTTTTCTGCCGTTTTTCTCCCAGTTTCTTAGTTTGCTTGAAAACCCGTTCTGTGAGAGTTTTGAGCCTTCGGTCAGGGAGCCGAAGGCTCCCCAGTGTGCGCTGTGGGCTGCTAAGTGCTTGGGGTGCCGTAATTTGGGGCCTGCTGTGCTTCCTGGGCCGGTTGGGCCTTTATTGGTGTAGTAGGAGTGTGTGGGCCGGGGGTTCCCGGGCCATATACTCCATCAGGAGTCCCTCACTCCTTTTGCCAAAAGGTACTTGAGGGAAAAGGAGTAATTTGTGCTTGCCCTTTGATGTTGTCCCGTTGTAATCTCTGAAGTTGGTGAGGAGTCGTTGCTTTCATGTCCCTACCGAAGGCAGTCCCTCAATTACCCACATGTCGGGACTTGAGGGATTGCTTTGCCGTTTGTTGGAATTTTACACCATTTTGTAATTTAATGATTTTCCCGAGGGGGTCCTCCAGTCGCCCACTCCTTGAGGCACTTGTAAAGTAGTGAAAAGGAGTAGAGTGGTTGCGCTGCTGTTGTGGGCCGAAGGCTGACGCTTTTCGTTTCATTTTGGGGGGATGCCTCGTTAAAAACCTCATTAGGAAAAACCCTGGGGGAAAAAATCCTAATGAGGGAAAAAGAGTGCACCGAATTCCCCCAACGATGAATCGAAAATGTGAAACCTTGGTCAAAAATGGAGAATAATGGTAATGCCGAAGGCTCTCCTTGTTCTGAGGGCTCGTGTGTTGAGTAGCCGGAGGCTTGCTGTTGATGTCCTGGGAGGTGCTGAAGGAGAGCCACTCGATCTGGGGATCGAGGGCGTGATGGATGAGGGCAGTAGTTGAACTGTTACCGGGGTGTCCCCTGCTTGTTGATTAGTTGGTGACGAGGATATCCGAGGGCTCCCATTACCTGTGTGCCGTAGGCTATCCGTCAATGAGGCATACTCCCCGGGGGCTACCCGGCCCTTACAGTGTCTGAGGGGGTATCCCCGAGGGGTGGCCTGATATGAAGCCTTGGGCTTCTGAAGGAGTGATCCCGAAGGCGTCTGTTATGTACTGTGTGGGGCACAACCCGGGGGCGTCTCTGGGTAAGTGTACCCGGAGGCTCTCCTTGATGAAGTGGAGTGAAGTCAAAAAACCCCGGGGCTCCCAGAATATAGCCGTTGGAAATATAGCCGTTGGAATATGTAACGTCAGGATATAGCCGTTGGGGGGGGACACGTGGTGCGTGATTGTTGGCTGTCCGTGGGCGGCGTCACCGGTTGGGCGAAGACACGGCGTGTAATGATGACGGTCCATCCGGAGGCCCGGTTTCCAGGCCCAAGCCCGGATTCCAGCGCCTATAAATACCCCAAGGCTGGGCACTCCTCATTGTGCGAAACCTTGTTAGCGAAGCTCTGCCGAATTTTTCCTAGAGAGAGAAAAAGCAGCCCTCGATCAAACTCTTATTCCCAGGTCAGTTCTCCACTCGCACTTCACCTCTCTAGTTAGCTGTCTTGTGCCCTTAGGCTAGGAGATAGAGTTTTTAGAAAACACTAGCGTCTACGAGCCTTCGAACCAGAGCCAGAATGTCGTCCCAGAGTGATTCTCAAGATATCTCGGGGGCGCCCTCGATGGAGGATGAAGTCCTCTCGGATGCGGAGTCCTCAAACGAACAGTCCTCGGCCCAGGAGGATGTTGCGATGGCGGTAGAAGTGCAGTAGGAGCTGTTGGCTAAAGTTGAAGCCGAGGGCTTCGAGCAGGAGGTGGAAGATGAAGAGCTGGCCCTCGCCATGCAGGTTGCAGAGGAGGAGGAAGCATAGGAGAGGACGAGGGTGACCGTGGCTATGCTCCCCCCGGGGTGCCGGTGAGGCCAGCACCTCTCGGCCGCTGAACGCGGTTCCCATCCGGGTGGCCCCCAGGAAAAAGAAGGCCAAGGTAGCTGCTCCCAAGAAGAAAGGCAGCGTTGCCGATCAAGGGAAGCCCCTCGATATGCCCGAGGGGTACTCCTACCTGAACACCGCCGCCTTGGAAATAAGGTCGAAGGTTGATGCGGCGGACATCTACGTCACTCAGCTTCACGTGGGCCCCTCGGCCATCATGGTGACACCGGGTCCAGATGACGTCCTATCCCGGGCTCCCGAGGGTTGTATTGCGGTGCACGTTCTCTCGGTGTCCATGGGGCTCCGCTTCCCCCTGCACCCTTTCCTCCGGGAGTACTTTCGCTTCGTGGGTCTGGTCCCCTGCCAGCAGACCCCGAACAACCATTCCTACATTACCGGCTTCCTCCAGCTCTGCAAGTCCCGAGGGGTGACACCTAGCCTGGACCTCTTCTTCCAGAGCTTCAATCTGTGCTGGGGGGGGGGCATGCGAATGCCGAGGGCTTCGCAAACTTGCAGCAGGTGGCAATGTTCAAGCTTTTCACTGAGGCGCCCTCCTCGAACAAGGGGTGGAAGGACCGGTGGTGTTACGTGAAGCTGACCGAGAGCCCCTTCCTGAGGGAGATGTGACCGTTTCAGGAGGCACGAGAAGAGGAGGAGCGCCGCCCTCGAGAAAGACGGCAGGATTCTGGCCATGATCCCGGAGGGCCGGGACAAGAATATTACCATTAAGGAGTGCACCAAAGAGGGAGATCTCTACACCCTCGGGTTCCGGTGGTATCGCTTCCTGGGGGAAACAGATGAGAAGTTCCCTGTGTTTGAGGGAGCCTCCGGAGGTAGTGGCTGAGGGCACTCTCACCTTCATATTTTAGCACATAGTTCATTTGCTTGTTTGTTTATTCTTTATGTCATTTGTTAGTAACCCCTCGATTTTAACCCCATATTATTTTTGCAGGTATCCCAGTGAGTATGATGAACGTCAAAGGCCTTGCCCGATTCAAGAACAAACCAGCCAAGGATCCGAAGGGGTCGGACGCGGGCGGCCAAAAGCCCGTCGGTGCGTTTCTCAAGAAGCCCGGGGGCGATGCTGCTGCCGCGAAGAGGAAAGCAACGGCAAAGGAATCCCCCCCGGTTGGCAAGAAATCGAAGAAGGGGGACACCACGAAGAAGGACCCCCCGGTGGTGATTGTGGATGATTGCCCCGCCTCCGGGGTGCACGAGGAGATGCCGGTGGCGAAGGTGCCGAGGGGTGTCCGGGAGCCATCTCTTGAGGTCCTTACACTCTCCCTCCCGGCTGGTACGGCCGTGTTGAACGGCACAGCTGACCCGAGGGCGCTTCTGGGAGGTATAACCCTCGATATTGACAGGGCAGCCCTCGGGGCCGATGATGACCAAGCCCTCGAGGACAGGATCCTCCGGTCTTCCCTCACGGTAAGTCTATGACAGTTATCTTTCTCTTCTTTGCTTCGAACTAGGAAATCATGTTCGGCCCTGCTAACTCTTTTATTTTTGCAGACCTGCATTGCCCTCGGAGAGCAGGCCCGACGGCTGGAGGAATGGTGCCTCCATAAAGCTGGGCAAGACGCAAAGATGAAGGAGCTCATTCTCAAGGACTCCAAGGCCACGAAGCTGATGGCCCAGCTTGAAGAGGACCTCCAGCTTGCGAGAGCGGAGGCCGGAAGGCTTAGGGAGGAGAAAGCCAAAGCTGAGGAGGCTGCTGCGGAGTCCGCAAAGAAAGCCGCCGAGGAGGCCGAGGCTGTCAGAGCGAAGGCTGTCGTCACAGCCCGGGAGGAGGCCATCTTCGGGTTCCTGGATGGGGGGTGGAAGGCCGAGGGACACAAGGAGTGGCTGTCCTCGGTTGTGGAGGCCTCAGTGGATGAGTGGTGCGAGGGCCCGGGCGAGGAATGGATGGCCCGAAAGGGCAAACAATATTATGATGGGGGCGAATTTTTCACCCAAGCCCTCATCTACCGGAGGATGGCTCGCCACTTGAAAATTGAGCCGAAGGACTTCGACCCGGCGGCATACGGGCTCCCCCCCTGCAGCCAGACATCCGTGTTCCTCTCCCCTCCGATGTCGAGAGGCCAGACCTGGAGGACACCGAGCTCCGGAAGGAAGCCAAGGGTGACGAACCTGAGGCCGATGCAGAGGTCACTTCGAAGCCATCGGAGGAGGCGGCCCCCGGGAATGATGTTGTTTGATTTGTATTTTGTACTTAGCAATTGGAACACACTTTGTAATGGTCACATTCTTATGCTTTCGGCCCCGGCCGTCATTGTAACAATCACATTTATTCTTCTTTTTGATGATTGATGAATGTTAGCCCTCGGGCCTTGTGTATTTGACTTGCTTTCTTTAGTTTACTTCCTCTCGAATGTATGCCGTCGTTTTCTCTTGAGTGTATGCCTTCGCCCTTTTTTGAATGTATGTTTAGGACTTAGAATATTTTCTTCCAAGTGCGGTGCTTCTTGTAGCCCTCGGTTACTAGTAACCTTTAGTTACTTTAACGTTTTACCGGGGGCACAATGTTCAGGACTTAGAAATATTTCTAAGTGTTTGTTCATCTGTTGGCCCCCGGCTGATCTTCCCTTCTGGTCCCGTGTAGCCTTCGTGCGATGGCCGGAGGTGAGGTGCTTAGGACTTAGAGAATTCTTCTAAGTGTTTCAATACAGTCATAGCCTTCGGTAGTTGGGCACCCTTTTCTAGATGTGTGACCGAGGGCCTAGCAATAGTTAGGACTTAGATAATTTTTCTAAGTGTAGTCCCACCAAGGGGCCCTCGGGTTTTTGTAGTTCAATTGCTGTGTGATGATTAGGTTGAGAACCCAATCCTTAGGACTTAGAAAAATTCTAAGTGTAGTTTCCCCTTGGAAGCCCTCGGCTGGTGGCCTCCTTCCTGATGTGTGAATATTGGGTCGGGGGCCAAATATTTAGGACTTAGCCTTACTTCCAAATGCATGGTGTCGAGTAGCCCTCGGCCACCGCATGTCCTTAGTTATCTGATGATCAGGTTGAGGATCCAATCTTTGGGACTTAGAAAAATTCCTAAGCGTGGTTTCCAATCGGAAGCCTCCGGGGTGATATCCTTCTCCCTGATGTATAAGTAGTTGTTGTCCGAGGGAAAAATATGTAGGACTTAGAAATTCTTCTAAGTGCTGTTGCATCACGTAGCCTTCGGCTATCATGGTCCCTCAGTTGAAATATTGATCAGGCCGGGGGCTCAATCTTCAGGACTTAGAAAAATTTCTAAGTGTTGCTTCCTTGTGTAGCCTTCGGTTCGTAGTGTTTTCCACTTAAGATTTCCCGAGGGCGACATTATTTTGGAATAATCCCCCTTGGTTGGCCTTTGATGATTTGTAATAGATGCCTTCGATCGTTGGGTGATATGTGAGCCTCCGGCTGTTGTCATTTTTTCAAGAGTGTGGACTTAGGAAAATTTGTAGGATATTGATGTTGTAGTGAATGCTGGTGGGATATAGGTGCCCTCGGCATTCACTTGAAGGGTCGTTGAGCTGCCTTAGTCAGTTGCATCCCCTTTTACAGGATAGGACCCCTCGGTAGCAATGGATGACCGATGGTAGGTGCCCTCGGCACTTATTTCAAGTGAACTTAGCCATTTAGTGTACTTGAGACAGTCTCATCCCTTTGTATTGTTGAGCAGTAACCTTCGGGAAATAGGAGCCTTCAGTTACCGGAGGTGTTCCCGTAGGGAGCCCTCGGTATGTTGTGATTTGTTGGAGTGTCGTACTCACTGATTTCTCGATGAGTCTACTCCCCTTCACCCCCCCCCCCCCCCCCCCCCCTTTTTTTTTGGTTGGTGGTGAAGGGAAGGCATCAAGAAACTTGGTTTCTTGGTAAGGCTGGGCCTATTAGGAGACCATCAGAATACACCAATGGCTCTCCTCCCTCGGGTTAACCTTCCGAGTTCCGAGGGGATCGAGGGTCGTTTCCTGGGCACAAGATATGGTGGTCTATAACCTGCCTCCCCTTGGGGGATGGCGCGGAAAGCGCCTCATTTTTGAAAGTCGTCCCCTCGGCGCTAGACATAGTCCGTGGCCTGCCACACCCTTGGGGTGGTAGCGCGGGGAGCGTTTCGGTTTGGAAGTCGAATCCTGGGCATTTCTCGTGCCTGTCATACCCTTGGGGTGATGACACGGAAAGCGTTCCGTTTTTGAAAGTCGAATCCTGGGCATTTCTCATGCCTGTCATACCCTGGGGGTAGTGACGCAGAAAGCGTTTCAAGGAAGGGTTTTCATCTGCACACTAGTTGCAAATGGCCGGGGGCACTACGTGCCGCCGGCACCGATGGTGGCGCCTTCGGTATATGCGTCCTCGTGGGGTACGACTTTTAGAAACAACACTTGGTGTTAGTTTCGATATGTAGCCCCCCGGTACTTGGTACCGAGGGGTCTTCTGTAGGAACACTTAGTGTTCTTCTTCTATTTGACGTTGATGGGTGAGATGTGTACCCCCGGTACTTGGTACCGAGGGGTCTTCTGTAGGAACACTTGGTGTTCTTCTTTTTGATGTTGATGGTGGAGATGTGTACCCCCGGTACTTGGTACCGAGGGGTCTTTTGAAGGAACACTTGGTGTTCTTCTTTTTGATGTTGATGGTGGAGATGTGTACCCCCGGCACTGGGTGCCGAAAGGTCTTGAAATGAAACACTTGGTGTTTCCTGTTGCCGGTGATGGGAGTCCCCATCTTCGGTACTTGGTACCGAGGGGTCTTGTTTGAAACACTTGGTGTTTTCACTGTTGTTGAAGGTGTTGATGGTGTCCGCCCTCGGCACTTGGTGTCGGAGGGGGTTCTTCTCATGGTGAGGCCTGGGGCCTGTAGTTGGTATGAGGGCTTGGCCGCTCATAAGTGTTTTGCGGTTGTTCTTGGTGTCTTGAATGTGTCTTCATTCTTCAAAATTGGAGGCCTTGGGCCATAGGATAGTACATTCACTAGTTAGGAGGGCTTGGCCGCTCTTACATTATTGATAAAATTTAACTAAGTGGTGTACATTCCAGTGCCTAGGGACCTCTTTCCCGTTGGGGCGTTTGAGCTTGTAAGTCCCGGGTTTGATGATGGCTGCTATGATGTAGGGACCTTCGAATTTTGGTGCCATTTTGCCTCCCTCGGTCGGTTGGCTGGCTTCCCTCCTCCGGAGGACATAGTCCCCCACTTGGAATTCTCTGGTGCGAACCTTGGCGTCGATGTAGCTTTTGACTTGCCTTCGGTAGTTCTCTGCCCGGATGAAGGCCTGCTCCCCGCATTCTGAAAGGAGGTGGAGGTCGAGGGCCATGTTGCTGTCGTTGACCTCGGGGTCATATTGGATCACCCTCCAGGTAGGAAGGGTGACTTCCGTAGGAGCTTTGGCTTCAAACCCGTAGCAGAGGGAGAAGGGTGTTTCACCTGTTGCTCGCCGAGGGGTGGTGCGGTAGGCCCAAAGGATGTTGTGGAGTTCTTCTACCCAGCCACCGCCCTCGGCCTCCAGCTTCTTTTTGAGGCCCTCGAGCAAGGTCCGGTTGGCGTTCTCTACTTGCCCGTTGCCTTGAGGGTATGCAACGGAGGAGAAGGTGTGTTTGATGCCCCACGCCTCCAGAAGGGAACAGAAGGGGGCTGCCTCAAATTGTGTTCCGTTGTCGGAGATGATCTGCTGGGGGACGCCAAACCTTGTGAGGATGTTCTTGAGGACGAAGTGACGGCACTTCGCCTCTGTGATGCTGGCGAGGGGCTCAGCCTCCACCCACTTGGTAAAGTAGTCGATGGCCACAATGATGTACCTGTTGTTGGAGGTACCCCTCGGCAGAGGGTCCACAAGGTCTATCCCCCATCGAGAAAAGGGGACGGATGTGCTGATGGGGTCATAGTTGACCGCTGGCCTGCCGGGGGCTTTCTGGAAATGTTGGCATGCGGTGCACCTTCGGGCAAGGTCAGCACAATCTCTGGCCATGGTTGGCCAGAAGTAGCCCTGGAGAATGAGCCTTCGGGACATGGAGAAGGGCCCCTGGTGAGCTGAGCAAGTGCCACTGTGCACTTCCTCCATTGCGACCTCGGCTTCATCTTGATGAAGGCACCGAAGTAGCGTGCCGTTGTAAGACCGTTTGTAGAGCCTTCCGTCTTCGATGGTGTAGCTAGGATCCCTCAGCTTTTCTAGTTTAGCGCGGGTCTCATTCTCGGGTAGCTGCCCTGTGGAGATGAAGGTGATGATATCTGAGATCCAGTCCTCTTGGCGTTGTTGTATGTTCATGACGGGGCTTGCATGAATACTTGAGAGACTAAGTTCCTCAATTTTAGCAATCTTGGAGATGTGCTCGGGGGAGTCGGCCGAGAGCTTAGATAGTATGTCGGCTTCAGAGTTCTGAGCCCTCGGTATTTGAGTGAGAGAGTGTGCCTCAAATACCTTAAGCAACTCCTTGGCCGCCTCCTTGTACTGTTTCATTCTTCCCTCCTTGGCCTCATACTCCTCGGAGATTTGGCCAACGACTAACTTGGAGTCGCATTTGATATGGATCTGCCGAGCCTTCATGTTGGCAGCCAGCCGAAGGCCACATAGGAGGGCCTCATACTCGGCCTCGTTGTTGGAGACTTTGAAGGAGAAGCGGATTGCATAGTTGTAATACCCGAGATTAATTTAAGAGGATTAATAGTACTACTCATACCAACAGAGGTGCATCTCCATTTAATGGAGCTCATCACCCAAGAACTCCAAAGTTAAGCGTGCTTGCACGGGAGTAGTCTTGGGATGGGTGACCCCCTGGGAAGTTTCTCAGGGCGCGCATGAGTGAGGACAAAGTGTGCGGTAAAGGCTCGTGGTGGTTTGTGGGGACAGTACTAGAGGTTTAGAGTAACTACCTCGGGTCCGTGTGGGGCCCTGGGGTGTTACAATAGTAGGCTTTGAAACCCTCGGGAGTAATGAGGACTACCCCTCCCCCGCATGCTTTGGTTGCGGAGGAGCCGTCGGTGTAGAGGGTCCACCAGTCGTCCGAGGTAGCCGAGGGCTCCCCGTCCGTGGCTGCCCTTGCGGTACACTCCGTCACAAATTCCGCCAGGGCTTGGCCCTTGATGGCAGGCCTCGGACGGATGTCAATGTTGTACTGGCTCAAGAAGATAGCCCATTTCACCATGCGGGAGGAGCTGGTGGGGCTCCTCATGAGGGCGCCGAGGGGTTGATGAGTGAGGACCTGAACCGGGTGAGCCTGAAAGTAGTGGCCCAACTTCTTGACGGTCCAAACGATGGCTAACACCGTCTTTTCCACAGGAGAGTACCTGAGCTCGGCCTCCCTTAGGGTCTTGCTTACATAGAAGATGGCATGTTGGATGCCGTCTTCCTCCCGGATGAGCACGGAGCTGATGGCTGCCGGGCTGACCCCAAGGTAGAGGTAGAGGGTCTCCCCTACCTTTGGTTTGGAGAGCACATGGGGTGAAGATAGATATCGTTTGAGCTCGTCGAAAGCCTCCTTGCATTCTGAAGTCCATTGAAAGCCATCCGTCTTCCTCATGATCTGGAAGAAGGGTAAAGACTTCTCCGCCGATTTAGATAGAAAGCGGTTGAGGGCTGCCAGGCGGCCCGTCAACCGTTGAACTTCCTTCACATTGCGTGGGGGCTCCATGTCGATGATGGCCTGGATCTTCTCGGGATTGGCCTCAATACCCCTTCGGCTCACCATGTAGCCTAAGAATTTGCCCCCTTGGACGCCGAAGGTGCACTTCTTCGGGTTTAGCCGAAGGTTGAACTTTTGCATGATGGCGAAGATTTCCCGGAGGTCGTCGGCATGGTTGGAAGATTGTTTGCTTTTGACGATCATGTCGTCAACATAGGCCTCCATGGTGCGCCCTAGGACGACCTGAAAGACTCGGGCCACCATCCGGGTGTAAGTGGCCCCTGAGTTCTTTAGGCCGAAGGCCATCACTAGGTAGCAGAAGATGCCCTCGGGAGTCATGAAGGATGTCTTTTCGGCGTCTTCCTCATGCACGAAGATCTGATGATACCCGTGGAATGCGTCGAGGAATGACATGATTTCACACCGCGCGGTCTCATCTACAAGTTGATCGATATTGGGCAAAGGAAAAGGGTCCATAGGGCACGCCTTGTTGAGATCCGTGTAGTCCACGCACATGCGGAAGGTAGGAGGCTTCTGTGCGAGGACTACGTTCGCCAGCCATGAGGGGTATTTTACCTCCTTGATGTGCTTGATAGAGAGGAGCATGGCGACCTCCTTTTTCACAAATTCCCTCCTCTCGGCGGAGAGGGGTCTTCTTCGTTGCTGTACTGCTTTTGCCGAGGGGTCCACCGAGAGGCGGTGGGTGATGACCCTTCGGCTTATTCCCGGCAAAGATAGTGGAGTAGGCGCGGAGGGCGTCGGTGATACAGGTCTTCAGATCCTCAGGGAGCTGGGCTCCAATCTTCACGACTCTCTCCGGCTTGGCCGGATCGAGCGCAAAGTCATCTACGTCCTCGGCTGGTTCAGCCCTCGGCCTCTTTTCTTCTTCGTCGATGGTTCCGGTGATGGTGTCAACACGGAACTCCGTCTTGCTTACTTTCTTCGTGACTTGAAGATAGCAAGCGCGGGCAATTTTCTGATTCCCCCGGGAGTAGCCAATGCCCCCCTCGGCGGGGAACTTGAGGCAGAGGTGCCTCATGGAGATGACGGCCTCGAGGTCCTCGAGGGCTGGCCGGCCGAGGATGATGTTGTGGGCGCAGTCGATGTTGACGACGACGAACTCCAATTCGAGCTGGGTTCTATGGAGCCCGTCGCCGAAGATTACCGGGAGGGTTATTACCCCCTCGGAATCAATAGTATCGCCGGTGAAGCCGGCAAGAGGGGTCTTAATGGGCCGAAGGGACCCCCTCTCCAGATGCAGCTCTCTAAAGGTGCTGAGGTACATTACAGTGACGGAGCTGCCCGTGTCAATGTAAGTTCGGTGAATGATGGTGTCATTTATTTCAGTTCGAATCACCAAGGCATCCCTGTGAGGAGAAGAAGTAGGAGGGAGATCTGCGTTGGTGAAGGTGATGGGTTCCTCCCTCAGCCGCTTTACCGGGGGCATATGAGTGACTTCCCCCACGTAAAGCGATTGAGCCCACTTTTTCCGCTGGCTGGTGGAATCGCCCCCTGTATTGCCACCGACAATCATGAGGATGTGGCGTTTTTTCTCCTGGTAGTGGGGGTACTCCTCCTCTTCCTCCTCCAAGTTTCCGATCTCCCTCTTCTTGCCGAGGGGTATGGTGTTCGGGTTCACCCAAGCGTTCACCTTCGTGTGGTGCCCTCGGGGAGGCCCCTGATGAGAAGGTCCCTCCTGCCGAGGGCTCTGGATAAATTGGGACAGATGGCCCGCTTGTATCAATCTCTCGATGGTCGTCTTTAGCTGATGGCAGTCATCAGTCCTGTGTCCCTGATGCCGATGGAAACGACAGTAGGGGAACTGAGGGTTGATAGCATGTACCTCCGGGGGTGCGCGAGAATCGCGCTCAACGAGGCCCCTCTCCTCGGCAAAATCAAGGATGATGCTGACGGGGTGCGTCAATGGTGTCCGGGGGCGGTCCAGGAGAATGGGCTGTGCCCAAGTCTTAGGGTTGTTCTTATAACCTCCCCCGTGCTTGGCTTGGCCTTGCCGAGGGCGGTCATCAGAGGGTCCCGAAGACTTGGGGTGATTTGGAGGAGCCCCCGGCCCCCGGTTGTTCTTGTTGTCAGCCTTCGGGGGTTGCTGATCCGGATGCTGGTGGTATTTCTCCACCTCCTCGGCCTAGGCATACCGGTCCCCCCGCTGCAGGGCCCTTATGTAGTCGTGGGGGGGGGGGGGGGTTCAATGATGAGGCTCCTTGAAAAGTTGCCGGTGCGGAGGACGGTTTGTAGGAGGGCCAGGAGGGTCCCGTCGTCAGCACCGTCGACTTTGTCAGCTTCCGTTCTCCAGCGCTCCAAGAAGTCCCGAAGGGTCTCATCCCTCCTCTGGCGTATGGTTAGGAGGTGGGAGAAGTGCTTCCTCGTGCGACGCCTCCCGGCAAATTGTGTCAAGAATCGCTGGGCGAGTTCTTGCCACGAATCAATGCAGCCTTCGGGTAACCGGTTGAACCATTCGTATGCCGGTCCCTCTAAGGTGGAGAGGAACCAACGACACAAATATTCGTCTGACGCCCCTACCATCATCATGTTGTTCTGATATTTGCTGTAGTGCTCCTGGGGGTCCGTCTTCCCATTGTAGGGCTGTATGTGTTGCCCTCGGTATTTTTCCGGGATCCGGGCCGCTAATACCCTTGGGGTAAATGGCGTTCGGGTCCGGAGCTGGATGATGGGTTCCCCGGAGCCCTCGGCTACCTTCTTCTGCAAATCCTCCATTTTGGCCATCATGGCCTCGTACTTGAGGTCTGAATGAGGGGTGGAGGTGGTGGCGTGAGCTTTGTTGGCCTCCACTTCGTCAAGTTGGCGTTGGAGGGCCGCAATAATTTCGTCCCGGGGGTCCTTCGGGAGGGTCTCCGCCCCCTGCGAACGAACCCGGGCCGAGGGGGCCTGGTTGATTTGGTGACGAGCATCGTTGGCATGAAGGGGTGCCTTGCCTTTGTCCCGAGGAGGACGCTCCTCGTCTGCCCTCGAGACAGACCCTCCACTTTCCTGGGGCCTTGGGAGTGCCTTTCCACCGAGGCGGTCTTGGACCCCTCGGCGGTCTTGCCCCCCTCCGAGCCGGTTGAGGGCGGAAGTGCGGGGCCTTTCTCTGTTGTCAATGTGGCGGTCCCAGGACTGAACTTCCTGGGAGGCCGTATCTTGGGCCACTACCCCTTCGTCATTCCCAATCCGAGGGATGGGGTTTCCGAAGGGGTGTGGCAGAGGGGGAAGTATGATGTTCTCCCCAACCTGGGGTTGAGCCGGAGCCAGGGCGCCGAAGGCACCTGGGTTCTGAGTGAGCGTCTGGATGAAGGCGGAGAGCGCCGAATGGACGTCGATGGTGAGAACCGGAGGGCTGACTTGGTCATCGCTCCGGTTCTTCTTCTTGGCCTCGATGCCGAGGCGGGCATCAGGGGCATTCTGCTGGATCTGAAGGCGTAGGTCGACAGCCGCCTGTTCCAGCCCAGCGATGACACCGCCCTCGGGATCCCTGTGAGAGGCTTCGGGGGCGTTGACGTCGCCGAGGGTCAGGTTCTTGTCTTCTACGTTTTTGGAGTTGGCACGTGTAGTTCTCACCATTTTGGTAGAGGGCTTGTGTTTGGCGAAGGGGGAGGGTTTCTTACTTGATTGTTCAAGCTCTCAACGAGAGCACCAAATGATGGATAGTGTACCCGGGGGTAGTTTATCTGAGGGGTTATTACGGGGAGTAATAAGAGAGAAGTCAGAGCAAGTAAATATAGAGAGAGAAAGTATATTATAAAGTGTGGAGTGTTTTCAGCGTGTTTACAAATGGGGAAATGGGGTGCTATTTATAGTACCAATAAATGACGGACAGGGACACGTGTCAAACGTCCATTGGCCGAGAGGTCACTTCAACTGGTTGGCGCTGGCAGCCGCATGTGGCCGCATTTAATGCGGCTGTTGGATGGGACGTTGTACAGGGTACGGTGATCTGTACGCATGTGGCGCGGATATTATGTCGGGAGAGGTGCCCTCGGCTGCAGAGGACTAGCCGAGGGCTCTGAGTGCCGGGGAGCCCCTGGGTGCCGAGGGCTCCAGGCGCCGAGGGCTACTGTTTTCTGCCGTTTTTCTCCCAGTTTCTTAGTTTGCTTGAAAACCCGTTCTGTGAGAGTTTTGAGCCTTCGGTCAGGGGGCCGAAGGCTCCCCAGTGTGTGCTGTGGGCTGCTAAGTGCTTGGGGTTCCGTAATTTGGGGCCTACTGTGCTTCCTGGGCCGGTTGGGCCTTTATTGGTGTAGTAGGAGTGTGTGGGCCGGGGGTTCCCGGGCCATATACTCCATCAGTTCTTTTGGTTGTTTGGGAGGGGCGGGACTAGGTGAGCCATATTTTTTGGTTTTCATGGTTGGTTCCCCGTCAGAGTTTATGGTTCTGGGGTCCAAATCCTCAACCATATTTTCTATTTCATCATCCAAGGATTGACTAAGGTCATGTAGAATCAGTTTGCCACCAGGGGAGGTCTTGTTAGGCACATTTTCAGTAGGGGAGTGATGAATAGTAAGGGAACGGGTGTGAACTGCCTCCGCAATAGTGTGGATTTGATTGGTCAGATCAAGAGCATCATTTTTCAAAATGATAGGGTCAAGGTCAATATTTCCTTCTGATATTTCTCCTGGTTTCATTTCAGTCTCACTGATAGAGGTATGAGGTTGAACCTCCTCAATGTGTTGTAGGGCATCAACAAAGTGTTCAATAATTGGTTCATTGCCCTCACTTGTTAGCACACCAGAGTTTTGGCCTGTTTCAAAAGTAGAAGAGGCTATTTTTTTCCATTCTGTAAGGGATTTACCAGTGTGACTATTAATATTTGAGGCCACCTCTTTGAACTTATCCTTTCTATGGGTAAGATCAGATTTAGGATCAGGAATCTGTCCTTGGTGAACCTCAGAAGGGGGGATGTTTTTTGGGGCAGCCAACATCATTGTGACCAACGTGGTAGCAATTTTTGCAGTATTGAGGAAGTTGTTCCTCCACAATAATGTACTGCCAAAAACCTGCATACCCATCATCCTCAAGCCAGAATTTTTCCGGGATGGGCTTAAGAAGGTCAATTTCAACAAGTAAACGGGCCATAGAAGGACTTTTCTTTTCTAACGTGGGTTTATCACATCGCAAGGGATGACCGAAATTGGAGCAGAGTTCGAAGAGGAAATCCTCATTGAATAAATGGAAGGGGAGGTGGGGGAAATTAATCCAGCATGGTACGAATGAGGATTCTCTATCAGGATGGTAGCCAGGGTACCATTTAGAGACCCTCATCATATATCCATGGATAATCCAGGGTTGCCTGGTTCTGCATCTGATGTACTCGTTTTTATCCGAGAACGAGATGAGAATTTTGTTCCTATATAAAAGACCAATAGAAACAGATTTAAAGTTCTGAGCTTTGAAAACCTTACGAATGGAGAGAATAGGAGGACAACCCTTAAGGAAGGTACCAACTAGAGAGTATTTCAGGTCAACCGCAAATAGATCCGACCTTGCCTTAGAGATTTTGACTGAGAAATGTCCATTGTGCTTACCGACAACGAGCTGCAATGATGGGTCTTCTTTGGGGTTTGGTTGTTTCCTGGACGGACCGGAAACCACCGATGCCCAAGAGCGTTGTGGTGGGGGTTCCCCTATTGCCGGGGAACCAGAGCGACAAGAAGGTTAGGTGGAAGCCAGGGTAGATGCAAGAAGCTCGTGGTTTTTTAGAGCTTTTTCTGCCCGTTGCACTAGAGAGGGATGAGAGCTTCTCACTCTAGAAATTTTCTTCGACCTAAAAAAAAGGATTCTACTTTCTATCCTAATTTAGGATATCATGCATTATTTAGGACTTTATTAAAAACATGATATCCTAAATAAATAAAGTCAAATTATGTAATTCAATGAAACTAGACTTTAAAATTTTTAATTAACATAAGTTTTCTTTCGGTAATTGAAATGAATGCATCGAGTGAAATTTGTTGATCTAGTCTGTTTAAGTCCGGTTTGGTCTGATCTGGTCTGGCAAATGTCTGGTCACTGTGTATTTTATAACTATGAAAGTCCGATCTTGTCCGATATGTTTAAGTCTGGTCTGGTGTGAGACTGAAAACAGTCCAAGTAAAAACATCCTTACGCAACCAACCATGTAGTTACATCATATCACGACGCATGGATGCATAATCCTCTCCTGTTTCATAACAATTTAGATTATCTTTCAATGTTTTTCATTTCTTACATAAATTTTATATACTTTGTATACCACAATTAGAGTCTCACTTGTTATCTGTCAGTTCATGATTAAAATTCAATTACATCATCTCAATTAATTGTCTGGCTGCTGCTGACCGAGGGGTCTCAGAGACGGGTGTCATCTTTATATGCTCCGTATATAATAAAAAGTTATCTCAGAAACTCATGATATACATACTAGTATTAATGCAAGCAAAGGCAACTATGTTTTTTCAGATTGAGAGTCTTCGAGTGATTATAAATTATAATTGACAACCTTCATTAACATGTTCTTTGGAAGGTAACGTGACATCCACTCTCATAGATTCTTGATAGAGGTATGGATCAACTTGATTATTCTTCTTTTATTGTTGTGATTGTTCTGTTATATAATAGTATATGGTGGTTCTTTCTCGGGTCCCAACACTCCAGTGTGTTTAATTTTGTCTCTCTCAGTATGGGGAGTTTCTTTGGTGTCACGATCAGCTTCGCCTGGCCATTAGTTTTTGTCTACCTTCTTTTGGCCTGCGTAGAGAATAGTAGATGCGTAAATATTATTTTTAACTGCACATATTTTTACATCTATTCAGAATGAAGTAAAGAAAGAATTTTATATTCACCCATATCGCAACAGCTTATCCACCTCTTAATCCACCTTTGTAGGAAAAGAAGAAGATGAATATATGGAATTTAAAGAAGAATAATTTTAGTCATAACATGAAGTTTTCTCATCTATATAATTGATCGATAAGATGGTGACTCGTTGGAGTATACAAATGTTGGAGTATGTGCATGTGCTCTTTCAACTATTATCTGACATTTTTAGTTTTTCATTTATTGTGACATAATCAAAGTGAAAAGCCTACTAATATTGACAGGGGCGGAGCTAGGGGGTGCCCAGGCTAGGCCCTGGCCCACCCCAAATTTAAAAAATATCAATATTTTTAGTGTAAAAAATTTCGTGTAAATTTTTTTCCAATAATATTCTTTGTACCGGTCCAGTCTGGCCCAGTGCCCTAGTTCCGCCCCTAAATATTGATTTGGCAATAGTGAGAGAATTAATTGTGGGTAAGTTTGAAATCAAGGACTAAAAATGTCTCTCACATAATAATCAAAAGACGAAAAATAAAAAATATCAAAGGTGAAAGTTAAGGTACGTGACAGTTGGTATCGGAGAAGAAGGGGCGTTTGTTCGTGGAAGCTAAGGTACGTGGACAAACAACTAAAGCTCTTGTTGATACCGGTGCTTCTCACAACTTCTTAGAAGTTAAGGAGGCAAAAAGAACGGCATCCCATTGCCTATGAGAGCCGCAAGCTGAATGACACTGAGCGTCGTTATACGGTCCAAGAAAAAGAAATGACAGCCGTGGTGCATTGCTTGAGGACATGGAGGCACTACTTGTTGGGGTCCAAGTTCATGGTGAAGACGGACAACGTGGCGACGAGTTATTTCCTCAATCAAAAGAAGTTGACGCCAAAGCAAGCAAGGTGGCAAGACTTCCTTGCGTAGTTTGACTTTGTGATGGAGTATAAGCCCGGGAAGACAAACAATGTGGCCGACGCATTAAGTAGGAAGACTGAGCTAGCTGCCATCAAAAGCCCGAGTTTCCCTTTGGTGGATCGAGTCAAGGAGGGACTGGAGCATGACCCAAAGGCCAAGAGTTTGATGGAGTTGGCAAGTCGAGGGAAGACACACCAGTTTTGGCTCAGAGAGGGGTTGCTCATGACCAAGGGAGATCGGATCTATGTGCCAAAGTGGCAAGGATTGAGGAAGGAGATCATCAAGGAGTGCCACAATTCGAGATGGGCTGGACATCCCGGAATTAGACGCACGATGGCACTAATAGAACGTGCGTACTATTGGCCCCAAATGAAGGAAGAAGTAGAGTTGTACGTGAATACTTGTCTTGTGTGCCAACAAGACAAGGTGGATCAACAACAGCTAGCGGGGTTGCTGGAGCCGTTGCCCACACCGGAGAATCCGTGGGAGAGCATATCTATGGACTTCATCACATGTTTGCCTAAGTCTGAGGGGTGTGGGAACATCATGGTCGTGGTGGATCGGTTTAGTAAGTATGGAGTGTTCATTCCTGTCCCTACGAAGTTCACCGCCGAAGATGCTGCACGCTTATTCTTCAAGCAAGTGGTAAAGTATTGGGGCATACCGAAGATCATCGTAAGCGACTGAGATACCCGTTTTACCGGGAAGTTTTGGATGGAGCTGTTCAAGATAATGGGGTCCGATCTTAACTTCTCTACGAGCTTTCACCCCCAAACCGACGGCCAAACCGAGAGGGTTAATGCCTTGTTGGAGTTGTACTTGAGGCATTACGTGAGTGCGAACCAGCGAGATTGGGCAAAGTTGCTCGACATAGCCCAATTCTCATACAATTTGGAAAGGAGTGAGTCGACGGGGGCAAGTCCGTTCGAGATTGCCACGGGGCAGCAGCCGGCTACTCCGCACTCTTTGGCCGTGGGATATCGAGGTCCGAGTCCATCCGCGTTCAAGTTTGCCAAGGGATGGCATGAGAAGGCCGACATGGCAAGGGCATACTTAGCTAAGGCTTCGAAGAAGATGAAGAAGTGGGCTGATGCTAAGAGGAGAGACTTGGAGTTTGAGGAAGGAGACTTGGTGCTAGTGAAGCTCCTTTCCCACCAAAAGCACACGTTTGCAAAGTTGCACAAGGGGCTGGTGCGGCGATATGAGGGTCCGTTTCCCATAGAGAAGCGGGTTGGTAAGCTTGCTTATCGCTTGACCTTACCCTCACACTTGGAGATTTATCCGGTGTTTCACGTGAGCTTGCTTAAGCCCTACAAGGAAGACAAGGAGGATCCGAGTAGGGGCATTTCGAGGAGAGCACCGACAGCTATAACGAAGGTTCCCGAGCGCGAGGTTGGAGAGATATTGGCTCATAGAGTCATACCGAGGAGAGGCGCACATCCGAACTACGTGGAGTACTTCATCAAGTGGAAGGATGCTCCAGACAGCGAGGCAAGTTGGGAACACGAGTTAACCTTGTGGAACTACAAGGATTTGATAGAGGCTTACAGGAAGACCATGACGAGGACGTCGTGAGATTGAGTGGGGGAGAATGTCACGACTCTCCTGAACGCCGCGACATTGAGTGGCATAGGCCGCGACATACCGAGACCTGGAGGCGAGCTGGAGTCTAGAACTTGCTCAGAGAGGGGCAGTTTCCTGGAGGCTAAAAGAACATTCTAGACTCGTGTAGATAAGTGTACACTTGTATAGAATAGAGTAGAATACTCTAGAATATCATAGAGTTGTATAGATTACTCTAGAATTGAATTGTAGCCATTAGATCAAGTAGATCTAAACCGTCCATTGAGGAGGAGGACAAGTATAAATACCCCTCATGGCTGGCTCATTTGTATGATCGAAAGCTTGAGAGCAATAAAGCATTTATACGAGTTTCTCCACAATCGGTGTCCTAGTTTCCGCAAGAGTTAGGCTGACTAGCATAGTTCGAGTGAGTGTTGCTAGTGTCGCACGGGTTCGAGAATAAGTCCGTGACAGTTGGTGTGAGAATTATGACAGTTGGACTTATTCTCCGATACTAAAAATGATATTAATACAATAATCAAAGATAAAAAAATGGCAAAACTCTTGAGATCATGAGATGTACGTAGTATACACCAAGAAAACCCTTTGCCGGGGCGAGAGAGTAATTTAACAAAGAAAAATGTACGAACTCTGCATTCACCCAATATTTCTATTACACCACGCAATAGATATAAATCGAGAATATTACCAGAAATGTGACTAAAAAGATTTGAGAATTCCAAAATAGGACTGTCATGTTTTTATTCCCAAAATAGGACTAATTACTGTCATGTTTTGGCAGTACCAGACTTCAAACATGGCAGTATTTTCTAAACTTGGCAGTAATTACTCCTATTTTGGGAATAAAAAACTCAACAGTCCTATTTTAGAATTTTCAAACTATTTTAGTCCTATTTTGGGAACTTTCCCGATATAAATCTACTAGTTATCTTGAGTGAATGGCACATTAATCATTACCTCCGTATAATACTACATTCGTATCTATTTTATATTACTCCGTACCATTTAATTTTATACAACCTCGTTCTCTTAAAAAAATTCTAATTTAAATACTAAATACCTCAAAAATATTGTAGATTCCGTTGTTTGAAGTTAATCTAGTGAATTGGTACCAATTTCGATAACACTGCAATTGTCTGAATCAGTCGTTTCTACTGAAATTGATGAAATTTTGACTGAAACAGTTGATTCGTTGAATTTGTTAAATTATTAGAAAGTATTTTAAATATATTTTATTAATAAAATATATAAAAAATATATAAAAAAACAACTAAAGTAGTCATCTATAATAACTTTCACCAATTCTGTTAAAAAATGTAACTTCACGTTATATATATGTACAGTGGCGGAGTCAGAGGTTTGTCCAAGGAGGGGCAAACCAAAGACTAAAAATTTTAAAGTTCGTATCCAAAATATAATAAGAACAACAATAGCGTAATAATTTAACAAAAAATTATAGTTCATTACATACTACTTGATTTACTTCTGCAACCTAGGCAAATCAATCCTACGAGTTTTCATATTTTGAAAATGCTGCATAATAGCTTCATTATCAATTGCTTGAAAATGTCTCTTTCGATGTAGCATACTAAGCAATCCGTAAGATAGTCATCTCCCATCTTATTGCGAAACTTATGCTCTCATCACATCATCCCTAATCCCCGGCGCATATTCATTAATTGGTTTTCGTAAAAATGGATCACTAATAATATCCCATTCATGTGTACATTCTGTTCGGGCTCTCTTGTCCCTCTCATTCCTCTCATCTCTAGCAATATTTTCATTTGACGCAGTGGCATTTTCAACACTAGAGATAGACTGATTAGGAACAATTGAAGAACTAACACCTCCAATCAAAGACCTCTTAGTCTTAATTACAAATTTATCCAAACTCATACTCCTAAATATAACAAAAATAAGTATGAATTAAAAATGTTCCTTATACAAATAGCATTAAATTGCATCTAGAACTGAGATTTGAGGATTCACACAAATAATTTCTGACTTTTCGTTAGGGATGAGAGCAAATAATTAATATGGGCATAAATTGGCAGATGAGAAACTTACTTGAAAATTGCAGAATCTGAGAACAAATAGGAAAAAGTGAGAACTAGGGCTGGATTCGGTTCGGGAACCGAACCGAAATAGGAAATATCCGAACCGAACCGATCTTTCGGTTTCGTATATTCTATAACCCGAAACCGAACCGATCTAAGTTGGGACCTAATTTTTCGGACACCGAATTTTCGGTCCGGTTATTCGGTTTTTTCACAAAAACCGAATGGGTATTCAATATTTGTTTATATAGGCTCAAATGAGGAGTGAATCCTCTATTTCATCCGGTGTGGGACGAGTTGTAGGCTGAAGAAAATAAAATTGGAAGAATTGGGGCGGAAGAAAAGCAAAACAAGTTTAACTTAATCCATCCTGGGGAGGATTCGAACACGGGTGATACGAAGGGAGCGTGTTACCTGTCTCCACTAAGCTACTCCGGATTATTGGCAAATTGGGATGCCAAATGTATTACATACATTAATCCCCTTTTATTCTATATTTCATTTTTTTTTACTTTTTCTGAAAATACTTTTTTATTTATTTTAACACTTCATCTTAAAATAACCTTAAGTTGTACTTATTGTTTTTAAAATTAAAAAAGAAGCCGGGACAAGAAACATATTATAAGTAATACTAGTAAAAAAAATTAGTCGGAGCGGGGGCGCTTGCCCCCCTTGCCCCCCCTAGCTCCTCCACTGTATATGTATATACATTTATTATTACATAATCCAATATGTGAGACCAAAAGTTCCATTTTTTGTGAAAAAGTTGACTTAAAGCTGATAAGCCAAATTAAAAGACCCAAAAACATCGGTCACCCCCCAAGTTCTAAATAAGAAAAGAGGACCATAAAGTATATGAACTTGGACACTACACCATAGTTCTCATGATGCTCAAGTGAGCAGTAAAAGGCTCAAACCTTGACCAATAGAAGAGTCGCCATTAAGCCCAGAACTGTTGCCCTCGGCCTTTTCAGCAGCTCACATATGGCTGAGGAGAATTGCGCACTTGTAACTGAAGTACTCCCTCCGTCCCCAATTTGATTGTCCCGGACGTTGTAGTTTACGATACTTGATTGACGATAAAGTAAACAAGTCTTTGTTCGCACTCAAATTATTTGTAGCAAATAAAATTTACATATTCAGACACTACATTGAATGTTTTACAAAGTTGCAAAAGAAAATGTTAATCAAATTTGATAAAAAATGTTATATAAAGTAAGATATTAAGATTGATCTGTGTTGACCAAGTGAATAGGAACATAGACTATTCAATTGAGACGGAGGTAATAATAGTTGTGGACACCCTGCCTTGAGTAATGTCCTTGCTCTCACCCTTCTTTTGTAGCTCATGACCCTCATCTACTGATCAGGGGCATTTCCCACTTACAATCGCATGACTCCATGCATTTAGCAGAAGCAGAAGCAGAAGCTTGAGGTTCATTATTTGTATTTGTGATAAAAGGATTACTCCTATATATCTTGACAAAAATATAGTTATTAGATAAGGTAGTAATTTCATTAAAAAGCATATTGTTAGAAGAAATCTTAATGACTACGGTAGTTATGATGGAGCGATTTCATGCGGTTAGACATATTGTTGACATGATCATTATTCAGAAAGTGTCATTGGTGATTTCTATAGAAGTACAAATGATCTTTTCCAAATTTGAAGTTCAAGGATATGATAATGAAACTTCTAATGTCTGTGCTCAGTATAATGGATTGAAAACTCTTATCTTGAATGCAATTTCATACACAAGATATATTCACTAAATTTTGTTATATTTAACTTCTATTGAGGAAATTTTCTCAAGTCTATCTACAATTGCATCCTTGCATATATATAATACTCCCTCCGTCCCAATTTGTAAGATACTTTACGGTTTACGATGTTTGATCGACGATAAAGCAAATTGATCCCTGTCAACACTCAAATTAGTTTTAGAAAATAAAATTTACATATTCAGAAACTAAATTAAAACCGCTACAAAACCTGCAAAAAATAAATCAAATTTCATAAACTTTAGATATATAAAATAATAGATTAAGAGTAATTTATGTTGACCAAGTGAATAGTAAATGTATCTTACAATTTGGGACTGAGGGAGTATAAATTAATCTTCTTTTTATACATAGTTGTACATTTATAACTTCAATTAAGTCTAGTATAATAATATGAATAATGTGATTTACTATTTATGAAATATGTAACTAAGTTCTAATGTAAGTTCTCCTCTACTAAAAAACTTTTATTAGATAGTATTGTTTAAATATGTTCTAATTTGGTGTCATCTGATTCCAAATTGAAATCAATCTATATGACAAATCCTTCTTACTTCACACCTACAAAATTAGAGATCAATCTATATGAGATCTAGCACACTACATTTCTACATAACATTTAATAAAACGAGTGCATATTAACACAACGTACATTTGAATTTTTTATCTCACTTACCTTTTTGGGATGTCTCATTTTTTTCTCATTTCCCTTTTTGGAAAGATTTGAATAGCTACCATTCATTTACTTTTTTCTTACTCAGCCACAATCATACATTTCCACTTTATTCCCACTTTCTTAAACTCCGATCCAAGTCAAACCGGGAAGAATTTTCCGAGACGGAGGGAGTATTTTTTTAAAAAAATTTTATTCTTTTGAATTAATTCCAACCCCCACCCCCAAATTCCAAGCCCCACCCACCTAACTGCCAACCCAATGAGAAAAAATTAAAAAAAAAAAAAAATTACGCCCACCTATTTCTTCTACCGGGTCAGGTCCCGGGCTTAGTCCCAATCCCGGTGAACTGGTCCGGACTGAGTCTACACAGTGGCGGGCCGGTTCGGGTAGCGGGCCAGGTAGGCCCTTCCCGTCCATCCCTATCGTGATCATAATTGCCTAGCTACCCTGGCTCACAGCCGCACACTATCGATCTTTACGTTTTTTTATAGAAAAGATAGCCGTACTACCGAATCAAAAAGCACACATCTGGTCCATAATTTTTAGTTTTAAATGATACTTCGTACATTGATACGTAGTATGGTAAATGGTCTCAGATAATATTTTATTAACTAGTTTCAATCCTGTAATTCATAATTATTGTTCAATTTAAGTACTTTCTCAAATGTTCAAAGAACTTAAGACATCGATAGATTTCATCACATACGATTTATATCATGTGTGCACGGATTTGAATCTTTTGATCTATTATATTGTTATAAAAAATCTCAAATTAATACGGAGTACTATAGTATTTAATTTCATTATTTAAGAACTGAATTCTTATTCTTTTTTACATTTAAAATGATATTTATTTATATTCCAGCTGACAACAATTTTTTATAATACCCCCCCCCCCCCCCCCCCCCATATACGATAGGAGTATGTAAGAACACTGTAAGAACATAAGTTATTATTACTAGACTTGAAAAATATTGTGAATTATGTCATAAGTATTCTCAAAATAGGATGATAATAATGTACTCATATTTAGGGAAAAAACATTGTTTTAAAATTTTGCATTATTTTTGTTCATATTGTTGTTGGTATTGGTCCACCTCACACCACCTAGGCCATCCCATTTATTGTTCTTGGTCCACCTCATTTAAGGAGTTGGTCTCCTATTAGATGTCCTGACCCATTTATGGGCTGTCCAGTGACCAAGCCCATTCCTGTTTTTTTTTTGTTTTATGCCCAGCCTGTGACCTTGTGGCCCTTTCATATATTTGTCTGGTTGCTTCTTGAACCCCCTATTTCTTCTGTTCCTTCTTCTCTCTAAACGATGAGCCTCTCAGTCTGTTACCCTAGACCTAGAGTGAGAAAGTACCAGTCTCATCTGAGCTTTAGCTCCGGGTATACTCCGGTGACACTTTGGGGTTCCTTTGGGGGGTCTTCACTCTGGTTTGGTTGTGTGGTGGGTTTCTTCTCCGGTGGGGCTTCTGGGTTGGGGCTTGGGTTCTGTGAGTGATGGCAGTCGATTGTTGCCTTTCAGTTTTCCTTTTTGTAACCTTGGTGGTGAATGTGAGCAAGCCCTTGGGCTATGGTGATTGAGGTCTGAGCCGGTTCGGAATCTCAACACTGGTATCAGAGCCTGAAAGTTGCTGCCTCTCGTTGACACCGGATGCTCGCCGGAAAACTCCCACACCGACAATGACTGAAGCCTCGTCGAAGTTGGTAAGTCGGGTGGTCTCTCCTCGACACCCGCTTAGGTATAAATGTATAATAGCTTAAACCCTAACCTTTGGGCTACTGGAGTGCCACCGACTTCTGTGCTGCATGGGTAGATTTGCTCTCTCTGAACAACAATCTACCAAGTAGAAACCCTAGAAAACCTTGCATGTACATTATCTGTTAGTACAGATCTGTAGAAACTCTAGATGTGGTTTGATTGTGCATGAGTGGTCCAATCTGTGTCGAACTTGGCCACTGGTTATCTGTGAATTTTGATTGGATTGACTTCCTGCGTGTATCTTTAATTTGCCAACCCCTTTTGTGCTATTTGCCTCTGAACATCCCTCAGCATTATTGTAGCTTGCCTATTACTGTTGTGTTAATTATTATTTCTCTGCTCAAGTCTGTCTTGTCCTGCCCTCTTGGTTGAATTCTAGTAATAGTGTAGCTTTGACCCCCTAGTTGGCTAAGGCACTTGAGGTTAAGGCTAAGGGATACCCTGCCAACCTCTTTAAGGGCCCCGGAACCGTGTGGTCTCTTAGTCCGCTGCCTGAACCTCTAGGGTTAAGCTTTTATATTACCTATAATTCAGTTGCTTGGGTGTGGACTGTTATCATGGCTTCAAACCTATATGCTATAATGCCTTTTAATGGTAAGACTGACTTTGATATATGGAAACAGATGATAAAATGTGTGTTAATCCAACAGAAAGTTTATAAGGCAGTTACTGATCAGTTTCTAGAATCTGAGGATAAACCTAAACAAGTTGAAATGAATGAAACAGTCTGTTCAACTATATACCTAAACTTATCTGACTCTGTTCTTAGAAAAGTTGGAATCTTGGAGTCTGCTAAGGGTCTGTGGGATAAACTTGAAACTCTTTACACTGATACCTCCTTACCTGAGAAATTGTTTTTACTGGAAAAATTCTTTAGATTTAGGCTTGACCTAACTAAAGACATTGAGGAAAATCTTGATATTTTTCATAAGTTGATTCAAAATATTAAGCAGGCTGGGGATAAATATATAGATGACTATACTCCTATTGTCCTCCTTAATGCCATTCCAGATTCCTACAACGATGTTAAGTCTGCCATTAAATATGGGAGGGATGAGATAACCCTAGATATTGTAAGTAATGGTTTGAAAAGCAAATAGCTAGACTTAAAACACTCTAGGGGTCATAGCAATCACTCTAAGGAATCTGGTGAAGCCTTCTTTGTTAGGGGCAGATCTAAGAGTAGGTCTAGGCACCCTAGGAAGGATAACCAAGATAAAAACAGTAGACAACCTGATAGGAAAAGGTATAAGTCTAAGAAAAGAGTGTGTTATAACTGTGGGAACCCAGATCATTTCATAAAGGATTGTACCCAACCCAAAAGAAATGAACAGGCCAACTCTGTGACCAATAAAGAAATTAGTGAAGAAATGTTCATGGTCTGTGATCAAGCTAATTCTGTGCTCAGTAGTTTGACTGAAACTGAATGGTTAATTGACTCAGGTTGTACCTACCGTATGACCCCTTTTAGAAATCTGTTTTCTTCCTATAACTTGAGTGAAACTGGTTTTGTTTCCCTAGCTGATAGTAAAAGGTGTAAGGTCCATGGTATTGGTGACATCTGTCTAAAATTTGAGAATGGAACTATTTTCAAATTAAAAAATGTTAGACATGTCCCTGACCTTAGGCATAACCTGCTTTCTGTTTCTGCTTTTGAAGAATGTAGTCTTGAGGGTAAATGTGGGAATGAGTGTATGAAAATCCTAAAAAACTCTCTGGTTTTGTTTAAAGCCTTGAAATAAAATAGCTTGTATGTTGTTCATGCTAAACCATTTTCTGAAAATGCTAATGCTGTACTCACTGATAAGTGTGTGCTTTGGCACCAAAGACTTGGTCATATGAGTAATAAAGGTTTGAACATTTTACAAAAATCTGGGTGTTTTGGAAATGACTTGGTGTCACTTATACCATTCTGCGAGGGTTGTGTCTCAGGTAAACAACATAGGGTTCAGTTTCCCACCTCTAGCTATCCTAGTGAGCCTAAGTCCAAAGCTGTCCTTGACTACATACATGTTGATGTGTGGGGTCCCTCTAGTGTCCATACCCATGGTGGTAGGAGGTACTTTCCATCCATAATTGATGACTTTTCTAGAAAAGTCTGGGTCTGTTTGTTAGAACATAAATCTGATGTGTATGTTAGGTTTAAAGAATGGAAAATTATGGTAGAAAATCAAACTGGATGTAAGGTTAAAACCCTTAGAACTGACAATGGATTATAATTCTGCAATAAGGATATGGATAGGTTGTGTACTGAGTGTGGGATTAGGAGACACAAAATTGTGCCCTATACTCCCCAACAAAATGGTTTGGCTGAAAGAATGAATAGGATCCTCCTTGACAAAGTCAGAAGTATGTTTGCTACTTCTGGCCTCCCCAAGAAGTTTTGGGGAGAAGCTGTCTGTAACACCCCAAATTTCCCACCCGAAAACAATACTTTATTCAAAATAAATATCAACTTTAATTGAGAACATCGGAGTTTTGCAGCGGAAAAAAACAAAGGAAAATAGGGGTGTTACAGCCACACTCAGTTTTAACCTAACCGAATGCACAGGCTAACCACCTCTCAAATAATTTAACTCAAAAATTACTAATTAACTAAAGTTCTTGAAATTAAAATATACAATGATTTACTAATTATATTTTCTGGCGGAAGCTCTCTCGAATTCAACTTCAACAGGAACAAATCACCACCTGTACAAAATCAAGTACAAAAGGAAAAACACAAACAAACAAAATTAGCCGGAAATGCTAGTAAGTCTCACCCAACCCCGTAAAATAATCAGGTTTGATACATACATACATACATACATACATACATACATACATACATACATACATACATACATACATACATACATACATACATACATACATACATACATACATACATATATATATATATATATATATTTGTAAAACATTTTGGAGGAAACCTTTTTCAAAACATTTTATATAAATCATAAGTAAAACCATATATACAAAATATTCTCATAACACAATTCATATGTAAAATATTTATATTTCAAATATAAGTACACATTTTCAACCATAAAATTTCAAAATACCATTGTACATAAACCACCAAATATTATCACAATTATTCCAAAGTATAAACCAATCACCAAATATTCATCTCAAAATACTTATAAACAATATTCAACATAATCAACCCAGATCAAATCCAAAAGTATTTGTACTTCGGGAATCCATAAATAATTTTTATAATTCAAATAACAATTATAACTCTAAATAAACTTGTATAATTCAGAATCACATTTATAATTAAAATAATAATTCAAACATTATAAATACCTCGCTTCTCAAAATAGGAGCTAAATACATCATTTCTCAAAATACATTTATGAACAAGAAGTAATTCACATAGTAGAGTGAAAATACCATTTCCTTAAATAATTTCAAAATAAGTTTAAATTCCATTCAACCAAATAGTATTTCTCCAAACAAGTACTTTAACAACTCTTACGAGTAAAGTACTAAAATAGTTTCTCCAACTTTTTATACTAAAATCCCTAAGTAATTTCGAAGGGTGGTGCTCAATATTTTTAATTGAGCCCGGTGGACTGTTGTTATGTACAGCCACCCCGGGACTTTTGCTGGTACCACTTCTAACCTGAGGAAACTGAAAATCTACCTTAAGTGTGCACACCCCCTGAAAGAGATCCCAAGCTCTACGGGTAGTAAGAAGTCCAAGTAGTTCGGACGTCAACGTCCCCTACTCCACCAAAAATGGATTACCCTATATAAGTGACTAGGTTACTGCTACTACTGAATAACAGGGTCTTTTGCCCGAATTTTAACACTCTCCACAGTCAAGGTCGTGGACACCAACATAATAATTTTCCACAATCAAGGTCGTGGACACCGACATAACAACTCTTTATGAGTAGACAAGTAATAGCATCCCTAATCACTCTCCACAGTCAAGGTCGTAGAGGACACCGACACCCCGGATTTCTTCCGTGATGCCCTTACATTAAAAGGTTCATTTTATCTTTATTAATCTCCAAATATTTCAGGGGTTTACTACTCACGTAACTTCCCAAATTTAATTTATTCAACAATAAAATCATCAAATAGACATATCCTAAAAAAATGTGGCTCACAATTTACAAAATAGTTCACCTTCTCAAACACCTCAAAATATTGTTATTTTTAGTACATTCCAAAATTTCATAGGTATCACACATAGACATAAATTTCCAAAATAAGGGTTAATATATATATCCTTTAAACTCAAAATTTCCCAAAGTGCTCAAAATATAGAATACTTCATAAATAGCTCAAATCTCAATTTCAATAACAATTCATACTTAAATTCAAATACGTAAAATAATACCATCCAACATCAAATATTATAACCAACATAATTTCCAATCACAACTAATACATAAATTTAAATACTAAAAATCCCATGAAGTATAAAATACTCAAATAATTTCAAATGAATAATCATACATAGATTTACGAGGTAAAAGTATGATTTTGGTTGACATAGAACTTACCTTGAATCGCGATTAATTCTAACCGAAGCTTCTACCTTGATCTTCTCGAGATTCACCTTCTTGACGACGTATTGAAGTCCGGCGATGGGTTAGTCTAGTCGACGGCAGTCAGAATTAATCTGGCGGCAGCAGCAGCTCCTTTTCTATCCCTATTTGGTGAAGCACCAAAACCAGTCCGGCGATACTCCGGCGAGCTTTTCTCCCTCGTTTCAGGGCAGTTTTGATTGATTCTTCTTCCGTTGGCTTCCTCTTATCAGTTTGTTCCCACCCATGTATAGGCCTTGAATACATGATCACTGCATTAGTACATACAGTACATACATTAGTTTGAAAAGTCAAATTGAATTTACCATGCATTACTAGCCATGCGTTATAATTACCTACGAAAGTTAAGTAGTACTCCCTCCGTTCCTAAATAAACTTCCAACTTTCCTTTTTCGTCCGTTCCAATTAAAACTTCCACTTTCCCTTTTTAGTATAGAATTTGTGGTTCACAACATTTCTTACACATTTCTCTCTCCTATGCACAACTCTCCACCACACAATACCAACTATCTTAAACTTTGTGCCAAACCTATTTGGAAGTTTTAATAGGAACGGAGGTAGTATTATGTTTATCTAAAAAAAACTGTCAACTCATCGGGTCTCCTAACAACCAACGTTTCTGAATGTAGACTCCTTCTTTGTTTAGGTTAAATTGTCTTTGTGCGTGGCATGCTTAATCGTTATACGTAAGTTTTTATCTTATTATTAATATAAACTATATATACGGTATAGTCATACGGAATATCTGTACGTGTGTGCCTGGTATATTAGTATTATCATATACACGTATGAACAAGTATTAACATGTGTTTATATGTGAGTTTATGCATTACTCCGTGTTACTAAATATCGGGTTTTTTAAAAAAAAAACCAACGTTGTATAATTTATTATATTTACACTTTTTAATCAATCACTACTTTTAGATTTAAAATGATAAAATGACACTTTTATCAATTATAATCATCACTTGTCACAAAAACGTCAATTTTGCTATTTAAGACAAAGTCTTACCTGGCCAAAATATAGTTATTGCTCAAATGAAACTTCTGTTATCGGAACATTTTTTTTATTAGACTAAAAAGAATGTTAAAATTATGTTTGATTTACTTAATAATTAAAATGTCATTTCCGAAACATTTTATCTGACTAATAAAAATTATTTTTATTTTTATGCAAATTTTTGGAGTGTCACACTGTCAACACTGCCACCTACTTGATCAATAGGTCTCCTTCTGTACCCTTAGAGGGTAAATGCCCTGAGTCTGTCTTCTCTAAGAAACTCCTTGACCTGTCAAACTTAAAGGTGTTTGGGTGTGCTGCCTATGTACACCAACAGGCTAACAAGCTGGATCCTAAGTCTAAAAAGTGTATTTTCTTAGGTTATCCTGAAGGGGTAAAAGGGTATACGATCTGGAATAAGAGTCAGACTGGTTTTAAAGTCATAATAAGTAGAAATGTTATGTTCAATGAAGTTGATTTTCCTTGCTTATTGAAAAATGTGACTGACCTGGAACTGAGCTCTGGTGGCACCACTCCCAGCGAGGTGGAGCCTATCCAGACTACTGTTGCCCCTATGTTTGATGAGTTTGAATCTTCTAATGCTCCTGACCTGACCAACACTTTGCATGTCACCCCCTCCACCTCTAGTGAGGTGGAGCAGGCTACTGGGTTTAATAATCATGATGAAAATATGCATGATGTGTTTGCTGGAGATGATTTTACTGATAACAATGATTTTCATGAAATGAATACTGAGAATCAGAATCTAGATGACTACCAGTTAGCTAGAGACAGGACTAGGAGAAATATATGGAAAATTTCTGATAGCATGACTGACTGTGCTTTTCATCTGTATGATACTTCCTTGTTTGCTTTCTCTGTTTTTGAAACTCTTGAATTAAATGAACCTAAAACCTACCAGGAAGCCCTTGCCTCTACAGAATCTAAAAATTGGCTTAGTGCTATGCAGAGTGAAATAGATTCCCTTAAGTTGAATAAAACTTGGACCCTAGTTCCTAGGACTCCTAATTGTTCTTTTGTTGAGTGAAAATGGCTTTTCAAGGTTAACGAAGAACCTAATAACATTAGGTTTACTGCCAGTTTGGTAGCTAAGGGTTTCACTCAAAAGAAAGGGGTAGACTATGCTGAAATTTTTGCTCCAGTAGTAAAATTTACCACAATTAGGATGATGCTTGCCCTAGTTGCCCATAATAACTGGGAGATGAAACAAATGGATGTTACCACTCCCTTTCTTCATGGTGAATTAGATAAACAGATCTACATGACCCAACCTGAGGGTTTTGTAGACCCTAAGTATCCTGGACATGTTTGTCTACTTAGGAAGGCCCTCTATGACCTGAAACAGTCACCCAGACAGTGGAACATAAAATTTGACCAATGCATGACTTCCCTGAGTTTCAAAAGGTCTGACTCTGATCACTGCTTATATTTTAAGAATACTGCTTATGTACCTATTTTCTTGTTGATTTCTGTTGATGACATGCTTATCCTTAACCCCTCTGTGAAAACTTTGCTATGAAAGACCTTGGAGATGCTAAGAGAATCCTAGGGATTAATATAATCAGGGATAGGAGTAGATGTACCCTTACCCTAAACCAAACCTCCTATTTAGATAAGGTCTTGAAAAAGATCAATCTTAACTCTACCCAGCCTGTAGATGTCCCTTTAGCACCTCATTTTGTGCTAAGTAAGGATGAGTCCCCAAGGACTGCTCCTGAGATAGAGAGGATCAAATCTGTACCCTACTCCAGTGCTATAGGGTCAGTCATGTATCTCATGGTAAGCACAAGACCTGATATAGCTTATGATGTTAGTTGCTTAAGTATATATATGGCATACCCATGTATGTCTCACTGGACTGCCCTAAAATGGCTTCTTAGATACCTTAAGGGTACACCCTCCCATGGCCTTGTGTTTTCTAAAACTCCTTCTGATGTCTTGCTTACTGGCTATGTTGACTCCAATTATGCAAATGATAGGGACAATAGAAAGTCTACTACTTCCTATATTTTTACTCTATGTGGTTCCTGCATAATTTTGAAATCCCAACTGCAACCCATTGTTGCACTATCCACCACTGAATTTGAATACGTGGCAGCCACTGAACCCTTTAAAGAGGCCATTTGGCTGAAACGTTTACCAACTGAAATTGGTTTTCTTAAGCAGGTTGTGACAGTATACTCAGACAACCAGTCTGGCATCCAGTTGTGTAAAAATCCTTTGTTTCATGACAGGACCAAACACATTGATGTTAGATTTCACTTTATAAGGGACATAGTTGACAAAGGAGAAGTGAATCTATGCAAGATTGCATCAGAATTCAATCCTGCTGATATGAGGACTAAATGTCTCAATTTTGAAAAACTTTTATCTTGTAAACGAACACTTAATTTGGACTATGGCTAGATAAGAACAGGTACAAAAACCGGCGATGATGATACTCCCTTTCACATTATGCTCTCTACACCACCAGAGGGACCAATAAGGTGGAGATTGTTGTTGGTATTGGTCCACCTCACACCACCTAGGCCATCCCATTTATTGTTCTTGGTCCACCTCATTTAAGGAGTTGGTCTCCTATTAAATGCCCCGGCCCATTTATGGGCTGTCCAGCGACCGAGCCCATTCCCGTTTCTTTGTTTTATGCCCATCCCGTTACCTTGTGGCCCTTTGATATATTTGTCTGGTTGCTTCTCGAACCCTCTATTTCTTCCGTTCCTCCTCTCGAAACGATGAGCCTCTCAGTCTGTTACCCTAGACCTAGAGTGAGAGAGTACCAGTCTCATCTGAGCTTTAGCTCCGACCATTCTCCAGTTAGATTTTGGGGTTCCTTTGGGGGGTCTTCACTCTAGTTTGGTTGTGTGGTGGGTTTCTTCTCCGGTGGGGCTTTTGGGTTGGGGCTTGGGTTCTGTGAGTGAGGGTAGTCGATTGTTGCCCTTCAATTTCCCTTTTTGTAACCTTGGTGGTGAATGTGAGCAAGCCCTTGGACTTAGGTGATTGAGGTCTGAGCCGGTTCGAAATCTCAACACATATTTTGAATAATCTCCCTTTTTATAAATATGTAAAATATTGGTGGGTCGTGTATGTAGTGAAGATTTTTGTAGTTTATCGGCCAAAAATATCGATCCCAAACTAACAAATGCAGCATATTTTAATTGAGTAATTTAAATATTAATAAATAACGATATAATGATTCGAACCAATTAAATATATTGAGTTAGATCCTATTTAATCGACCATTTCACGTTCCACCCAAAATATATATTTCCCAATAATACCAACATATTTTCTAACATAAAAGAAAATTGATTTTGTTTGTTTGTTTGTTATCAAGCAGACAAAATAGTGTTTCGGAATATTTGGGAATAGAGTAAGAACAATAGAAATTAGTTGTTGGGTGTACTATCATCATTCATCACCCAAAAAGAATTTCAAACCGTCCTTTTTCTTCTTAAATTATTAACACATGACTCTGTTTGTAGTACCAACTCTTGACTTGCTCACTTGCCTGTGTATAATCAATACGAGTAGACCCAAGTTTTCTCTAGACTATTACTCTATTTGTATATATACGCCCTCCAATTCAATTTACTAGTTACCAAATTAATTAAATTCCATTATGATCAACTAAAGGGAAGATAAGATAGGACATAGGTTATACCAAACATTCATACTTTCATTTTCCAAAGTTTTGTGTACACCTAACTGATCTGGTATGGAGTGATTAACCCTATAGTCTATAGAGAATAATAAAATACGCCCTATGTTCTTAGCTAGACCGGCCATTATATTATCATAATATCATTTAATCATCTTTAACATGCTTTGCCCAACGTATCTAAAGATTTAGTGAGGGGACGGAACCCTAGAATTGGGTTCCTTCCTAAAAGGTGAATTGAATAGGAGTAATTTAAAGTCTTATATAATACTATTGTATTTTGTTGTTTTATAGTTTTTCTGGTGCGGAACAAATACTTCAACACGCCTCCTCAATTTGAATCGGGCTGGGCCGAGCCAAATAGACCCTTAACAAGCTGCCTTTAAGGCCTTAATCATGAGTGCTAATAAGCAATCAAATCACAACCGGAATTGATTCCGATACCAAAGTTAATAAATTTCACACCCTACGTATTATCAATGAGTTTGACGATCATCCACTCACATTATGAATACAATATTCTAAAGTCAAACTTTGATAACGAATGAAGTTTCCATCTGAGAAAACACTAGTACTCCGAAAAATGTCATCACCTTTCTTTTAGAAAAACACTCAATGCTTGATGTAGCTTAATTTTTTTACAAACACACAATTTCTACTTTCTTATAATTATGTGAATTAAATTAAATCAAGGGACAAATAAATAGTATTTTGAGAATTAATTTGAAGTTGTAAATGTATGTATAAAGAAGAAATTCGTCTATATTATGTATGTGTGTGTGAAATATAATTGTTCATACCTTATATTATTTATTTGAATTTTCTAGTCATTCTAAATAGTTAAACCTACCGGTCATTCAAACATTGAAAACGCAAAATAAAGCTCTCCTTAAGCATTTTAAACTAGTTTAGAGGTTTGAAAAGTGTACGTTTAAGATGAAACAAAATAATAAAGGGTACGGTTAAGAAAAGATTCGAACTGGGTGATGTGTTAAAAATCACCAAAAGTTATCACTTGGCTAATTAGTAGTACGTGTGTTTGCAATTATCTTACTTTTAAATTATATATACTACGTACTACGTATAATAGTACATGTGTTTTCTAGGGTGATAGACCATGCTGATTAAAAGCTACTGTTAGTAATTGATGATTATTTAAGTCATTACTAAATGATAAAGAACTTTGTTGGCTTAACACGGTAAATAATGTGTATTCATTCATGAATTGTATTATCATGTCACATGCTAATTAATCTTGATTTATAAATAATTTTTCTAATAATCGGTGTATGTTTGATAGACATAAGTCATTACCTTTTAACTTTTGTATTATTTAAAAAGTCTTCATCAAAAGGTTCTACTTGTATGTTTGACATGATAAATTTTAAGATTTTTTTTAAATAAAAGATCTTTTTCTATCGAGATGCAAAAATGGGTAGCTTTTATTATTAATTAGTCTCAACAGCTTGTATACCAAACAAATTAGATTCAACAATCAGCTTTTTATCAAACAACTACCACATTTTCCATTTTAGATATTTTCATTGCTAAGAGTTGATAAAAAAACTCATTAAAGTATCTTTACAACTATTTATAACAAACATATCCTTAATCAGGACTTTTCGATTGAAATCTTTCACAATCGCCGGTAGAGTAAATGTCAGCACCACATCAGTTTGTACGGATCTAAAACACTTTTTTTTGTATATATTTATATATTTAAGTTTCCATGCGAGGCAAAAACTCACTATTTTTTTGTTTAAGATTATGATGGAATAAAGCAAAACGATTCACTAAATTGTCTGCGGTTCTTTGTTAAGACGCAATAGTCGATCTATGCAATTTTAACTATGGATCATCCAGAAACAGTCTCTATTTATTTTAGTACATGGATAAGTTTGCGTACATTCGACCCCCTTACCCGTATTTTGGGATAATGAAGACCAAGAAAAAGATATTTAATTTATATATTTAAGCTTCATAATATATAATATACGGAGTATAATGATTGCATAATACGGAGTACTCCGTATATGTTTTATAGATGAAATTAATTAAATTCAACTACAAAAACACAGAAAGTTAATACAGCCTAAATAATGAGTAAAAAACCAACAAAAATTTCCCATTTCGATAGATCAACAAAAGATTTAATTTATGTAAATAATATTGTTCCGTAGTATAATACTCCAAATTAATTAGCAAATCAAAGCATAAGTAAATTGGACAAGAGTGCAATAAGCTAAGCACTAACTATTCAGTTTTTTTTTGTTACAAAAGTGCAATAAGAATTTTGACAAGAGTGCAATAACCGGTAGGAGAGACATTGAGAGAGTTGAGGAAAGAGAGAATTCCCTAAATAAGAGTAAAAAAGTTTTGAAATTCCAAAATAGGAGTATCATGTTTTTTATTCTCTAAATAGGAGTAAATTTCTGCCAAACATGGCATTACTAGGCTTTAAACATGACATTTTCTTCCAAACTTGGCAGATTACTCCTGTTCAGGGAATAAAAAACATGATATTCCTATTTTGGAATTTCAAAACGTTTTTGCTCCTATTTAGGGCAATTTCTAATGAGGGAATGGTGGGGTGAGAGATAGGGAAAAATAAAAGGTGTAATTTAATTATTTTATTTTAAAAAGAAATGTAGAGAGGGAATGGAAAGAAGTAAATGGGGAGGAATATGACTATTGAATAGAGGGTGATTGAAACCAAACCTAGGACAATACATTATATGGAGTAATTCATAATCAAATATTGGGATTCAAATTAAAAATTAACAGTACAGTCTCCTATTGCTTATAGGAGAAATGTATTTTCTTGGTTCACAGGCTGGAAATCAAGACTTGTAGCGCCCAAGTAAATTAGGGTTACCTGAAAGTGCAGTCAACTCCCAAATCCCAATCCCCAAGAAACCCCATAAAGTTGCTGCTAGAAATTGAGCCATTATTGTTGATGATGATATTATGATCATCATCATCATTATACTTAAACACTGATGTTGTGGTGGAGCTTGCTACACCCAAGTATTCCTCCATTAATATGCCATCGGCATTCTCTTGGGTAGAATTCGATTCTTGATCAAGAAAAGGAGTCATAGGGTTTGAATATTCATACGTAACCTGTGCTTGGTTCATCTTTGTCATCTTCTCCTTTGTCCTTTCCCTTGCCCTAGCCCTTGCCTTCTCCCTTGACTCCCTTTTCTCGAAAATGACGTTTTTGCCCTTTGCCAATACCTTCTCCTCCTGCACCACTTCACTCTTATTTCCTTCTTCACTACAGCTTGAAGCTTTGAGCTCCTTGATTGCTCTTTTTGACTTGGACAAAAGCCATTCTATGGTTTTACTTGCCTTGTCAAACCCTAGCATGTCTTGTAGATCAAAGAACCTTCTAGCAACTTGGAGAGACAATCTCATCCGTCGGTCCCGAACGCCTTTCGCCGTGCAGATCTTGCTGTGCCGGTCTTTCTTACCCGTCTTTCTCCTTGCATTTGAACTGAGCCTTTTCCTCTGAGTCAAATTCTCACTCTCCTCCTTGCAGGCCTTGCTGATGGGAGAAATGTGGCTTCTCATCGCGGTTTCGCCTCCATTTGAAGAATGAGGTCCAATAAGGCTGTGTTGTTGAGAGAATATTTGGTTCAAGGGCATGTTTTCCACTAATGGTGAAGGGGAGCAGTGCAAAAAGCTAACAGGGAGGATCTTCTAAGCTAAATCTAGGGTTTTGATTTTTCTGTGGATCAGTGAAAAAGAAGGCTATTTGTTAGTGGGAGACATGTGTATTATTTGGGGGCTTTTGTGAGTAGCTGCAGTTCTTTTCAGTGAAGTGCAGATCAGATAGATAGGTTTGAAATCTCCTTTCAAGAACTACTTCTGGTTTTGTATGTATGGCACATATGAAGAGCAGCTGCTAGCTTTTCTACTTCCTTCTGCTTTTTATTATAGACAGTTTCTCGGGGAGAGTGACATCTAGAGCTGGACTTGTTTAATAACAGAACTATACTGTACAGCTATGATGGAGATGGAGCCTGCAGGTAGATGATATGGTTATGAAGGTGAAGGAGAAATGGAGAGAAAAGGGATGTAGTCTGGTCTATTTGAATTGAAACATGGAAATAAATGTTTACATCAAATAGACAAATGGGTATACTTTACAGTCTGTTTAGTAACATTCTGATTGGCGAAATCGGCTCAATTTGTTTGCAATTGATGAAGTTCTGCCTGTCTATCTATTGAATTACACAAAACTTATATTTAATGTATGTTTTAATAGAATAAAGAAAATATTACGAAGTATATGAAAAATAGTTAGAAGAGCCACGTTATCCACAATAACTTCAGCTAATTCAATAAGAAAAATAACTGTAATCTTACTTATTTTGATTATTACATTGATCCAAAAGGTGGAATCTCCCACCCCAGGAGCCCCCCACCCCGACCCGACACGATGGTGGGGAGGTTAGTCACGGTGACTCAGTCAGCAGAATGGCAGTAGGCCCATACATCCGTGCGCATCAGAGGTCCAGCCTTATTTCAGGTTCTGTGACCTCCACCCGATCGCTGCGGGGATTCGAACCTTGGTCCATTGATCCAAATCTCCCACCACTCGACCAACTGAGTTACCCGTGCGCGTTTTATTTTGATTATTACATTATTCAATGGTATGAGGTCAAGAGTTATTTCATAAATTAAAAAAGTTAACGACTGATAAGCTAAAAACATGGATTATATTATTACTACGCAGTAATTAAATTACCTAGAAGCAATGCAAAGATGAGAAAATTGCAAAACTAACCAGTAACTTAGTGATATGACATCTTTTTCCACCTATGTTACGGATTTATAAGCTAAGTTTCGGTTCTTTTAATACCCTAGTGGACATTTTGGAAAGTAGACTGAAATGATGAAAGTTAATGGGAAGTATTAATGCACCGGTAAGTTGTTAGAGTTTAGTTTTTAGTTTAGATTCTTATTTTGCAATACTTCAAGTTTTTTTTCTTTTCAAAACGAGAAATCATATGATGACTTCAATAAATCATTAGTCAATTGACTTACAAAACTATATTCAGTATCATCAAAACAACTATATATCCTGATCTGATAACACACGTATGCCTTGTCTAGCTAAAGCATGTGCAACACGATTTGCAAGATCGTCTACAAAAAGAGATACTAAATCCACTCTTTTAATTTTCAAAAGGCTCTGGATATCTTCCAATAGCAAATCGATGTAAGAGCCGCCATGCAATCTTTGAGTGAACATCCTTCACTACGATCAATGCATCTGATTCAAACTCAACACAATCTCATTCTTCCTTCAACACATCCTCCATTGCTGCCCGCACTGTCAAAGCCTCTGTCTCATTAGGGCTCCAAACTCCCCTTCTGGATCTAGTATGAGTAACCCAACTCCATGCTCTAATCTACATTAACCTTTATATACCCGGTTGAGGCTTCTTCCAATTATCCATACCTATATTTTTCCTGCTTTGGTTTTCACCCTTCCAGATTGGCACTATTCCAAACTATTCCTCCTTTTCCATAAACTCCGCTCAAAGAATTGATATAAACCGTCCACATCTAGTTTCATTACTTCAAGTCTATTGTTATGCGCTGTTGTTTTCTTTTATCGTTTACGCCTAGGTGATTGTAATTTAAAATAACTCAAAGTGAAATTAAAAGTGCAAATATATTGAGGGAAAGAAAGAAAAAATGTATTAATGAGTTTAATGTGTCAAACTCTTTCGAGATATAAAAATTCTGCAAATTAGACATATGATCCAAAAACACACCAAAGTCATCATAAGTTGTTAAGGTGTTATAACTAATTATGCACATAATACTCCAGAATTGTTCTATCATTTGCAATGGAGCCAAAGATTCATTATTTTTTGGCTTGATTATGATGGAATAAAGCAAAATGGCTCACTAAACTGTGTGCGCTTCTTTGTTATGGAGTAGCAGTCAGTCCATGCAATTTTGGACGCGATTTTCACTATGGGTCATCCGGAAACAGTCTCTCTGTGCTTTAGTACAGGGGTAAGACTGCGTACATCCGACCCCCCTTACCTCACCATAGGTGGGAGCCTTTGCGGCAGTGCGGTAAATGAAAACGAAAAAATGATGATCAAATTTAACAGAATTGTTCATTATTTATTTACTCCGTATAATTTAGGCATCGACAAATTTATTTGCATTTTTGATTAATCATAACATTAATCAGGGGCTAACATAATGCCGCAGACAGAAACTTAAACTAATGGGTTAGGCACAATACTAAATACATATAAAGATACCTCATATTACTTAGAATCGGAACCATTACATTAGACCTGTACAAAACCGGGTCAGTCCGCCTGGTCCGCCAAGCCCGCCCGCACAAATGGGCGGGTTTGGGCATATATATTTACCCACTGGGCCGGCCCGAGCCCGGCCCGCAATAAGATATAGGCGGGCTTGGGTTATGGTGTAGACCCGTTCGGGCCGATAAGACCGGCCCGCTACATTTAGTATATATAAATATATACTTCCTCCGGTTCTTATTTAAGTTCTTAGTTTGACTTCACACATATTAAGAAAATGAATTTGACTTTACTGTGGAGTGCACTGTTTTGCACTGTTTGGCACTGTTTGGACACCGTTTGACACTGTTTGGCACTGTTTTGCACTGTTTTGTTTCCTAAAATGGAAGTGTGAACTTAAATAAGGGACATCCCAAAAAGGAAAGTGGGAACTTTAATAAGAATCGGAGGGAGTATATATTTATATATATGCTCCCTCCGTCCCTTAAAACTTTGTCATCTTTCCTTTTTGGGACGTCCCAAAAAACTTTGACACTTTCCCTTTTAATCAATTATTTTGTGGTTTTTGTTATTTCTCTCTCCTCTGCACAAATCTCAACCACACAGTTTTTACTTTATTATTCTCCGAACTTTGGCAAAGTTTTAAGGGACAGAGGTAGTACTAATTTAGTTATTTATTTGCATATACACATGTATATTTATATTTACTAATTTTTCTTTATACATTTTTATAGTTTATTATGTTTAAATTTAAATTTTTAGTTCTTAAAAACTAGCCCAACCAATATAATATCTATTTTTGTACTTAAAGATAATAGGTTGTGATTAAATTTTAAATTTTAGATATAGTTTCTCATTATTATTTTTGTGCAAATATTTTTTTTGTATGTGGTGAAAGACGTATAAACATTATAAGCCTATTAATTATTGTTTAAATGTTGTAATATTATTTTTAAAGTATTTAAAAAATCATATAATTTTGAAAAAATTAAAGTTTTCCGGGTCGGGCGGCCCGGTGGACTACCCGGCCCGCTCTTATGGGCGGATATGGACATAGGGTTAGGCCCGTTTTTTCAGGCCGAGCCCGCCCACATATGATGGGCAGAAAATTTATAAAAAGCCCGGCCCAAACCCACTCCGAACCCGTTTTTGTACAGGTCTACATTACATCTACCCAAAAGGAGTATATTCAACTAGCTAGTACATAAAATGAACATACACATATAAGCTAATTTATGAGCGTATGCTTTAAACGTATAAGAACTTAACTGATCAATAACTGCGTGCTCATGAGTAATGATCTGAATGAGTAACTACAAACAATTTTATATATAGGCCATTTGATGTTTTTTTAGCTCGGCACTATTCATCAAAATCGATTTTTTAATTCTATGTTATTTGATGAATTAGATAATAATAGGAAAAACGGAGAACAATCAAACAAGCCCTCGAACTTTCATAAAAAGTGCAAATAAGCGCTTTTACAGGAGTCTTTGTCCGGCTGTCGCCATTTGGGCGGTTTACGGTGGATTTTTTTAATAAATTTTTTTGAACATCTTCTTTATTAAGTCTAGTTTACTCATACCAAATTTCAGATAAAAATTCAACCGAGAAGACAGTCAAATGAGTTTTTGAAATATATTGCACTGCCTAACTGCACAGTTATCTTCAAAAATTAATTTGACTGCCTTCCCGATTGAATCTTTAGCTGAAATCTGGTATGAGTAAACTGGACTTAATGAAGATGATGCTCAAAAAAATTCACCAAAAAAATCCACCGGAAACCACCCCAAATGGCAACGGCTGAACAGAGCCTCCTATAAAAGGGTTTATTTACACTTTTAATGAAAGTTCGAGGATTTATTTGGTAGTTCTCCCTAGAAAAATGAACGGTGAACCTATAGTTTAATTAGCTGAGATGACTATAGTTACTGAAACTTTAACTTAGAGCTGCTTGTATATACGGAGTTGTTTTCTGTAACTTTATTAGCAAAGTTAATTTTAAATGTAATTTAAAATAGATGGAAAACCGGTGGACGTAGCTCAACCGGTAGCAAGGGAGTGCCACAAGGGTTAGATCCCGGGTTCGAATCCCGTCAACTGCGATGAGGGATTAATATGCAAAAAATGCATAGGACTCTCTATCTGTCAAGTTGGGATTATAATCCAATTTACATCCTCGCAACCTATCGTCCGATCCGGGGTTGGGGCTCAGGGATGGGGTGTATCCTTTTTTTTAAGTACTCCGTAGATGGAAACGTGAGAAGAGGCAGTCCGGCCAGCGAAGGCTATGGAACCTATTAAGGCTATGTGCATTATTTATGGTGACGTACAATAATTATTTGATAGGCAAATATAAAAACCTTACTTTTACTACACTCACTGGCATTTTGAATGGCATTTCTTCTTTGACTCACTGTCGTCTTCCTGCCGTTTCGCTTCAAATTTAGAGTACGAGTGAAGTGATGACATGGTGGATTAATAATTAAAGAGACGATAATATATAATAGTATTATCCATACTCTATATATATTGAGACAATCTAATTTCTTTTCCAATAAAGACACTGTATATTTGAGATAATAAATACAAGTACTCTGTACGTAATACGTAGTACATTTTTTACAAATGAAAAAAAAATTGCTGTTTTTTCTAGTCAATTAATAGTTATTGCTACATTTTGTAGCGCAAGATCAGGAATTCAATCTACTGAGAGCCATAAATTAAATACGGAGAGTAAGTTGCATTATTATGCAATTAATAAGGTAATCCAAATGAATATCTAATTATAAAAGTTTTTTACACATAAGTTGTATAAATAGAATTTACTTATAAAATGTTTACAAAAAACTTGCACATAATTTATTTATTTCCCTGAACTAGAGATAGACCAGAGCTCGAGTGATGTGACTTTTATTTTTTGTGCCCGTTCGTTAATACCCAAATCAGTTGTATTGGTTGATTATGATGAAATTTATGAAGTTACGATCGAAATGGCTGGATTGCCTGATTTTGCTGATTTATGAAAAAATTATATCCAAAATATATTTTATTAATAAAAAAAAAATATATGAAAAAACAGCTAAAATGATCCACTACAGTAACTTCAGCCAATACATCCAGAAAAGTAAATTCAACCTTACTTTTTTTATTATTACACAATTCAGCGCGTGAAATCAAAAAGTTACGTATTTGGTGAAAATGTTGGTTGATAAACCTAATAAGTCGGAAAACGGAATCACCAAACGAGCTCTGTTTGGAGGAATAAGTGAATACTACGGAGTAGTATTTTTCAATAGAGGAGATGAACTGATGATGTAAATTTGAGTTTATGATAAGATAGTGGCTATATATGTACTATGTGTATAAAATCTAGAAACTCAATAATAGTAACCAAATGAGTTTTCCTTTATTAATAGCTTTTCTATTCTGATCAACTCGGATTTGTTTTGTTTGGAGAAAAAATAACAATGAAATACTTTTAGATTTGTATTTCTCTGAAGTTTCTTATGTTTGGAAATTTGAGGGGAAAGGGGGAGAAGACTTCTTCTTGGAGAAAGAGAAAATTATTGGAGGAGAAAGAGAGGTGAAGATTAAGAAAGTCTTCTTCTTATTTGAGAGTAGTAAATTGAAAAAAGAGTTTTATAAGAAATTATAATTGAAATCACTTTTGGGATATGATGAATTCAAATAGATGAATTGATATTAGTTTTAAAATGAATGTAACTAATCATTTAGTTAGTTACTCTTCAAAAACTCTCATTTTGGAAAAACTTAAAAATTAACTTCTTTACTCTCAAACAAAAATAGTAGCAGTACGTTTTTCTCGTGAATGGGTAGTTCTAATAGTTATTTTCCAAACTAGGGTATTTTTTTCCCTGTCACCCGACCTCCAATTCCACACACCACAACACCTATGCCATATCATTTGCTTGTCATTAGTTAGGTTGTATTTTAAGATAATTATTACGTGTATAAAAAACCAAGTCGTATTACGGCTTGAACCGCTAGGCTACAAGGCTCACTTGTTACATGCTCTCATACAAATGTATTTAACACTTCTAACCAAAAGAAAGTAAAGGACACACACACTGTTGGGCCACGAAATTTTGCTCAAATTCGTGAGAAATTGATGTGTTCGTATGATATTCAATTATGTTTTATGTGACCAGTATCATTCTATATGTTCCAGTGGTAAAGTGATTTAATTTTTATCATTGTTTTATGTTAGCAATATAAAAAACCAAACAAGGAGAAACCAAGTAAAGCAGAAGTGTTCCTTGTAACGCGTAAGAGAAAGACTGGCCATAAGTATGTTTCGTTAAATGATGTGACATAGTTCAAAATTGTAAGCAATTTATGAAGACGAGTTAATTTGTATCTTAATCATTTAATTATAGATTGTTTGTGGAATAGTGATAACTAACTCGTGCACAAATGTGTAGGCGAGGCTTGAACAACTCGTTTCATCCGGATCGAATAATAATGAGATGGTTGAGCAACTTATTGGAGACATATCACATGGACCAAATTATCTTACAGGTAGGCGTGGGAGATCAAAGAAATGGAAGGAACCACCTCCTAACATTTCAAAATTAAAAGAAGAAATGGCTGATGAAATGAACAAGCAAATTCAGCATTCTTTAGCCTTTGCTATAACTAAATCGGCAGCCGATAATTCAAATTTGAAAGTCAATGTTGAGGAGCTTTGTGCGCATTAATGCCATTTGATGTTTGTAAGGACCAACTTCAAGATGATTCGATCTCTTCTAATTCTAATGAGACTGAAGCATCTAAGGGAGATTAAAAGATTGAAACATACTCAAGGTTAGTATTTTGTAAGTTTAAATAATTTGTGAACATGTTTTGAGATTTATAGTAACATTTCCATATTCAACTTTTTTTTTGAAAGTAGAAACTTAATATCCTATTCACACACAGAGAATGGAAGCAATTAGTTGGATCTAACTCCTTTACTTCGTATATTACAAATAATTGATTCAGTGTTTGATGTACTTGTTTAATTTTTTTCAGGTGTTGATGGTGTGTGCTTTTTGTTCATTAGTTATGGAGGTTGATTCTTGTTTTGGATGCAAGAACAACTAGAAGTCTTGCTATCAAAATTATGATGTTTTTTGAAATTTTTGGATTGTAATTAATTGCGCTATGATACATATAAATGGATGAAGGATACTTTATTTTGAATAAATATATTGAATTCGTAAGTATAATTTTTTGCATAATATGTTTTCAAGTTCTTGTTTGGCAATTGCCTAAACTGGAAATGTTCTATTAGTCCATCATATGATCAATGAGTGAGTCTAGCTAATTAAGTTATTAATAAATGACAATTGCAGTAGTTATAATTAATAAATGTTGCAATTCAGGAAATTAAAAGAGTGCAAAATGTTGCTTCAGGTGTTGCAGTATCAAAGTATTGTATTTGCATTAAAAAGTGTTGCCTATACTCTTTGTGAGGAATGATGTTGCCTTAGCTAAAATAGTTGCAACACTTTTTAATTTGTTGCCATACACACCAATGGCGCTGAAATTTCAACACTTAAAAATGAAAATGTGTTGCCATTGATCCTAAAGCAACACATTAGAGGTGTAATACAACAAAAAAGGATGACACCCCATCCCTGAGGGTCCCCCAACCCCAATCGGATGGTACGTTGGGGGGATGTAAGTTGGACTATAATCTCAATCTGACAGATAGAGAGTGAGGCTCTGACGAGCACTTTGTCACGGTGCGTCAAAATAATTTTCAATACTAACACTTATACGTAGTATAACGTAGTAGAGTTCGTATCCACAGGGAAAGGAATAATTCTCTTTTTATGATACTTAGTAAATAAAAAGGGGAGGATTTGGGTTGAGTGATTTAATTTAATTAAGAACTAAGATGAACAACCTATATGTGTTTAATTCAAAGATAAAAAGGACTTGGCATTGCTACTTTCCACTTGTTGATATATTTTAGTCGATCATTGTCATATCTATAACTTATTCCCTCTCGAATACTCAATCGGGGAGTATATCCACTTCATCGAGGGTAGTTATTAACAACGACCGTTCATAAATAACTCTTACTATTAATCAAATATAGAACAACGCCTTATACCGATTAATAGTAGAATTTAATCTTTCTAACTCCTTGATGAAATCAATTGAGATTGATAACCTCAACACAAGCGGTTTCGGTTTAACCAACAAAATTAATCCCTCTTAAGTTTATTAACCACGACCGTGCATTAATAAACCGAAGTTACTCACTTGTGAAACCATCAACGATTAACCATCGATTCGTTGATCGTTTCTAGTAATAATTAATATATGAAACAAAACTAGTTGATCCTTTAAGTAATGTTCAAAATATTAATATGAAATAAGAGTAGGGATTAATTAATATTCAAGGAAGAATATTATTAAAGAAGATGAATCCTACTATAATTAATATCAAGATGTTAACTAATTGTCATCTTAGCAACACTCCCCAACATTAATATAGAGGAAGAAAATACCATTCTAACTAATGTCGAGATGTTAACTAATTGTCATCTTAACAACACTACCCAACATTGATATAGAAATGGCATTAAGGAAAGAACTATTAATTAATATTCAAGGAAAGAAGTTAAGAAAATAACTCACAACTTTAATAATCAACAAGCTTCAATAGCAACACCAAGAATGGAAGTTTAGCTCCTCATTTGGAGACTAAACATAGCTAGAAAAATATTAAGAAATGCTATTCTAAACCGAGCTAAAGAGTATGGAAGAAGGGATTCTTTTTTGTGAAGAAAAAGTGTGCTATTTATAGGTGTTTTTCAACACCTTTGGCTGGGTACCCGACCGGGTCAAGTACTCACCCGACCGGGTCCGGTCAAAATCAGATATTTCCCCATGTTCTGGTGATCTTTGCACACCGGGTTGTCCCCGGTCACTTCTCGCCCGACCGGGTGAGGTATGGGGCCCGACCGGGCCCAGCTGTTTCCTCAGTGCTTCGGTTTTCAAATCAGACCCGACCGGGTGCAATTTCCTACCCGGTCGGGTATTTGCTCCTGGACAGTTAAAATTCCTTTTTCTTCACTTCAACATCCTCCTTTCCAACATCCTAATTCCTAATTCTACTTTAAAACTTACAAATGAGAACTAAAATACAATTACAACTAAAATCACACAAATGTTTACAAACCAAATAAAACGTCAAACAATCACCATCAATGAAACATAAAAACATACAATTATGCACTACTAATCAGTGTGCATCAAACACCCCCACACTTAAACCTTTACTTGTCTCGACTAAATCAAATCAAATCCAAGAAGTCCTAAATGACAAGAATATCAATACAAAACATCCAAAAGTGTTTTTACCACAATACAAAGCATCCCCAATAATAATTAAAGTAAATTGGGGTCTTCAACTTCATCTTTATCTCCATTTCTCTTTTGAACTCATCGCCTTCAGGATCCTGCAAATTAGACATTTCTCTCATTCTCTCGTTTTGCCTAGGTGCCCTTTCAGGTTTTCATCCCAGCTTCCCACATTTTTTTTTATTTCTCACAACCTCACTCTTTATTTTATTGCTTTAATTTTTGCTTGAGTTGCCCTTTGTGGGTTTTCAACTCAACAAGCTCTTTTTTATTATTATTTTTTTTAAGAAAATAAAATAAAACAAGTAGGATTGTGAGCATACCAGAAAAATCTCTGCACCCCCACACTTAGGATCTGACACTGTCCCTAGTGTCCGCCTAGACCTCCACCTTGGTGTCCATCCTCATCCATGTGATCCCCGCCATAACCACCATCGTAGCCTCCACCACCGGAGCTCGATCCTCCAAAGAAACCCCACTGAGAGGGGTCATACCATGATGGTGCAGGGGGTGGAGTGGTCATAGAGGAAAAGGAGCCCTGGTGTGCTACATAGGAGTATATCGAACCAAAGGTTCGCCGTTGGTCCTCTTCATATCTCCGCCAGTCTTCCTGCCGTTGTTCCTCCAACCTCTCAAAGCTATGCCTCTGTTCAGTTCTATACTGATCAACTCGCTCTTGAAGCTGGATGTAGTTGTTGTTGATCATGTTCATGTTATTGAGCATCTGTTGCTCGAATGGTGAGTATTGGTAGGCTGAGGCATCGGGTTGCTGTTGTGGTGGGTTAGGTATCAAGGGTGGGTTTTCTTCAGCATGTTCTTGATCCGGTTCATCTTGTGCATAGTGTGCCGGGATTGCCCCGGGGAGACAGTACTGATGACCATCACCGATTTCATGGCCCACGATATCTAGGGGGACGTCAGGGGACGAGATATGGATAGTTATGTTTTGACGTGGGATGATAAACCAGTTGTAGATTGGTGTCCCAGTAGGTGTCATGTGAGATAGAGCCAAATATTTGGTCTTTTGCACAAGCCATGACGTGCAAATGAGCTGTTTCGGGGTAATGGGGCCTGGGTCTACAAAACCATATAAAGTGGCTAGATGTGTGATTAGGCCCCCGATCACAATTTGTCCGGATGACGTTGCCACAATTTTGAAATGGGTCCATAAGATAGAGGCAACGTCAACTGGTTCTGGTCCATGTAAAACAGCTTGTACCAGAACGCACACATCCCACATTCTTGTGTGGTGATTGTTCGGTCTTCCGAGGAAACAATTTGAACAGAATTTTAGGAAAATACGGAAGACCGGGTGTTGAACACAGTTCACACTCAACTTAGAAAGGTCCACCACACCTTGTCCTGTCATTCTTTTCCATAACTCGTACCCCACAAGCGTATCATAAGCACGAGCTTCATTAAACAGAGGGAGGCCAAAATGATGTGCAAATTCTCTTTTGGTCAATGAACGATTTTCATTGAGTAAACGAAAGGTGATGGTGTCATTTGCATGATCATCATCATCCTTTGTATACACATATGAACTAAAGAATTCATAAACCAAATGAGGATAAGTCACATATTGCATTTCTAGCAACCTAGTCATTCCAATTCTTGCAAATATATCACGCATGATCACATCAATCCAAAGGAGGGCTAGAGTAGTAATGCACATGAATCGAGATTGTTTTACCTCCCTTTGTGCTTGTCCCTCGAATAGTCGCTTTTGTGCCTCCGTTGCAAATTCCACGCTTTCATAGCCCGCTATCGGTGGGATTGCCCTTGAAGAGGAAGCTTTGGATTTTTTTGGAGCCATGGGAATTGAATTTTTTTTTGTTTTTTTAAGGGGATTTTCGGACTTTGGGGTAGGGTGGGATTTGGATGGCTTTTATGGGTATGGGGTTGAATAGGATGGTGAGGAGAGTAAGAATATGGTATTGGTTGAGGATTTTTGGGAAGATTTCGGACCTTGAATGTCCAAGAATGGGGATTTTCGAATTTTGGGTAGGGTTTTTGAGTTTGGTTGATTGGGAAGGTTTTGGGGGATTTTATGGGTATAGAGATGGAGAGGGAAGTGAGAAGATGAAGAAAATGGGGTTTTTAGTGGATTTGGTTAAGGAAATGGGGAGATTCGAAGGTTTGGGTGTTTGAAAATGGTGGAATTTGGGTGTTTTGAGTGTTGGGAGGAAGAAGAAGCGGGAGGGGAAGGGGGCGAGCCCGACCTGGTATACTGTGTTTTCCCGTTCGCCCGGTCGGGTGGGGTAGTTTACCCGGTCGGGTGAACGCTATTTAACCGAGGCAGAATGTTTTTGTTGGGTGGCCCGGTGGGGTGAAGTGGTCTACCTGGTCGGGTGTAAACTGTTCACCCGAGGCAGAAAGGTGTAGCTAGGTTGCCCGGCCGGGTATAAAAGTCTACCCGGTCGGGCGCAAAATTAATTTTTGTTTTTTTTCTCTCGCCTTGCCCGGGTGGTTGCCCGGGTGTTTAGTTTTTAGAAGTAACCCGACCGGGTTAGGGTATTTACCCGGCCGGGTCCAATCCCAGTTCATTTTTTTATTTTTTTATTTTATTTTTTTATTTTTTTTAACACACACTATTAAAAATAAAAAAATGAAGAAATTGGGTTGCCTCCCAAGAAGCGCTTGATTTAATGTCGCGGCACGGCGTTATATATATATATATTTTATGTGGGATCGTGAACATCCCTTGTTTCATTTTTCTTTTTCGGCCTTCTCCAGTAAGACCGGGATTTCTTTTCTGGTATCACTTCAATCCCAGGTGGGATCCATTCTCTTTTTGAAAATTTGAATAATTCTTCTTTTTCAAAAAGTTTGATTTTCTCATTTTTTTTCTCAACAAAAATATTCGGGGTTTGTGGTTCACAAACATTTAGAGAACAAAGAGATTGGTCTTTAATTTGTTTTTTCGTAGAATCAAAAATGTTGAATTCTACCTTTTGATTATCAAACTCTAAAGTTAATGAACCATTAGACACGTTGTTGAGGGTAAGTCCCGTAGATCCGAAAGCCCAACACGAACCTTGGATATATCAGGAATGGCCCAGAATCAAAGCGTAAAAGAAAATATAAGATCTGAACTAACTAAAACTCGAAAGCTCACTTGTATTAATTAACCAATCTGATTACAAGGGATTTCCCGATCGATAAGTCGGAAATTATGCCTTAATACAAGGCATTTGCAATTTGACTGACTTGGTTTTCCAAATTCTGAATGCTGGATTTGGTCTCATGCTGAAATTGAACCATGTTTTGTTGCATGGTTGAGACATTTGAGGTGAGAGCTCGGATCATGTCCTCGGTGGACATACTTGAGCTTGACGTCTGGCCTTGGTGCTTTGGGAAAGTTGGTGGCAATGACTGATTTTGAGGATTCCCATACCTCAAATTCGGGTGATCTCTCCACCCAGGATTGTAGGAGTTAGAGTGTGGATCATACCTCTTTTGACCTTGAAATCCCAAAGCATTGACTTGCTCGGAATTCTCCTCTTGTAGTGTTGGGCAGGAATCGGTGGGGTGCCCCTGTGTCGAGCATATGCCGCAGACCTTGACTTCTTGGTGTTTTGGATTTAAAAGGAAATCCTTTACCAAAGAAGTCAAGCCGGCCACTTGACTTTCCAACGAGATGTTGGATTCCGCTGCCATGACCCGTTTTGATGATGACCTCCCATTGTAGTGCCTAGAATTCTCGGCCAACTCCGAGATGAGGTTCCTAACTTGGGAAGGGGTTTTGTTGACAATTCCCCCTCCAGATGCTGCGTTCACCAGGCGTCTATCTTGCTCCGCAAGACCGTCATAGAAGTAGAGGATGAGGTCTTGCTCTGTATAACCGTGATATGGGCAGCTAGCGCACAACTTTTTGAAACGCTCCCAATACTCATATAATGTCTCATCATCTTTTTGTTCGATGTTGCTTATTTGTTTTTTCAAGGATGATGAGACAGATGCAGGGTAGTACCTTTCGAGGAAGCATTTTTTCATTGACGCCCATGTATCTATACTCCCTGACGGGAGATAGAATAGCCAATCCTTCGCCGTGTCTTTGAGGGAGAATGGAAAAGCCCTCAATTTGATTTGTTCCTCGGTGACTCCATTGGGGCACATGCTTGTGCAGACAATATGGAATTCCGAGAGATGTTTGTTGGGGTCCTCCCCCCTTAGGCCATGAAAGGATGGCAGTAGATGTATGAGCCCAGATTTTAGCTCAAATGTATTACCTTCATCGAGTGTAGGGAAGGTAATACATAACGGTTGTTGATTGAGATTTGGAGCAGTGAGCTCCCGTAGTGTTCTTGTCTCAAGAGCCATGGTTATTGACTCTTCGGTCTCGCTAGAATGAGAACTAGCGCTGGATGAATCTCTGATAGATGATTCCTCCGAGTCGGTATTAGAAAATTTACTTTTCAGCCGCTCGAAAGTTTGTTCTATTTCTGGGTTTGTTTGATATATGATTTTGTTTATGGAGCGATGTTTAACCATAAACTCCACTAAGCTCAGAAATAGAAGAAATAAGAACTCTTTATATTTTTTTGTTTGGTATATATATATTTTTTTATTTTTCTTGATATGAAATAAAAGAAAAATTTATTGCCCTTCCCCGGCAACGGCGCCAAATTTGACGTGCACTCGTCGTTAGGTGCACTCAAAATAATTAATCAATACAACACTAATACGTAGTATAGTGTAGTAAGGTTCGTATCCACAGGGAAAGGAATACTTTTCTTTTATAAAAGTAGTAACAAAAAGGGGGGTTTAGATTTGTTTGTTTCAACAACACTAAGATAAACAACCTATATGAGTTTAATGCAATGAGATGAAGACTTGGTCTTGCTTTTATCCACTTAATGAAATGTTCGTCGATCCCGGTTATATCTTTAACTATCTTCCTCTCGAATACTCAATCGAGGAGTATATCCAGTTCATCGAGGGTAGTTATTAATAACGAGATGCGTTCATTAATAAAACTTACTATCGAGTCAATATAGAACAAGCGCCGTATATTAACTTGATAGTAGCAATAAACTTAAGATGAAAACGATTGAGATTGATAACCTCAACACAAGCGGTTTATTGGTTTAATCAATATAATTAATTCCCCTTGGCATATTAACCATGAGATGCATGCATTAATATCCCAAGTTTACTACCGTTGAAAGAACCGGATTAATAACAAGCGTATTAACCGATTGATTCTAGTAATAATTAATATGAGAAACAATACTAGTTGATACTTTAAGTAATGTTTAAGATATTAACATGAAATATGAATAGGAATTAATCAATACTCAAGGAAGAATATTAAAATATATGAATCCTACTATGATTAATATCAAGATGTTAACTAATTGTCATCTTAGCAACACTCCCCAATATAATCATAGAGGAAGAAATAGCTATTACTATGACCAATGTCAAGATGTTAACTAATTGTCATCTTAGTAACACTCCCCAACTTTGATATAGAGATAGTATTTTGAAAGAAAGAATTAATATTCAAGGAAGAAGATTAAAGAAAATAACTCACAACTTACAAATTCATTAAGCTTCAAAGTAGCAAAACCAAGATGGAAGAGTTTAGCTCCTCATTTGGAGACTAAACATGATGAAAAATATAAAGAAAGAGCTATTCTATACTGAGCTTAGATGTACAAAGGGATTGGATATCTTTTTGTGAAGGAAAGGAGGTGTATTTATAGGTTTTTGGGATGGGATTCGGGTACTCGATCGGGTATATACATGGTACCCGATCGAGTATGTGTGTAACACCCGATCCGAGGCATACTCGACCGGTTTCAGGCTAGTTTCTAAGTGTATACCCGATCGAGTATATATGAATACCCGGTCGAGTATGCTTAGAAAGTGGTATTCGGGCTATACTCGACCGATCTTCGTTTGCAATTTAAAGGCATACCCGATCGGGTATGTCGGTCTACCCGATCGGGTATAGACATAGAATCGTGGCCAAAATCTTCCCTGCACGTTCCTTTGTCTTCGGATCTGATCCGATTTGAAGTTCCAACCTAATACCCGATCGAGTATAGCTAATACTCGACCGAGTATAGACCAAAATTCAGGATCTTCTTTTGTCTTTGAACTTTTGCACTTTCTCTTCACTTTTTGGGTTCACCAACTGTACTTTGGGTGACCAAAACCTGCTTAAGCTCAGAATATGTCTAATCTAACCTATTTACAAGAATTTAACAATCTAATCTATTACACCAAAAGTGTGTAATTTCCAAAGTAAAAGTTAAGCAAAACTAATTAAAAACATAAACATAGAAATGGAAATTACGAACGTATCATGCGGCGATTTGACGGCTGCCGCTTCATTTCCCTATATTCATCATGATAACCGTCGTTTAGTCTTTTCATTAGATGCGTGTCTAGCTTAAATGCCCCTAGTGATGTGTTGCTCTCTGATTGGTTCTTGACACGGCAGTTTCAAGGCTTATAAATTAGCCCTTAACTCCTCAATTCCGGGTTTCGACTCTGCAATTCATTGGCCTTCGTTGTTTCCTCTGCAAATTTCCCCCTGCTTCCCTTGCTCAGGTAATTTCCCAATCTTGGATTCCCCATCTTCATTTCTGGCTTCGATCGAGATGAGCCCCACAGAGCATTCTTCTGATTCGGAGATGGCCTCTCATGGAGATGACCGTGACACCGCCATTGTAGATGCCATCCCAGTTCCGTTTGCCGGCGTTTCTACTGAGACGGCGACGAATACCAGGGCTGAGGCGGAGGACCTCCCTAGCACTTCTTCTTCCTCCAGTGAGGATTCTGATGACACCAAATCCGAGGACGAAATAGTCTCCATGGCGGCCGGACGTCCCAACGATGTTCCTCGCCATACTCTTGACCTAAAATTGATTAGGGAGAGGAGGCAAAAATTGACTTCTCACAATAGGGCCGAAATTCCGGCCCTTATCCCTGATCCGGTGGATTTCCGTTTGCAAGCCGGGCTTCACCCAATGCGTCATAGGCCCGGAATGACCATAGTCCACTTTGACTCGATTAGGGCCGGCCTTAGATTTCCGCTACACCCCTTTTTCATTTCTTTCTTCAATTTCTACGAAGTTGTACCGGCCCAGATTATGCCGAACTCCTATCGGGCAATGGCGGGGTTCATTTGTCGTTGCAAAGATGCCGGTGCCCGACCAACCCTAGATCTCTTTCATCAATTCTTCAAAGTAGCCCCCCAACAAACCCACGGTTATCTGGCCACCAGTGCCCGAACGGGACACATCCTGTTCAAAGGAAATCCAACTTCAATTAAAGGGTGGAAAGACCGTTTTTTCTTCGTGTCTGTCCCGGACGGCCTAATTCCCCGCAAATGGAATGCCTTTCCTCGCAAGACTCCCGATCCTGTCCTTACTGAAGAAATTTACAAGGACGTACTTGTCGTGGAGAAGGATAAATGCATGGACATCATGAGTTATCTGACTCCTGAACGACTTATTACAGCCGGGATAGGTACTGCCCGTTCTCTTGGGTTTACTTGTTTTGAGAAACCAAGTGCCATGGTCCGGGCGGTCCTTCCCGTGCGAGAAACGTTCTTTTGTTCTTTTTTCTAATTTCTGACACGCTAAGGTCGCTCGATACTAACATTGTTCTTTTGTCTTTTTTCAGTACAAAACCCAGATCTACCTATGGACAACAGCAGAGTTATGGCAGCTGGTGGGGTCGGTAAGCGGAAAAAGGCCAGGAAGAACCCCCAACCTACTCCCTCTACTGTTCCGGCCCAGGATGCTGGGTCTTCTCAACTGCTTCCAGAGCCACAGCCGATACAGCAGGTCCATCAGGATCAAATCGATGCCATGCTGGTCGATGATCGGTTTGGCTCTGATCAACTGCAGCAATTTTCCGAGCATTTTCAAGCTGCTCCAGAAGCCGGTCAAGGTACGGGTGAAACTCCCACCGTTCAGTTATCTGGCCAGGTTGACCGGATTTCCCTGGCGGATCCGGTTCATGATGTTGTGGAAAGAGGTGGTTGTTCGGCAAGTCAGATCTGGTCTACCTCCGCCTTCTTCAACAATTTCACCATCCCTAAGTTATCGATCGAGCAGTCCGAGGAATGCCTTGCCTTGGCAGCTCTGAAGGTATCTTGCCATTCCATAGTTTAAATCTTTCTTAATCTACTATTTCTCTTCCCCATTTCATTCCCTGAATGTCATTCCGCAGGTTGGGCTTTATAGCCTGCAGCTGAAGGAAGCTCGGTTGGCCAAGGAGCGGGAGCTGATCGTTGCTCAAAGTTCCGCGGAGCAGAATGCAGCAGCTGCTTTTGCTGCCCTGGAGGCCGAGCGGAAGGCCCATACTGAGGAGAAGAAACGTCTTGAATCGGAGCTTGGCGAGCTTCGGGTTCAACTCGAAGTTTCTCAGTCCAAGGTCCATGCTGCAGAAGCTGCCTTGGTCAAATTCGAAGAGCATGCCCCTCGCATCCCGGACGGCCCTACTGAAATACAGGTTGACCTGTCCGCCGTTCGGGAGTCATTTAAAGGGTCTGATGAGTTTGCTATTTTGAAGAAAGATTTCGCACAGCAGCAACTCCCAGTCACCTTTGGTGATTATCTTGATCATTTTTCCACGGGTGACGCCCGTCGGAGTGAGGGGGTCAAATTGCTCGATCAGGACCCCAGGGGGAAAAAATTTAATGATTCCCTGGTTCGATCCCTGTACGTCATGGGCTGTCAGCACATCATGGCTCCCTTTATCGCCAAATTCCAAGAATTGCTAGGGAGGCCGGTCGAGCTTACTGATCTCCCTCAGGCGCCCATAGTCGAAGCTCAATATGAGAAATATCAAAGAGACTTACAACGGGCTGCTGATCGGGAGGCGGGAAAGGAGCCTGATCCCCTCACTGATTCGGATGAGGAGGCTGATGAAGAAGACAATGGGGCAGGGCAATAGAGTAGTATCTTAGTAACTGTAACCCCTTTTTGTTCTTCCCTTACAAAAACCTTAACTGTATTTCCCGGTCAGTAGAGCCGATGAATATATATCTCTTTTTTGCATGAAATTTTGTGTACTATCTTTTCTGTCTTTAATGCATGATTTAATCGCCATTCGGGATTCAGTCTGTTTCGTAGGACTTAACCAATTTCCTAACTTATTTCTTGCTCAAATAATCCTAACGCCGTTGATCGCCGTTCGGGCATTAAAAAGTTCTGATAATTTACTTAAGGAAAAAACCCCTTCCCCCTGGTACTCAGCCGTTCGGGCTTCATACCGAATTTTAGGACTTGGCACATTCTTGCTTTAGATAATCTCTTACAACTTGATAGTCGGTCGGGCTTCAGTTCACTCCTAGGCTATCTTTTTATGACGTTGATAACCGGTCGGGCTTCAGGTCAACTTTTAGGACTTAGCAGTTTTTCTTCGAGATAACCTTTTACAATACTGTTGGCCGGTCGGGCTTTAGGCTGATATTTAGGGCTTAGCATTTTCTTCCTGACTTTTTTACAATACTGTTGGCCGGTCGGGCTTCAGGCTGATATTTAGGACTTAGCATTTTCTTCCCGACTTTTAGCATTTTCTAAACAGCAAGCCCCTGTGATCTTTGCTAAACCTCTGTAAGCCCGTCCGGGGTACGTGCATAAAGAATGAATCATAAATGCCCCAAATTAATCGTAACCACCCAATGCCACATGTTGCTCTTGGATTAGGGATTTGTGCGGTACTTTCCCTATTTATAGGGAGGTGCTTCCCCTAATTTCTCCTGTTGTTTTCTCACTTTTCTTTCGAGCTTTCTCTCTCTAGAATTCCTTTGCATACTCTCAAGCCTTCTCTCTCTAGAGTTCCCAAATTTCCTCCAGCGTTTTTATGTACTACTCCTCTAGCTCAGAATCTGAAGAGATGCCTTTGATTCGTAAGAGCAAAACATCCGCTGGTAATCAGGCCGAAGGCTCTTCGTCCCAAACACCCAAACCTGCCAATACTCAGGTCAGCAAACCTATCGAACAGTCGCAGGAGGACGGATGCCTGTCGGGAGATGACCTTCAGGTTTATAACAAGGGGATGCCCGAACGGCCACCCCGCATTGCTCTACACTTCAATCGCATACGTAAACACAAACAGCGTCTCCCAGAAGACGTTGAACGGCAACTCAGCCAGTTGTTGCCCCCACCAAGAGAATACTATGCCGGATTCATTCGGCATCCTATGAGGCACAGACCGGGGCACGTGCTAGTGCATCTCGATGCCCTGACTGCTGGACTTCGGTTCCCTCTCCACTCATTCATAGTGGAGTTCTTACGCCGGGTTGCTGTGCTGCCCACTCAGTTCGTGCCCAGCACCTACCGGATTCTGACAGGCTTCATTATCCGGTGCCACGAGTTGAGGATCACCCCGAGCGTCGATCTATTTCTTTATCACTACTGCTATCAGCCGTACTGGACGACCGGGTACTTGAAGCTGGTAGCCCGTTCTGACCGTCAGCTGTTCACAGAGAACGTTACCCCGCAGGTTGACTGGGAAGAGCGGTTTTTGTTCGTTCGGGTAGGTGATTCTTTGCCATTCCCGGACCGGTGGAACGCATATCCCGTCCGGGATTCCCTGCCCAGGGTGGATGGCATTCTACGCTCTCAGGCTGAGTCTCTGCGAATGGGAGGGACCAGAAGTCTTCGCAGCTTTGTCACTGTCTCGAGCATGTTATCTGCTGGAATTGGTAAGCATAGTAGGGTTTTAACCCGATCATCCTTCGCTCTCACAATTCAACTTTCTTATTTTTTATTTCTCTTTCTTGTAGGTGTGATCTCTCCCATACCCGTCCGGCGTTCCATCTCCTCTGCTAAAGGGAAAGAGAAGATGATAGCCGATCGTGATTCGGCGGGGCAAACCCGAAAAAAGCGCAAAGGAAATGATGGCGATCATCTGATCCCGATCGACCATGTGGTTGACTTGACCGGGCCGGAGGTTGAGCCCAAAGGTTCAGTACCTGCCAACAGACCAACTCCGGTTCTTACTGCCACACCGATCGATGATCGGATGTTTGTTGAGTTCTCAAATATGGGGCCCAGATCGGAAGGGAGGTATTTGTTCGGGTTGATGCCATCTTCTATGTGGTGTCATACCGCGATCAAAGTTCCCCCGAGCTTCACTAACTTGACTCACTGGTCGGACCTTTTTGAAGCAGGTCACCAGGAAGCACTTAAGGTACATTTCAGTTCGTCCCGTACCTTTCTGTTATTTATGTTTTACCTTTTCTGACCTTCATTGTAACCTTGTTTTCAGGCTGGCGTGTATTATCACAAAGCCTTTCTTGCCGCGGAGAAGGAGATGAAGGCCCTGGCCAGTGATCGGGATGACAGCCAGGTCCTCCTCTCCGCCGCTCGGAAGTTAGCGACCGACCTCCAAGAGCAGGCCAAAGAGGGTGAGAAGGCAAAAGCTGCTCTGGCCGAGATGCAGAAGATGTCCCGTCGTCGCGACCGGGAGCTCAAAGAACTCCGGGCCAAGGTGCGGGCTGCCGAATCTGCTGGCATTAAATTTGATAAGGCTGTCGAAGATCATCTGCCCGAACCCTACACGGTCAATACCTCTCAGATTGCTCAGCAATCGGTAGTGGATTTCCAACGGGGCAAGGCGCTGAACCTCGCTCTGGAGAATACGGCCCGACAATTCCTAGGTCCTCATCTTGGCCAATTTTTGCGTGAGAGCTCAGATCCCATCAAGGCAGGGATCGACCTCCTGGATAGCACGCCGGAAGGGAAATCTTTCTTGGATGTCATGACCGAGAAAACTGTTAAGCAAAGTCAGGACCTGCTTCTGGATAGGAATCTTGAACTGATCTTAGAGCGTTTCCCCAAGCCGTTCGATCCTGATGAACTAGGCTTCGATGATCTGTTCAGGAATACGTATGATCGCGTTATGGAGAAAAGATCCAAAGCAGCGCCTGACGATGCAGTGCAGGCAGGGAGCTCTCAGCCTACATCCTCCCCGAACGGCGATCATCCATTAGTGTAGCCTTTCCTTATCTGTTGTCTTCTTTCTTGTCTATTTGTTTTTGTATATTCCGGCTAGTAACGCCGAAGAATAAACTGGACTTTCTTCCTTTGTCTGTTGCACTTTTTCTGGCCCTTTGATTTTTTGTCCACAATCTTTTCTACATGGCCGAACCTCACTCGGCTTATGTATTTTTATATCTGACCTTTTCCGGACCCGTTTTGATCCCTTTTCCTGTTCGTGATGCACGGGTTCAAAACTCTCAGCTGAGGTGAATTCCTCCAAGCCGTTTTGATCGTGACCACAGGGTAAAACTCTCGGCTGGGATAGGGGCTCCCTCCAAACTGTTCTGACACCTTCCCGAACCCGTTTTGATCCCTTTTCCTGTTCGTGACACACGGGTTCAAAACTCTTTTAGCTGAGGTTAATTCCTCCAAGCCGTTCTGATCGTGATCAAAGGGTCAAACTCTCGGCTGAGATAGGGGCTCCCTCAAAACTGTTAACCCGTTCGTCATTCGGTCATCCAGAATGATTTCATGCGTTAACAAGCTGAGGTGAGACTCTCTTTATAATTGTTCTGACACCTTCCCGAACCCGTTTTGATCCCTTTTCCTGTTCGTGACGCACGGGTTCAAAACTCTTTAGCTGAGGTGAATTCCTCCAAGTCGTTCTGATCGTGATCACAGGGTCAAACTCTCGGCTGAGATAGGGGCTCCCTCAAAACTGTTAACCCGTTCGTCATTCGGTCATCCAGAATGATTTCCTGCGTTAACAAGCTGAGGTGAGACTTTCTCCTTCCAAGCCCATAATTCCGATGCATTCCGAACTGTTTTCTCTGGCTCGTATCATCCATATTAGGGGTCTGAGGTAACCCTTTTTTGAACTGTAAGCAAGATCACCGAAGTTGGGTCATTTCTTACTTATAGCTAAAAGGGCGACTAGCTTCCAAGTCACGTTTTATGACTGAGGCGAGATTTTTCAAAACCATAGTTCCGATTCCCTGGACGACAATCCGTACATTATCCGAACGTCGCTCGGTTAATCCATATCTTACAGTCTTGACACCATCTCCAAGCCGTTTTGATCCCTTTGCTCGTACGTAATTACAGGGTCGACTTTGGCTAATTTGACGACTCAGCTCCCTCCAAGCTGTTAACCCGTTCGTCATTCGGTCATCCAGAATGATTCTACGTGTTAACAAGCTGAGGTGAGAATCACTGTCCTTCGAACTCCAGGCCATTTTGATCCCTTCATCAATGCGTAATTACAGGGTCAAAACTCTTGCTGAAATGTATGGCTCCCTCCAAACTGCTAATATGTTCGTCATTCGGTTTTCCAGAATCGATTCTCATATTAACCGCTGAGGTGAGACTATCTGAGCGTCAAATTCCCAGTCGTTTGGCTGAGAATGACCTTCCTTCCATGGAGTTAACCCGTTCGTCATTCGGTCATCCGGAATGATCGAGTTAACCATGGGCACCGATTTTCTGAGCCTCAATTCTTCAAGCCATTTTTGATCCCTTTATTCTTACATAATTGTAGTGTCAAAAACTCTCTAAACTGAGAATTGATTTTCCTTCCATGGAATTAACCCGTTCGTCATTCGGTCATCCGGAATGATTGAGTTAACCATGGGCACCGATTTTCTGAGCCTCAATTCTTCAAGCCGTTTTTGATCCCTTTATTCTTTCGTAATTCTAGGGTCAAAAACTCTCTAAACTGAGAATTGATTTTCCTTCCATGTTGTTAACCCGTTCATCATCCGGTTATCCGGAATGATTGAGTTAATCATGGGCTGAGTTTGTGGAAGTTATGTCTCCCTCTCCCTTCCTTCCATTTTTTTTAGAGGTGGCAACAGCCGTTTTTACTGATAAAATCTCCTTAGATGCTCTACATTCCAGGTTCCTGCCGGTCGGCCTTCGGTATTCTGCAGGCCAAACGTTCCTGAAGCATACTTTTTACATACTTGGTAAGGGCCTTCCCAATTTTGTGCCATTTTGCCCCCTTCGAACGGTTTGCTTTTCTCTCTCTTTCTTAGTACCAGGTCCCCTATCTCGATTGAACGAACTCTAACCTGCTTATCGAAGTATCTTCTTGTGGTTCTGTGATACTCTTCCATTCGTGCCGCTGCCAGATCTCTTCTTTCTTCTACGAAATGCAATTCGGCCCGTAAGTTATCTTCATTCTGTTCTGGGCTGTAATGCACCGTTCGGTGTGTGGGAACCAGAGGCTATTGATGCATGAGTGGCGGACAGAGGCTATTGCCTCCAGATCTTCTAATCCCGGTCAGCCCAAAATGGCATTATGGGCGCACTTTATGTCTACCACCACGAACGTCATTCGGAGTGACGCTCTGTGGGTTTCATCTCCAATTTCAACCATCAATTGGATGGTCCCTTCCGCCTCGATGCAGTTACCGGTAAAACTTGCCAGCGGAGTCCGCAGGTGGGTCAGGTTGCTCCTTTGCAGACCCATTTTCTCGAATGATTGTAGATACAATACATTCACACTGCTCCCAGTATCGACCAGCACTCGGCGGATTAAAGCATTGTCAATACACATGCTTACTACCAGTTCATCCCTATGGGGGCTTGGAGAGTTGGGTAGATCAGCTGGCCCGAACATGATCGGGTCTGTCCTTCCTTTCTTCTGGGGGGGGAGCGGAGACGGACCCCACATAAAGACTCCGCTCGAACCTTTTCCGTTCGGCGTTCGAATCTCCGGTCTCTCCGCCCCCAAATATGACCCTGACCTCCATTCGAGGCTTCTTTCCGGGGCCTCCCGAGCCCTCTGGCTCCTCTCTGGGAGGAACATACACATCATTCTGAGGCTGGGCGTCACGTTGAGCATCCCGGCGCCAGCTGTTAGGTTTCCTGGCCGGTTTTAACGTGCCCATTGCATTCGGATCTTTGTTCACATATTTGCCCAGATGGCCCCTTCGGATCAGATCCTCAATTGCTGTTTGCAGGGCCCTGCAGGCGTTGGTGGCATGACCCTTTCTGTTGTGATATTTACAGAAAGCATTGTCATCCGTTCCCATGAATTGTCCAGAATCAGTCGGGATGGGAATATTGTCCCTCTCGTTCTGATAGATGGCCGCTATTGATAGGACCAGGGGTGTAAATCTCCCTTGTTTGGGAGGTAAAGTGGCCGCTGGGCTAGGACCCAGCCGATCTGCTAGTCTGATCGGGGCAGCAGGCGTAATGACCTTATCCCTGATCATTATTTCTTCTTCTAGGGCGGCATGCTTGCGCGCCCTATCTAATACTTCGGCGTACGCCGTGCCCAGATTCTTCTTCAACTCTTTGTACAACTCCCCCGTTCGGAGAGCATTCGTGAACAGGGTGATGGCGGTATCATCCGTCATGCTCCCCACTGTTAAAGTTTCATCCCTCCACCTTTTCAGGAATTGGTTGAGGGTCTCCTTGGCGTTTTGCTTCACGCTGGTCAGATAGCTGAAGTGCCGTTTGGGATTGGCACTGGAGGCAAATTGAGCCAAGAATAACGTTGATAACTCGGTAAAGCTATTGATTGATCCGGGCTGTAATGTCCCGAACCATTCCTGGGCAGGCCCCCTGAGCGTGCTGAAAAACAAACGGCAAATGGTAGCCTCGGGTGCTCCTAGCAGCATAAGTCCGCCTTGGTAACTCCTCAGATGTACGTGGGGATCTCCCACCCCATCATATATCTGACCGGTCGGAGGCTTGGCACCCCCTTGGATGTCCGCGTACATGAGCTCCCTTGTAAACGGGGAAGTAATCCCCAGTTGGACTGGTGCAGGTTGTGCAGGTACCCTGTTCATGTGGTCCCGCATTTCGTTCATTTGCCTCCTCATCTCGGCCATCTCTTCCTCCTGGGCCGTCAAAGGGAGCGGTGGTGGAACCCTCATATCCGCACAGTCCCGGTCCCAATGCCGCTGAGGGGCCCTAGTATTTTCCCGCTCGGCATATTGGAAATGATGACCGACGGGAGTTGGTCCTCTAACTTGCGACCCGACCGGGGTTCGGTCACTGGGACTGGGATGCGCTGCTGGTGGGGCGCTACGCCGATTATCCCGATGGGTATGTGAGCGGGATGACGTTGTGGTCGTTTCCGCGCGTGGAGTTTCTTCTGTAAAGCTGGAACCTCCTTCTTCTTCGTTTGCCATGTGCTGCATGAACTGGGCCATGTCCCGCATGGCCTGGGGATTTCTCCTCAGAGATTCTGGGATCACAAAATCCCCATTAACGCGAGGATATGATCCTCGACTGGACTGTCCCTGGGGGTTTTGACTCCCCGGGGTGTGACTCCTCCCGTGACGGTGTGAACCGTCGTTTGTATGATAGGAATTGATTCTGACCATTTTTAGAAATAGAGGTTTTTTGGATGTTTAGAAAGTGAAACTTTTTGCAAGGTTCCCACAGACGGCGCCAATGTTGAGGGTAAGTCCCGTAGATCCGAAAGCCCAACACGAACCTTGGATATATGGGGAATGGCCCAGAATCAAAGCGTAAAAGAAAATATAAGATCTGAACTAACTAAAACTCGAAAGCTCACTTGTATTAAATAACCAATCTGATTACAAGGGATTTCCCGATCGATAAGTCGGAAATTATGCCTTAATACAAGAAATAAGAGCAAACGATGCTATTCTAGAGCTTGAGTATTGAAATGCTAACCCTTACAATGACTTGAAAACCTTCTATTTATACTAATGGAGAGCATGGGCTGCCTCTTGCTGATTGGCCGTTGTTCCACCGACTTGGTCATCCATGCTTCCACTTGCTGATGTCATAGTCTGACATTAACTGCACCTGGCCACTTGCTGGTTGGCCGTTGCTCGAACGGGATGTTGGTCCATACTGAAGATGCTGTCAAATTGGCCCAAGTATGGTATATAGCCCGAACCTCGTTCGGTATGTCTTCTTATTGGGCCAACCTTTATTTGGGCCGAACCCCGTTCGGTATGCCTCTTTATTGGATCTTTTTATCATAGAGTGATGAGCCTGTTACTTGGGCCGGACACCTTGGTCCTTCCCGAACTGGGTATTGGGCCTCCAGGCCAATATCCCAACACACGTCTATTTTTGTTTTTGCGGTTTTCAGAAAAGGCCTACCCAAGAGGATGGGTGTAGTTTGGTTATCATCTCCCATTTCCAGAACATTAAAATCAACAGGGAAAATCAAATTTTCTACTTCTACTAGCACATCTTCTACTACACCCTTCGGGTAAGTATTAGACCGATCCGCTAGTTGAATCACTACACCAGTTTGATGTAGTGGGCCGAGTTGTAAGGATTTATATAAGGAATAAGGAATGACATTTATTGACGCTCCTAAATCCAACAAGGCCTTAGAAAATAAGGTATCCCCTATTTTGCAAGGAATAGTGAACATGCCTGGATCGCTACATTTCTCAGGGAGTTTCTTTTTAAAAATGGCCGAGACACGTTCACTCACTTCAACTTTTTGTTTCCCTTCCAGTTTATTTTTCTTTTTCATTGTGCATAGTTCCTTTAAGAACTTTGCATAACGGGGAACACTTTTGATCAGTTTGAAGAGTGGGATGTTTACCTCAGAATTGACGAATGTTTCGTAGATGTCCCGATCATTCTTCAGCTTCCTCGTGTCCTTCAATGCCTCAGGGAATGGAGGGAGTGGTTCATATGATGACAGTGGAGGAAATTTAGTCTTCGTTGGCTTCTCTTCTTCTTGTTGAAAGCCTTCTTCAAGATCAACCTCTTGCTTCTCCTCCTCAACTTCCCGTGGTTGCAATTCTTTACCGTTCCTCAACATGATTGCATTGACATGTTGTCTTGGGTTTTGCTCAGTTTGGAAGGGGAGCCTACCCGAATCTTTTGCTTCAAGTCGACTTACGGCATTTGAAATTTGGCTAACTTGAGTTTCCAAATTTTGAATGCTCGACTTGGTTTCATGTTGGAATTGCATCATGGTTTGTTGGAATTGCCCCATACTTTGCTGCATTGTTCCCATATTAACGGCCAGCGCTCGAATCATGTCTTCGGTGGTAATACTCGAGTTCGATGTTTGGCCTTGTGGTTTGTATTGTTGAGGAGGAGGATTTGTTTGAGAATTTCCGTACCTTAAATTCGGATGATCCCTCCATCCTGGGTTGTAAGTATTTCCTTGAGGATCGTACCTCCTTTGACCTTGGAACCCCAAAGCATTGACTTGCTCGGAGTTCTCTTCTTGTAGTGTCGAGCAAGAATCTGTGGGATGCCCTTGCGTTGAACAGATGCCGCAGACCTTGACTTCTTGGGTTTTTGGACTTAAAAGGAAATCTTTAACCAAAGAAGTCAAGCCGGCTACTTGACTCTCCAACGAGTTGTTGGATTCCGCTGCCATGACTCGTTTCGATGATGACCTTCCGTTGTAATGTCTCGAGTTTTCAGCCAACTCCGAAATGAGGTCTCTTGCTTGAGAAGGGGTTTTGTTAACAATACCCCCTCCGCATGCCGCATTCACCATGCGTCTATCTTGATCAACAAGTCCATCATAGAAGTAGAGGATGAGATCTTGTTCCGAATACCCATGATATGGGCAACTAGCACATAGTTTTTTAAAGCGCTCCCAATATTCATACAAGGTCTCATTATCCGCTTGCTCAATGTTGCTGATTTGCTTCTTGAGACTTGAAGAGATAGATGCGGGATAGTACCTGTCAAGGAAGCTCTTTTTCATTTGAGCCCATGTATTGATGCTCCCCGAGGGAAGATAAAATAACCAATCTTTGGCGGTGTCTTTGAGGGAGAATGGGAAGGCTCTCAGTTTGATTTGTTCCTCGGACACGCCATTGGGGCACATGCTTGTGCACACAATATGGAACTCCGACAAGTGTTTATTTGGATCTTCCCCTCGTAGGCCATGGAAAGAGGGAAGTAGATGAATGAGCCCAGTTTTTAGCTCGAATGTGACCCCCGTATCAAGAGTTGGAAAAGTGATACATAAGGGTTGTTGATTTAGATTCGGAGCCGTGAGCTCCCTCAACGTTCTTGTTTCAAGAGCCATGTGGAAGGACTCTTCGGATTCACTAGAATGAGAACTAGCACTTGATGATTCCTCCGAAGAAGTATTCGGAAATAGATTCCTGAACCTCTCGAAGGCTTGTTCTGTTTCGAGCTTTGTTTGGTAGGTGATTTGGTTTATAGATCGGTGTTTAACCATATACTCAAACAAAGCTCAGCCAAAATAGAAATCTTTTAAATATTTTTTTTGATTTTTCTTGAAATAAAATAGAAAGAAAAATAATTGCCTTTCCCCGGCAACGGCGCCAAATTTGACGAGCACTTTGTCACGGTGCGTCAAAATAATTTTCAATACTAACACTTATACGTAGTATAGCGTAGTAGAGTTCGTATCCACAGGGAAAGGAATAATTCTATTTTTATGATACTTAGTAATTAAAAGGGGGGGATTTGGGTTGAGTGATATAATTTAATTAAGAACTAAGATGAACAACCTATATGTGTTTAATTCAAAGATAAAAAGGACTTGGCATTGCTACTTTCCACTTGTTGATATATTTTAGTCGATCATTGTCATATCTATAACTTATTCCCTCTCGAATACGCAATCGGGGAGTATATCTACTTCATCGAGGGTAGTTATTAACAACGACCGTTCATAAATAACCCTTACTATTAATCAAATATAGAACAACGCCTTATACCGATTTAATAGTAGCATTTAATCTTTCTAACTCCTTGATGAAATCAATTGAGATTGATAACCAACAAAAATAATCCCTCTTAAGTTTATTAACCACGACCGTGCATTAATAAAACGAAGTTACTTACTTGTGAAACCATCAACGATTAACCATCGATTCGTTGATCGTTTCTAGTAATAATTAATATATGAAACAAAACTAGTTGATCCTTGAAGTAATGTTCAAAATATTAATATGAAATAAGAGTAGGGATTAATTAATATTCAAGGAAGAATATTATTAAAGAAGATGAATCCTACTATAATTAATATCAAGATGTTAACTAATTGTCATCTTAGCAACACTCCCCAACATTAATATAGAGGAAGAAAATACCATTCTAACCAATGTCGAGATGTTAACTAATTGTCATCTTAACAACACTTCCCAACATTGATATAGAAATGGTATTAAGGAAAGAACTATTAATTAATATTCAAGGAAAGAAGTTAAGAAAATAACTCACAACTTTAATAATCAACAAGCTTCAAGAGCAACACCAAGAATGGAAGTTTTGCTCCTCATTTGGAGACTAAACATAGCTAGAAAAATATTAAGAAATGATATTCTAAACTGAGCTAAAGAGTATGGAAGAAGGGATTCTTTTTTGTGAAGAAAAAGTGTGCTATTTATAGGTGTTTTTCAACACCTTTGGCCGGGTACCCGACCGGGTCAAGTACTCACCCGACCGGGTCCGGTCAAAATCAGATATTTCCCCATGTTCTGGTGATCTTTGCACACCGGGTTGTCCCCGGTCACTTCTCGCCCGACCGGGTGAGGTATGGGGCCCGACCGGGCCCAGCTGTTTCCTCAGTGCTTCGGTTTTCAAATCAGACCCGACCGGGTGCAATTTCCTACCCGGTCGGGTATTTGCTCCTGGACAGTTAAAATTTCTTTTTCTTCACTTCAACATCCTCCTTTCCAACATCCTAATTCCTAATTCTACTTTAAAACTTACAAATGAGAACTAAAATACAATTACAACTAAAATCACACAAATGTTTACAAACCAAATAAAACGTCAAACAATCACCATCAATGAAACATAAAAACATACAATTATGCACTACTAATCAGTGTGCATCAGGCTCTGTCCCCGGTACTTACAGAGGCCCTATGCATTTTTTAGCATAGTGACCTCTTATCACAGTTGCCAGAATTTGAATCCGGGACTTAACCCTTGTGCCACTCCCTCGCTACCAGTTGAGCTACGCCCACTCTTAGAGGTGTAATACACAATATTTGAAGTGTTGCCTTAAGCCATTTATAGTGTAGTGCGTCATGATAGCATGGGACTGATGTCATTATCAACCCACAAAACAAAGGGAAAGGGATGTTCTGGCCTGGCTTTCTTTTTGCTTCGCGGGTGGAGGAGTTATCATCAAGAAATTGAATAACAGACCTACGTTGTCCTTTGGATGGGGACCAAACAGCCATGCGTGTGACTGACCACCCCATTTCTGTCCAAGAATAACCCTTGCCCCTTGGCCCTTTTCTTTCTTTCAAAAAAAAAAACACTTGGCACTTCTTCCTATACACACCTCAAACTCATGCAAGTAATTAATAGTGTCTAAATTGGACTTTACATCCCGTTTTTAAAAATCTTTGTTTTTGCACTCCAACCTTATATGAGAAGACTAAAATGCCCCTTCATTAACAATTTTGTTGACCTTTAACATATTCCTCATTGAGAGCATTTTTGTCTTTTCATATGGGGATGAAGTGCAAAAACAAAAATTTTTAAAAACGGGATGTAAAGTCCAATTTAGACAATAATATGAGGTGCAAATTCAAATTACTCCTAATTAATAAGAGTAAATTAATAAGAGAGAGTACTTCTTTGTGAAATTATTAAATTTTAATAATATGATTTGATACAACGTCCGATAGGTCTCACTTCCCAGCAATTATATAAATTGTCGCATACATTTAAGGGTTTCTCTTAAAATATTACAAAAAACATTTTTTTATATAAGAAATAATCTGAGTACATATATGATCATATGATCACACGAAAATATGATTATACTTGTTGCAGCATATGATCACAGCTGCCATTGCAAAATACGTAGTACGTAGTAACACGGGTAATAATGCGTATTAAATGTTGTATTTTATCTATTTTATTTTATATAAAGCCATATATTATTTCCATTACCCCCTTATATTTGTTCAAGTTTTGGGTTAATTCTGCTAAATATGTCTGATGCTCCCTCCCGCTAAAAAAGTTTGGAGTATTGATTTTTCTTGGTCAATGATAAATTTTGGACAATGATGTTAGTTATTTTATTTATAAATAATTTATTAGTTTAATACTTTTATGAAAAAATATATTTAATAATGAATATTTTAATATAATTGTTGTATTCAAAATTAACTTTGTATTCAAACCGTATGATTGATTAAAATTGACTACAATTGATCAAGAAGACTAATTTGGCAAACCTTTTGGAAAGGAAGGTGTACAATTTTTGAATTAAAACAATTATTAAATATACTCTCTAATACTTTTTTAAAGGGATAAGGGTCAAATTGGACACTATGGTTTATTGAGAATCTCATATTGGACACTAAGGTTTTAAATGGACCAAATTGGACACTATGGTTACTTGTGTGTCTCATATCGGACACTAAATTTTTAAATTGATCAAATTTTACGTTTTTCTGATCATTTTCGGACACCCATCAAAGATTTCACCTTGAAAGATATAAGTATTCCTTTTTCTCTTGGTTTTATGTACCTAAAAAAAAATAACTTAATTTGTGTATTTAGATTTAGGATATACAATTAGATGCTCCAATTAAGAAAATCTATTACTACGTATAATGTAATTGAATTCTTTAATATTTTTAAAACAATTTAATAAATCATTATTTCTTAAAGTTCCATAAAAATCATATGAATGAAAAGTCCTAAATATATTTTTAAATTGTTAAATTTAAGAAGTTATTAATTAAAATCAAATTATATATTCTAAAATTTCAAATTAAATATTCCAAAAGTATATACTTAATTAAATTATTTTACTTTCACCAAAAAGGAAAGGAAATGTAACACTAACGTTTTTTATTAAAGGAAAAGGAGAATCATAAGTGAGTGTCCAAAGTCCAAACACTACGAATTATGAAAGTTCAGTATCCAATATGAGATACATATGTAATCATAGTGTCCAATTTGATCTACTTAAACCCTTAGTGTTCAATATGAGATTCTCATGAAACCATAGTGTCCAATTTGAGTCTTATCCCCTTTTTTAAATAAGTGTGTTGCTTTTTAGTATCTCAGTTGATCAAAAACCAGCACTTCCGGGTCCACCAATGATGCCAAACTGGACCGGTGGGCGTAGCTCAACTGGTAGCAAGGGAGTGCCACAAGGGTTAGGTCCCGGGTTCGAATCCCGACAACTGCGATAAGAGGTTACTATGCTAAAAATGCATAGGGCCTCTGTAAGTATCGGGGACAGAGTCCCACTCTCTGTGTCGGATAGGAATTATAATCCAATTTACATCCTTCCAATGTACCATTCGGTCGGGGTCGGGGGGGGGGGGGGGGGGGGGGGCTCAGGGATAGGGTATCATCCTTTTTTTGAAGAGAAACTGGCGCCGGTCACTTACTTTTTATGAAGAAAATGGATGGAGACAAGCTGCAACATATAAGCACCTAGTCGTGGAGCCAGAAAAACGGCTCAGGGGGTCGAACTCGAAACTCAACATTTTGAAAATGGTTAATGGTTTTTAGATGATTCACGAGTCGAATGTTTCATATGTAGTTTAGATAAATGATATCATTAAATGAGACTAATTAATAGATTTATAGATTTGATATATAAGTCATACATATTATAATCTTGTTTTATACAGGTTTAGACGACGGGTTTTTGCACCACTGGTTGTCTCGGATGATACCCTTCAGCTTACCCCGAAATTCCAATAGTTACCCGCTCATCCGGCTTAATATCAGTATTTCTTACCAGAAAAAAATAGTCTATGAGTAGGTATTTGTAACAGTAAGATAGATTATCTTTGCTTTGTCTATGAGTCATTTCACGTAAGTAATAAGTGAATTAAACATTAGTTTTTAATTTGAGAAAATAATCAATATTACACATCAAATTTTACATCAATTTTGCTTATTTTACGTTTAAATAATACTGATTTTCAAGAATTCATAACTTTTTACTCGCACGTAATGTGTTATGGGAGCCATAATATATCAAATTGTAGGTATTTCAGAGTTCCATAATCTCAAACTTTTTAGTCAGCTTTATACCCTTGCGGCACGTACTGGTCGTTCACAACTCTTCAGTCTTCACGATGTACACAAAAAATGTAATCGTATCATACAGGTAAAATGTAACATATACATACACTGATAGAGGTTCACCGAAACTAATATTCTATCTCTGTATCAGCTGACCAATTCGTCAAATTGATTTATGGTGCTTAAAGTGGGAACAAAAGGCTAGTAGGCTTGATTATGAAACATGTTTTACTTTTACAGAACCAAGTCCTCATTAAATCTGTACTTAGTCAGACTTTGTTAGTCAAGACCTTTCAGATCGAACAGAAAGCACACTTAGCTTTTTCCCTTCATTATACTCTTAATGATACGAGTATGTTTTTAGCACTTTAACCATCTCATTCAAGTCTCAATAGCTTCACGCTTACCCGAAATGCAATGAGATGTTTATTTGTAAATAACCAATTCAACATGTGATAAGAAATATTGGCCACATTCTTCCCACATATATCTATGGATTGCAAGGATCCATGATATTTTTTGGTGAATATTAGCCTTGTGGTGGATTTCAAGTTATCCTCTAAACCAAACATGTTTTTTGGTCTTGCTTAGCGTTTTGTTTAAAAGGTAAATTGGATCATTGCAATCATACAAGATCATTTTTAATACTCAATCCTCACCAGTCATTTGTGCTGAACTGATTAGCGAAAGTTGAGTATTATTTGAGCACTATGATATGATATCTCTGATATATTAACACTTGCTATTCCACTCAAAAGTCAATAAGATTGGAGAAGCAACTCAATGCTACGTTTTAGATTTATACTATGTATTTGATTTGTATCCTAATATATACTCTAGTACTCTACCGGCCGTGTAAACTAATAGAGAGAATTCCCTAAATAGGAGTATAAAAGTTTTGAAATTCTAAAATAGGAGTATCATGTTTTTTATTCCTTGAATAAGAGTAAATTTCTGCCAAGTTTGGCATTACTAGGCTTTAAAACATGACATTTTTTCCCAAATTTGGCAGATTACTCCTATTCAGGGAATAAAAAACATGATACTCCTATTTTAGAATTTCAAAACGTTTTTGCTCCTATTTAGAGTAATTTCTAAAACTAATATGGTTTTAGAAATGGGGCCCGATCGATCATGTCCTACTTTTGTTTGAAGTATTATTTGCTATTATACTCTTCCGGTCTCATAATTTTCTCCAAAAAAAATCTCATTTCTCCTTTAGGAAAGAATTGTTTGTATAATATTTATCTAACTTTTTCTTACTCGATCAACCACTACAATACATTTTTATTTTATTTTCATTTTCTTAAACTCCGATCAAAATCAAAACGGGAAGAAATTTAAGGCCTAGAGGGAGTATAAATTGGGTTAGCAGATTTTTACGATCAATTTAGGGATATGCTTATTAATGTTGCTATTGAAAAATGAAAGGGTTAGATTTCTTTTTGAGGAATATAGAGGAACTTGGTTTTGATGATGCCTTAAATAATGCTAAAAATATTGCTATTGAAATGATATTGATCCGGTATTTCCTCAAAGAAATCAAATTAGAGAAAAAGAACAATTTCATGAGAATATAAGTGCATCACCAAAGGACAAACTATCAACAGAGGAATCATTGAAAGTCAAATGCTTTCTGTACATTGTTGATATAGCCATAACTCATCTGATGGCTTGAAGACTTGTTGTAGTCACTATGAAAGTGCTCTTAAACATAATGATATGTTTGATATTGATAGAAATGAGTTCTGTACTGAGTTAATGTTAATTAGATTAGATCTGATAACTTATATCGTAATTAACATAAAGAAGGTCCAATCATTATTCTAAAAATCAGCTTACGTGTCGAATAGTTACTAGGTGGGGGCCAGACACACTAATTTCATTGTAATCTGTGGCAAAAACTGGTAGAACGTTTGGGCAAGTTAAGTTGACTTGGCTTTCTATAACTTCACCCGTGTGATATAATCAACTAATGCACATGTGGGTTAAGTGAACAATACACGTACTTTTTATTCTACATAATTTTTGCATAGATAGCGGTATATCTATTCAATAGCTAATGGGGGCACATGCCCCCAATGAAACTTTGGATATTGAAGTACAGAAAAATAGTATATTTTGTACTTAGCGTATTTGTCCACAATAAATTATTTACTGTTATAAGATGGAACATAAATATGTACTCCGTATGATATTATTAGAATGAATTAAGTTCACATGAAATGGATTAAGTGTAATGGAACTACAAAAATCTTGATTAATTACTCTCATCGTACCAAATTGATTTGCAAAAGTTGACTGACACAAAAAACAAGTAAGGTAATAAGTTAAATTTGGTTTTAATATTTTGCCATTTCTCCTAAAATCAGAGAGACATTTAATCAAATGAAGAAGAGGTAAAAGTAAGGGTAACATTATCACTTCATTCATCTTTTTATACCTGAAATAGAAGATAAAAAATCATTTTGGGACAACTTAACAAAAATAAGAAATTTTGCAAATCCATTTGGAACAGATGAAGTACTCCGTATTACTTAAAGATCGTCAATGGGCTGGGTTGTGGCCCAAAACTAATAACAGGTATGAGCTAGGTCAAGACGGGCTCAATATAAAGTTTTAACAAATGAGCCAGACAAAACATTTTAATAAAATTGTTGTACTAGCCCGTTTATATATATTGGCTTAAGGGGATGACCCGACCCACATGTCAATAATAGGGTTAGGTCTCACGGACTTACATGAAAAAATATAATTTTTTTATGCATCAAGTAATACAATGTAATCAACTACTATACGTGAGTGAAAAAGAATTCATTACTCCAGAAAATATACTAATAAAAATAAAAGTTCAAACTCAATTATAGTTTTTAAGTTTTTAGAGTTTTTGCAAGGATGCATACACTCTTGAAATTGAGGTGTAGAATTGAAATACAACACTCATTCTTGTAATTTAAACTTATCAAGCTTTATCATAAGTCTTTATCACCTAATTAATAATCATCAAAATCTTCATTCTCACTACTATACAGACACACACTACTATACACAAGACCACTTTAGTTATCAAGTATTGAAACAATATAAGGTTACAATACCACTCCAGATTCGTGTAGTAATAGTTGTACTGTCTATGGATGTCTATGTGATGAAAGTTATTCATGTTTTTGAAGAAGAAGAAAAATCAAGCCAAATAGAGCTATTCCTGTTAACATTATCGTGGCTAAAATTTCTGCTATATATACAAGTATATATTAATCTTCCAGTAATACAAACCTTCTAGTTCCCTTTTACATGACTGCTTATGAAGATGACAAAAATGGAAAGGAATCAGATATCAAAGAGCTACTCTAAGAGTAAAAACTTTAGTTCTCTGGGTACGAAAGTTATTGAGGTGAAATGGAGTGAATAAGGTTCTCTTTCATCCAACTAAAAAAAACAAACTTTGATATTTTTAGCAAATTCAAAATTGACATTCTGGTATAATAATTTGTGTAGTTAAGTGTAAGAAAAGTATAATAATTTCTGTGCTCTATACTCCCGGTTCGCTTTGGTTCTAGAACCAGGCCGACTATTGTTCACTGAGAGTGTTTCTATTCTTTATATAAGGCCAGTGTAGTGAAAATACGTGCTTGAGAGATGATAACACTTATGGAGTTTTTTTTTTTGCATTTCTCTTCTTATGTCAACATTTACCTTTGTTTTGCTTCTGTTTTTTTCTTACCAGTTCAGGTAAATTGAAAATGTAAGAAGGGGAATGTGTTCCAAAGAAGCTCGACTTTTGCTTCAATTACCCACTCCAATGGTATTTTAATTCCTGGTTTATTCTTCTCTATTTTGGAAATATACCCACTTCTGTACTTATCTATGGACCACACAATACTTAGGTCGATAAAACCATGTGATGGAGTCACCAGTTGTTTACAATTACACTACCGGATGATTGAGCTCTCTTAATCTAAGTAGTACATACAGTTTCAAATGACTTGTTCTGACCTTTTGCTAATAAAAGGAACGTTGCAAAAATGAATACAAACCATAAGAAGTCTATTGTTTAATTACTGTTTGATCGCTTTTTATTTTAATAACTGATATTTTCCCTGCTAGTTTTGCATGTGTTGCATTGGTGTTTGCTGCTGCCTCTATTCATTGTATTTGGGTAAGTTCTCTCTATTAATTTTCAAAAAGGAAAAAAAGAAGAAATTCAAGTTTATTTGATTTTGCAAGCAGTGATTCATATACAGTGTATGGAATGAGCAGGTGATGATAAGGAGGACAAGGCGGCAAGGTCACAATTTGGCTGATCTGAAGTACTGGGATTCTGATGACCTATATTAAACAAGTGGATATTTCAAGGATTGCTTCTTCAATTGATGATGACTTAGCCTTGTTCATGATGTTGTTTATTATATACGTATATATTATTATTTTCCAAAATTGTGTAAAGTGTAAACAAATTGACACAAAATGAGTTGAAAATGCACAAACATCATATTATTATAATTTCGATCATTGTCAAAGAATTTGTTACGGAGAAAACAATTTACTTTGATTTACAAGTGCGCCTCACAATATTTTACATCTATTATCATCGTTTTAAATTTGAAATATAATGTGTGTGTGTGAGAGAGAGAGAGAACGTTAGAGTGACTAACTAATAATGTAGCACAAAGTGTTACTGTATGAGTAAGGTTGTAAGGAAGACAAATTTTTGTTGCACAAAAGAATGTGTGACCAAGTATTTCAATGCACAAATATAATATAGGGTACACTTGATAAAAGATAGTTGCACTTAAGGCATTTGTGCAAGGTAGAGTTTCATGCCCAAATACAATATAGGCTACACTTGCTACACTTTGTTGCACAAAATACTTTTATGGGCATTGGAGATTTGTGATGCACAAAGATTACTTTGGGAAAGTGATATTATGTGTTGCACAAAGATTACTTTTGGCAATGAATATTAAATTTATCACATAAAATACAATGGGCCACGATACTTAGGCAACGACCTTGTGATAATATTAACTTAGTTGCCCAAGAGAATGGGCGACAAATTTGTAGGTTTTAATGACGAAAATTTTTGTTGCACAAAACTATATTTCTTGTGGTGTCTCTTCGATATCATTATTAGGAACCAATTTGGTTTTGATGCTATAATAAAAATATGACATTCCCTTTCTGTATTTCCAATGTTGCATTTTCTAGCTTGCATTCTAGTGTTTACCAGAGTTCAATCTTTTAAATTTATTAAGATTCAACTAAGATCTTGTCTGAAAAATTGTATGGTGCTAATATCATTTTATATTACTAATTATATATTTAGTCAATAATTAATTAATAAGTAGTGTATAAATGAACTTCTGGGCTGGGGTTAATTGGCTCGGCCGAGATGGGTCAAGATAAACTAGGCTTCAAATACTTTACCCCATGCACATCCCTTCGAACAGCGGCTTGGACTGGTCCATGGCCCCTATGGGGCGGGCTTTTTAGTAAATAAGACACGCATGCCCCCACAATTGATCTCATGAGCGTAGCTCACCGACTAAATGATGATCCCCAGTTCAACTTTTGCAACAAATATGCACATATATACACTCCATCTCATATGAAGTAGGTCTCAAACACGCATGGAGGTTTCAAGATTTGACTAAAGCTTTGACTGAAGGACTATGTTGTTTTTTGAGGAGGAATTTATCATTTTTCGTTGAGTTGGGTTTTAGCAATCCGGTTATCTTTTTATTTGGTTACCTTTCTACATTTCCTATTTTTCTTTTTTCTTTCTTTCTTTGTATATTCTTTCATTTCTTTTATAATAAAGTTATGTTTCTTATTAAAAAAACACTCCATCTCTTTTATTTGCTTGCTTCATTAAACTTTCAGTGATTGTTGGAAATATTTTATGGTGTCCAATCTAGTTAAATATCTTTGTATTTGTGTAATCATTATTTAGATGTGTAATATGGGCCACAAATGTATTTCAACCCATTAGCCCTAAGTTAGACATTCTTATGTATAAAAGGAAGCTAACTTAAGAGAAACCCTAAGCCTTTACCGAAATATTCACGCACATATCATTGTAGAGAGATAGAGAGAGCAGAGAGTTCGTTTCATACATTAAGCTGAAATTCTAGATCCTTTTGATATTGAATCGGATTCTTTTCTTCTCTTCTCTGTATTCTTTGTATGATTGTTGGATGATATTGGGAAACACAATTGATATCAGAACCTAGCGTGAAATCGATCGAATGTTTTCTGAAATTTTCGAATCAACCTGGAATTTCGTTTTTGTGCTTTTCGGAATTTTCTGTTTGTCGCAGCGCAGGTGAACATTGAGAAAAATATATCTCGGATTGGAATCGCGATCTGTTTTCTGGAATTGCAGGTGCGATGTTTTTTGTGAAGGGTGAAGTTCAAGATCGAAAAAGTGTTTTGCAGAGATTCACAGATTGATATCGAAGAACTTTTCTCGAGAAACAGTATCGCGATCTTCAGTGTCGAGATCTTAAGTTCGAGATCTTTGTTTGGGTTTAAGTTCGGGATCTTTGAGTTTCAAAACTCTCTGAATTTTGCGGCATTCGTGTCCGCAGGTCGCCCGCACAGGGGGGTGCGAATTTTTGATTTTGAACTGAAAGCCGAAATCCTATGTGCGCGAGAGCTTCCCTCTTCTCCTTCACCTTATAATACTAAGTAAGGAGTGGTTCATATATATATAGGCTCAAAAGTTTTCAAGGAGTTTAGGTGTGGGATAAGTTATCAAGCTTACTTCTGCCTACACTTGGATGAGTACAGTTTTTTTAAAAACTCCCACTTCAAGAGCTAATTTTGATCTCATCTGAATTTTTGAGCTCAAATCTTCAACACCAAAGGTCAACCTTACAATCAAAGCTTCCAAGAGTCAACCTTGAGATTAAAAAGAATTAATTAAAAAAAAATCTCAAGATTAAGACTATTTTTCTCAAGGTTCAAGCTACATTTCAAGGTCCAGAAAATTGCAGAAACTTCAATCAAACTCACGTCTACGGTCAACATTCAACAATCAACAATGGAGGCCTCTAGGTCATCATTATTGTGTAAGAAAAGGAATTGAAGGAGAGGTTAGACAACAATCACAATGTCTTAGTAAAAAATCTGGATCAGAAGGCCTCACTAAACATACAGTTGGAAAACGTCAAAAAAAGGTGAAAAAGGTGAAACTAGAAACATAAAAGCTAAGACTTAAGATAGCCGATCTGACAAAAAGGTTGCAAGAGACTGAGATAGAGAGAAATCAAGAAAGAACTGAAAAAGAGTTTCTTCATGAACGAAGAAGCGCTCTTTACAGAAAAATCAAGGAGTTAGAGGACTTAATTGCAACCAAAGGGCAGACCAAGCAAACTATCTTGCTCAATCAAAACAAAGACACCTGTTTCTATAATTCCTAAGAAGGGCTTGGTCTATCTAATCCGAGTAATTTGAAGAAAGTAAATTGTATTCAACTTTATGACATAAATTACATGGGTATAGGTCTGACCGAGGTAATGTCTTTTATTTGTGCCAAAGAAACAACTATTGAAGAGGAAGAAAAGAGAGCTAATCCCGGAACTGAAATTCCTTTTGATTATGTTGCTTTGAACAAGAGTTATGAAACAAAAGAGCCTCATTGACTTCTGTTGAAGAGATTCCGACTTATTATCCTAGAAAAGAGACTATGCAAGATAAAGAGGAATCTTCAACTTCAGAACCTGTACTTGATCCAGCTTACATTCCACCTCTTGTGAGAAAGTTTGCTGAGTTAAAAGAATCTTTTGATAAAGAAAAACAGGTCTTTGAACTTGAAAAAGAACAACTTTTGAAAGAGATATCCTTGTTAAAAACATCCTCTCAATCCAACACAGGTTCTCAATCTCCTTCTTCCTCATCCTCTGAAAAATCAACCGAAGATCCTAACTCTTCTATTATTAACTCCGAGTCTCCTTCTCCTACAAGGGGGGGTTTTCAAAGTTCTCCTCCCAAGTATCAATCATCGTGTAAGGCATCCTACTGAGTGCTCCAGTTGAGGGGGAGTACAGAGAGAAAAGAAAAGAGCAAAGAGAAATGAGAGATAAGTTGTCACACCTCGGACCTACCGGACACGTCAACAACCCACCGTACAGTACGAATAGTCAACCGCAGTTCAACACATCCATACTATACAAGGCATCTGGAATGTCATTCACACATAGTACATCCATAAACAAACATAATGTAAAAACATTCATTAAAGCAGCGGAAACAATATTGCAAGTGTTCAAGCCACACTTGGCATAATTAGGCATACAAGCCCCCAAAATAATTATTCAGAAAATAGTATCCATGAGCATTATTATAATTGTTTTGAAACACAAAGAGAGGAAGAACGAACCACGTCTTCTCTCCTAGAATCTTCCCGAAGCCACAGGCAATGATAGCAAGCTCAACTCCTACCTGAAACTGTGAGGTGGCCTCCCCCGTGAAGGGGATGTCAGTACTTGGAAGCATTTGACAAGTACAATGACAACTATACTAAGTATAATCAATGTTTCAATTTCAAAGACCCTCAATCTAGGGTGATATTATATTATAGGCCATAACCCTCGGTTACCCCTTTTATAAAATAATGTACTTACTTTATATAAAGTCAAGTAGTCGGCCCATGGGCAAATATTCATTTAGAATTCACCATTTTAATTCCCCGTACCTACTAGTCACGCCAACCCCATAGGGTTCCCTCGAGTCCCGATTGTATAGCAAGGGATCGGCCCAACTACATTTCTATACAACCCTTCAACTCAATTTAACACGTTAAAATTGTATGGCAAGGGCTTGGCCCAACTACGTTTCCATACTAACCACAACTTCGTGGCAAGGGCTCGGCCCAACTACGTTTCCACGAAGATCCCAAATACATGGCAAGGGCTCGGCCCAACTACGTTTCCATGCTAATCACATTACATGGCAAGGGCTCGGCCCAACTACATTTCCATGCAATCCTAGAGTCCGACTCTAATTTATTTTTCATAGTCCAATTCTCAAGCAAATCCTATGCCTAGAATCAATTCACTTGGGTAGCCTTTAGGCCTACCCCTAACACACCTTAGTGTTCATACAATTCGACCCTAAAGTATCTCTTAAGACTACTTAAGGCATCTCTATTCACAATCCTATCTCTTAGGATTAATTCCATCATTTATTTATATTAACCTCCCGACTAGTATTCCAATACTAGTCGGATAACCTTAGAACAACCAAGTTCTTAATTTATAACCAAACAATTCATCTCAATTGATTTCCAAATCCAAATATGATTTAACCTCAATATCAAAAATATCACTTTTATCCATTCATGAATTCCTTACATGAAGTAAAAGTATATTTTATCACAATATTTTTCATAGTTAATTCCATTACAATGTCATTCCTTTCATATCACATAATCATACCCAATTTATTCTAAATTTTTATATCATGCTTCACTTACTCATATCAATAGTAGTTTCATTTAGGCATTATTACTCATTAATAATCCATGAAAAATCACTTTTAATACCTTAAGTAATCTTATGAAATTAACTCACTAATTATAAGCAATATAGTCAGCCATCCTCACCTCGTGATGTGCTACAATAGTTGCCTTTGTTAAGCCCCTCGATCAATCCGTGTTCTAGGCCGATTGAAAGTGGAAAATTGGACTGCTGGGCAAAAGTCGGGCGGTTTTCACGAAAGCCAGGCGACGTTCGTCCTTCTGCAACACGAACAGCTTCCTATATGTGGCGGTTTCCGGTGATTTCGACTCCTATCGATTCACCAACTCTTCTAAGTTAATTACCACCATTATATATCAATATTCTACACTTTTTAAATGTGTAGAACTTCATGTTTACTCCACCATATGATTTCTTAAATCATACTCAATAAAACTAGTTAAAGAGCTATTTGGTGTTCTTACCTCAAGCCTAGCTCTTCTCCCTGGATTTTCTAGCTTCCTCTTCCTCAAGCTGAGACCTTGAGAGTTTTGTTTCCTGAAGCTCTTCTCCTCTTGTGTCGGTCGAATGAAGGTAAGGGGTGGAGAGAGGGTGCCTTCTCAATCAACACAAATGAGTTGTGTGAGATAGGACCTTAGCATGGGTTTTTGTCTCAAAGGAGACTTCTCACACTCCTAGTACGTATCATGTTCCCTCCCTTGTCCTCTTCCTCATTTATTTGGGGTTAAGCGGTTTGTAGAATACCCCAAGTAGGTGTAGGAAGTCCCTCCCAATTATTTCTGCTATTTCTGGCAGGTTGTGTCAAAATAGCACTTGGGTTGTCCAAATATTTTCCCCAACCTCGGTTGGCATTTTATTGGGCTTCTATAATTATTATGATGACCCAAATAATTATTTGGTAGCTCATTCTCAATATTTTGGACCCGATAATTAATTTAAGTAATCATTCATTAATTAAATATATCGTTCTTTTACACGAAATCATTTGCTAGAGAAATTCAAATACATACCGAATTTTAAATTCAAGTACATCCGGGTGCGGTGTCACAAGTTCACCCCCCCCCCTCTAACGGGAATTTCGTCCCCGAAATTCACAATGCTTATTCAAATAGAGATGCATATTGTTCCTTCATCAAGGCTTCAGTCTCCCAAGTTTCTTCTTCAACTCAGTCACTCTTCCAAAGGATTTTAACCATTGGAACTTTCTTGCTCCTCAGTTTCTTTACTTGTCTATCAAGTATTCTCACCGGTTGCACGGCGTAGTTCAAGTCCTCCCGTACTTCCACGGGTGGTTGCTCTAATACATGAGATGAGTCCGGAATATACTTCATAAGCATAGACACATGGAACACGTTATGTATTTTCTCCAATTCCGGAGTCAACTGCAATCGGTATGCTACGGCCCCAATTCTTTCAAGAATTACAAATGGCCCTATGTAGCGTGGGTTAAGTTTCCCTCGGCTCTGAAATCGGATGATTCCTTTCCAAGGTGAAACCTTCAAAAATACCTCCTCTCCAACCTTAAACTCTAAGGCTCTTCGGCGCTTATCGGCATAGCTCTTATGTCTATCCTGTGTCGCATTAAGTCTCTCACGAATCATCTTCACCTTTGACTTGGTGATCTCCACCAGTTCCGTGCTCTCGAGTTTGGCCATGCCAACCTCATCCCAACACAAAGGTGTACGACATCTCCTCCCATACAATGCCTCGTATGGAGGCATGCCTATACTCGCATGATAACTGTTGTTATAGGCAAACTCCACAAGTGCCAAATGGTTGTCCCAACTCCCTTGGAACTCCAATGCACAAGCTCTCAGCATATCCTCTAATATCTGTATAACCCGCTCGGATTGCCCATCCGTTTGTGGATGAAAAGTTGTACTGAATTTCAACTTTGTCCCCATAGATTCTTGGAACTTCGGCCAAAATCATGATGTGAATCGCGAATCTCTATCGGATACAATGGTTATCGGAACCCCATGTAGCCTCACGATCTCATCCACATACAACTTGGCTAACCTCTCCAGTGCATAGGTGGTATTGATAGGTAGAAAATGTGCACTCTTCGTAAGCCTATCAACCACAACCCATACGGCATCATAGTTCTTAACCGTCTGTGGCAGCCCCACCACGAAATCCATAATCACGTGTTTCCACTTCCATTCAGGAATAGAAAGTGGCTGTAATAACCCAGTTGGATGCTGATGTTCTGCCTTAACTTGCTGACAAGTAAGACACTACTGATGTACTCGGCTATTTCCCTCTTCATACCAGACCACCAGTAACTTTCCTTCAAATCACGGTACATTTTCGTGCCTCCCGGATGCATGGCATACGCCGATGAATGAGCCTCCTCTAAGATGGACTTTCGGAGCTCATCATCCGACGGTACACACACTCGGTCACGAAATAATAAGAGACCATCGTCTCTTTCCCTGAAATCCTCAACTGGTCCCGCTAGCATGCGTTCACGGACTCTCACAAGCTCTTCGTCAGTTTCTTGACCCTTCTTGATCACATCAAGTAATGTAGGTCTCACCTCGAATCTAGCTAACAAGGCACCATCGCTAGATACCTCCAATTGGGCTCTCAATGCCCTCAAACTAGTCAGCAATGCCCCAGACGAACTCTTTCGGCTCAAGGCATCTGCCACCATGTTAGCTTTATCGGGGTTGTTATCAATAACTAGATGGTAGTCTTTTATCAACTCCATCCACCGCCTCTGTCTCATGTTTAACTCTTTCTGAGTAAACACGTATTTCAAACTCTTGTGGTCAGTGTATATGTGACACGTCTCCCCGTAGAGATAATGTCTCCATATCTTCAGTGCAAACACCACAGCTCCCAACTCTAAATCATGAGTAGGATAATTTACCTCGTGCTTCTTCAACTGTCGTGAAGCATAGGCAATCACCCTCCCATTTTGCATCAACACACATCCCAGCCCTTGGATGCTTGCATCGCTATAGACATCGTACCCCATACCCTGTTTGGGTAATGCAAGTACCGGTGCCTCGGTCAATCTCCTCTTTAGCTCTAGGAATCCCTTCTCACATCCATCATCCCATACAAACTTAGCCCCCTTTCGAGTGAGCTTTGTCAATGGTGATGCCAAAACTGAGAATTTCTCCATGAATTTTCGGTAGTAACCTGCCAATCAAAGGAAGCTACGAATTTACTTGACGTTCTTTGACCTCTCCCATTCGGTAATGGCTTCAATCTTCTTGTTGTCGACTGCTATTCCTGATCCCGAAACCACATGCCCGAGAAAGCCAATCTCCCTTAGCCAAAATTCACATTTGGAAAACTTGGCATAGAGTTGCTTCTCCCGTAGTGTCTCAAGAACAAGTATCAAGTGATCCTCATGCTCTTCTTCACTCTTTGAGTAAATCAAGATGTCATCTATGAACACAATCACAAACCGGTCCAAGTATTTATGAAATACTCGGTTCATCGAGTCCATAAATGCCGCCGGGGCGTTTGTTAGCCCAAATGACATGACTAAGAACTCGAAATGACCATACCTTGTGCGAAAAGCACTCTTCGGTATGTCATCCTCCTTTATCTTTAGTTGATGGTACCCCGACCTCAAGTCGATCTTCGAAAACACCGTTGCTCCTCGGAGCTGATCAAGCAAGTCATCAATCCTGGGCAAGGGATACCTATTCTTGATTGTGACCTTGTTTAGTTGATGGTAGTCAATGCACATTCGAAGTGTCCCATCCTTCTTTTTCACGAAAAGGACTGGTGCTCCCCACGGAGAGTAACTCGGCCTTATGCAACCGTTATCCAATAGCTCTTGCAGTTGAGTTTTCAACTCATTAAGTTCAGCGGGTGCCATTCTGTATGGCGGTATAGAGATTGGTTTGATGTCGAGCTCAACCTCGATCACGAACTCAATCTCCCTATCGGGTGGAAGTCCCGACAAGTCTTTTGGGAAGACATCCGGATACTTGCACACTACTCTCACATCATTGATGTCTACCTCTTCTTTGGTTTTGTCCACCACGTATGCTAGATATGCGTGACATCCCTTTCTCATCATATTCCTCGCCCTCACGGCGGATATGATACAACTGTTTGATTTGCCTCTATCTCCCTCAAAGCGTAAGGTCAAACCTTCACCGCTTTCGAGTTCAAGAATCTTCGTGTAGCAATCGACCCTAGCATGATGTTTCTCAAGCCAATCCATTCCGAGGATTGCATCAAACTCGATCATACTCAGCGGTACGAAATCACACGTCAAGCTTTGGCTCTCCACTTCCACCTCACACGATGGATAGTAGCTATCTCTTTCGACGTCATGCCCTAGAGGTGTGGACACCAATAGGGTTTGTGTCATCGGTACAAGCGGTTCATTGAATCCCCCGGCGAACGCCTCACTCACAAATGATCATTGCACCCCGGTATCAATAAGGATTCTTGCATCTCTCCCGTTTATCTTTAGTGTTCCTACATTCATAAGCAATGTAAGACATATTTTCTAAGTATAGACTCATTTCTTTGGTTAAAGAGTATACCAATTACGGTTTAGATGATAGTCGTTCAACGTCCCATCACAACCCGATCGGTTCTCACCCTCAAGAACCGACCTAGTGCACCAACAAGGAAAGCCGACCGCTTTTCGCAAAAGCCGACCGTTTTCGTTCAATCCCGAACTTGTCGTTACGTAAGCCGGCCGGATTCCATGAAAGCCGGCCGGGTTTCGGCTGCGAGACATTTTCAACATAAATTAATTACGAAGGCCGGCCGGTTTCCACGAACGCCGGCCGGTTTTTGTCGCCGTAGTTTCATTTCCAAAATCAATTTCAAAAGCCGTCCGATTTCTACGAAACCCGGCTGGGTTTCATCCGCGCAGGATTTTCCAGGCTTAATGAATGTTGGGCGGTTTCTACAAAAGTCGGCCGGGTATTGGCGCCGTAATATTTTTAGAATAATATTTTCCAAAGCCGGCTAGGCTTTGCCAAAAGCCGGCCGGTTTTCTTCAGCGAGACAATTTCCCAGGTTGCCTAATTACGAAAGACGGCCGGTCTTCGGTGGAAGCCGGCCGACGTTCAGTGTCGTAGTATGTTTTTCATTTAATTCGGACGAAAGTCGGGTGGCTTCCGTCAAAGCCGGGCGGCATTCGCCCAGGGCGAGGATTGTCCTCCCTTTTTTCTCTCCAAACCCGACCAAACTCGTCGGGGTTATAAATTTACAAGTTCAACACTCATATTGCTTACAATAGATTAAAACGTGAGTTTAAGGAATTACCCGCACCGGAGTCCGGGTTAGCACGTGCGTCCACCTCCGTCATCGCGTAGACCCTAGCTTGGGTCTTGCCTTGGTTCACGGACGGCGCATTGCTTGTACTTGGCCCGCCATGCCCCGTGCTCCCATGAGGTGCTCCTGTCCGGTTCCTACTTGCCGTAGTCCCGCTACTAGGTCTTGCACCCATGATTTGCCCGAGTTGTGGGCAGTTGCTCCTCAAGTGTCCCGCCTCCCCGCATTGGTAGCACCGTGGGGGATCACGACACTTGCCCGTGTGGTTCCTTTTGCAGTTATTGCACCTTATAACGCCCGAGCCTTGCGACCTCGAGCCTTTTACTCCTGGGCCTTGATTCCCCCGTGATGGTGGTGCGGGTGTTCTAAAAGACCCACCTCCCCCGTGGTTCCCCTTTTTGCTAGAACCTTGAGGGCCGGTGTTCTCCCATTTTCTCTTCTTCGCCTCCTCGGCGTTTTTCAGCTTTCTTTCCTCTCATTCCTTCTCTCCTTTCAGGCCTTGCTCCACCACTTGACTAAATGTCATGTTAGGCAATTGTGTTGCCCGCTCACGCACGTCTAAGTCCAAGGCATCCCAAAAGTGATTCACCATCCGGTTCTCATCACAAGCATACTCCATTGTGAACTCCGCGAGCTCCCTGAACTTGTGCTCAAGTTGCCTCACGGTATACTTGCCTCTTTGGGTCAAGTTGGTGTATTCCCTCCTCTTCAGATTCACCTCGAAGTCGGAGTAGTATTGGTTGAAGAATTCCTTCCGGAAATTCTCCCAAGTGACATTCTCGCCATACTTCCCCTTGACTCCGTCCCACCACGTGGGCGCCATCCCTTCTAGCAACCTCGTTGCTACTCTCATCTTCATGTTTGGCGGTAGTTGCATGTCAAGAGCCGCCTCATTGAACCTTTTGATCCACTCAGCCGCAATAGAGATGTCCCCCGTTCCATCGAACGGTTTGCACCTCAAGTCTCTCGCCTCTTTGAGGTACTTTGAGATCCTTATTATTGGGACCTCGGCACCTCGATCCTGTCGGGACTCCACATATTCCCTAGAACCCACATGGCTTCCTCTTCTTGGAGCCCCTCCCAAAGCACGTCTTGCACGGCGCCTTTGGCAATCCTGTTGATATTGATGGAGTAGTTCCTCCATCCTTTCTAGAGCGTCATCATCGTTGCTCTCCTCATCATCGTCATCATCATATTCCCCATCATATGGGGTCTCAACCGGCTCAGTTCCTGGTTGATACATTGAATCCTCCTCGGATTCATAAGACTCATTCACTATATCAGCATGACCGTCACTCTTGGTCTGATCTTGGCCCCCACGGCCTTGTCCCCTGGACACTCTAGAACCCCCCCCCCCCCCCCCCCCCCTCTACTGCCTTGCACGGACCCTCCCGGTGCTCGGCCAGTCGGGTTCATTCTAGTTACTTTCCCGGTACGTTCCATTTCTGAAAGAAATTGAGAATGAGTCATTAGACACGTATCAAATGTCAATTGACGGATATGCACTTAAAGACATCTTTTGGCTCAAATCACCGCCATACCAATTGTTAAGGGTACCATCTTAACAATTAGAGATATTGCAACTCAAGTACCAAAAGTTCCATAAGTACAAAACTCTTTATGTTCATGGTTTTCAAATTCATTTCTCAAAAAGAATTTTGAAGTTCATTATGATGTTTACGGGCTAAGGCTCTGATACCAATTAAATTGTCACGCCTCAGACCTACCGGACACGTCAACAATCCACCATACAGTACGAATAGTCAACCGCAGTTTAACACATCCATACTATACAAAGCGTCTGGAATGTCATTCACACATAGTACATCCATAAACAAACATAATGTAAAAATATTCATTAAAGCAGCGGAAACAATATTGCAAGTGTTCAAGCCACACTTGGCATAATTAGGCATACAAGCCCCCAAAATAATTATTCAGAAAATAGTATCCATGAGCATTATTATAATTGTTTTGAAACAGAAATGAAGGAAGCACGAACCACGTCTTCTCTCCTAGAATCTTCCCGAAGCCACAGGCAATGGTAGCAAGCTCAACTCCTACCTGAAACTGTGAGGTGACCTCCCCCGTGAAGGGGAGGTCAGTACTTGGAAGCATTTGAAAAGTACAATGACAACTATACTAAGTATAATCAATGTTTCAATTTCAAAGACCCTCAATCTAGGGTGATATTATATTATAGGCCATAACCCTCGGTTACCCCTTTTATAAAATAATGTACTTACTTTATATAAAGTCAAGTAGTCGGCCCGTGGGCACATATTCATTTAGAATTCACCATTTTAATTCTCCGTGACTACTAGTCACGCCAACCCCATAGGGTTCCCTCGAGTCCCGATTGTATAGCAAGGGCTCGGCCCAACTACATTTCTATACAACCCTTCAACTCAATTTATCACGTTAAAATTGTATGGAAAGGGCTCGACCCAACTACGTTTCCATACTAACCACAACTTCGTGGCAAGGGCTCGGCCCAACTACGTTTCCACGAAGATCCCAAATACATGGCAAGGGCTCGGTCCAACTACGTTTCCATGCTAATCACATTACATGGCAAGGGCTCGGCCCAACTACATTTCCATGCAATCCTAGAGTCCGACTCTAATTTATTTTTCATAGTCCAATTCTCAAGCAAATCCTATGCCTAGAATCAATTCACTTGGGTAGCCTTTAGGCCTACCCCTAACACACCTTAGTGTTCATACAAGTCGACCCTAAAGTATCTCTTAAGACTACTTAAGGCATCTCTATTCACAATCCTATCTCTTAGGATTAATTCCATCATTTATTTATATTAACCTCCCGACTAGTATTGGAACAACCTTAGAACAACCAAGTTCTTAATTTATAACCAAACAATTCATCTCAATTGATTTCCAAATCCAAATATGATTTAACCTCAATATCAAAAATATCACTTTTATCCATTCATGAATTCCTTACATGAAGTAAAAGAATATTTTATCACAATATTTTTCATAGTTAATTCCATTACCATGCCATTCCTTTCATATCACATAATCATACACAATTTATTCTAAATTTGTATATCATGCTTCACTTACTCATATCAATAGTAGTTTCATTTAGGCATTATTACTCCTTAATAATCCATGAAAAATCACTTTTAATACCATTGGTAATCTTATGAAATTAACTCACTAATTAGAAGCAATATAGTCAGCCATCCTTACCTCGTGATGTGCTACAATAGTTGCCTTTGTTATGCCCCTCGATCAATCCCTGTTCTAGGCCGATTGAAAGTGGAAAACTGGATTGCTGGGCAAATGCCGAGTGGCTTTCACGAAAGCCGGGCGACGTTCGTCCTTCTGCAACACGAACAACTTCCTATATGTGGCGGTTTCCGGTGATTTCGACTTCTATCGATTCACCAACTCTTCTAAGTTAATTACCACCATTATATATCAATATTCTACACTTTTTAAACGTGTAGAACTTCATGTTTACTCCACCATTTGATTTCTTACAAATCATACTCAATAAAACTAGTTAAAGAGCTATTTGGTGTTCTTACCTCAAGCCTAGCTCTTCTCCCTGGATTTTCGAGTTTCCTTTTCCTCAAGCTCAGACCTTGAGAGTTTGGTTTCCTGGAGCTCTTCTCCTCTTGTGTCGGTCGAATGAAGGTAAGGGGTGGAGAGAGGGTGCCTTCTCAATCAACACAAATGATTTGTGTGAGATAGGACCTTAGCATGGGTTTTTGTCTCAAAGGAGACTTCCCACACTCCTAGTACGTATCATGTTCCCTCCCTTGTCCTCTTCCTCATTTATTTGGGGTTAAGGGGTTTGTAGAATACCCCAAGTGGGTGTAGGAAGTCTCTCCCAATTATTTCTGCTATTTCTGGCAGGTTGGGTCAAAATAGCACTTGGGTTGTCCAAATATTTTCCCCAACCTCGGTTGGCATTTTATTGGGCTTCTATAATTATTATGATGACCCGAATAATTATTTGGTAGCCCATTCTCAATATTATGGACCCGATAATTAATTTAATTAATCATTCATTAATTAAATATATCGTTCTTTTACACGAAATCATTCGCTAGAGAAATTCAAATACATACCGAATTTTAAATTCAAGTACATCCGGGTGCGGTGTCACATAAGTCCCAATGGCTTAGTAAACCCATCTAAGCCTACCCAAGGGACAAAGCCAAGAGGGAGTGAGTAACTGAGTGAACACTATGAGAGTGATGAAACAGAAAGCTCAAGTGTGCAAGAGAACAATAATCACTATTAAATCTGTTACCTCTATTGTGCTATCAATCGAGAAAATTACTCTTAGTCACTCAAATACTCTGGACAATCCTCATAGGTTCAGGACTAAATTTATTGAGATCTCGGGTAGAAGTCTCTGCATTTTGTCTAAACGGCGCATGCACAACCCTACCCAAGTCCACTCACTTTTCTCCCAATTGACAGAATCAATCATATTTCACGGGGAACCTCATCTCTAATAACTGTCTCCTTCTGAGGCGACTAATACTGACTATAGTGGCCCACAGCCCCATGCCACTGAACATTTATTGATCACGTCGTGTCTAGTTATCTCACTCCCAATTGTTTTGAATTTTCTAGAACATAGACACTTTTTAGAGTCAGTTTCAGGTCTTCATGACCCGCGAGAACTTCCATAGGGCTCGTCTATTAAAGATGTAGACCAATGATTGGAAGGAAGTCCTATTGTTGCATGTTCAGGCCATTGCTTTAGAGTTTATCTCTATAGTGATGATAATGACTGTCTACATGACCTCGGGGGGCTACAAGTTTTCATTGCTGATTTTTGAGATCATGCCATAACAACCAGAGTGACATCTACTTTAGATGCTTCACAATGATTGGTTGGAAGTCCTGTTAGAGATTTATTGTTTCTATCACTTTATACAGGCCACACATAAGTGTTTACATTGATGTTGTGTTAACGGAACACCTCAGTGTATCCCGTCTTATCATTTTAACTTTCTGTTTGTTTTTCTGTTTTGTTTCACAGAATAAAAGAATAAAGGCATGATGCCCCGATTCATCGGATCGTCATGAGGGGGAGAGTGGTCCACATGCTATTAATTCTCAACAAATCATTCTTGGACACTTCTCTCCTCCAACACTTGCTCTACTATCTCTACACTCAATGGCCAAGCCAGCTTCGAATCAAATGGTCAGCTACACTCACAAATCAGCCATTATTTTTCACTGTGCAACCGACTGGTTCTCCTCAAAAGCATTCATTTCAAGAAGTCAAAAAGACTACATTGTGGAGGAGATAAAGTCAGATACTGGTGTACTGAAGATGAATCCCGTGTGTGCCTGGAAATCATCAGAACATTCATTCTAGAGGCGCCTTCAGACTTCAGTCAATCTGATGATGAGTAACTTCTGGAAGGCAAGGATTACAAGCAAGAGTTTCAAGATTTCTCAACCCCCAACATCAAAGATTAAATTGCCAAGAAGACATCAAAGGGGAGATTGCAAGGATTTCTTCAAAAAGCCTTCTTAAGAAGTCAAGTTCAACACGAAGATAAAGGAAGTTGAGCTGCATTGAAGATCAAGACAAAAGAGGATCAACTCAACAAATTTTATCTACGCTCTCCTCTACATTGCTGAATAAACACAAAGACAAAGATATCTTCGCTACAATGTTGATTGAACACGATTGAACACCAAGGGGGACATTGTTGGGAATATTTTATGGTGTCCAATATAGTTAAATATCTTTGTATTTGTGTAGTTATTATTTAGATATATAATATGGGTCACAAATTTATTTGAACCCATTAGCCCTCTTGTAAGCCTTAAGTTAGACATCCTTATGTATAGAAGGAAGCTAACTTAAGAGAAACCCTAAGCCTTACACGCACATTAGCGCATATTATTCTTAGAGAGAGAGAGAGACGCAGTTCTTGTATTCGATACCTTGTTCATTATTTTTTCCATCATTCTTGGTATTGAATCAAACTACTTCTTCTCTATTCTATATACTTTGTATGATTGTTGGATGATATTGGGAAACACACTGATGATTAAGATTAAAACAAAATTTCAAGGGAAATAAAAAAGGCGAGTACAAGTAGAAAAAATATTAAAACTTTGATTTTAAAAGAAAGAGAAGTACTATACAATAGTTAATATTTGGGTATTAAATTAGTAGGTATAATATTATGTCAAACCACAACTCATATATAATTAAAATAAGAGTAATAATTTTTATTAGTGATCTTCATTCAGTGAAACTATATTATCATGTACTCTAAAATAATGATATACTTTCTCCGTTCCATAAAAGTTGCAACATTGGAATTTCTACACTATTCACACACATTACATTGACTACGATTTTCTAATAATATATATAATAAAAATATTATGTATAAAATATTAATAAATTTGTATTAATGTAAATTTCCAATAAATTAACTTTTTTTAATGTTAACGAATACGTAAATAAATATAATTACAGTCAAAGTTGCGCGTTGACAAACGTGAAAGTCAAACTGTTACAACTTTTATGGAACAGAGGATAGTATTTAAAATAACAATATTATGGAACGTACTGAAACCGAGGAAAGGGAACGGTGCAGACACGTGTGTGTGTGTCTATATATATATATATATATATATATATATATATGTATATATATATATATATATGTGTGTGTGTGTGTGTTTGTGTGTGTGTGTGTGTATAAGCATGTGGAGATAGAAAAGTGCGGTATCGAGCCACACCCACGATGTTTTGGTAACAAGGAAGAATGTGTTCCAAGACAGAATGATTGCATTGGTCTTTGGGGAGGCACAAAGGGTTGGCATGAGACCTAGCAATCTCATCTTCTACTCATTCTCCAAGAGAATAACAATATGCTGCGCTTATGGAACATGCAGTTGGGTGCTTGATCGACCAAGATCAGTCTTATTGAATTCTAATACTAACTCCCTCCCTAAAAAACTTAAGTTGAAGATAAAATACATATAAAATTTGACAATTTCTATGAACTGCATAGTATCCTATTGTGCCCATATATGTGTTTTAATTGTGTGTATCCTGTTATGCCAAATTCCAAACAGATGGCTCCCACCTTAGCTTGCAGTTCATGATGTTCATTGTCAGGTAGTTTTTGTTCTTGTTAAGCCAAAACTTCATAGAAATAACTTATGCCAATTCTTTTGACTTTTTTGAATGGGCGGCTCTAAGAAAAAGATTAAAAATCTGATAGTGAAGGAACAACCGGTGCAACGATACAATTACAGTGTGTCTGCTCAGAAGCTACGGAAGGAAGAGTGAACTCGGAGCTGTCACTTCTTGCTGTAAAGGCCATAGAATTGACCTTATTGACAGTTTGTTTCCCAATGGTTTTCTCTTGCACCCTCTATCTCTATCTCCAGTTCTTTGGTTTTTCTCTTGCACTCTCTGTCTATGTGATAATTAAGTTATCTTTTTAAAAACTTCTCCAACTTTTTATTTTGTTATTGTTGGATCTCTATGGTGTAATGCAGGGACAAGTGGATTTGAATGGGGAAAGGGAGCACGTACTGTTGATTACTTCCAAACAATTCAGCTGTCAGGTCTTGGCACAAGACTGTTTTATGTCTTGTAGACCATGTTTTAGCTCAATTCTAGCTATAAATTTAACTCGTGTTTTGTTCTTTTGAGTTGTACATAATTACATTTATGGTTTCCGGGGTATGCCCCTATGAATCATGTACAATCATATGAAATATTGAGATATAAATAAAAATATTCGAGTTGTACTTAATTACATTTATGGTTTTCGGGGTATGCCCCTATACAGGCACAAAACCAATCAAGTGACATTGAAATGTCATAAAAATCTATGATGTTGAAAGTGTCATAAAAACCTATGATGCAGAAAGTGTTATAAAAATCTATGATGCTAAAGTGTCATTAAATTGTGTGATGTATTAACGTCACAATGTGTTCTTGATGCATAAATGTCGCTATTTTAGACTTTTATTTAGTGTCATAAATGCTGACACAAAACCGTCCCCGCATCAATGACACTATATTTAGTGTCGCTAGCCGCCACTTTTCCCGACCCTTTTTAAGTGTCGCAGAAAGTTTCAACGACACTAAATTAGTGTCACTATAGGCCTTTTTTCTACTAGTGCCTGATTCGCATAAAACTATGACATCTCGCTTTCCAGACATTAAATTTCCTTATTATTTATTGATTACCAAATTTTTCCTCCTCCTACCAAATTTATTAATTTAATTATTAATTAATTAATTAATTTACTTATTTATTTATTTATTTATTTATTTATGTATTTATTTATTTATTTATTTAGTTATTTACTGATTTATTTACTTATTTATTTATTTATTTAATTATTTATTTATTTATTTATTTATTTATTTATTTATATTTATTTATTTATTTTATTTGTTTTTTATTTAATTATTTATTTATTTATTTACTAATTTTTTTGATTTATTCATTTATTCATTCATTCATTCATTTATTTTTATTTATTTATTCAAATATTTATTTATTTATTTATTTACTTATTTACTTATTTTATTTATTTATTTATTTATTTATTTCTTTATTTTATAATTCATTGATTTATTTATTTAATTATTAATTTACTTATTATTTATTTATTTACTTATTTATTTACTTAATTATTTATTAATTTACTTACTTATTTTTTTTTTATTCATTTATTTATGTATTTTTTTTATGTATTTATTTATTTATTTGGTTATTTATTTTTTTATTTTTCTATTTATTTATTTATGTATTTATTTATTTATTTATTTATTTATTTATTTATTTATTTATTTATTTATTTATTTATCCAATTATTTATTTATTTATTTATTTATTTATTAATTTATTTATTTATTTATCTATTTATTAATTTATTTATTTATTTATTTATTTATTTATGTATTTATTTATTTTTATATTTATTTATTTTTATTTTTATTTAATTATTTACTCAATTTGATTTATTTATTTATTCATTTATTTATTTAATCTATTTATTTATTTATTTATTTATTTATTCATTTAGATACTTATTTATTTATTTAGTTAATTATTTTTTATTCATTTATTTATTTATTTATATAAATTTTTTTATTTTTTGATTTTTTGAGTTTTTTACTTATTTATTTATTTCTTTACTTATTTATTTACTTATTTACCTATTTATTTATGTATTTCTTTATTTGTTTACTTATTTATTTATTTATTTATTTATTTATTTAACTATTTATTTATTTAGATATTTATTTATTTATTTATATGTTTTTTAAGTTTTTTTTTTAAGTATTTATTTAATTTATTATCTAGTTAGTTATTTATTTATTGATTTATTGATTTATTTATTTAATTATTTTTTTAGTTAATAAATTATTTATTTAGTTATTTAATTATATATTTAATTATTTATTTAATTATTTATTATTTACTTAATTATTTAATTAATTATTTAATTATTTATTATTTAATTATTTATTTAACTAATTATTTAGATATTTATTTATTTACTTATTTATTTAGTTATTTATTTATATATTTTTTACTTATTTATTTAACTATTTATTTAATTATTTATTTAATTATTTATTTGGATATTTAAATATTTATTTATTTATTTATTTATTTATTTATTTATTTATTATTTAATTCTTTATTTATTTATTTAATTATTTACTTATTTATTTATTTATTTATTTATTTATTTTTTACTTATTTATTTAATTAATTTTTTAATTATTTATTTAGTTATTTATTTATTTATTTAGACATTTATTTATTTACTTATTTATTTATTTATTTATTTATTTAGACATTTATTTATTTACTTATTTATTTAGTTATTTATTTATTTATATATTTTTTAATTATTTATTTATATATTTATTTATTTACTGAAATATTTAGTTATTTATTTGTTTATATATTTATTTATTTATTTATACACTTAATTATTTATTTATTATTTTTTTACTTATTTACTTCTTTATTTACTTATATATTTATTTATTTATATACTTATTTATTTATTTACTTATTTATTTATGTATTTATTTATTTATTTATATATCTATTTATTTATTTATTTATTTAGATATTTATTTATTCATTTATTTAGTTATTTATTTATATATTATTTATTTATTTATATATTTATTTATTACACACTATCCTCCATTCCAAATTAGATGCAATATAGCCTAATGGCACAAAATTAAGAAAGAGCGATAAATAAATTGTTTCCTATTCTACCCTTCTTTTGCTCGTGTACACTCTCAATTACGTGAAGAGTATGACTAAAAGAACAGAGGTCTGCAGTAGGGGTGTGCATTAACCGGGTCGTATTGTATTTTAGACTTGAACCGGACCGAAATGGATCGGTTCGGACCGGTCTGGTATAAACAGTTCCGGTTCGGTCCTTAGAATTTTACGATTCCGGGTCTCGGATCCGGTCCGAATCAAATACGAAAAAAAACTGATCTGGACCGGTCGTGGCCCGTTAAGTCCTCCATAAAATATATGGTTCGGTGAGTTCGATGCGTATCATTGGTTACATACATACATAGTAAATTAGAGAGTTGGTGCACTGCGTTTTGTTTTTCACAAGACTTGATTTCCAGATTCTTTTGCTATGATTTGAAACAAAAGTCCAGATTGTTTTCTATGCAATAGAAAGTTATTTGGCATCTGATTATTCACCAGGTTGGTTTCAATTTGTTTAACTATGGATGTAGTGGTGTTTATATATTTGTTTGATTTTCCTAGGTGCAAGTGTCTGGATGTGGTTGATACAAGCAAATTAAAAGCAACTTGTGTGAACTAAGGTCTCTAGATGTGGTTTATACATTTTATTTGTAGACTGCATGTGTGACATGGTCTATGAATTATGGATGTAGTTTACTTTTTATTTAGTCTATTGTATTTTATTTAACATATTTGCACATGCATGAGATTAATTTCCGAAGTTGATAAATGAATGAAACAATTATTTAGTCCATTTATCTAAAAATACAATCTAAGATAATATGCATTTTTTATAAAAAAAAAAGGGTCAATTAGGGTTAAAAGCGAACCGGACCATACAATTCAGGTCCGGGTAGGTCTGGACCGGTTAGTATCAGGTCCGGTCTTCGGTCCTTGTAAAATTAAGATTTTGGTTCTGGTCCAGTCTGGTACGATTTTGGACCGGTGCACACCCCTAGTCTGCAATCCAAAAAAGGTTGAAACCGTACTGTGTTTTTTTTTTTTATTTTTCTCTCATACATGATAGTATGATATACCCTTTCCTTCTTCCTAAATAGACACAGTATTGCATCTACATATTTTTTTAACTTTCTATGTAATTTGTTTAAATCCACCATTGGTGTAATATTATTAATGAATCCGACTCTTTTTGTTGTTGTTTTTACTGGTTTATTACTAATTCAAATTAGTGCTAACTATCTCAATTCATCATCATAACAGCTTCTTTAAGAGTAATTATAACATAGTGGACTTCACAAATATGCCATAAGTAATTTTCCTAAATAGGACTCAAACATAGATAAAAATCCAAATTAGGACTTAATATGTTTTATACTCAATATAGGAGTTATCCACTCCTATTATCAGTTTTTACGTTATCCGCAAAGTCTAAAATGTCCATGTGTGTATCCTTGTCTCCGCCTCCAACAACGATCTCCTTCTTCTTCTGCGCCATGCTCTTCTCCTGCAACTCCAACATCAATCCCTTATCCTGCAACCTAAAAGCAATCATCTCCCCTGCAATTCCAGTAGCGATCATCTTCTCCTGCACCTCAACAATTGATCTTTCTCTATGATGTCCAGTCCAGAACTCAAGGTTGTTCTGTTACTCCCCTTATGTTCTTTGCCTCTTTTTCCCTTTCTCTCTTCCTCTCACATTCGAACATTATCTCCCAGATTCCTCTTTTTCATCTAATTTCTTCTTCTTCTTACTCTGTTTTTTAAAAATGTCATCTTTGTTCTCAAAATTTCATGGGGATGACATTTCCATATATAAAAACATGGCAGTTGATAGAGTAATTATCTAGAGAGAAGTGAGAGCTAGAGAGAGAAGTGCAGTAAATGCTTGTAATAAATGATTTGTGAACCCCCTACAACTACCCCTAAGGGAAGTATTTATAGAGGAAATATGGGCTGGGCTCCCAAGCCTTGGGCTTGGAAGGCCTACTTACAATGGGACCTCTACTGGGTCGAGTACAAAGTGTATAAAACTGACTAAGTATGAAATCTAGCTATTCGAGGTCTCTGTGGCCGATGAGGGTCTGGCCGATGGAGCCCCAGGCGACGGGGATACCCGGTTCTCTTGGCTTCTGGATCATATTCTGAGTTGATGTCTTTCTGGCCGATGGAGGGCCATCTGGTTTATGGAGGTCCCACTGGGTGCCAGCTGTGCCCTCTTATTCTTCTGAGTATGTGGGTCTTGGGGTCTGGACCCATATACTCCATCAGGAGTCCCCTACTCTCTAAACTGAGATGCAGACGAAGTGAAGGAGAGTAGATTCCTGCAGTTTTGATGTTCTTGGCCGACGCGGGGTCGCTGTGGTTATTCTCTGTGTTTTGTCGTTGTGTTCCTCGTTGTGGATGAAGGAGGTCCTTGTTCCGCTGATGGTGTGCGCTTGTTTGTTTGGGGATGGTGAGTGTCCTGGCTTAGTGGCCGATATGCGTCTTCGATTTGAGTAGCCAGTGAGGGTGACATTTCTTCTCTTTGGCTGTTGTTAGTTGCCTCATGTGTTTTTGGCCGAGGAGGCACCATGGTTGCTTCTTATTGCTCCAGGCCGAAGCGGTATTATTCGTAGTTTGGTGTCCATGGTTTTGAGGATGACAATTACCTTGCACCAAAGGACATTGTGTGTCCCTGATTTTGTGGACGATGAATGTCCTGTCCTTGGCTTTAACTGGTGGTTTGTATACTTGTGGACGTTGAGGAATTATCTTCTTATCTTGGCCAAGGATGGAGTACATGACCCAAGGCCGTTGGGGCACCAAGCGTCATGTTCTGGGAGGTGAGCTTTGCTTCCTTGTTTGCCTATTTTGCCGCGGCCGAAGGTGCACCACGAGGTCATGGACGTTATGGTGCATAGACGATACGATTTTGTTGCAGTTGTGTACTTGTGCATTTTTTGGATTTTCAATTTCATCCTTGCATTTGGAGTCCGGTGTAGTCCCCCAGACCCCCACTACTTCAGGCCGAAGGAAGAGGAGGGGTGAAGGAGTAAAGTAAACCCAGGCCGAAACGGGATCCCCGTATCACCCCTGAATCCAACCCCTTGGCGATTCCTGACCAAGGTAACCCTGTGGGAGAACCCCTGGACGCAGGTCGCTTTCAAGAGGTTATAAACAGTAGGTTTTATACGAGGGCTGGTGGCCGTTAGTTTTTTTTGTGGCCGTTGTGGAGGCCATGTTGTTGCTGATTTGTGCTGTCGTTAAGGGTGCGCTTGGGCATTTTTATCCCGAGGTGTACTTGTTTTCCGGTAAGGCCGACGTAGGTGTAACCTAGTAGCGTGGCCGTTGAATGTTCTGGCCGTTGTAGGTGTAGCTTATTTTGTTGTGCTGAATCGTTGGGTTTAACATTGGGCTGATGGTGCCGGAAGTGGGCCTGGCCCATCTGTGAAACAGTGGCATCTCATTGGCCCTTGGGGGTGGCCGTTCGTGTAGCCACTGAGGGAGTGACACGCGTAGTGACCGTTGGGGGGAGTTCTATAAATACCCCTCCCCTCTGAAGCGATGTGCCCATTTGCGACCTGTGCTAACGAAGTGCTGTCGGATTTTCTACAGAGATAAAGTGTTCATCGGTGTTCTTCACCCCCTTCAAAACATCAAAGGTCGGTTCATCACCATTTCCTCCATTTTTTGTATATTTTGCTTCCTTAAGCTTTGATCTAGTGTTAGTCAACGAGCCATACTTAGATCCAAAGTAATTCCCCTTAGGGCTTTAGTAGTTTTTGTTAGGACGATGAGTATTACCTGTATGATGATGAGGTCTCCGCCAAGTCCCTTGATTACGGGCTAACTGAAGAGTGCTCCAAGGAGATTGAGGAGCTGAGTCCCTTAAGATCGGGGGAGCAGAGAGATGAGGACAGTGCGGACGAGGAGGCCGCCTCGTCGTCTGAGGGCGAGGACGTGGGGGCCTCTCGTGCCATGGATGGAGCGTCTACCTCGGCCACTATTCCTTGCCCAAAGCCGGTTTCTGCCATTAAGGGGATTGCCCCGCCGAAGAGGAGGTGTCGGTCGAAGAAAGGTCTGGGCTTCTCCTACTTGGATCTCACCAACGTCTATATCATCAGGCCGCAGAGCAACGCGGCCGAGTACTTGGTTTCCCAGATGTACGTGGGGCCGTTTGGTAGGGTTAGGGCCCCGAAGCTGACGGACCACGTACTTAATCCTCCGCCGGGTTATTTTGGGGTATATGCCATGAGTTTCGCTAAGGGGCTCAGGTTCCCCCTCCATCCTTTCATCACGGAGTACTTGGACATGGCGGAGCTTCCTCCGGCCCTGTTGACCCCAAACTCTTACTCGCTGATCGTCGGGTTTCTGCTGCGTTGCTTCGAGTTGGGCTTCTCGCCGATGACGGCGCTTTTCATGAACTTATACCAAATAGGCCGGGGTAGCCACAAGAATTATGTCGGCTATGATAACCTCCAGTAGGTGAAGAACAAGAGGACTTTTACTGACCTTTCTACGTCCATCCATGGCTGGAAGAGCAAGTTCGTTTTTGTGTCGTTGGGCGAAGGGGGTACCGAATTTCCCTCAGTCGCCCACACTGGGAAGTTCAATCTTCACGATGTGCCAAAGAGTGCGCTCATTGATGCCCAGGTGGAGGCATTCCTGAAGGGCAGGCCGAGGAGCGTGAAAGATTATATTACGGAGTATAAGATGGCCGCCCTCGGCTTTGTGAGGTATTTCGTGTATGGGGATGCAGAGGACGATGAAGACATCTGGCCGAGGATGACGATGAAGTTTGAGGAGGCCAATGGCCCGGATTTGGGCGTGCCCGCTGAAGCCGATGGTAATACCCTCATATCATCCTTGATCCCGTTTCTTTTCCTTGTTTTTCTAATGTTTGTTTTTCTTGCTGTGCAGACTTTGTGATGGACCGCAGATCCGTTATGAACAGGGTTGCGACAAAAGCGGCCACGGAGATGGCCGCTAAGGAGGCTGCAAAGCTAGCAGCGGCAACTGGAGCACAACCGAGCTCTGATCTGCCGAAGAAACCGCCCACTCAGCCGAAGAAGCGGCCGACGGATGACGGCCAGAAGAAGTTGACTGAGGCTAGCATGCAGCCCTCCAAGAAGTCGAAGAGGGCTTCTTCCCCGCCTGCTGCTGATGGCGGGGTTCTTGTTGCTCAAGATGGGGACGACGGGGGCTCTAATGCTGATGTTATTGTGGACCTTACTTCAGGTCCTTCTTCTGCTCCTAACGTCAAGATTTATGACGGTGGGATGGACCACCTTGTCCAAGTAAGTTATCCTCCCATACTTCGTTGTTTTTTTATATGACGGATGTCATCATCGTCTTAACTATTCCGTTTCACGTAGGCTGCCTTCATGCTGATGGAAAGCCACAAGCGGCAGCAGCAGGCTGGACCAGCCGATGAGGCCATGAGTTGCCTGGACCGGTTGCGGGCCGATGTGGTGGTCTTGCAGATAGCTCGGCTGAAGGAGATTGAGCAGAAGGTTGCTTTGGCCGATGAGGCCATGAGTTGCCTGGACCGGCTACGGGGCGATGTGGCGGTCTTGCAGAAGAAGGCTGATGAAGCCGATGCGGCCACTCGTCAGTTGACCGCGGACAGGGACGATGCTCTCAACAAGCTTGCCGAGGAAAAGGAGGCACATGAGGCTACCCGCTGCCGTGTTGTTGATGCCGAGAAGGCCAGAGCCGAGGCCGAGCAGGCTGCTGCGGAGAAAGCCTCTGATTCCACCATTGAGAAGTTCCTGGCCGAAGGCTAGAAGGCAGAGGAACGTCGGCCCTGGTGCTATGATGTTGTGGGGGCCAAGCTCGAGGATTGGGTCCAGAACTGTCCTGCAGGCCAGAAGTACTTCGAAAGGGAGATGAAAGTGTACTACGACATAGGCCAGCAACAGATGCAGCGACTTATCTACCGGAGGCTTCGTCGTAGATGCCAGGAGTTGAAGCTGAGCAAGAAGTTTGTGAACATGGAATGCACATCATAAGCTGAAGTTGCCTCAGAAGATGAGGGACCTAGAGGATGAGGTCAAGCTCCCGGCGGAGGAGAGGCAACCCCCTATTCTCAGCTCCATCATCGGCGAGGATGATTGGGATGATGAAGACGTATTCCTGGACTCTGCTTCTTCCTAGGCCGAGGATGCTGGAGATACGCACGTTCAAGATGCCGGCGAGGGAGAAGCTTGATCCCCCCTCTTCTCTCTTTTTTTATTTGCCTGGTTGATATGTAATGGCCGTAGTGCCCCCCTTTTGTACTTTGAATATTTGAATGAAAATATGTGGGCTTTTCCATCTTTAGTGTATATCTCATCTTCCTCTTCCTTGCGTTGTTTTTGTTTTCCAAGATTGAAATATTTCTAAGTAATAGTTCAGACTAGGTAGCTATTTCCCTTTGGCGTAGCCGGTGAGTGTGCCTACCCTTGTTCGGCCAAGCTGGGAATATCCCCTCGACTCTTTTAAGTCCGTGTCGTTTTCCCTTTGGTCTTCATCGGCCGCTCCGGATGCTACTTGGGAATTTTTCCAAGTGCTTTGGAGTAGTCTATGTATGCACGCTTCGTCCTATGCCGGTCTAGGGCCAGGCTTGGATAGGGGATCATGTCTAGTGGTCCTCAGGGTGTTTCCCTAGTAAGCGCGCGTGAGCCTGCTTCGTCTGTGTTGCGTAGTATTTAACCTTGGATTTTACTGATATGTACTTAGTCAAATTTTGTGGGGATTTTGTTTTTATTGCTCGAGGCCGGCAGGTGCACGGTCCATCGGCTTCCCTCGTTTATTATTGGGGATTTCACTCGAGTCCAGCAAGTGCACGGTCCGTCGGCGGTCCCTCTTTTATTTTTGGGGATCTCGCTCGAGGCCAGTAAGTGCACGGTCCGTCGGCAGTCCCTCTATTTTTTGGGGGGATTTTGCTCGAGGCCGGCAAGTGCACGGGCCATCGGCTGTCCCTCTTTTGATTTCTTCCTCTACTTCTTTGACTGAGGAGTATCCTTTTATTCAGGCTTCGACCGAGGGAGTTGCTATTCCCTCGGCCGGTAGGGAGTCCTACTGGATCGTCCCATGATCTCGGGGAGGTCTCGTCGTCTATTTATGACGCGGGCTAAGGCTTTTGGTCAGTTACCGACGGCTGCCGTTTCTCAACCCCGAGTTTGGGGATTTTTGTCACCTCGGCCATGATTTCAGACCTGTTGTCCTGCGATTTAGCACGTGAACGACGCGGTGAGCTTCCCATTTCAAGATGCGGGCCGTTTGCGGGCCCCTGGTCCTAGGGACATCGTCGTCCATACCTGAGCGTCACGCTCTAAGGAGCCGACATGATGTGAACTGTTGGCCATACCTGAGCGTTTCGCTCTAAGGGGTCGATATAGGGTGTTGTGTCATCCATACCTGAGCCTTTCGCTCTAAGGGGTCGACACGATACGCGGTACCTTTTACTTCGAGTTCTCAAAAAATAAGAGGAACACAATTTTCATTGATAAGTGGCTTGAGGCCGAGGGTGGTAATCGATCAACCCGTTAAGGGGTGAGGGCTTTGTCGGCTGCGCCTCCTTCGAATTATTGATAGAACGTCACCAAATGATATACATTCCACGTTCGCAGTACACTAGACCCATTTGGGTGTTTAAGTTTGTAGGTGCCGGTATTTACAACGGCACTAACGATGTGGGGGCCTTCATATTTCAGGGCTAGCTTGCCACCTTCCGTTGGCTTGCTCGCCTCCCTTCGGCGGAGGATGTAGTCCCCCACTTAGAATTCCCGGGAACGTACCTTGGCGTCATAGTATGATTTTACTTGACGTCGGTAGTTCTCTGCCCGGATGAAGGCTTGCTCACGTCTTTCTGCGACCAGGTGGAGGTCGATCTTCATGTTTTCTTCATTATCCTCAGGGTCATATTGCTCTACCCGTCGGCAAGGTATGGTGACCTCTATGGGTGATTTCGCCTTGAAGCCATAGCATAGGGCAAAAGGTGTTTCGCCCGTCGCCCTCCTCGGCGTGGTACGGTAGCACCATAGAATGTTGGGGAGCTTGTCGGCCCCACTGCCTCCTGCGTCCTGAAGCTTCTTCTTCAGGCCTTCCGTTATGGTTCTGTTGGCATTCTCAACTTGCCCGTTGCCTTGAGAGTAAGCAACGGAGGAGAAACAATGCTTCATTCCCCATTCTCGGAGGAGATCCTGGAAGGGAGCGGCTTCGAACTAGGTGCCATTGTCGGATATGATATCCTGAGGGACGCCGAAACGGGTAAGGATGTTTTTGTGGATGAACATCTGTCACCTGACCCCTGTGATACTGGCCAAAGGTTTCGCTTCGACCCACTTGGTGGAGTAGTCGACTGCGACGATGATGTAGCGGTTATTGCCAGTTGTCCTTGGTAGGGGGCCGACCAAGTCAATCCCCCACCTTGAGAATGGGATTGCGGTGCTGACCAGGGCATAATTGATGGCTGGCCGACCAGGGGCTTTCTGAAGTACCTGGCATGCGGTACACTTCCTTGCAAGGTTAGCACAATCCCGTGCCATCGTCAGCCAGAAATAGCCCTGGATGAAGAGACGCCGGTACATGCTGAAAGGGCCCTGATGTGAGGAACAGACGCCGCATTGGACTTCCTCCATGGCCACTTCGGTCTCATCCTGGTGTAGGCATCGGAGGAGAGTGCCATTGTAGGATCTTTTGTAGAGTTTCCCATCCTCAATGATGTAGCTTGGGGCCCTGAGCTTGGCTAGGTTGGCCCTCTCCTCGTCCTGGGGCAGCTCTCCCGAGATGATGAAGGTCATGATGTCAGAAATCCAGTCCTCCGGGCGTTGTTGGATGCATAGGACCGGGCTGGCATGGATGCTGGACATGCAAAGATCCTCGACCTTGGCTATCTTGGAGATGTGTTCCGGAGTGTCCGTGCTGAGCTTGGAGAGAATGTCGGCCTCGGCATTCTCCGCCCTTGGGATTTGTGTGATCTCATGGGTTTCAAATGTCTTGAGCAACTCCTCAGCCGCCTGTTTGATGTGTCCCGCTTTGAGGCCGGCGGCGAGTCTGAGGCCGCTGAGGAGGGCTTCATACTCGGTTTCGTTTTTGGACACCCTGAAGTTGAAACGGATGGTGTAGTAAGCTCTGAATCCTTCAGGAGAGATAAGGACGATGCCACCCCCACATGCTTTAGCGGCTAATGAACCGTCAGTGAAGAGGGTCTAGCTTCGTCTGGCTCTGCCCCGGGTATGGTGGCGGCCGTCTCCCTTACCGTGCATTCGGTTATGAAGTCAGCCAAGGCTTGCCCTTTGATAGATGGTATTGGCTTGATTTCAATCTGGAACTGGCTGAGGAAGATTGCCCACTTTACCATCCTTGAGGAGCTAGTAGGGCTCCGCATGAGTGCGCCGAGGGGCTGCTGAGTCAACACGTGGACGGTATGGGCCTGAAAGTAGTGGCCTAGATTTTTCACCGTGTGGACGATGGCCAACAGCGTCTTCTCAATGGGGGAGTACCTGAGTTCGGCCTCCCGAAGTGTCTTGCTGACGTAAAAAATGGCCTTTTGCACCCCCTCATCCTCGCGGATGAGCACGGAGCTGATGGCCGACATGCTCACCCCTAAGTACAAGAAAAGTGTCTCGCCGGGCTTAGGCTTGGAGAGCAAAGGAGGGGATGAGAGGTACTACTTCAGCTCTTCGAATGCCTGCTAGCACTTCGTCGTTCACTTGAAGCTATTTGCTTTGCGCATGATTTGGAAGAAGGGGAGTTATCTTTCGGCCGACTTAGAGAGGAAACGGTTTAGGGCTGCCTGCCGTCCCGTCAACCGTTGTACCTCCTTGACGTTGCGCAGTGGTTCCATGTTCACAATGGCCCGGATCTTCTCCGGATTTATTTCAATGCCCCTCCGCTTGACCATATAGCTGAGGAATTTGCCTCCTTGGACGCCGAAGGCGCATTTTTTGGGGTTCAGACGGAGGCTGAATTTGTTCATGATCTCAAAAATTTCCCAGAGGTCATCGGCATGGGTGATAGATTGGTTGCTTTTGATGATCATGTCGTTGACGTATGCCTCCATCGTCCGGCCAAGGTCTGCTATGAAAACTTTGGCTACCATCCTGGTGTATGTGGCACCTGAATTTTTGAGCCCGAAGACCATGATGAGGTAGCAACAAATTCCATCCGGGGTCATGAAAGCTGTTTTCTCGGCGTCATCTTCATGCATGAAGATCTGGTGGTACCCCCAAAAGGCATCAAGGAACGACATCAACTCGCAACCCGTCGTCTCGTCCACCAACTGATCAATGTTGGGGAGAGGGAACGGGTCCATCGGGCACGCCTTGTTCAGATCAGTGTAGTCAACGCACATTCTGAATGTTGGCGGCTTTTGGGCGAGAACGACGTTGGCTAGCCAAGTCGGGTATTTCACCTCTTTGATGTGGCCGATGGAGAGGAGCATGATGACTTCCCCCTTGACAAAGTCCCGTCTTTCGGACGATAGGTAGCGTCACTTCTGTTTGAGCGGCGTGGAGGCTGGATCGACTGACAGCCGGTGAGTGATCACCTTCCGGTTGATGCTTGGCATGTCGTCCGGCCCCCACGCAAAGATGATTGCATATGACCGTAGGACTAGGAGGATGTCGTCGCGTTGGTCCTGTGGGAGTTGCTTCCCAATTTTCAGGACTCATTCTGACCGAGAGGTATCTAAGGGGACCTCATTGACCACCTCGATTGGCTCAGCATGTGGCCTCTCTTCGTCCTTGGCAACGGTTGTGGTGATGGTGTCTATTCTTTGCTCGGCGCCTGCGGCCGGCTTTGTCAGCTTGAGGTAGCATGCCTTTGCTATCCTCTGGTTCCCCCGGGCGTAGCCGATGCCGTCGTTAGTGGGGAACTTCAAACATAAGTGTTTCATCGAGATGATGGTCTCCAGGTCCTCTAATGCTGGTCACCCCCAGATCAGGTTGTGGGCGCACTCGAGGTTGACCACCATGAACTCCATGCCAATCTTGGTTTGATGGGATCCGTCGCTGACTTCCACGGGAAGGACTATCGTGCCCTCGGTGTCGATAGAGTTCCCGGTAAAGCTGAACAATGGTGTCCGGATCGGCTTAAGCAGTTCCTTGTCCAACTTCAGTTGTTTGAATGTGTCAAGGTACATGACGTTGACGGAGCTTCCCGTATCGATGTAAGTGCGGTGGATGATAGAATTGCCTATCTCACATCAGATGACGAGGGCGTCCCTACGTGACACGGTGCCTAGAGGCAGATCCTTGTCGGTGAAGGTGATCGCCTCTGTCCGCTACTTCTTCGGCTGGGGGGAACGTGGGACACCTCCCCAATGTAAAGGGATTGGGCCCATTTCTTTCTCTGGGTGGCGGAGTCCCCCCCCCAGTGTTGCCCCCCACGATGAAGTGGATGTGGTTCTTCTTTGGAGGGGGTTCCTCAAAGTCTTCGTTGTCATCACTGAGTCTGCCGATCTCGCGCTTCTTCGTAGAGGGTTCCCCCCCATTTTTACCGGTGTTTACACATGTATTCTTGCATGGGCCACCTTTAACAAATTGGGAGAGTTCCCCCTGTCGAATCTGGCGTTCGATGGCTCTTTTCAGCGTGACCCAATCGTCGGTGTTGTGGGAGGTGTTCTTGTGGAAGCGGCAGTAGGTGCCGCCCTGATGGACGGCGTAGATTTCCTTCACCGGTCGAGGATCTCGTTCAATGAGATCATGTTCCTCGGCGTAATCGGGGATGGAGCTGACCGAGTGTGTGAGAGGGGTCCTTGGCCTTTCCATCCCCGGCCGCCATGGGCGATCTTTCTTGTTCTGTCCGCTAGACCTTTGGCGGTTCTGTCCTCCCTGACCGGATGAGGGTGCGCCTGGAGCCTGCGCAGAGTTTGTCTTCTTGGAGGGGTGCCCTCCATCCTTCTTGTGGTTGTGAAGCTCGTCGGCGTCAGCGTATAAGTTCCCTTGCTGGAGCGCCTTTGTGTATGACCTCGGCGGGTCAGTGATGAGGCTCCTCGCGTAGAGGGTGCTGCGGAGGGCACCCTGATAAAGGACAAGGAGGGTGCGCTCAATGGCCCCTTCAACCTCATCAGTCTCCTTCGTCTACCGGTCGATGAAAGACCAGAGTGATTCGTCATGTTGCTGCTTGACAGAGAGGAGATGGGTAAAGTATTTCTTCGCACGCTTCCTCCTGGCAAAATGGGTGAGGAAGCGCTGGGCCAGATCCCGCCATGAATCTATGCTCCCCTCGGGGAGCGCATTGAATCATTCGTACGTTGGCCCCTCGAGAGTGGAAAGGAACCAGCGGCAGAGGTACTCGTCCGACGCGTTCACCATTAACATATTGTTCTGATAGCGGCTGAAGTGCTCCTGGGGATCGGTGCGGCCGTCATAGAGCTTGATGGCGTTTCCCCTATACTTCTCAGGTATGGGGGCCGAGAGCACCCTCGTGGTGAAGGGAGTCCTGGTCCTGACCTGGATGATAGGGTCACCACGTCCCTCGGCCAACTCCCTTTCAAGGGCGCTGACCTTGTGTGGGATTGCATTGAAGCTGAGATCTGTGGTCGTGTTGGCCGCAGGGATGGTTGCAGACTGCTTGGCTTCCATCTGGGCATGCCTCATTTCCAGCTGGGCAATGACTTCGTCCCTGGGGTCCTTGGAGGCCGTAGTGGCGCCTTGCTGGGTTCGCACGCGGGCCGCGTGAGCTGTGTTGATTTGGTGGCGTGCGTCATCCTCATGCAACTTTCTTTTGCCTTTGTCTAAGGGGGGCTGATCCGCTGTCCAGGATACGGACCCCAAGCTTCCCCTTGGTGAGCCAGGCCAACGCTCACCAATCTGTCCCGCCATCCTCTCCGAAGCTGGACGACGACGCGTGTCACCTAGCCTATTAAAGGTTGAGGCTTTTCCACGCGCTGGGGTCGATCCAGCTCGAAGAGGGGAAGCTGGGTGGGAGTGGGATGCTGACGTGTCCTGCGGCACCACCCCTTCGTCGTTGCCTATCATGATGGCCAACGGCTAAGGTTGAGGAGGTGGCATAGTGTTCTCCCCCGTCCTCGGCCTCAGCGCGCTGAGGACGGTGGGGTTCTGAGCCAAGCTGGCTATGATGGCCGATAGAGCGGTCTGCAGCTAAGGGTTAACAGTGGGAGTGATCTGTAGACCCGATGCATGGTCCTTCTTTTCTATGCGTTTTTCTCAAGGCCGATGCGGGCATCTTGAGCATTGCCGTTAAGCGAATTGTGAAGGTCAGTTGCAGGGTCGATGGTCTCCTGGAAGATCTCCTCCTCTGCGACCTAGTCAGCCGTAACATCCTGTTCGTGCACCTTGTTCTCATGGGTCTCAGGGATCGCCTTGCCGACAAAGTTGCGGTTTGACTTTGTTCTTCCCGTAATCAGTTAGCTGTGCTTGGTAGCGACGAAGGATGCTAACTTGATTGTTCTAGCTCTCAATGAAAGCAGCAAATGATAAAGTAATTATCTAGAGAGAAGTGAGAGCTAGAGAGAAAAGTGCAGTAAATGCTTGCAATAAATGATTTGTGAACCCCCTACAACTACCCCCAAGGGGAGTATTCATAGAGAAAATATGGGATGGGCTCCCAAGCCTTGGGCTTGGGAGGCCCACTTACAATGGGGCCTCTACTGGGCCGAGTACAAAGTGTATAAAACTGACTAAGTATGAAATCTAGCTACTTGAGGTCTCTGTGGCCGACGGAGACATGGCCGACGGAGCCCCGACCGATAAGGACACCCGGTTCTCTTGGCTTCTGGATCATATTCTGAGTTGATGTCTTTCTGGCCGATGGAGGGCCATCTGGCCGATGGAGGTCCCACTGGGTGCCAGTCGTGCCTCTTATTCTTCTGAATATGTGGGTCCTGGGGTCTGGACCCATATACTCCATCAGCAGTCGTACGTGGAGAATGTCAAGTTGGTGTCATTTTTACTCTTTAGAAATGTCAAATAAAAACCGTCATCCTGGTAAATGTAATGTCAAGACAGTGACATTTTTGCCAAATCAGTGTTCAATAACATAGCAATTATGCCAATTTCAGGTCAAATTGGTGAGAAAAATAATATGAACGATTTAAAGTGAATTAGATGGAATTTATAAAAAATGAATATCCAAAAGAGAAGAAAAGAGTAAAAGTGGAAGAAAGAAAATATAGAAGCTTGAAAGAAGAAGAAGAAGAAGGCGAAGAAGAAGAAAAAGAAGAAGAAGCTTATATGGGGAAGTTGCAGAGGCGATGCAAAGACATCCTTCAACGCAACCTTCACAAGTCGTGAATGGAAGAAGAGTGGCTTTGCAGGGCTGTTTTGATATTACATCTATATTTTAGTCCTAGACTGTTAAACAAAAAAGTGATAGTCTTACGATGGTCTTTTTCATAAATTTTAGTCCTATTTAGGTAAATTTCTCATATGCCATACATTGACTGGCCCAAGCAATTAAGTTTTATTGCAATAAAAAAACGTTGGTGTAATTTTATTTTTTTATAAAAGAACATTCAAAAGATCATGTAAGCAACAAGTAAAGTATAGACTTGTACCTTGGAACATTAATGTACTGGTAATTTTTTGTAAAAGTTGGACTATACTACATACTACGTATATTATTATTTTTTAAAAAGTTGTAGAAATTCTCTCCACTTTTCTATTATACTCCGTATTTAATTTGTTGTTTATGTACGTAATGAGTACCACATAAAAGTAATCCGGGAAATTCTATAGCACCCACAAAATGAAGGGATTATGTTACTTTATGGTAATGTGACTAATGTCATTCTTGATTTACATAATATTGATTAAAAAAAGAAATCACAACATTATGATGTTAATCAAAGGTGAGATCATAACAAGATTTCAAATTAACACTTTGTTTGGAGGATGAATGGAGAGATAGTGATGGGGAGACTCCAGAGAAAAAGAGTGCCGTAAAGAGAAAGGAAAGGTGACCATCTCACACTATAAATATAAGTGGTATTAGTGGAGGTGGGAAAAGGGCCCATAAGACAAAGAAAACATAAAGGGAACATCTTAGAAACATTTCCAAACACCAACAAACTATACCACAAAGGGTTCAAGAGAAAGCTAGTTAGGCCAACATAGACTTGTCTTCTAACTTGATCTGATCTCATACACACAAAGGAGAGGTCATTTCATTATTCATCCATTCCTTCTCCATCCAAATTTTAGTTTCCATTCATCATCTCCCACCCAAAAACAAACATTACAATTATCAAGAAACCATCATATCATATAATCCCAGCTAGCTGCAGAAGCAAGATATTAGCTTAGATAAAAAACAAGGAGCTGGAAGCTCTCAGACGGCTGAAGACTTCATTTTTTCTTGAATTGTTAATCAAAGAAAAAGCAACTACCAAAGGTCTGTTATTTTTCTTCATTTCTTCTTCTTTTCTTGTTCCTTTTCAAACCCTTTTCTCCCCCAAAGCAAGTGAACCGAATGAATCCATTTTTCTTATTATATATAGCTTTTGTAAGCAAAAAGAATTGATTTTTATTTAGTTAACTTCTATTTGCAGGAATTTCTTGAAATTATCTTCTTGATTTGTTCTCATCAAAGTTAAAAAACACTAGCTAACTGCTAGAAAATGTATGTTAATATGTTATACGTGGTACATGACAATTCTTTTTAGTTTGTTTTTTGAGAGGTTCTTTTTAGTTAAATCAGACATTATTCTTTTTTCCTAAAAATAATTAGTGATTGCCACTTTCCATTTAGGATAAAGATGGTTATTTTTTGGGGATTTTTCTCTATTTTCATGAAATAATAACGTACCTTAACTAGGGTTTTTTTTTCGTTTTTTAAGGATAAATAGAGGAAATATAAGAGATATGCAGCCACAAAGCAGCATAGATGCATACATGGGGACTGGGGTAGGTACGACAAGATCCGATTTTTTGTTTCCGGAAATGACTCCGGTTCTTCCATGGCCGGTTCAGAGCTTTAACCCGATCAGCTTCCACTCAAACCAGCCCATCCGGGATCATGAGCAGTTTCTCCTCCCGCCCCCGCCTTCCCCATACGGCGGGCTATTCAACAGTAGAAGGCTGCCTTCGTCGTCTCCGTTCGCGGGGTACGACGGACTACGGCCGACGTCGGACCATTTCCGGGGGGTCATTTCTGACTCGCTGGGTCACCCGGTCCAACCTGGTTTGGGGGCGCCGTTTGGGCTCCAAGCCGAGCTGCAGAAGATGACGGCTCAAGAGATTATGGACGCAAAGGCTTTGGCGGCTTCGAAGAGCCACAGTGAAGCCGAGAGGAGGAGAAGGGAGAGGATCAATAATCATCTTGCTAAGCTGCGAAGTCTTCTTCCCAACACAACAAAGGTATTGTAGGCCGCCTTACTTTCTTGAATTTAATTTGTTTATTTATTTAATTAATTGATTTGAATGATGATGGGGTATAATTTTTGGTTTTTTCATGGACTGCTTTTGAAGAACCATAATCATTTCATTCTTTTGACAAACACATGCATGTAAAATTATTAGACTTTTCACGAAATTCAACCCTCCATTGGTCGGTCATGGACCCGGCCAAAAAACATTTTTTATTATGGATAATAATGTTCTCCACTCCAAAATACTGAGTATGAAAATACATGTCTCATTCACACTATCATTGAGACCAATGTACTATGGAGTATGTTTTAGTTTAGAAATTATTGAAAATAAGAGAAATATAAACACAGTTTTAAATTAGGATTAGGTATAGTAGTATATCCATCCGTGCAACAATTCACAAAACATGCATGTGTCATTTGTGTGAATTTATACGTGAAAGGTTATTTACAATTTCTTGATAGATCCCTCTCAATAATTTAATCAATATTTAACTTTCATTTAGAGTTAAAGGCTTCTTTTTTGAGTTGTTATTGACATCAACATTTGAATCTTTCTTAAAGAATAATTTTATTTACAAAGTGACTTATTGATGAATAGGAAATTACCTCATATATGATTAAAAAATTATCCCAATTTAATACTATGAATAAATGATTTAATATATAGAAATTGCTCTAAATAAGAGTAAAACCTTTTTAAAATTTCAAAATAGGAGTATCAGGTTTTTTATTCCCTGAATAGGTGTAAACACAAATTTAGTCTTGCTAAAAAAGAGAAGAAAACTTATTTAGTCTTTCTAAAAAAGAGAAGAAAAACTTCCCTAACTTCGGTATATACGAGTCCTATTTTAATTTGATAAGAAAACAATAGTAGCCCCTATTTGAGAAAATTGACAATGTTTTACTCCTATTTTATGAATTGTCTATTTCTAATTTTTAGACCATTTTTTCGTATTGATGTTTGTAAATGCATGTGTGCTTTAATTTATTCAAGTGTTGTTTTAAATTTGTATAACAATTAATTACTAATTTTAAGTACTCTACATTGTCTGGTCATGCAAGTAGGCATGCAGTACAAGCCAACTTATTACATGTGTGATAATATATAATAAGAATATAATAAGAATATTAAAATATCAAATATCTCAATAGAAGGTTTTCTAAAATTGAACATATTGATGATCCTTAAGCTTACAAAAATGTAAGAAGTCATATTTCATGCACTAACTTTAATTACTTACAAGGGGCGTAGTTGGGGTAACCTAGATCCCGATGAATCCCAATTTTCAATTTTGTCTACATTATACTTCGAGGGTAAAAAAAATTCAAAAATACTTTTTGTACTAACCCACCCTAATATTACATCATGCGTCCTCCACTGTTTACTTAGTCATATAATAGTCATTATTTTAACATTTAAAAGTTATAGGCAGTCTTATCCTTCAAATCCGAATATAAGAACTAATTTAAAACAAAGGCATTTGGAAAATAACAATTATACTCGTTTCAGTCAATTGAAATTTATGATCCTTAAATATAAATTAAAATATATTATTCCCCCGATATATAAAAATCAGAAATAGACTTCTAGAAGTCTCATTGTTTGTCAACTTTCTCGATCACCAATATGATATGTATTATGTATACGTTCTTGGTGAGGTCATATATTAGGGCGTGCAACAAAAATGTTATAGCATTGAACTACCTGATTTAGAGGGTTTAAAATTTTGAAAATGTAGTCCATATATTATATAAAAACTCTTCTATTGTATTTGATTAAAACTTCTTTTTGAAAAAGTAAACAATATATAATATGTAAAAGAAACCAAAAATTATATATTCAAATCCAAATTGTGCATTATTTTTACCATAAAAATTCTAATTATATCACCTCTTAAATTTTGTGACGGCCTTGGTGGTTGGGGTTATCGGACTTGCTTAAAAGACCAATTTACTCCACTTTTTAGAGCCCGTTTGGTAATACTGAAATCGTCTGAATCGACTTTTTCTGCTAATATTTATGAATTTCTGACTGTATTGACAGATTCTGCTGATTTTTGAAAAAATTATATATATAATATATTTTCAATAAAAAAATTAAAAAAATTATTAAAAATAGCTAAAATGATCATCTACAGTAACTTCATCCAATACAACCAGAAAAGTAACTTAAACCTTACTTTTTCTTATTATTAAACAATTCAGCGCGTGAAATCAAAAATTACATATTTGATAAAAAAAGTTGATTGATAAGTGTGATAAGCCGAAAAATATGCTTACCAAAAACTTAAATGTCCAAAACATATAATATAGGGTACGTAGGATATTCTCATTGTTGTTGCAAGTTGGAGTTCCGAGGAGAGGAAAGTAGCGTTAATGTCGATAAGTTGATGTGGTAAAGAGAAACCAAACAACAGCAGAAAAGCTTTAAGCGTCGTCTTGAGGTCCTTTAGAGTGGCAAAAATAAAACCAGCCTAAGAAATACGATGTTAATAAAGCCAGACAATATCTAGACAAAGAAGCATTCCTGTCAGTCATGCCTATCTATACTAATAGATTAATTATAAAAACTGTAAAATAAAACTCTCAAACCCTAGATACTAACAAAAGTCGATGTCCCTTTTCTTATCTTAATTACTTATTTGATGGGCATTTTACACGTATTATGGATCATAGTCTCACACATCTTCTGACCGATTATATCCTAAGTCAGAGTTACGGCAAGACTAGTGTTTTAATATGATGATGTTCACATTAGAATTGTTTTTAAGAAAATTAAATTCTTCAGGTATGACTAAAACTTGGTACATTTTCTTAAAAGTATCATTATTTTCTGTTGAGAAATTCAATCCCAAATAGGAGTAATATCACTAAACATGATAAAATTAATAGAATCAAAAATAAGAACACTAACCGGTTGAGGAGAAACCAAACGTTGATGGTGAAGATGATGAAGCCATGATGTCTTTGGATTCTCTAAGGATACAAGCGGATTTCGATGGATTAAACGATCTTCCTTGGGTCTCCTAATACAGGTGTTCTTGAGACCTTTTGGGAAGAAACGTGCCCGGTCGTATTAGTCGTGAGAATAGAAGCCTTATACTTGTATCAAAGAGAAACCCCTTTGGTCCCTTATGTATTATTTAATGTTAAAACATACCCATCATATGTTAACTATACATAAATACAGGGACCAAATCTGTCATATGGCAAATTTAATTGTATGACATAAATGTCCCCAATATATATTAAATTTTATAAATGGTCCAAGGGCACTTAAATGGAATATTTTCCAACATTCTTCCACTTGACCTTGAGATCATTTATACATAAGTTAAAGTAAGTTTTGGCCAAGAAAATTTCATCTTACTCCATAATAATATCAAAGCAAACAAATACAGTCTAACGGGTCAATATAACCCGAGACCCCCATTAATCATACTTTGACACTTCTTATTAAAGAGTATAAGGATTAATATAAGTCAAATGACATTAAACTTAGGGTATTATGTTTGTCTATTAAATAACTTTGTGTGCACAATGAAGAACAGACAAAACATACTTAAGGAGGAATTCTAAATCAAATACTTGAAAATATTAAATAAGATATAACTTATCAGACACTATGCTATTAACTCCTAATCGGGATCTTTGATCAAGCCCATATAAGTGACATGTCTTTGAAAAATACTGGGTGGAAGTCCTTTGGTGAGAGGATCTGCTAGCATGTCATTTGTGCTGATGTGTACGATACAAATTTCATTTTCCTCCACTCTTTCTCGAACGAACAAATATTTTGTATCGAGGAACAATCTCGCTCCACTCGAACTGTTATTGTTTGAGAAGTTCACGGTCGCGGAATTGTCACAATAAATCCTTAGTGGTCTTGAGACGGAATTCACTACTTTGAATCCTTTGATAAGATTTCTTAACAACATCCCATGACATGTTGCATTGTACACCGCAACATATTCGGCCATCATTATTGAAGTAGTTGTAAGTCTTTGCTTGTGGCTTTTCCAAGATATTGGCCTACCTGACAGCAAGAAAATGTATCCCGAAGTAGACTTCCTATCGTCTTTGCACATAGCAAAATCGGAATCGGAATATCCAACCACTTCTAAATTATTAGACCTCTGATAAGTCAATTTGTACTCCTTAGTCCCTTGAAGATACCGCAAAACTTTCTTAGCGACTTTCCTATATGCGATATCTGGACGAGTACAAACTTGTGCATACATCAGGCTTCCAATTACGGAAGCATAAGGAATGAGTTTCTTGCTCTTTCTCAACCTCGGTTTTTGGGCATTGGAATGACCCAAAAACGTCTCCCTTAACTACTGGAGCAACTGATAGAGTGCATTGTTGCATGTTGAATCGTTTTAAAATGCGCTCAATGTATGCCTTCTGTAGCAAGCCTAACGTCCCTTTGACTCTGACTCGGTGAATTTCAATGCCTATAACATAAGAAGCTTCACCTAGATCTTTCATGCAAAATGGCCAAATAATAAGCGTTTTGTTTCATGCAATAAATCCAAATCACTACTTGTTAATAAGATGTCATCAACATATAACGCAAGTATGATGAATTTGCTCCCTCTCATTTTGAGGTAAGTGCATTGATCTACTTTGTTTTTAATGAAGCCATTTGATTTCATGACTTCATCAAATTTAAGGTACCATTGTCGAGATGTTTGCTTAAGCCCATAAATAGACTTCTTGAGTTTACACACTAGATGTTCTTGACCCTTAGAAACATAACCTTCTGGTTGTATCATATAAACATCTTTGTGTAAATCTCCATTTAAGAAGGCTATTTTGACGTCCATTTTATGTAGCTCAAGATCAAAATGAGCTACTAAAGCCATAACGACCCTTAGGGAGTCCTTTCGAGAGACGGGTGAAAATGTCTCTTGATAATCTACACCTTGCCTTTGAGTGTATCCCTTAGCAACCAATCTTGCCTTCTATCTTTCAATGTTTCCCTTTGGATCTAATTTAGTCTTAAAGACCCACTTGCTTTCAAAGGGCTTTTGATCCTTTGGTAATTCAGCAAGTTCCCAAACATTGTTCTTCTCCATGGAAAGAAGTTCTTCATTCATGGCTTCTTTCCAATGAGTCGATTAGTCACAATTAATGACATCAAGGAAAGATATAGGATCTATGACTTTCCCTAAATCAAAGTCAGCTTCTTCATTCAATTATATCAAATATTCGTCAAAATTTGTGGGGCGTCTGACCCTTTGAGATCTCCTTAAGGGTTGCTGATTTTCTGGAATTTCATTAGTAACCGGCGGAGTTGGTTCAACATTGATTGGAGTTTCATTCGCCTCCTGACTTGTTGCATCATTATTATGAGGCGTTTGATTTTCACTATGATCTTCAAGTGAGTAATTAGGTGGAATGGGCAGTATAATAAGTGGATTCATTCCAGTACCTTCTTGAAGTTCATCACAAATGTTTGAACCACTACTACTCCCACTAAAGTTAGTATTCTCAAGGAATTCATCGTTGCCATCCCTATGGCTAACTCGACTTTGAGAATAAAAGAGACTTGATCATTTTTTCAATTTATGTCCATGTTTTTGATAAACAAATATCCTGATACTTAATACTCCAATTTATTTGCGGAGTATATTTTTATAATCCCTAGAACTAATAGTACGAATTAGAACTCCCTATGATCCTATGTCACATTTTCAAGTTTCCGATTTACTGATGATACTAAAATTAATTAACTCTTGAAAACATATACGTAGTATAAGTATTAACGTAACAATAAAACTTAATAAATATGCACATTTAAAACCCATTCTAGAAATTCCATTGAATAGCCATACCTGAAATCAAATATAATATACATTATTCATTACATAAAATCGAGTATCAAAGTATAGGATTGGAGTTGCTAAGTTGATGTCTAAATAGAGTACAAAATCTAGGACCAAGGAAAAACATGTAATAACAACATTGAAAAGTTGCTAATGCAATAGAGATATATAAAAGAAGAAATAGCGACATACTGTATACTTTGACTACGATTTTTTAAGAATATATATAATCAAATTATTATATATATAATGTTATTAAATTTCTATTAATGTAAATTTTCAAAATATTAACTTTTTCAATGTTTACTAATACGTATTGAAATATAATTACAGTCAAAGTTGTGTGTTGGTAAATGTGAAAATCAAATTATTGCAACTTTTAAAGAACCGATGGATGAGGATAGTATATGACTAATGTTGATGTTTAAGTCCCGAATGACCCGAAGGCCCAACACCCACCTTGGATCTAGGATTTGATTTGCTACAATAAAGTGTATAAAGAGAATATAAAATCTGATTCAACTACTCAAATAACTCAGCTTGTATTAACGCAGTAATAACAATTACACAGAAATGGTCGAACGGCTGTTCAAACCCAAAACCTAATACAAGAGCTAGAATGCTATTAGAGCTAGAGAGTAAATAAATGTTCACTCTTACAAATGAATTAAGTGCTGGTATTTATACTAGATTGGGGTATGAGGTGCTCTAATATGATTGGTTGCCTCACATGCCATTTGATGCCCCCATGATCCAGCATTAACTGCAGTCAGTTACTTGAGCAATTCTCGTTCGGGATTAAACCCAGCTAAGCCACTAATCACGAAATAAGCTATTTACCCAAATATCAATTACATCCCGTTCGGGATGTGCCGAACGGAGCTTGCAGTTCGGGTCTGATGATTTTCCTTGGACCTTCCCTTGCGTCTGGGCTTCAGGGATATTCTGGCCGATATATTGGACCGGACCCTAATATTCCATCAACTAAGATAAAGATAAAGATATAAATACAAATGTGACCACTCACAAAGTTGTCATACAAAGTGTATGTCTAGCTATTACATATGTTCACGTTCAACGAATTGAACTTTGTTAATTTGTATCACTTTATAAAAAATATGATGAAATTTGTTAACGAAGTACATGAGCATGGTTTTAACTTTTAACTTTAAGAACCCTTTGATGTCTAATCGAGAGGTCATGGTGTGTCATGAGTGGTGGAGCCAAAAAGCTAGCTTCATGTTTTAGCATACCGTCGTAGTCTAATTTGCAGATTAATACAAGTATTTGTGCATATTGAATTGCTTTTAATCTTTATTTACTGATCAAAATTACATACTCACAACCTAGCATATAGTGATGACATGGACCAAAACATTGTTTGAAAATCGCTCTAGGCGTCCGATTTGTCCCCACCTAGGCGCTAGGTGATGATCGGGAGTTTTGATTTTTGTCTAGGCATCCAGACTACTTGGTTTGGCGCCTAAGTGAATTAATCAGACGCGTAAGGCACTAAGTTGTCTGCCCAGAACGTCTAATTGTCCTCCAAGGGCCTCTAGATTCAAGCGAACATTTCTTTTTAATTTTTTTATAAGGGATATATGTATCTTAGCTTTTACTTTAACCACAGGTATGAAGAAATAAACGTACATGTAAATTTAAGATAAAAACTATATATGTTTGTATATATACTTATATTTTATAATTATTTAACATTTTTAACATAATGGAGTTAAATGTGACAATTTTATCATTCAAGCATGTTGTTAATGTGTGTGTGTTTTTTTTATACACAGAAACACAATATAACCTATCGTATTTACATAAAGTATTAATAAAAAAAATACAATTTGTGTGTCTGCGATTAGTCCCGCCTAGCTAGGGTCTGCCTAGCCATCTAGGCACTAGGCACTGGGTTAGCGTTCGACTAGCGCCTAGCGCCTTTTAGAACATTGAACAAAAGCAACATAAATTGGACTTTACGCATAAAGTTATGATCACCACATATGATTTTTTTGCAATCAATTTGAATCTTATTGCAAATTGACACATTTATATATATTTATGGTACTGATTTGGTTTACTTTAGGGTTAAGGTGCCAAAGCCAATAATATATTAATAATTAAGGTACAATTCATGCATTTAAGTTATCTCAAGTGAGCAGAGGAAATTTGTATTAGGATGTAGATTAATTCTGGTAATGTGATAAATTTACTTCTATAGTAAAATCATATTTAACCTAAAATCAAATTAACCCAATTCCGTTATTTTTATATGTAATTAATTTTTACTATATTTGTTATAATTTATATTTAAATTTGATCAATGATATAATTTTATATAAATTTTTTTATAATATTAAATCCATAACAAAATTATTTTTATTAGAATTAATGATTTTTGTTAAAGTTACTTTCATGATACTACGTAGTACTCCGTATGAATTTATGATTTTCGCTAAAATATACTCCAAATTAATTATGAATCGATCAAAGGTTAGCACACTTAACCAATACAGTCAAGTATGACATATTTGGTTTGAAAAAATGAGTAAAGAATATATACTTCTATTCATTTTTAATAAGGGAAAATTCAATTCCCTACATATGAGTAAAAACATTTTGAAATTCCAAAACAAGATTGTTACGTTTTTATTCCCTAAATAAGAATAATTTCTGTTAAATTTGGCTTTATCAAGATTTAAATATGATTTGAACTTGGCAGAAATTAAATTACTCCTATTTAGAGCATAAAATCATGGGATTCCTGTTTTAAAATTTCAAAACGTTTTTGCTTCAATTATATTTAGGGCAATTTCTATTTTAATAATCGCTACACTTTGATAAGTTTTATGTTTCTAACATATTCTATTTCGATTGTCCAAAAAAAATAATAGCCAATTAAATTATATTTACGATCCAAATCGTGCATCACGATCTAAGTCATGCATTAAGAACATGAAATTCTAAGTGTTTGCGATTAAAAAACAATTTTCTGTATAATCATTAGCTTTCGTGAATTATTTCTTGAAGTTTTAAATGATGGAGTAACTAATTTGATCATATTTTATAGACGGATAAAGCATCACTACTTGCGGAGGTGATCCAGCACGTGAAGGAACTGAGGAGGCAAACCTCACTGATCTCCGAGACGAACCAAATCCCGACGGAGATCGACGAGCTGACCGTGGACGCCTCCGACGATGACGACGGGAAGCCGATGATCAGAGCCTCGTTGTGCTGCGAGGACCGGCCCGACCTATTGTCGGACCTTATCAAGACCCTCAAAGCTCTAAGGCTAAGGACTCTCAAAGCCGAAATCACCACCATTGGCGGCCGCGTTCGTAATGTTCTATTCATCGCCGGAGACGACCAGTATCACGACAGCGGCAGCGATCCGCTGCCGCTACATTGTTCTTTAAGTTCCGTTCAAGAAGCTTTAAGAGCGGTGATTGAGAAAGGAAGCAGTGATGATCAATCTGGGACTGCAAAGAGACAGAGAACCCACAACCTTAATATCCTTGAACAACATACGTCTCTCTGATAAAAAATATTTAAAATCAATCGTTCGTATAATTACCGATCTTATTATCTTATTATTATTAATCATTAATTATACTACTTTACATGTAGTTTTTGACTTTTTCTTCGTTTGATATGTTGTGTTTAATGTGTTTGCATGGTTTGATTAGTCACTCTCAGGTCTCTTTTGGGTTTTTATGTGTTTGGTGATTTTTTTTTATTTGGGGTGATTTGGCGATAGATTATTATTGCTGTATTATTAGGAAGAGCAATTTTATTCAAATTAAAGATGAGATGGGCATTGAAAGAAATATATAGAGCCCGTTTGGTAGCACGAAAATCGGCTGTTTTGGTTGATTCTGCTGAAATTTATGAAGTTCTGGCTGAAGTGGCTGCATTGGCTGATTCTGCTGATTTAAGAAAAAAAAAAATTTAAATATATTTTATTAATAAAATAAAGAAAAAATTATATGTAAGAATAGCTAAAATGGTCGTCTACATTAACTTCAGCCAATACAGCCAGAAAAGTAACTTCAACCTTACTTTTTCTGCTTATTGCACAGTTCAGCGCGCGAAAGCAAAAATTACGCGTTTGATGAAAAATATGGTTGATAAGCCTGATAAGCCGAGAAACATTGTTACCAAACGGCCTCATAATCTATACAACAGTGAAGCAATAGAATGTACGTGAGATTGAATGATTGATTAGGAAATATTATCCAAAATGAGACTAAAACATTGAAAAAACTCGAAAATTGGAGTATAAGCTTATTTATCTCTAACAAGGACTCCACATTACATTTTTGCCTTTTCTCCTAATTAAATCACCGCCTCCGACGTACGTAGTAATAGAAATTAGCGATCTGCATCTTCCTCATCAGAACCTCAAGTCATGATCGACAAGTTTGCGAGCCCATTTTGAAAGCCACAAGGTCAAGAGTAGGCTTCTTTTCTATTTTGAAATTAAATTAATTAGGTCTAATGTTTAATTTTTTTTGCGGGAAAACATAGTATATTTAATAGAAAGATGCAGGGAGCACCACTACCTCATCAGTTTCCTTAGCTAATTGAGCTAATTTATGGGCTGCATATTTAGCACCCTAATTAGCCTCCCTCTTAAACAAGTTGAAGCGCACATTTGAGAAAACGGATTTCAGCTCTTTCACCTCCTGTAACAAGTTCCTAAATCTAGAGGCATCTCTGCCCGGTGTGGACAGACTGATCTTGACCGTAGCACAGTCCCCTTCGATGACAAGCGGCATGTTGATCCAGGTCGTTGCAATCTGAACTGGTTAACAATTTGAAATTTTAAAACATAAATAAAAAGTCTTAAATAGAGCCAAGTTTTAAAAGGAATATATACATTAATTTTAAGTAGGATCTATTTTAGTTTTAAAAAGCAATACAATTATTGTTGCATCAATAAAACACACGTCTTTTTGATCTGCATATCTCTTGTTGGGATTGAAAAATTCTTCTATTCAATATCAAGAACAGTGTTACAATAGGAGGAGCAAACTCTCAGATTCAACTATTACAAAAAATCAATCATCACCAATACACTTCTACACTAAGTGTATTTCACTCTTCACACACTTTTCTCACTTTCTAAACTGATGATGTGAATAACAATAGAACACTCTATTTATAAGCTAGTTTGGAGACATGAGGAAGTTGCATCCAAGCTTCCTAGTTATCTCCATATCTTCTTCTCATTTTCATTTGTTTGAGAGCTCCTTCCAAGAAGGTGTGAGATGCCTCTTGGCAACTTCCAAGAAAGAAGGTGGAAATTCCCTACAAATCTCCCCCTCCACCTTTTTCTTTGTTTCTATCATTCCTGCGATGCTCGCTGGCTCCCCCTCGTTGGCAACAAGTATCAATTCGGATGTGGAATACTTTCTCTGTGGAATTATGCCTCGCATAGAACGTCGAACATGAATATCTTCAGATTTGTCTTCAGATGAAGGCTCCCCCTGCTGAAGAATATCATCACTGTGAGTATCATCATCACTAACTGAACCATCACTCTCTTGTTCAGTAGTATCATGCATCTCCTCGTCGCTGAGAGGAATGACAGGCACTTCATCTTCTGGAGTATGTTGTGTGCTGATGATTGGGGCACACTCATGAAACTCATTTTAATTAAATACAACATCTCTGCTTCGTACAACTTTCTTCAATTCGGGATCCCACAACCGGTATCCGAATTCTTCATCTCCATAGCCGATGAATATGCATGGGTTTGATTTGAGATCAAGCTTCTGTCTCAACTCCTTGGACACATGTGCAAATGCCTTGCACCCGAACACTTTCAAGTGAGAGTAAGAAACATCTCTTCCTGACCATTTCTTCTCTGGTACTTCAAAGTTTAAAGGAACAGAAGGTGACTTGTTTATAAGATAACAAGCTGTCAGCACAGCTTCACCCCAAAATGGCTTCGGTAGTTTAGCCATACTCAACATGCAACGAACTTTCTCCATAATGGTTCTGTTCATTCTTTCGGTTACACCATTGTGTTGTGGAGTTCGTGGAACCGTCTTCTCATGTCTAATTCCATATGCAGCGCAATATGCAGAGAATTCCCTGGAAGTGTGCTTTCCTCCATTGTCTGAACGTAGACACTTCAGCTTCTTCCCTTTTTCTCTTTCTACCATGGCATGAAATGATTTGAAACGATCAAACACTTGATCCTTACTCTTTAGACAGTAAGTCCATACCTTTCGTGATGCATCATCAATGAATGTCACGAAATATCTGCTTCCTCCAAGTGACTCCTCTTCAATGGGTCCACATACATCTGAGTGGACAAGATTGAGTAACTGTGAATGGTTCTTCCTGGTAGATCTGAAGGAAACTCTGTGTTGTTTCCCAAATAGACAGTGCTTGCATGGATCTAGGGCAACACCTCTGCCCAAGGAAATGGCTTCCTTCCTTGCAAGAGTTGTCAATCCCTTCACACTTAAGTGGCCTAACCTCCGGTGCCACAAGTTTGGTGATGTCTCTTCTTCAACAGTATTTAGACTTGGATGACATAGCTTTGCATGGGTTTTATAAAGAGTACCACAAATATGGCCTCTTGCAACAATCAAGGAACCTTTAGATAGCTTCCACGTACCTTCTTTGAAGCGATTAAGATATCCTTGCTAATCCAGAACTGTACCGGAGATAAGATTCAATCTAAGATCCAGAACGTGTGGAACATCTTTCAACACAAGTGCGCATCCGACATTGGTTGTTATGTGCACATCACCAATGCCAACAATCTTTGAGAAACTGGTGTTTCCCATCTTCACCACGTCGATGATGTGGCGCTGACGTGGCAGATGATGTGGGAACGGAGACGAATTATGTGGATGACGTGGACGATGACTCAGCACGACGTGGTGATGACGTGGCCTGACGTGGCGATGGCGTGTCTCGTCTTCTTCCTTTGGACTGCGTGATGACGCAGTGATGACGCGGGCAGTTTCCGACGGCGTTTGGGCGGCGCGTACGGATTCTTTCGGTGGCCAAAAAATTACCCAAAAATACCAGATTTCTCCTCTAGACGAGATGAATCTAACGGTATGATCAGATCGTGATTCCGAGCAACTTCAAAAATCACAATTTTCTAACCTGTCGAAATTTTTCTGAAAAATGAGAAAAAGTGTAGGGAAACTCAACCTCGCTCTGATACCACTTGTTGGGATTGGAAAATTATTCTATTTAATATCAAGAACAGAATTACAATAGGAGGAGCAAACTCTCACACTCAACTATTACAAAAAACCGATCATCACCAATACACTTCTACACTAAGTGTATTTCACTCTTCACACACTTTTCTGAGTTTCTAAACTGATGATGTGAACAACAATAGAACACTCTATTTATAGGCTAGTTTGGAGACATGAGGAAGTTGCATCCAAGCTTCCTAGTTATCTCCATATCTTCTTCCCATTTTCATTTGTTGGAGAGCTCCTTCCAAGAAGGTGTGAGATGCCTCTTGGCAACTTCCAAGAAATAAGGTGGAAATTCCCTACATCTCTTTAGCCTTTAAGGCTTTTTATTCATTTTAATTATAATACAACAAATTTATATTATTATTTTAGAGCATGTGTCTCTCAAATCTCATCCTAATTATTTTTTTGTTTCCAAATTTCAATAAACTATATCTGAGTTTCTAATAGTAGTTTTAGAGGACGTCAAATTGGGAGTCTTCTTGCGCGAGTCTTCTTGGCAACCAAACATGTTTTCTCTTTGAAAACCTTCATTCTTTCTAGACTTCAAACTTCAGACTCTCACTAGTGGTCAATAAATCATTCTCAACTTATGAATTCGATATGTAGTATTATTTCTTTTCATCTATCCCTTCAGTTAAACTGAAAGAAAGTTTAGTGTTGTTATGTGCAAGAATTTTACTGTTTATCATATTTATTAGTAGATAGAAGGTTTAATTTCCTATGAAGCGATTATTGATTATTTGCTTCACATTGTTCTACGAGAAACACTTTTAGGTAATGTTTTTTTCTTTTTATTCGATACTCGTGTTGTTACTTTTGCCCAAATACAACAACAACATCCAAGCCTTAGTCCCAAACGATATTGGGGTCGGCTAACATGAATCGATACATGATATCACCAAAAGGAAAAGAAAGAAAATAAAGATAAAAAAGATAAGCTATTATAAAAAAATATAATATAAAAGAGATGAATATACATATAAAAGATAAAATAAAAAGGAAAAAGTAATATTTATATATAAGGATAAAAATATTAAAAAAAAAAGAAAAAAAAGGAAAAAAAGATGGGAAAAGATGATACAAGATCACTCCTCCAAAAAATGTAACTTAAATAACAATAAAATGATTCTCACCTTTATTTTATGAACTTCATTGGATACTTTTATTATTAATCATATTTCAAATAAGTATATGATTTACGGCTTGTTTTGGATATAAGCCCAAAATAATGTTCCGCTCATAGGCCCATAAATGGACATGACCGGCCCTGGAAACATGGTACCTTTAAGATAGCGAAGTACACACTTAACTGCTTCCAGTGAGTATCTGTAGGAGCATGCATAAATTGTGAAAGTTTATTCACGGCAAAAGAAATATCAGGACGAGTAAATGTTAAGTTAAATATTAGAGAAGACCCAAGATTCTCCAATATTCAGAGCTGTCAACATAAGGGGAACCTCACAGATCTCCGAGACGAACTAAATCCGGACGGAGATCGACAAGTTGACCGTGGACACCTTCGACGATGACGGGAAGCTGATGATCAAAGTCTCGTTGTGCTGTGAGGACCGATGAGACAAGAAGGGCTGGCGAGCAAGTGGCTTTGTGAGCGAATCAGCAAGTTGGTCATGTGTCGTAACATGTGTTACACGAAGTTGCTTATTAGCAATTGTTCTCTGCCATAATGGAAGTCAATAGCCACGTGTTTCATGCGGAGTGAAAAACCGGATTAGGACAGACATACGTTGCACTGAGACAGTCATAATAAATAGTAGGTGGATGGCGGACGAAAATATGGAGTTCTTGAAGAAGATAACAAAACCACATAACTTCAGCAGTGGAAAAGGCTATAGCATGGTACTCGGCTTCAGTAGATGATTGAGCAACAGCGGTCTGTTTTTTTGAGCTCCAACTGATAGGATTGCGGCCAAGGAAGAGTACATAAGCAGATGTAGAGTGACGAGTATACCAAACTGAGAAGTACCCTTCAAAGAGAGGAGAACATTCTTTCCAAATTTTAGAACTAAAAACATTCTTTTCAACGAGATATAAAACACTTGAAACAGAAGAACATACCACGAGATATTATCAAATCAAATACTTAGCCTCTTTATTGTAATATACAATTTTCAGAGTAAATAGAGCATTTTAAACATAAACAGAGTCTTGAATTCGATATTGGGTGCATAGGTTTTTTTTACTCCAGGGGGTCTGGGGGTGGGGGCCTGGGGGGGGAGCCTGGAGTAATCAGGGCTGAAACTCACTCCATTGAGTTTCAAACCCTAATGTGCCTTGCGGGAATCGAACTTTAGACCTCCCACTAAGCATGGTAACCTTGCAACCAGCTGGGCTGGAATGCTTGGTTTGGGTGCATAGGGTACTCATCCCGTATATATTGAAAAAACGGATTAAGATCGAGTTTTTGAACTCGATGAGCTCTTTCCAACGAGATATGAATCATTTTAAACACAAACAAATACATAAAGTTATGGTTTAAGTGAAACACTACACCTATCATGAGTCAACTGGATAATAATTTTTAAATTTTGAGTAATACACACCTATCCCCTAAAATTTTGTGATGATTTCTAAAAATGAACTTTAGAAATCACTAAGATCTTTCTACAGAGAAATAAAACACTTGAAATGGAATGAAATAAGGAAAAATATGATCAAATCAAATGTTACGCGAGTTCAGAGTAGTCTCAGAAACGTTTATGAATTTCAAGTTAATATGTACATATTCTTTAGGAAAAATTGACAAGAATAATCTCACATTTCACTGGTCTTCTCATAATAATCCCACCTTTAAATAATCCCAAAATAATCTCACATTTGCACCTCATCTTCTTTCATTGGACCCTGACCATGTTTTTTACTCTTTCTTTGAAAATTATATAAATAACCTCACCTTTCACTTTTTTATTATATCCTTATAAATGTGAGATTATTTATATAAGATTTTTAAAAAAGGTAAAAAACTTGGTCAGGGTACAATGAAAGAAGATGAGGTGTAAAGGTGGGATTATTTTAGGATTATTTAAAGGTGGGATTATTATGAGAAGACCAGTGAAATGTGGGATTATTCTTGTCAATTTTTCCTATTCTTTAATGCATACATTATTGTGAATCAAGACTGAAAATGAACTTTAATCTAGAACTCAAAATAATCGTAAATATCTAACGAGATAAAAAGCCATGAGACGGAAAAACATGCAACAAGATGTGATCAGGTCAAATACTACACCTGTTCGGAGTCAACTCCACAATGACTTTTAATTTCTGAGTAATACGCACATATCCTTTAAATTTTTGTAAACACGGTTTGAATACAAGTTTCAGAACACGGTAAGATCGCTCTTACAAACTATAAAATGAATGATCATATATCTCATATGAATAATATGGTTTTTAATATAGTTTTATACGAAGTATTTGTTTTCGTTACTCAACTTATCAACACATTTACTAACTACATCAACTAATCATATGTGTAACTATAAACTTGTAGAGTTCTAGTAGGTTTGTTGTATCATATACTACCTCCGTTCTTAAATAAATGCAACACTTTGACTTTTACATTATTCATATGTTCTACTTTGACTACGTTTAGTTTATTAATATAATAATATTATTTTATGAAAAAAATATTATTAAACTTGTCTCATTGTAAATTTTCATAATCTATTTTTTTTTAATTTTTTTACTAATACAAAATCATTTATATTAATGGTCAAAGTTGTGTCTCGCCAAGTGTGAAATGTTGACCGTTGTATTTATTTAAGAACGGAGGAAGTATAAGGAAGGAAAACTGGAGAAGTGTAAGGAGTGTAAGAACCCTAGAGCGTCTCTTCTATTGAAAGAGTAAGGGATTGACCCACTTTTTAAAAGAATTTAAATTAAGTGGAAGAGGTGTGGGAAAGGGAAGGAGATTCACAAGGTTAAGATGAGTGATACAGGGAAATAAAATTATGGAGATTGGAGAGTAGATTTTTGGATGAGTGAAAGACATATTTAGTTGGTTAATTTCTGCAACCTCCAAGGACAGAAGAAGGAGGAGGAGGAGGAGGAGGAGGACACATTGAATTTGGGTGATATAGCCACCATACATACCTTCACCATCACAGCCAAGCAAGCAGCAGCTGTGAACAGTAGTGTTAGTTGCTACAAAAGGTTTCTTGGATGAAACTGGAGATGAGAGTTCAGTAAAGAAGAGCATTGTGGGTCCATTTGAGTGGACGGGCTTGGCAGTAAAGTTGGAATGAGCCTTAACAATTGATGTCATGCGTTGGATGAATGAGGTGCTATCCCTTGTTTCCACCAGCTCATAGGTAGCACCATCCTGGGTAAACACAGCAGCCCCTACTCTCATCACTCACTCCACATTCATTTTGATAGTAATTGTAATAGTAATTAAGTGCTAACCACTCTTCCAAAAGAAATTAACTTGAACACTTATCCTCTTGAATAATATAATGGTGACAACTCCGGTACCCTTCTAAAAAATAAGGTACCGTACCTACCATTCATTTGATTGGACCACACTACTTTATTATTTTTAATTTAGATTTAAGTAATTCAAGTGCTACATTCTCGTTGGTTCATGTGGACAAAGATATGGTACCTTATGGGTACCATAGAATCTACCTAATATAATAGCCATTAACCCCAGTATAGGGGGCTTTGTTGGTATTGTAGTGTTCAAGTCCAATCTCAGCAATCCTCTGGCACGTCGCATCAATGGTTTCGAGTTGCTTTTTGGTCCACTGATATGGCGGCGGACCAAGACCTCCAGGGTGCTTGATAGGTCGCCTCTTGGGCCTACACAGCCATCCAAATATTACTCCCTCAGTCCCATTAAACTTAAAAAATTTCTCTTATTGTTTGTCATAAAATATTTTACTAACTTTCTTTTAAAGCATTGAATTTGTAGTTGTATTCATTTTCTTTTTCCTCTGCATTAACCTTAATGACACTATTTTTTCCTTTTCTAATTTCTCACTCAACGTAAACTTGACAAAGTTGAGTGAGACGGAGGTAATATTTGATAAAATAACAAACAATCAAACAAAGAATCAGCTAATTTCACGCATTTGTCCAGGCATACATAGATAAATACGTACCTATAACAAAGCTAAAAAACTTTCAACCGATCATTTAAATACATAGATAACAAAATCAGTGTTACCCTGCATCTTTCATCCTCCGACCAGATTCACCATACCATTTTGTTTTGGAAGGTCTAATTGCATAAAAGGCCATATGTTACTCAAATTCTGGTGTATAAGCTGTTGGAAAAATGTGTTAAAAATTGCATTAAATGGTCATTTTGGGGAAATTATATGAGTGGGGTCCACTTCCGATTTGGGTCGGGTCAAAGTGGTTTCGGATTTTCCTTGTTAAGGGCTACAATTCGATATGTGGTACACTCAAAACGGATAACGGGTGAATGAGAAATTGATTCTCGAAGTTCACTCGTTGAAATGGAAAAACTGGGAAAATGGTGAGTTTCTAGTGTGTTTTATCCCACACCGAAAAACTCAAGGGATTTTCACCCCCTTATAAAGGGAAGCCTCTTTTAAGGAGTTAAGATTCCTAAAGGGAAAGGCTCTCTCTTACGCGCAGGGGGGTGCCGATCAAATCTCGAAACGGAGAAGAAAAACCGCGACTCGTGTGCCGATCACATTATGATATTGTGTATCGACTAAAATATGACTAGTTGATACATATCTAGAAGTTGTATTGAACAATGTTTGTGCATTTTTATCCCTTGAATTGTGCATTCTTCACATGTGAAAGAATGATGCATGTACTAGTAAATATAGTGCACCGATATTCTATTAATACTGCACATTCGGTGTGTGATCCTTCGAATTGTGCATTTTGTACATATGGAAAAAATGTACACAAATGTATGAGCTTATTTAGTTGTGAAATTACAACTTCAATAAAAATGTAAGTTAATGAGATAACAAGTGCATGTTAATGGGATGAAAAGTGTAATATAATTTTAAAAAGTGCATGTTAATATTTTTGATGCACTTACGCTCATACACATTGCACTTTATCGAATTATTCATGGGGTGTGCATTATTAATTCTTGAGAGTGCATTACGATAAGCCAAATGTGCATTTCTACACTTAAAATAAAAGTACACTCGTAGTTGAACAAAAAAAATATTTTTGTTTCTATAACTTATAATGTAAGTTAAAAGTGAACAACCATAACATAAAAGTGCATCACGAATTTAGTAAAATACATACATCAAAGTGTTCATTACTATTAATAGAGCACATTAAAAATATGTACCATTTAATTTCTTGAAACGAATAAACAAACTATCAAATGTGCAAATCTCTACTTTAAAGTGCATATAAAACAAATAATAAAATTTATATATATAACATTTGGACCTAACTAATGTGATAATAATAAAATGGAATAATAAAAAGGGGATAAATATTGCACTTTGAATAGTAACGCATGCACATTAATATTTTGGTTGTTGTACACGTCACCTTGGTTATTTAATTGTTGGCTCATCCTAAAATATTAATACACATTTACTCAATTAGTTGGACACTCCTATTTAAATGGAGTCAATGGTACGTGATGTGCGAAATTCTAGGGATTTAATTTGAGATTATGATCTCAATATTAATTGAGATTGTTGCACGCCACTACTTTTTCCCTTTATGCCACTTGCTTTTAATCGTTGCTTTTAATGAATGCCACTTGCTCTCAATGAATGTCACGAGACGGTCATTTATCCACTGGTCCCCCATTTTGTTCCTCAATTCACTCTTGACATGCTTCATTACTGAAAAGACACGTTCCACACTTGCAGTTGCTACCGACAAGATCAAAGCAAACTTCACAAGCTTATAAACGGCACCATAAGTCTTGTGCTTTTTGGTTGCTACAAGTTTCTTTGAAAGGTCCGCAAGCCCTATTAATCCTGAAAACGAGGATCCAAATGCATATCCACAATGTAGTTAGCAAATTGATTGCAAAAAGAAGATTCAGTCTCATCATTGAAATCGTCTGGATAGAATGTTGTCATTCTCAACAACTTCTCCACATCAAAATCCACAAAGTTAGAGGCAGAACTTAAGCATGCAACACAATGTAACAACTCAGTATTTTCCACATCAAATCTACAATTAAGCTCCTTCAATTGCAAATCTAAAATGCTAACAAGACAATCGGTCTTGTAATGATGCAAATTTGTAACAAAAGAAGTTTGACGGTGGGATCTTTTTTATAGGTGATAAGGACCATCCATATTAGGAACATGAATATCATGAGTTGTACAACCCGTAACAACTCTTCCCAAGAGAGCTTCCCATCCGTCATCTCTCATCTTTTGGAGTCTCGCTTTGCATATCTTCACAAGAGTCAATGCATTCAAGAGGTCCTTATCACGTCTTTGCAAAGCCATATTCAAATCATTCGTCACCCTTAACACATCAACCATCAAATATAGCATCAAAATAAAATCAAAAGAAAATAGGCCATCCAACATAGTCCTAGCTGGACCACGAACATCACAAGAAACATCATAATCATTGTTTCAAGGACACCAATCACAGGACCAAACAATGTCATCAAGCTAGTAAAAGTCCTTTAATGTGACCCCCAACGTGTATCACCCGCCCTTGCAAGAGCTGATTGTTGATTCAAACATGTGCCAGTTTCTACCAAACCCAACTCAATTATCTCACGTAAATGAGCATGTTGTCTGTCCCAGAGCAGCTCTTGTCTTTTGTTAGAACACCCAATTATATTCACAACACTGTTTACTAGGCCTAAAAAAGTACTCACATCAATGAGACACTTCACACTAGCAACTAGAGCCAATTGGAGCTGATGAGCAAAACAATGCACATAAAAGCAAAGGGGTTATCCTTTTGAATTAATGCTTTTAAGCCATTAAGCTGTCCACTCATATTACTAGCTCCATCATACCCTTGACCTCGAATCTTGGATAAACTCAACCCATTAGGGGACAATATGTCTAAAAGGGCTTTTTTTAGGGAAGGAGCGTTTGTTTCTTTTACATGTGCAATTCCAAGAAATCTTTCGATAACACAACCAACACTATCAACATAATGCACAACAAGAGCCATTTGCTCTTTACCCGAACAATCACCTGACTCATCAACTAACACACCAAATACATCACTTCCAATTTCACTAGCAATATTGGAAGTAGTTAAATATGAACAAGCAAAAACAAGGTCTTTTTGAATCACCGGGGAGGTCATCCCACGATTTCACGAAAATCTGTGACATGACTAGCCTCTCACAACTCTTTAACATATTCAAGAAAATGGCCTTGGTAAGATGAATCATCTCCCTCATTATGTCCTCTAAAGGCATGTCCACCTCTCAGAAGTAATTTAGTAGCTTGAAGTGATGTTCTAACTTTTATTGCATATTCAGAATCTAAAATTTCAGTTGATTTCTTCACACAAGTAGCAATACTTTGCTTTGAATTCATAAGATTTCTACATTTCATCACACATGTTTTATGACAATCACTATTAGCTGGTCGGGCTTGTGGAGTCGTCGGATGACTGGGATCGCGGCGAATTCGGCGATCTGGTCTGCTGGTCACCGCCTCGGCGGTCGGCAGAGAATGAGAGAATCTGGAGCTCGGATTTCACTGAGGAGCGGGCAAGGGCAGAAATTCGGAAGATTTCAGTTTGGGGAAGACCTATTTTGGAATACGCAGGTTTGAACTGTTGAATCTCCATCAAAACGACGACGTTTCATTTTTTTTAAAACGATTCAAAACGACGTCGTTTTGATAAAAAAAAAATTGAATTTTTTGGGTGTTCAAGTGCATACCCTTGAACATCATACCATCCGCCACTGGATTTCGCCAGCAAGCTAATTATGAGAAACATCCACTATTCTAATTTCTAAGTTTGGGCAAACTTGCAAGGGATGGAGGGATAACGCCAGTAAGATTATTATTAGAAAGATGCATTTTTGTAAGGTTGCGCAAATGTGCAAGTGTTTGAGGGATAACGTCAGTAAGCTGATTGTTGGAAACATCCACTGTTTCAAGGTAGGACAAGCCTGCTAGGGATGGAGGGATAACGCCGGTAAGCTGATTATCAGAAACATATAGTTCCCGCAAAGATTGGAGGTTGGATAAGTCGGGTATTTCTCCGAAAAGGCTGCAATCAGCGGCGTAGAATTGCTCGAGGATTGAGGAGTTCTTCAGACTCCGAGGGATCTCCCACATGGGTAGGTGAGCGTTGTTGGATAGGTAAACAGATGTCAAGTTGGGCTTGTAGTCGAACAGACTTTGCGAGATTGAAGTGAACTGGTTATCATTTAAATAGAGAAAACCAACCGAGTCAGCAAAGTTGGGAATCACCCCGATGAGGTTATTGAAGGACGAATCGAATTCTTCCAAGTATTGGTCAGGTTTTCAAGATTGGCTGACAGGCTCCCGTTAGCGACCACATCATAAAAGCGGATAACTGTAACCCGGGGAGGCCCCTGATCATCAACTACTTCGCACTCCACGAAAGATGTCCAGTTGCACGGATAGGCGTTGGACAAATCGGGCGACGAATTAGGCTTGAAGGTCAGGCTACTTTTCAGCGCCTGCAATACGTCGTCGTCAGGGGAGGGCCCGTACTGCGCCCTAACTACTGCAGCAATGGCGGCCGCCGCAAACAAAAGAAGCAATCCGGATGACGCCATAACTCTATTACCCATATCTTAACTAAATAGCTAACTGAGCTTCTTCTGTGCGATCAGCCTGCTGCTAGCTAGGTTACGTTATACAAATGAATGTTTCTTAGACTGTTAGCTAGGTTGTTGGATTTGAATGTAACTAACTATGACGATGCCATATTTATACATACTCTTCTGTTGGTTATCATTTAAATAGAGAAAACCACAGAGGAGTCATTATTGTACTCTCACTGCCCCCAATGAATTAATAAATCCACAAGTAGAAGATATATGATAGGATCGTATATAATGAGCTTATTTGATTAGTTAAGTACTCCGTAACAAATATGCCAAAAGAGTAGACATTAAAGGGCTAAGGTTCTAAACAAAAGGCATTAGTTGAGAAGCAATCAATACAATCATGAACGGGTGAAATGTTTGTACAAATGCAAGTATGAAACAAAGGCCAAAGCATCCAAGTTTAAGGCCATTATTGCTAGACCTATCTCGATACTCACATAGAGCCCCAACCTGTGAAAACGTTTCCAGTCAAAGTCCGCTGCGAATCTTCCTAAATTCGACCGGTTGTAGACTTGTAATGGCAGTTTATTGTGTAAAAGGCTATGAAATCAATCAGAACCAGCAGATTCGGAACCCAACCGAAACATGATCATGTTCACACCTACCTGTCATAATTTATTTCTGGAATGCAAAAACTTTTAATAAACAAATATATGAGGCAGAGGCAAGAATTGGTACCACCTTCCGACATGTGCGCCATACTACAACACTAATAAAAGGCAGAAGTTAGAATAGTTTAACATAAATAATACTCCGTAAAATACACGATTCAAAAACATACTACCTACCTCTTTTCTCCCCAGCCACAATGTCAAACACTATGCGAAACTAATTCATATAGTTCGAAAATATGGTCATGCAAAGCAAATCTATAAACATGTAAAAATATGACTAATCATTTATTTGTAGCAGTAAGATCTCAAAGTGATGACTATCACTTCAAGATGTTCCCCTACTTGTATATTAGTTTGTTTATGATTTAATGTTTTCAAGTGACCATATAGGCAAATTGTATTTCAAGTACTATATTAATAAAATTTCTATTATTCGGCAGACATAGTATCCATATCAAAAGCAATTGCTCTTCCAGAGTGGATCTTTGAGCACATTAAAAATCATCAGGTCCTGAAATTTGACTCTTTTAAGATACTTGGATCTTTGAGCACATCAAAATTAATATACAAACTCAGTTCAAAACCACTGAAGATTTATTATATTTTCCATAAACAATTACCAAATATACAAATGAATGGCTACAAAAACTATAATAGCATAGAAATAAAAAATTGCATTGAAACTATACAAAAATTTCTCAAAAACATCCCCAAAAGAAACTCTGCCATGAGATCAATTTTTTTTTGTTTCATGCCTATCCCAAGCATGGATAAAGGAGGAGGGTGTTGTGGTAGGCGCGTGACGGCCAACAGTATCACCTAGTCACATCACATCACATGAATCGAAATATGAATATCGCTACAGCTAGGTCGTCACCCGTAAGCGACACATCATCCCTCCGCCTGGGGGTGGTGTCAAATATGCAAGGGCACGCTACACTTCATAGGCCTGGGTGTGGTGATAAGAATGCTAAGGTTGCTAGGTCGTCGCCCGGAAGCGGCGCGTCATCCCACTGCCCGAGGATGATGTCAAATATGCAAGGGCATGGTGGGATCCGAGGCGGGGCTAAGAACAGAAGTTGGAGTGCTAGATTGCGCTTTGGGATATGGAATGTTGGGTCTCTTACAGGCAGATCTTCCGAGGTAGTCGAAGTTATGAGGAGGATGAATATCAACATTATGTGTGTGCAAGAAACTAAATGGGTTGGAGAGAAAGCACGTAAGATTAATCCCGGAGGTTTTAAGTTGTGGTATTCGGGGAGAGATAAGACCAGGAATGGGGTAGGCATTATTGTGGCGCGTGACTATGTTGAGGATGTGGTAGAAGTCTTCAGGAAGAACGATCGCATCATGAGCATTAAATTGGTGATGAGGGGTGAGATTGCGTCTGTGGTAAGTGCCTAAGCACCACAAGTGGGATTGGAGGCATCTACAACTCAACAGTTCTGGGAAGATCTCTAAGATGTGGTGCGACGAGTGCCAAGGGGAGAGAAGTTGGTCATAGGAGGCGACCTCAACGGGCATGTGGGCTTGAGTCGTGATGGCTTTGAGAGTATTCATGGAGGACATGGTTTTGGCACTAAAAATGAAGCGGGAAAGAACATTTTGGATTTTGCCTCGACGTATGAGTTGGCTATAATGAACACTTGGTTTAGGAAAAGAGACTCTCACCTTGTAACCTATAGAAGTGGAGCTAATAGTACCCAAATTGACTACTTCTTAGTACAGACTACTTGGAGAAGTAGCTACACCGATTGTAAGGTTATCCCAGGTGAGAGTGTTGTCACTCAGCATAGGATGCTTGTGCTCGACTTTCGAGCTAAGAACCATAGAAGACAAGTTAATCAACAAGTTGAGCCAAAGATAAAGTGGTGGAGGCTTGAGGGGGATCTTCAACAAAGATTTACACACAAAGTGTTCGGTGAAGATGTATGGCGTATTGATAATGGAACACATGTGGAGGATGCGTGGTTATCGATGGAGCTGACCATTAACAAAGTGGCAAAGGTGTTACTTGGAGAATCTAAAGGATGTCTGCCACCCAAAAAGGACACATGTTGGTGGAATGATGAGGTGAAACAAGTCATAAGGAACAAAAGAGATTGCTACAAAAAGCTGGGGACAAGTTGGAGTGATGAGAACAAAGAAGCATACAAGGAGGCTAGAAGACAAGCAAAGAAAGCTGTAAAGGAATCACAAGGGAAAGTGAACAAGGAGTTGTATAAAAAATTGGACTCTAAGGAAGGAGAACAAGATATCTATAGTCTTGCTCGTCTTCTTGATCGCAGGACTCAAGATATCGGAAAAGTTAAGTGTGTGAAGGATGTCGATCAAAGGATATTAATGGAGGATAGAGAGATAAAAGAGAGGTGGAGGTCATACTTTGATACATTGTTCAACGGGAACAAAGTGCAAGATATCGGTGATTTGACCATACCAGATTGTATGGTAAATCGTGATTTTGTGAGAAGGATCCAACCAACGGAAGTTAACAAGGCTTTGAGGAAGACGGGGCGGAAGAAAGGAGTGGGTCCAGATGGCATACCGATCGAGGCTTGGAGAAGTTTGGGGGAGAGAGGCATCGAGTGGTTAACAAATTTCTTCAACAAGATTTGGAGAAACAACAAGATGCCAACGAGTTGGAGAAAGAGTACTCTTATTCCTTTATTTAAGAATAAAGGTGATGTACAAGAGTGTGCCAACTATTGAGGGATTAAACTTACACTTGGTTTTCTACGCACATGCACGTAACAAATTTGAAATGTTCGAAAAAGGGAAAAAATTTCATTTTGATTTTCGTACAAGTTAAATTAAAATTCAAGTGTTTGAAATGAAACAAAAAGATTGGTATATTCGATGGGTGTAAACTAATTAGAAGGAACATGCATGCGCCACACACAAGTTAAAGTACAAAATCGCGGTACTAGATAACGGGATGTTGTTTAAAGTTTGTGACATGCAATGATGAAGGATAGAAAAAACTATAAAAACTTCGTATACTAGAAGTTTTTTAAAATTTTGTAATGTGTATCATGATATGGTTATTACACTACAAAACAAATACGGATTTGCAGTGATTTTTGGTAGGGATTTCTCAAAATTGGCAGAGATTTTGGCAGGGATATGCCAAATCCATGTCAAAAACAGTTTGACACGAGCTATTTGGCATGAAATTATCAATAAATTCGTGCCAAGATCGTGCCAATCCCGTACTTTTTTGTAGTGTTAAACTTCTAATGCTTTTTTTATTCATTTATGACTTCTAATTTCATCTGTGTAATAAAAACATAATACTCCTTATGATTTATAATTGTATTTATTATATTTATATATTAACATTTAGAAAATGAACATATTACATCTCATGCATCGCATGGGTGAGATACTAGTTCATATTTCATTAATAATTCATCCTATATAATAGCACTACTTTAACAATAGGCATTTTCTGTCTCTCTCTAGGGTTGCCACAAGGCAATCATTAGTTTCGATTCGTCTGCTATCGGCCATTGCCGAGGAGCGGGGCTGGTTTTTCTGGCTAATTGTTGGAATTGGAGAGACTTAGCTTCTCTCTAGCGGTTATCTCCCTACGAGTTGAGGTTTCGTTTCTTCTGCTTTTGTCATCAAAAAAGAGCGGTCGTCGGTCGATTTGGGTCGTGCAAGTAGGCTTCAGACCAGGGATGCAACACTTTGGCGGCCAGGGCTCAACTTCTGCTGTTGAATCTGGTCAAATGTCGAGTGTTGACACAGAAAAGGTGCATAAATTGGCGAAGTTTGGTTTCGATTCAGCAACAAGAGATGTGGAGGATATAGTCAATCAATACAAAAGCATAACTATTGAGGCGGATGAGCGGCGGATGCTTCCCCCTCCTGACCCGCCGCCATGGAGTGCAAGCAAGTCTAAGGTTTGGAAGAAGATGTGTAAATTCTTTTTTAATTCCATTTCATTTTATTTGTGTTTTTTTCGAATTGCATGTTGTTTTGAACGTGTTCTTATTTCCTAGCAGAGAGATTCTAAAATTTAGGTCAGGTGATGAGAAGCCTGGTTTGCCAGTCATTGGCTCATTTAAGACCATTACAAGATCGATGAATATTATTGCTTCGACAGAGGTGATAGGTTTCAAGTCTAATTCGAGGGCGGACGGCAGATATAAGACTTTTTATTGGTTTGTTAACTTTTTTTTCATTGTACTATGATACTATCATTGAACTTTATGTCTTCCATATGCGGCCAAGGAGTTAGTTTCGGTCATTTCTACGTTGAAAAATGATTGAGGTACACAAAATGTGTACACATGTTTGTCCTTCACAGAAGTTTTGTCTGTCACAGACAACTCATTTTGTGAAGGATAGACATGTGTACACATTTTGTGTACATCTAGAAAACGTTTTTATAGTCTCTATGTTGCTAACGCCTTTTGCTTCCCTCCTCCTAGAATACTAGTACTGGAAGTAAAGTCAATGCGCTTTTCCCAATTCATTTTCCATTGTTCAATTTCCCCAACTTCTCACTTCTCATTCTTGCTCGACAAATTCAAGACTAGGGTTCCAATCGTCCACCGATTCTAAATGTTGTTCTCACTGTAGAAATCTCATCTCAAGCATACAAGCTTTATTCACGTCAGTCGTGGCTAGGAAAACGTTCAGGTAAGCCAAATTTGTTCTCCACTCTTGTGCTAGATCTTTTTATTTCAATGGCCGCTCAGGGACATAACTTATTCCGGCCCAATTAAAATCTCCAGCCAGCAAATATAAACAGCGGGTACACATGTCGTTGTCTCGTTCGTAAGCCTGCACCGGTGAACAGGATGACTCCTTCTCCCGGCAATAAGATGGATGCCAATTCAGGGTGCCGGTAGGGATTCTTTGAATCTGAGGAACAAAAAGCCTGGTGCAAGTAATGGACATGCTTTAGTTGATAACAGAGAGTAGAATCAGAGTCAAAATAGTGTTGTTGCGAGCTCGAGTTCGTGGTCACCTGTTAAAAATGGGCTGGGCATAGAAGATGCTGATTTTTTATCAATGCCTAACCAAGCTCATGAGTGGCTGGATTTTTACTATGCTCTTTCCTAGAATTTCTACTTATTAATATATGATCATTATTATTTTGTGTTTCAGGGTCAAGATATATACAAATCTAAACAAATAAGAGATAAACAAATCGTTCGCATCCTTGGAAAGGTTAGGGAGATGAAGCCCCAGATGTACCTGACCTCATAACGGACGAACAAGGCTTCAAGGACATAGTGTTCCTCCCAAAAGCTCAAAACCTCAACGCCCTCAAAGTCAAAAAGAAATTGATGATAACAAAATATGTACTCCTCATGGATATCCTTTACAAGTGCATCGACAACAGAACCACTGCACTGGATGAAATGAAGGCACAAAGGGCACCTGCAATGGCCGCAATCATCTCTGGGACTCCACACAACTGGTCCAGGTACGTTTTTAAAGAACTTGTGAGATATGTCAACAAATCTCACAAGGATAGAAAGGAAGATGGTACCCTACCATTGCTAGGGTATGGGTTCCTGATTGGGGAAATTCTCAAAAGGAAGGGCATCATAGGGGAGTTCAAAGAAGAAACCATCTGGAGGAAATTCCTCCATCAAACCTCAAAGGCAGGAGCCCCCAAGAGGTCAAAGAAACGACTGAGAAGCTGGTCAAATTGGACAAGGAGGTCAAAGAAGAAGTCAAGGTTGACTTAGTGGAGCTCCGCAACACTGTAGTAGGACTATCCATCGAAGTCAACGACCTATACCCAAGGTGAAAACATCAACAGGAAGTTGCTTTGGATCCTGAACTAGAAGACCTCCTTCAAAACATCAAGACCCCTGCTGATGCCAAAAAGGGGGAAAAGTCAACACAAGCAGGTCCCTCCTCCAAAAGATCACTAGCAGCACAGAAAGGAGCAGAAACAAAAAGGAAAAACCAAATATATAGAGAAGAAGCTGAAATCCGTAGAAGCAAAGGCCAAGGAAGAGGCTAAGAAGAAATCAGAGGAAGACAAGAAAGAGTAGACTAGACTAACAAGTCTGAAACTGACTATAAACTATTGTACTCTAGAAATTAAAACAATGTACAAAACTTCAAAGAAAATCAATAAAAATGTCTGTTACTTGTGTTGTATAGTTTTGGCATCATCAAAAAGGGGGAAATTGTTAGTACCCAATTTTGATAAGATTTTGATGATGTCACTATACTTAGCACGTGTACATTGTGTCTCATTTTGTTCAAGTATTAACGTGACAAATTAAGTGTACAATTTTTGAGTCTAAAGAAATATTATCGGAAAAGTAAAAATGCAATAAGGTAAATTTTATTTACCTTAATAGGATATTTGAGTCCTACCGGCAAATACTATTTGACTCAAAGATTATTCATATGTCACGCTTTAGATAAAAGAAACTCGAAATATCAATGGATGATTAGAGACAAAACATTGACCGACATTTAATGCCAAATACGTACTGGGGTCCGGAGCAGTGTACATACACATGGGACTGCAGGTTGAAGTGAAGTTCTAGCGGCTGAATCATGCGAGACAAAGAGATGAGCCCGAATTAAAGCTCTAGCGCAAGAAGACGAATGTACAATTTGTCCTTGCCAGAATTTCAACGTCAGAGATTAATCCATCCTAACCAACGGATGAGATTAATTCAAAGGAGATGCCTATAAATATAGGCTGAAACGAAAGTTTCTAACCAAGCTTGAGCATCCTAAAAAGAGAGAATTTCTATCATGAGCATTCACGAGATATCTAGCAAAAGAGAAAGTGTTATTCTAAACTTTACTCTCTGCTTGGACTCATGCTTCACTAAACTTCCGGTATACAAGCTCTTCATTGCTAAATCATAGAAGTTTAGTTCCTAGTTGGAGGTTAGAACTTTCTTGTAACAAATCACATATTGTTGTAAACACTTAGGAGAACAGTTGTTCGGAACCTACAGTGTAACTAGATAGATAGAGTACCTTTTGATCCCCACTGGTTCATTAGAGAAAAGTCTAAGGACTGAGTAACTTTGAGTGGTGTTATACTCATCGTGAAAAACCTTCAATCTAGGCCTAAGTGTTGTAAAGGCTAGATTGGCACTAAGTGTATTGGGCTTAATACTTTAGTGAAATCCATCTGAAAGAGGGTGGGACTGGACATAGGAGGATTACACCACCTCTGAACTAGGATATATCGTGTGTTGATTTCATTTCAGTCAACAGAGCACACACCCAACACTTCTCACATAAAGATTGTAGTTTGCCAGCACCATCCTAAGCAGTTGTCTTAATTGACCCAACTGCTTATCCTACTGCTTAATTACTCACTCTCTTTGAGACCAAATTCACACTTTTAACGTGCACCAACATCACTTGAAAGGATCACTCTATCAGTATTTCAGAAATTAACTTTCTAAGTACAGCAGGTGCCTCAGCAGTTCCCTGGTGACCATCCAACTGATGAGCCCTCTGCTCTCATACACATATTTCCTTTGATCATCTCAACATCACCAGAATCTTGTAACATCATCAACAAGAAATTTTGCTCAAACGAATCTCTGAAAATCAGCTTATAACCCAAGCAGGTGGCTCAGCGGTTCCCTCAGTACTACCCAACTGCCGAGACCACTGCTCCAGTAAAACTTCACCCTGCTCTTACTAAAGCATCTTTTCAGACTGCCTTCATCATCCTAAACAACATCCCATCATCATTTTCATTATAAAGTCTGAACTTGTCTAGCAGTTGCCTCAGCAGTTCCCTGCTACCCAACCAACTGCTAAGCCAACTGCCAAGCCAATAACTAGCATTCTAAGCCAAATACTCTCCAAGTTAAAAAGTGGCTAAACACTCATTACATAAAGGGTAAAGACTTCCGTTGTGCATCTATAAATCTCTCAAAAGTTTATAGATTAACTCTTTTAGAGGGAAAACTTGTAAAAGTCGAAAAATATTTAAAAGTCTATTCACCCCCCCCCCCCCTCTAGACTTTTACCCTATCCGGGACCATCATAACATTAACTATAAAATGTATAGCATAAATACTAATTTTGTATCTTTATAAAACAGATTACATGGATGCCCTATACAGCTGAGATGTTTGCAGAGTTGCCCCCAGCTTTACGAGAGCATACTGACATATGGCGAGCACGTGTGCCGTTGATATGTTTTGACATTGTTGAGTTTCATTTGCCTGATCGAGTCTTGCGACAGTTTGGGTTTGAGCAGGTCATTCCACGGCCTATCGACACTTATGTAGAGCTTCATAGGCTGGATAGGCATGGCAATCATTCGGAGGATTGGGCACTCAGACACGTCCGATACGTCACTATGTGGGACAGGCGAGCTGAGCTAGTTGTGACTGGGACACCGACATTTGTCCCATCTGTTTCAGGAGACTACATGGGATGGTATTACATCATCACTCGTTTGATTGTGTCTCCTTCGTGCAGACTCCCTACTCATCATTATCAGCCTAGCTCCTTGGCTTTGCATCTTACGGTGAGTATATTACTAATTAGTAAAGTAAGTCATTTTATTTATTGAATACTTGTATGTATTTCAATGTAATTGTAATTGTGTTTCATATTTCAGACACGAGCTTTGCAGCGTATACATCAGCGGGCTACTGCCACAGTGAGTGATACTCATGATGTGGACATGTATGGACAGACTCTGACAAGCATTGCCTCCTTGTGTTCAGATGTGTTGGGGCGAGTCGACTACAGACATCTTATACACATGCCCCCATCTCAGGAGATGGCATCGACGTCTAGTGCAGCGTCGGCTTCATCATCCCAGATGCAGCATGAGAGAGTGGTTCTTCAACCACGACCACGGCGTAGGCGTAGACATCAGGAGCAACATCTCCATGACCAAGATGATCAAGATGACCATGAGAACTTGTAGTTTGCCTTTTGTATTGCAGTTTTTATTGTACAGTAGATGTTGTAGGAACAATTTACAACATTTTACGTATGTTCTCTTCTAAACTCTTGTGTGTTGTCTTGATGTGTTCGAGTATGAATATTAGATGGCAGTAGTTGTTGGTCACAATTATTGTTCTCTCGAGCTTAAATAAGACGGAATTTCCAAAATAAAAGCAAAAACCTCAACTAACTGGTTACAATATATTATTTAAATATTATTATTAGATTATTATATTATTTAAGTCGGAAAAAAACTCCTATTATTTAAATAACTCCTATTATTTAAATGTTCAAAAACCAATTCGAAAAAAACTACTATTATTTAAATATTCTTATTAGATTATTATATTATTATATTATAAAAATCTAAAGGGAAAGTCGCCCAACGGTTGGGCGACTTATAAGTCGCCAAACCGTTTGGCGACTTATAAGTCGCCCAACCGTTGGGCGACTTTCCCTGACCATGGTTAAACCCAGCAGTAGATCCGTAAATACTTTTAACCCAACATTATTTTCGTAATTAATTAATTAATTAGCATTAATTCGAAAAAAAACTCCTATTCAGGGATAGGAACATAACATTTCTAATAAATTCACTTACACATTTGTGGACATATAAAAATTTAATTTGTATATTTCCACAACATTAAAAGGTACTAACTTCGTCTCGTTGGAAGGTTCCATAACAAAACGGCACGGTTATTTAGATGATAATTAAATAAAGTACTTCGTTTATATTTTGAGAGATAATTTTAATAGGTATATAGTATAATGTTTTAGTATTTTTTTTATGTATATAATGTGTTAGTATTGATAACCGTGATATTATAAATATATTATTTTTAATATTTAATGACTAATTTGTCGATTAAAATTGTTAATTGTTTCCTAAAATGGAAATGAGAACCTTCTAATGGGACGTCCAAAAAAAGTGTGAACCTTCTAACGGAACGGAGGGAGTATGTTTTTAACTGTTTTTGGAAGAGTTCAATAACATCGATTAGAGAATTATTTACTTAAATAGATGAAATAATCTAGACAAGGGTGAAATGATTTATGAATAAAAATGAAAATAGAATATCAAAATACTTTAACTAGTCTTAAATTTCAAACTCGAATAAAATTAGTCTCTAATAATTTAGAAACTAAACATACACAAAAAATCAATCAAAATAGTTGGTTACTCTTTTTCATAGCAAGTGATTTGTTATCGGAAAAATAGATTTAGAAAAATATCGGGATAAAAATAGATTTAGAAAAATATCGGGATAAAAATCTATTTTAGATCAAGTATTTTGATCTAAAATAGATTTAAAAAAGTGTAGGCATGAAAAATTAGTGGTTACTACAACAACAATATATTTTGGAGTAGTTGTTATTCCATCATAATAATATTACTCAAGTAATAATATATTATGGAGTAGTATTGGATTGAGAACTAAACAATTTGTTTACCAAAGAAGCGAGATTAAGAGAGACATTTTTTTATACATTGGAAAAGAGACTAAGAGAAACATTAAATAAGATAAAATTACACTAGGGAGACTAAAAGCTAGAAAGCATTAGAAATTTAAAATGATCTACTAATTTCAAACGGGACATGATATTTTATAACTACCCTATCCCGGTTAATATCAATACGGGACCGGTTCGGGATGGAAAAATTGCATCCTAAATGGATCGGGATATTTTCGGAACGGTATCGAGATTTTTTGGTTTGGGCCACCGGAACCGGGATTTTTGCCCACCCCTATGAAAAATTAGGATGTTTTTACTTGGATTGAAATTTGTTAGTCCGGTCTAGTTTGATTTGCTCTGATCTGGTCTATTAAAGTCTAGTCTAATCAGATAAGGTCTAAACTGGGCTGATCTGGTATATATTAAAAGTTATTTGGGTTAAACCACGAAAAATTTACAAAAGGGAAAATGGAAACTAATCATCCAAACTTTTAGCGGTCTTCTTACAATAGTTCCACCTTTTGATTATTCAGGAATAATCCAACCTTTGCACCCTATGTTCATTCAATGGTCCCTGACCGGTTGATGACCTGTTATTCCAAGTTATTTTCTTATATTTACAAAACATTATGTGACCATAAGGTGGGATTTATGGTATAATATATTGCAAAGATAAGAAAATAACTTGGAATAGCAGGTCATAAACCGGTCAGAGACCATTGAATGAAGATGAGGTGTAAAGGTTGGATTATTCCTGAATAATCAAAAGGTGGGACCATTGTAAGAAGACCGCTAAAAGATAGGATTATTAGTTTCCATTTTCCCTTTACAAAATTGAATGTGGATCTGCCTTCTCGTCATGCAATTCTGTTGGTAGTGTCATTCTCTGTTGGAGTAATTATTTTCATAATCAATTCTACATAAATAGGACTTAATGCTACAATTATGAAAACTTATGTTGTAATAAATTGTCCCTTTATATGTTTTTGTACACTTTTGAATCTTTGATCGTGTAAATGTAAGGGGAACGAGATAGGATCAACTACCTGAACTGAAGCGTAGTTTTTAGGAAGAATTCTGAAACCGTCGGACAATGACGGACAAAACACCCAGGCCAGGGGGCATTACTTACTTCCCTATAACGTAAATTAATTAGGTACTAATTGTTTTGATGATTATTAGTGACAATAATATCTGAGGAAACGGTTGCATCGTGAGAAGATATTTCAAGTAGGCAGATAAAGATGGGAGATAAAAGTGTAAATGTATATAGATATGTATAAATATTTTAAGTTTTGGCATATATTCTTTAATCCTTGGCCACTTAACCCGTCATTTTTGGCTCCGTCACTCTGTTAATACCTCTCTTTTAGCTCAAATGCCGCCGGTGAAGTTCGATGAATTGTTGGAGATGGTGGTGACAAAGGATCCTCGGCTCACATACTCCTATTTCTTCTACACAGGTCTATCAAGCCTAATGTGCATGTAAAGTCCTAATATGACGGCCCAAGCATGAAGGAGTCCACGGTGCCCATGAGGGTGTCTTCGGCCCTATAGTTGAGGGCTCCAAATTCCACAGGGCAGCTATATTCGAGCATACAAAAATACTGGGAGAAAAAGACAGAAAATAGGAGTCTTCGGCTTCCAGACGCCTTTGGCACAAATGTAGCCTTCAGCTACACAGAGCCTTCAGCCACAGAGGAGCCTTCGGCTATATCACAATCAGCGAACATTCCCTTTGGGGATAGGGAATCACCGCATTTAATGCAGTGTCACGTGCAACCACCACATTTAATGTGGTGCACATGCATATGTCGGTGTCACCCCGATTGAGGTGACCCTCGACCTTTAGATTATTGACACGTGTATTCATATCGCATTTATGGCTTCTATAAATAGCAGCCCTCTTCCCCTTGTAAATGACCCAGACCAAGTTCATTTAATATACTTGGCTCTCTCTCTTACTTGATTGTTTTAACTTCTCTCTAGGTTATTTCCCGCAATAACCCCTCGGGTAAACTACCCCCAGGTACACTATCCATCAGACTGTGTGTTGTTAAATGAAGAAAATTAACATATGTAAAACTAAAACCACAACATTGTCTTTCAAATTTCAATTACTCCATAAGACGTTTCCACTTTCCAAAAGCTAAAGTGTATGTTTGGTACAACTAGCTGAAAAGATACTTTATAAGACTTCTAGTAATTGTTAACTTTGTTGGTGGAATTCGGCCAGATAAACCTGCAAAAAAGCGTTAGAAAATAAAATAACTCGAGTCGCGTGAACGCTGTCCTCAAGAAAGTATTTTCGATTAGCGAAAACCTTTCCCCAAGATTAAACGAGCTCTTCGACGTAAGCCGGTAACAGAACAACGAGAGTATAAAATATTAATCCAGCAGAGTTGTCATATATTAGGGGGATGTGTTTAGCTCAAAAAATAATCTCTCTCTTAAGTAGCTAGCCGAACATATATTATATATATAAACTCAAAGAACCAAACGTTGCTGGCAGTACATGACTCCGCACTAACCCACCGTTGTTGCCAGCTGAACAACTGCTAGAGAACAAATGCAATCATAAAATTAAGAATAAATGCAAGCAGCCCATACTCTCTTTAGAAAGTAACGTGCAGACTTTAATTTGTAAAATTCATCAAATTAAAATGTTTTCAAAGTAATTAGAAATAATAAAGCTTTATTCATTTGAAATACTCCCAATTTTTCCAACAATCCCCCACATATTTCAAATGAATAATTTTAGAATTTTGAAATAGTTTATAAAATTTCTGTTGGATTAAAGGAATGAGACTTTAAGTTTGATGTCCGTAGACTTGAAACCAAACCGAGACGATTAAGTCTTAATAAATCGAGCTTATGGTGAAACCTATAGTTTCTTGAAACCAACAAGCTACTATTGGTAAATCAGGGTCTTAACGGTCGTGTCTCACCCTGCACAATTTCTCGTTATTACGTCGTTGTGCGCCATAAGGTCATGCGCGTGCTTGGTTTTCATGAGTGCTCTAGAAGTTTTGTCATGCTTCATGGAGGCGGCCCCACCTCACACTCATATAGGTGATATCATCAAGTGTGAACAGCTTTTGCACACCACCCTAAAATTAAGGGCTATGATAATCATTAAGAGCTTTTAGCTCACCCTCTCAAAGAATGCGGATTCTAGCCTATATCTCACATCATGGAAATGGGCAATTTTAGTTAGGCTAGCAGAACTAAATGAAAGACTTGTTATTACCCATTTGAACTTGCTTCATGGGATCTCCAATCACACAAGTTGGGTTCCCATCCCCATTTGTTTCAAAGTGACACAAGTCCTATTTTCTTAGATGTTTCGGTTATCAATTTTTGTCCTAGGGCTTTTGTCAAAGGATCCGCTAAATTTCCTTGTGGCCTCACAAAATTAATGGACACAATTCCATTCTTCAATAACCGTTTAATGACTTTATGTCTTAAACGAATGTGTCTATTCTTCCCATTATAACACATTTTCTTAGCAGTATCTATTGCACTTCTGCAATCACAATGAATAGACACAGATGGTGTTGGTTTTGTACCAACCGGAATTTCTGCTAAGAAAATTTTCAACCACTCCGCTTCACTACTAGCCACTTCCAAAGCAATAAGCTCGGACTCCATAGTAGATTTAGAAATTATAGTTTGTTTGGTTGATTTCCATGTAATGGCACCACCTCCAAGGGTGAATATATATCCAGTATTGGATTTTATCTCATCTGAGTCAGAGACCCAATTAGCATCGCTGTATCCCTCTAGTACAGCGGGTAACCCACTATAAAATATATCATAATTAATGGTACCTCTCAAATATCTAAGTAACCGCCTCAACGCGGTCCAATGATCCCCACTTGGATTATGAGTATATCGACTCAATCTTCCGACAGCATAAGCTATGTCGGGCCTCGTATAATTCATCAAGTGTAATAGACTTCCAATAATTTGGGAATACTCATATTGAGCCTCGGGATCACCTCTATGTTTTTTCAATTGTATATGAGAGTCATAAGGGGTGCTCACGGGGCTGGCATCGAAATGTCCAAACCTCTTTAGAAGTTTTTCAGCATAATGCTCTTGAGACAGTATAATACCATCATCCTTCCTTATGACTTTCATACCCAAAATCACTTTTGCTTCCCCCAAGTCTTTCATAACAAATTTTGAAGCAAGAAAGAATTTTGTCTCATTTATTAGCTCAAGGTTGCTACTAAAAATTAACATATCATCCACGTATAAGCAAATAATAATGCACACACAATTTTCACATTTAGTGTATACACACTTATCTACTTCTAGTGAGGTAAAACCATGAGCAAATAATACTTCATCAAATTTTTCATTCCATTGTTTTGGAGCTTGTTTCAAACCATATAAAGATTTGATCAACTTACACACTTTGTGTTCCTGGCCAATAACTACATGATCCTCCGGTTGCACCATATAAATTTCTTCCTCTAGCTCACCATTTAAAAACACAGTTTTAACATCCATTTGATGGACAAAAAGTTTGTGAATAGAAGCCAAGGCAATTAAAGTTCGAATGGAAGAAATACGTGTTACCGGTGCAAATGTATCAAAATAATCAACATCTTGTTTTTGAGAAAAACCTTTCGCCACAAGCCTCGCCTTATATTTATCAATTGAACCATCCGGGTTTAATTTCCTTTTAAAAATCCATTTGCATCCGATTGGTTTACAACCTTTTGGTAAATCGGTTAAAACCCAAGTTTTATTTTGTTTGATTGACTCAATTTCGTTTTGTATGGCCTCAAGCCAAAATGGGGCTTCTTTTGAAGAAATAGCTTGTGAATAAGTTAAAGGCTCATCGTTAACAAGATATATATAAAAATCATTTCCAAAAGATTTTTCTATCCTTGACCTCTTACTTCTTCTCAAAAGAGAAGGTTCATCATTAAAAGTATCATTTTCTTTTAATGGATCACAATTACTAGAGGAATCATCATTAAAGGTTTCATTTCCTTGTAATGGATCATACTCACTATATGGTGCAATGGTCTTGTGTTCACGTTTCAAAGGAAACACATTTTCAAAAATTTCAGCATTTTTTGTTTCAACAATTGTATCACATTCAAGCACATCACTTTGCAAAACAAGGAATCTATAGGCAGCACTAGATTCAGCATAACCAATAAACATGCAATCAGAAGTCTTAGAACCAATTTTCCTCTTCTTAGGATCAGGCAATAAGACCTTAGCTAAACACCCCCACACTTTCAAATATTTCAAATTAGGTGCAAACCCTTTCCACAATTCATAAGGGGTTTTCTTATTGTGCTTACGAGGAATCCTATTTTGTAAGTGACAAGAAGAAAGAATAGCCTCCCCCCAAAGATTATCAGGTGCACCAGAACTAATTAAAAGAGCATTCATCATCTCTTTTAGTGTCCTATTTTTTCTTTCAGCTATTCCATTAGATTCGGGTGAATATGGCGGAGTGACCTCATGAATTATCCTCTCTTTTTCACAAAATTCATTAAATAAAATATATTCACCCCCTCTATCCGATCTAACTCTCTTAATCTTTTTATTTAATTGATTTTCTACCTCAGATTTATACACCAAAAATTTATCAAAAGCCTCATCTTTATTTTTAAGCAAATAAACTTTAGTGTATCTAGAAAAATCATCTATAAAGGTGACATAATATTTTTTGCCACCTCTAGTGATGGTAGATTTTAAATCACCTAAATCCGTGTGAATTAAACTAAGCAATTCGGATTCCCTATATGTGGAGGGACAAGGTTTTTTTGTTAGTTTAGATTGAACACAAACATCACATTTTTCTAGTGTCATTATATTTTTGCTACAAATCAAACCACAATCATTTAGCATTTTAATATAAGAATTACTTGCATGTCCTAGTCTAGCATGCCACACATTGTAAGAATCAATTAAATAAACTGAAGCATTATCATGCAATATTTCAGAAATACTAAGCACAAAAAGTCCATTCTTACAATAGTCATTTCCCACAAGAACGTCATTTTTTGTCATAACAAAATTGTCACAACCAAAAGAAACTTTAACCCCAACTTTTCCCAAGAGAGAAACGGAAACCAAATTAGTCCGAATCTCGGGCACATGCAGCACATCATTTAGTGATAAAGTTTTCCCTGATGTGAGCTTCAGAAGAACTTTCCCTTTTCCATGCACCTTAACGGTTTTAGAGTTCGCTAGGTACATGAGCTCTTCACCATCTACTATAATAGTATAAGAGGTAAAAGCATTTTTGTTTTTACAAATATGCTTGGTAGCCCCGGAGTCTACCACCCACTCATTCACATCATTAGTTTCACAACTTTGAGAAACAACCGCAATAATATTATCATCACTACAAACCAAGTTTAAACTTGATTTGAGTGTGTTGCTGTTTTCCCTAGTTGTCATTTTACCACTAAATAAAAGAATAACATTTTTCTTAAAAAGTGGTGTTAAAGTATGGCTTATTGTAAGTAGGAAAATAAAGATAGTAAGCATTATACGTAGAGATATATCCAAATACCAGTCTAAATCGCACCACACATGCAAAAATAGCATAGCCGCGATGAGTGCGACGACAACACTTTGTGAGATCATGCGTGCAAGCATATCCGACGCTAAATACTTTCTTGAGATTGTTGGTGGAATTCGGCCAGATAAACCTGCAAAAAAGCGTTAGAAAATAAAATAACTCGAGTCGCGTGAACGTTGTCCTCAAGAAAGTATTTTCGATTAGCGAAAACATTTCCCCAAGATTAAACGAGCTCTTCGACGTAAGCCGGTAACAGAACAACGAGAGTATAAAATATTAATCCAGCAGAGTTGTCATATATTAGGGGGATGTGTTTAGCTCAAAAAATAATCTCTCTCTTAAGTAGCTAGCCGAACATATATTATATATATAAACTCAAAGAACCAAACGTTGCTGGCAGTACATTACTCCGCACTAACCCACCGTTGCTGCCAGCTGAACATTTATCCGTTACAACATTAGTAAGTGCATTTGATAATTTAATTGTTATTAAGAGAAGTTTTACTCCCATTTACGTTGATCATGCTAACTGCTAGAGAACAAATGCAATCATAAAATTAAGAATAAATGCAAGCAGTCCATACTCTCTTTAGAAAGTAACGTGCAGACTTTAATTTGTAAAATTCATCAAATTAAAATGTTTTCAAAGTAATTAGAAATAATAAAGCTTTATTCATTTGAAATACTCCCAATTTTTCCAACAAACTTTTGGTGACTCAAAAAATTTTAAAAGAAAAATGCAGTAGTTGTGTGACAAACTCGAGTTTTAAATAAACTTTAACTACTTAGAGGCCGTTTGACAACACTGTTTTTCGGCTTATCAGGCTTATAAGATAACTTTTTCATCGAACACGTAATTTTTGCTTTCACACGTTGGATTGTGTAATAAGCATAAAAAGTAAGGGTTGGAGTTACTTTTCTGGATGTATTGGCTGAAGTTACTGTAGATGACCATTTTAGCTATTTTTACACATAATTTGTATTTTATTTTATTAATAGAATATATTTTAAAAATAATTTTTCCTTAAATCAGCAGAATCAGCCACTTCAGTCAGAACTTTATAAATTTCAGCAGAATCAGCCAAATCTGCCGATTTTCGTGCTACCAAATGGGCTCTTAATCTTCATATATTTTCAACCTTAATTTGTGCAATCAACTTAACTACTCCGTACTATATAGTTTATATTTGTTAAAAATGCAAAAGAAAAACTTCACACCCTATTTTCAACACTAATGATATGATAAACAATGGCACAAACATTACCTATACACCTTTGAAAGATAAAATATGACACTTGTTTTTTCAAAAATATGATTAGCTTTTACTCCTGCCTAGCGAAGTGAAATCACAGGACACAACTCTCACACCAAAGTCACCGCCATAGCAAACCATACGAATAGAGTAGCGGAGCTGGAGGATCAAATCACACACATCCAAATCCCTGTCGAACGATCTACTATACGGGCGGTGTATTGTATTTGGATTCTGGGAGATTTTTTTTTATCCGTGGATTTCTAAAAAAGTTCATGGACTTTTAAATCCATAGACTTTTAATCCGCTTACTTTTAAATCCGTAGACTTTTCAATCCGTGGACTTTTAATTTGAATGACTTTTAAATGAATGACTTCCAAGGATTTCAATAAATCCATAGACTTTTACTTGGACTTATTTGAGAATAGATCCAACTAGACTTGACTTTAACAAAGCAAACCAGACTTTAATAAATAAGAATTGCTACATAGAAAATATGACAAATATAATAGCTAATGTTCTCTATTCCGAATGAGGTCAAGCATAAGCATTAAAATATATATGAAAAATAATAATGTCATCAATGCACAAAATGAAAACAAATGTCTTGTGCTACTGAACTATGGATCAAAATTATTCATTTTTTACAGCTGCCCACATTTGAGTAGCAAGACTCATCCTCCATTCATTAGCCTTTTCCCTCTTTTGATCTTGTGTCAGAAAATTATCCCATTCAAGATTGTTCTCATCATCGCTAGGTGGGTCTTCTTCTGGGTCCGGAGGAAATTCATCAGATTGACATTCACGTCGAAGAAAATTATGTATTCCTGCACATGTCAAAACTAATTGTGCTTGTATTTTATAAGACAAAGGAGGTGTTGTTTTGAAGATTGTGAAGCGTGACTTGAATATTGAGATATTACTATATATAGCACACGCAGGATTAGAAATAAGCAGTATAACATAGTAATATGCAGGAATAGAAATACAAAATTCACATAATACATCCTCACAGTATACATACGCAACAAAAGAGTCAGTCCTAAATCAAGTCGATCGGAAAAATTCCTTCGAACAAAGAAATTGCTAATTCTTCATCGTCTCCCTTCGATAATCGATTTTCTTCTTTCGTTCTTTATCTCCTCTTCATAACCAGGGATGGATTTAAAGGGGGCGCGGGGGGCGACCGCCCCCTTAGACTTTCAATTTTTTCTACTATATATGTAATATTTTCATACTTTAATTAGATATATATGTTTTCGCCCCCCTTAACTTTTAGTTTTAAAAATTAATATATAGCATTACATAATGTAATACATAATTGGAGATTTAAAAACAGTAACATCTAAAATAATTTACTTAACTAAAATGGATAAAAATAGCCGACTCATTGTTTAAGACACATGATACCTATTATATAAAAATTTCTAGCTTTGTAACATTTAATTATCTTTATTAGATAATTAGTACTCGATTTTGTAAAATATCGAACAATATTAAATACCATACACACAAGTTAAAATTTTTTAGATCATGTGAAGTGAATCTAAAATATAAATATTTATTGACATTAAATTACACAATTCATTTACTTATTACTTTCTAAAAACAATTTGTTGCATAGATAATAAAATTGAACTTATTTTAGCATTAATACAAATACAATATGCACCATATATGTGAATAACAATACTATGTATTATATTACTCTAAAAATAATAATATCGCACATACTATTGTAATATTAAGAAAACTTTTCGTGACCCACGAACACCATACTTAGTAGACAAAAATTGCAATTCAAAAATCAATTCTTTATTCTAATAAGATCATATGGATAAACAAAGCAGAAGTTATTTAAAAAGACTTGGTTGATGTGTACTTCTTAAACTCTTTACCTTCAAATAATGTTCATTTGATTTGTCATTTCTTATGTTTTAATGTATCAATACTTTGTTTAGACCATTTACAATTATAAAATTAAAATTATTTTTCATTGTTTAAACTTAGAATGTACTCCCTCCGTCCCCCTAACTTTGTCTCGTTTTACCTTTTTCGTCTGTCCCATTAAGTTTGTCTCATATCATATTTGGTAATATTTGAGTGGTTAAAATTCAATCTTACTTTATTCATACTTTATCAATTCAATATCAATCACACAATTCTACTTTTTCTTAAAAAGCACACCACACCCTTTTGTCTCAAACTTAGGGGGGACGGAGATAGTAATATTCTTCTACCGATGGATTTAAATATCATCGTGTATGTATCGATGGATTTTTTTGAATGAAAATTAGCCGCAGAGCCCTATGCTAGCGAAAAAATTCGCCCCACTACACAAGCGGAAAAAATTGCCATGATTTTTTCACCCCCTATACTAACGAGAAAAAATTCGCCCCCCTTGACTCGAAATCCTGGATCCGTCCCTGTTCATAACGATTCCTTAGCAAAAGCAATGGTTGTCATGGATGAATTTTTAAGCTCAATCACTTGATGGCGGTTTAAGCTTTTCAACCCAAGAACACCAAATTTAGCTTCAAAAACACACCGGTCATCTAAAAATATACGGAGTAACAAATTGGAGAGTGAGAATATTATTGAGCAACTTTGTTTATGTCCAATACTTAGAGCTCGTTTGGTAGCACGAAAAATCGGCTGTTCTGACTGATTCTGCTGAAATTTATAAAGTTCTGGCTGAAGTGGCTGCATTGGCCGATTCTGCTGATACAAGAAAAAATATTTTTAAAATATATTTTATTAATAAAATAAAGAAAAAATTGTATGTAAAAATAGCTAAAATGATCATCTACAGTAACTTCAGCCAATACAGCCCGAAAAGTAACTCCAACCTTACTTTTTCGGCTTATTACACAATTCAGCGCGCGAAAGCAAAATTTACGTGTTTGGTAAAAAAGTTGACTGATAAGCCTGATAAGCCGAAAATGAGGGTTGCCAATCGCCAAACGGCCTCTTAAGGATAGAGCATTCTGAAATTGAATTTAGATCCCAATTTCGAAACCCTTGATCTGTTCTTGTATTTTGGGTTCATATTTTTGATTGTTTTGCGATTCTCTGCGTTTTTATCTCAAATCCACCCCAAAACATATTGCTGGAAATATTTTCGGTGAAGAGTGACACCGCCCGATGGTTTCAGTTAAACGGCCGGTGGCGGCAATGACATGACCGACGGTGGCTTCAATGACACGGTCGGCGGTTACAATGACATGATCGGCGGTGACAGTGACATGAAAATTTGACAGTGACATTTATTACTAACATGAAAATCATATAATAACATCATAATTTTCAAATATATGACTTATTAGTCACATTTTTGATTTTATGTAAATGTGATCACATTTTTTGAAATTGACTTCAATTTAGTACGAAGTAATATTCAAGGAAAAATCTCTATATTTTCGACCCTAATTTGTGTAATATACTTAACCACTCCGTACTACGGAGTATATATTTTATACTGTACTCCGTATTTGTTAAAAATGCAAAAAAAGAATTGCATACCCTATTTTCAACACTAATGATAAACTAAACTACTTAAAAAATGCAAAAAATCATTCTATTATCTTTTCATGCAACTCTCTCAAAAAAATCTTTTCATGCAAATTAAAAAATATGTCATGCCGCAGTGATCACAATACACATTGCAACGGCCACATTAATCGCAACCGCAATGACCGCAACCACAATCACTATCACTTCTGCAAATTTTGACAATTGTCTTCGAATTTGACATTTGTGTTCGAGTACATGTTAATCTTGTTTAAATGTTCATACGACCAAGTATGTCTATTTGAGAGGAAATGCTCATATTAAAACAATCAAATCCAACCAAAAAACAACAAGACCAGACACAAAAGACAAACAAGAACGATCAGAACACATTACTCGATCATACGTCCTAGGATCAGACTCAGACCATATCATCCACTCAGAAGCAATATGATTCGCTAATCCCCAGGCGACTTAGATAACGGTAACCCAATCATGATCGGCAATGTATGTTCGTCACTTCTCCTATGATGTACTTGCCACATACCAAAAGTAAACAAAAATCAAGAGTCACCCTTTGGGCTCTAAAATGACAAAAATATGACTGATTTCTAAAATGACAAAAAAGTTATCTAATTTAAAAAATCCCTTTGGGCTGACCTGCGCCTCTTCGTCCGCTTCTCTCCTTCACACTTCACCTGCGCGTCATACCGTCGACCTGTTTGCCGCTGCCATCTTCGACCTCGCCACCCACCATTTGCGACGCCGTCGCCGTCGCCGGATTACACAGTTACACATTTTCCGATACAGCGACATCTGAAATTGACATAAAATCGGTGGCGACATTTCAAAAGTGACATAAAAATCTGGTAGTGACATACAAATCCGACAGTGATATAAAAAATGGCAGTGACATCAAGTTTTTCCAAATATGGAACCTTTTTAGTCACTTTTTTGTCCTTTTGTAAAAATGATCATATTTTTGGAAATTAGCTTCAAATTAGTAATATTCAAGGAAAGAGCCACAGTTTTTTTTGCCTTCCTTTCCCTTTTCTTTTCAATGATTGGAGCTCCACATTTTTCTTTCCCTTATCTTCTCATTTTCAATTTTTTTTTGTTCATTCTGTTTTGGATTTACGTAAACGGACAAGTGTAATTTGAAAAGAAAAAGGTAAAAGAAAAAAAATTGTAGGGAAGAAGTTAATGAATACTCCCCTGGTCCCAAAAGAAGTTCACGATTTGACTTCACGATTGTTAAGATAGTGGATTTTTTTTGTTTTGACTTTCCTATTATGCCCCCAATAAAGTAGATAAAGTATAGTGAGATAGAGAAAGTGAATGTAAAGTAGGTAATAAAGTAAAGGGGTGTTTGAATTTGATTCTTAAAACTGATTCTTAAAGTAGGTATTTTTTCTGTTTTATTTGTTTTTCTTATTTGACTTTTTTATGTTTTATTTTATTTTTTAAAATTCTTTAAGAATGATAAGGGAAAGGGTAGAATAGGAAGTTAGTACGAGTTTGGGAATTTTGATTTTAAGCTCTCAAAAATTAAAGACATAATCCGTTTTCTCTTAGATTCAAAAAAAAAAAAGACAAGGGGAAGAGATTTTAGCATTTTAGTGGAAGATAAAAAATGAAAAGAAATACAAAAAATGAAAAGAGAAAACCATAGAGGAAGAAAACGAGAATGTTAGCAAGGAGGTTGAGATTTGAGAATAGTTACGAAGCATATAACAAGTACGATTGTACGAACTACTAGGGCTGTACATTAATCGGGTCGGACCATATTTTAGACCGAAATCAGACCGGAATGAATCGGACCAGACCGGTATTAACCGGTCCGGGTTTCGGTCCTTAGTTTTTCAAGATTCCGGGTTCCGGTCCTGTCCGGGTCAAACCCGAAAAAAACAGGTGCGGACCGGAATTGACCGGTAAACTATTATTCCGTAAAAATATATAGTTCGTTCTGTATTTTTTTTTGTTCGTTATGTATCATTAGTCATTATGTTTATGGTTTAATTTTGTCTTTTATTATATAAACGAATATATATGGAGTGCATATTTGCTATCTAATTATTTCCTAAGTTTTTTTTTATTTGTTTATTTATGTGCACTACTATGATCGCAGTTTATATTTGTTTGATTTTTCCAAATTGCTTTTTATTTGTTTCTTTATTTGTAGGTGTGCATGTAGTTTATACGTAGTATATATTTGGACGTAATTTATTTTTATTACTCTACAATACATTTTCCCATTTTAATATACACAAAAGATTGTAGTTTGAATTACTGCGGGAAATTAATTGTTACGACTGAATAGTTTTGATGATTATATTTCAAAATTAATAAATGGGCTAAACAATTATTTAGCCTATTTAGCATATCCGCAGATAAAATTTTAGTTTGAAACAACAATATCCAAGCCTTATTCCTTAAAAAAATTGGGTCGGTTAAGATCACTCTATGAGAATATGTCTTTTTCTAAAACCGGGTCAATTAGAGTCAAAATCGGACCGGGCCGGAAAATTCAGGTCCGGACCGATCCGGACCGGTTAGATTTAGGTCCGGTCTTCGGTTCATAGAAAATGATGATTCTGGTTCCGGTCCTAACCGGTTCTGGTCCGGTTTTAGACCGGTGCACACCCCTACTAACTACTGTATAAGACGCAGACACAAGAAAGAAAAATGAAAAAACTAATGAAAAGCAAAATATATGTGAAATCAACCCATTACCTGAAATCGACATATTTGATGTTTTTTTAAAAGTAAGTGCATCTATGTGATGTTTTTTTGTAAAAGGGTTGAATTGACTTATTTGATATAGTAGAAGGGTTATATGATCCTTTTTCCGAGTAATAATAATATGGGTTATCCATTAAGGAATCGGAGTATTTGAAAACAGACCGCACTTTAAACTCTTTCAAGTTCAAAAAAGCTCATTCTGCTAAGGAGGAAGAAATCCAAACACCCCAACTCCTACAGAGTATATACTCTCAGCAGCATCCATAAAGTGCCTAGAACACATCAGAAATCGGCAATAGCGCTCCCATGGCCAGGTATCCGGCTACCTTCTTCTCTTTTAAATCTGTATTTTATATCATTGTTATGTTTATTCATATAAAGATTTTCTTTAGCCCACTTCATTGAAACCCAATGTCAAGATTCTCAAGAATGTATCTTTTTTCTTCATTTCCAATGTCTGCTGGATATTATTACAAATTTCTACGAATGACTGGTTTCTTCAAGTCAAAACTTGACTTAAAGTTCATATTTTTATTTCGCATTTCTTGGTTTTCTCCTAATAGAGTTGTATCTTTGAACGGGTTAAAAGGCCCGTTTGGTTATGCATATGTTTGGGTTTTGAAGGGTTTTAGAGGGGAAGGGTTACTTTGTTATTTTCAGATTATGATTACTATATATGGGTTTTGGTAATAAATAAATGACTAGGAGAGATGCACTCGGATTTTGGACACTGGCAATCTTCATGATGGAATGACAGTAGATAGGGTAGTTACTAAATTTTACGTGCTTCCTTTGGGATGAATATACTCGAGCATTTTACCCCATTGGTTTGGTTTAAAACTTGCAGACCTTCTTGGTTGGTTGATGGGAACAGGATAGCAACAAAAATCAGAAATGCATCAGGTGATCCCGGTAATGCTTACTGGAAAAGTAACCCTTCAAGGACTTGCCCCAAATGCCACTATATCATTGACAACAGCGATGTATTTCTTTATCTTTGATTTATTTATTTTTGTTTAAAAAGTTACTTTTTACTATACTTTTGTTTGATTTATATTCAGCTTGAACTGCATTACTGCTATCTTAGATTTAAGCTAAGCACATTCAATCTAACTCTTGCTTGAAGATATCCAATCTTGTTCAAATTGCATTGATAATCAAATAATATGTGGTAGTAAATAAGAGCTTTCAACTTCTGCCACAAAAGTAATTGTCTTTAATTTTAAAAGGTTAGAGCTATTAAGACTAGGGGATAGATTATAAAAGATGAAAAGAATAGCAATACCTTATATGCTGTTTTTTACTCTGTATTTTCATATTTATTCTTAAGAAGGACATCGTCATTTTAGGTAACTCAGGAATGGCCAGGATTGCCAAGAGGTGTGAAGTTTGATCCAACAGATCAAGAGATAATCTTGCACTTACTTGCAAAAGTTGGAAATGATAATCTCAAACCCCATCCTTTTATTGACGAGTTCATTCCAACAGTTGATGAAGATGACGGGATATGCTACACTCATCCTCAAAACTTACCAGGTAACTATTAATTTCTTATCCTCTATTCTCACAAATCTTTTGTTATAGCATTTCAAATAAGGAAACTATTACCCACATGGTATTTATTTTAAAAGGGTATTTTCTAAAATATTACTAAAATTAAACTTTATGGACAAAAATATGACAGTATGATCATCATAGTCACTACGATGTAATAGTCACATTTTTGTCCATTACCTTTAAATAGTCACATACTTATCATTTTCTCTTATTTAAATTCTAATTGTTCATTCATCCTTAGCTTCATGTTTGTTGATGGACTAACCATTTAGGTGTTAAGCAAGATGGAAGCGTTACACATTTGTTTCACAGAGCCATCAAAGCATATAATACCGGTACCCGAAAGCGCCGAAAGGTACAAGGTGTTGATGTTGGAGATTTCAGGTGGCACAAGACGGGTAGGACAAAACCTGTGTTGTTGGATGGTGTACAAAGAGGTTGCAAAAAAATAATGGTTCTTTACATGGCCTCAGTCAAGGGAGCTAAAGCTGCTGAAAAAACAAATTGGGTGATGCACCAATATCATCTTGGGGCCAAAGAGGATGAAAGAGAAGGGGAATATGTTATATCCAAAGTGTTTTTTCAGCAACAGCAGGTGGTGAAACAAAGTGAGAGAGCTGAACATGAGTCTCCTGAAGAACCTGAATCCTTAGATGCTTTGAGGGATCCTTATACTCCTAAGACTGCGACTCCTGAACCTGCTCGTTTAGCAAGGAGACCATTGAGTTCAGTTTCAGGGATGGAGACCCCTAATGTTGAGGTATTTTTGAGTTATCACATGTTTGAAAAGTACTGATGGGCAATGATGATATGTGAAAACAAATTATGATTCATTACTAAGCCTATATGGTTGCATGTCAAAACTTAATTTATAATTAATGTTTTAGCTTTTTAACAGAATCTAACTTATAATACGTAGTACAAATTATCATCCACAATCTGATAATGATACATATTTAGAAATCACTTTAAACAATATCAACTATTTGAATATATAACAAAAATAAAACACAGCCCTTTTTCTACTACTAATCCGGTCATTAACATTTTAACCCATAAAAAGCAAATGCCAAACCATAAAATAAAGTAATAGGTATATGTTAAAAAGGAGTCACTTATTTGATGGGTCGATATCAATTTTTGATGGGTCAAATGACCTAGTTTATAGTTGGAAAGTGCCCCTGTATCAAAATGCATTATATTTAAATGATCGATACTGGGTAGAATGGTTGTGCTTAAGGTTATTTCTAAACTATGTCTTATTATTTGTTTATGTGTTATAGTTGGCATTATTTAAAGTTATTTCCCCCATTTTGAAGGAAATCTTTTCAAATAAACTTTGTTTCATTGGAATTCTTAGTAACATAATCTGTATTTGTTCATCAGCTTTTCGAATAAGTTGATGAACATTTGTGCATATTTCCATTCTTACCCTCTTAACTTGTAAAAGTATTTTTAAACTACCTTTTATATTATTGTATATTTTCATACCACACTATATGATATAGGCTACCTTATTAGCGATAAGTTGTATTTTGCTAATAACTTACACCCTATAAGTTGCCAATCTTACCCAAAGAGTTGAAAGTAAAGGGAAGTAAAAGCATACTTTCGAAGGTTGGCTGCATCAACCAATAAATAATTCTCAAGGCCATCTACCAATCATCATTTTCATCATTTTCATTTACCCCAGTGCCGCAAAGGCTCCCACCTACGGTGGGGTAAGGGGGGTCGGATGTACGCAGTCTTACCCCTGTACTAAAGTAGAGAGACTGTTTCCGGATGACCCATAGTGAAAATCGTGTCCAAAATTGCATGGACTGACTGCAGCTTCATAACAAAGAAGCGCAGACAGTTTAGTGAGTCATTTTACTCTATTCCATCGTTATCTCAAGCCAAAAAATAATGAATTTTTGGCTCCACTGCAAATGATGGAAAAATTTGAGAACCAAGCTAAGCAGACTATTGAATCAGTATTACCATTTCACAGTAGTGTAGTTTTGGTTGATTATTTTTTGTCGCACAATATCCTTTTCTTTATAAAACCAAAAGAGCATTTAATACAAGCTTTCCATTTTTTTCATTCTCCATATCAATCCTCAAATAACGTAATATTGAACAATTCTACGAAAGGTTGGTTTATGTAAGTGGTGCTTTCTGTAAGACTTTAGGATGTTTACGAAATTTCTAAAGATTTTAGTGCTTAATAAGTTTTTAAATGTCAGACTGTCAGCCAATGTGAAACAGAGAGAGTAATAAACAAAAGAATAATAAAGTATTGTGATGCATTAGACTAGCAAAAAACAGCGTTTAGGAAACAAAAAATAAAACAAATGTAGGAGATAAATAGGCATAATCAGGTGCCATTATATACACACTTATAGTGCATGAAGAGCTACTCGTTTCATCTACTACAACTGAAGCACTTTCTGCAGTTATCCCAAAGTTTTTATACATAGCAATTCAGGCCCCGTTTGCTAACTTTGGCAGAATGAATAAACTTTGACATGACTTATTTGGTTAACATGGATGTTACCAAACTCTTTTCATTTTAGACAGATTCCATCCATTTCAGACAAATCATGCTTTCCAATAAATTTTTGTAAAGATTATGTACTTTGGAGATCTAAAAACTAATTTAAGATTTTAAGTCTCTGTTATTATAATTTAAAGCACATAATTTTTTGTTGTATATATTCTTCATATATATTAATAAATTAAATAAGTAAATGCAGGCTTATTCGGCTCTTCATGTATTCACACACACTCCCTTGACATTCAGCAGCAGGTAATCAATTGCACAGAGGCTTACACAAAGAGTCCATCTTTTAAGGATATCAATCAAGAGGAAACTTCAGGGAGCCAACCTGAGAAGTTGGAGGTGCAAAATGAGACTGAAGCGTGGGATAGTGAAGCGTATTTATTAGATACACAACAGCTAGCAGAAGGGTTTTCTTTAGTTGATGAATTTCTTCGGAGCCAATCTCCAAACAGGGATGGAGGTGAAAATGGTTGTAATGAGCAAAAGGACACGCCTGGGCTTTCTGATTATAGGCACTTGGACAAAGAGACTTTTAAAAAGGATCTTGAACGGTGCCAAGAGTTGATCCTTGATCCACTTCTTGCAATTCAAACTGCTAATAAAGAGGGGAAGTGCAAACCTAATCTTTCTGATGATGGACACATAGAGAACAGCCAAGATTTTCTTTGCATTGACTCTCAAACTCTAGTTCAAGACACACCGCCTGACTTTCGACTAAGCCAGCTTGTAAGTTATGAACCTGAATGCTATGGTTTTTCAGTTTTTCATTTCTTTGGCGGTTTTAGTGCCTTTTTAGCAAGATTTGTTACCACACTGGATTGATTTATAATGAAAAGAGCAAGGTTCGAGTTACTTATTTTGCTGAATTAGCTGTACTAGATAAAGAGTAGTATTTAGTTTTTCCCATATATCTTTTTCATTAAGTTCCATCATTTGCAATGGAGCCAAAGACTCACTATTTTTGGCTTGGGAATACGATGGAATAAAGCAAAATGGCTCACTAAACTGTGTGCGCTTCTTTGTTATGAAGCCGCAGTCAGTCCATGCATTTTTTGACGCGATTTTCACTTTGGTTCATCTCGAAACAGTCTCTTTGTGCCATAGACACAGGGGTAAGACTACGTACATATGACCCCCTACCCCACCGTAGGTGGGAGCCTTTGCAGCACTGGGATAATGATGATGATCTTTTTCATTACCTTATCAATGAAATAAGTTATTTTTTTTCCTATCATTCACAAAATTCAACCAATTATTCCATAACTTCGACAACTTCAGCATATTTAAGCAATTTAGTCTTACCAAACGGGTTCTTAAAATCGACAATTTTTTTAAATAACAAGGCATAAAACCAACAGTAATACCAAACATAGCCTATGCTCTTGTTTGCATTCTTTCTAGAACGTGTGAAATCTGGCTGCAATTTTCTAATACTTTCATGCTTATGTGGGTATTTTAAATAGGAGTTTGAATCTCAGGACAGCTATCTTGCTTGGGGTGGCACTAAGATTGATTCTTATGAGAAAGGAAGTGATTAATCATCATTGTATCTTGGAAGCAGGACAGCAAGCAGCAAGATCTCACCTGTCTATTCTTCATTTTTTTGCCAACATTTTTGTTCTTATTTTGTACATGTGCTCAAAGATATGCATAACTGTATCAGCACTTCAACTGCTTATTTTGTACATGTGCTCAAAGATATGCATAACTGTGCTGGCACCTTAGTTACCCTATTTTGTATAGTGCCAAAACTCTTGTAATGTGTTGCTTATCATCCTATAAAGTGGCATGTCTTCACACTGAACACTTTATTGGTTACATGATTGTTTGGTGGGTCTGATGGAATTGTTTCCACGGCTGTTGATATCCAGTGTGGGACAAGGAGAAACATTCTTGACTCATGCGTTGGTGGAATGTGGTTCATTTCTTGCATTTTCCACTGTGAGATGAATCTCTCTAGTTTGGGAGCAAAGACAGGTCATTTACAGCAACTCTAAGTTTCCTTTTCAGAGAAATCAGATATTTGTGGGAGTGGGGTGGTGGGGCATACATATATAACCCAGGGAAGTTGTAAGCTGATACTGCTACTACTCACAAGTTGACAGTTGGCACTAAGGAATGTGTATTCCTAATTCAGGACACTAGTTCATATATTCATGTTTCCTTCTTCACTTGCCTCATTTATATTGTTTCATACTTTCATGGCATGCTTTCATTCTAGTAATGGGCCTGGGCTTGGTCCCAAAAGTCGGGATAAACTTTTGCTTGCAAGTTGCAATGTTAACCGGTTTTGGGTTTTGGACTCCGAATTTGATTCGAACTGGTTCTTTTCCTTCAAAGCATCATTGAAATGGGTTGGTTCGGATTTTTTTAATCGGAAGTTCAACCACCAATATTTTTAGTCATCTCTACTAGTCACCAACAAGGTACTAGACGGAGTGACGAACCGTAAAATGTGAATCAATCCCGGACTAGTCACAAACCTGAAAATTTGGTACACACTTTTGATATATGATTAATTATCCGGAACTGAGCTAAGGGTGTTTTAAATTGAAATGTAATTATATGATCTGATCTGGTTGGTTGAATTTGTTTAAGTTGATCTTGTAAATGGTTGTTCTTTATGTATTTTACAACTGTGTTTAAGTTTGGTCTCATCTCATCAAGGGTTGAAATCAGTCCAATTAAAAACATTTTTAATCATATTTTTATAAATCCTATTAGTCATAGGAATTTCACATATTAGTTTTAAATGTTATTACAAGTAGTTAGTGAATCATAACAAAAATATTGCATATGACCATGGTATGGTAATATGAAAAGAATCATTATGGAAGCCGAAAAGGAAGCTAGTTAACGATAAATAACTCAACATTCTACTCCTTTTAGCTTATAATTTTTTCAACTTTTCTTATTTAGTCTTTCCAAAAATATATTATTTACATTCAAAGTAATAAATACGGAGTATGTTGTTAAATACATTTTTTCTAATTCTTTTGCATAAATTCCAATCACATAACTTTAATTTAGCGTTTCTTATTCCACATGCAAATCAACATAAACCAAATTTTGAGCCCGTTTGGCAGCACAAAAATCGGCTGTTATGGCTGATTCTACTGAAATTTATGAAGTTCTGGACTTCTGGCTGAAGTGGCTGCATTGGCTGATTCTGATGATACAAGAAAAAAATATTTTTAAAATATATTTTATTAATAAAATAAAGAAAAAATGATATGTAAAAATAGCTAAAATGATCATCTACAGTAACTTCAGCCAATACAGCCAGAAAAGTAACTCCAACCTTACTTTTTCGGCTTATTACACAATTCAGCGCGCGAAAACAAAATTTACGTGTTTGGTAAAAAAGTTTGCTGATAAGCCTGATAAGCCGAAAATGAGGATTGCCAAACGGCATAAACTATAAAAAACACACTGAAATACTCCGTATTATGTTTTGACCCTTGCCTAATAATTTCTTTAAGCCTTGTTTATCTAGACTCCCCATAATCTCTTATAGGAAATTATAAAATATTTACTTGGTTCAATACTTGGTATTAATTTTCATGGGCGGGATGGACCTGGGCTAAGCAATCCCCGGCGGAAGGAGCTAGATATTTACTCACTCCGTTCCAAAATTATCTTCATACTTTTCTTTTTGATTTGTTCCAAATTTATCTCTTCTTTCTCTTTTTAGCAAAGAATTTGTGGTTCACAACCATTCTTACACATTCTTACACATTTCTCTTTCCTCTGCACAACTATCCACCACACATTTCCACTATCTTAATCTGTGTGCTATTTGTACTTCAGGAGAAATATGGGAGGGAGGGAGTAGAACACTTGACCATTAATTAACTATGAGGAGGCCACTGAACCCTACAGAACACGCCAAAGGTAAATGAAAGAACAATTGCACGTGAAAGAAAGTGGAGTGGTTATGAATGATTTGTCGCAAAAGACAAAGTGGTAATAATAAATACTTTGAAACTCATTCTTCCCATCAATTATTGTCTACACCTACAATAATAGATTATCTAACGTACATTGGATCCAGGAGAGACTCTCCCACAAACATAAATATAAAACTATACATCACAGTACAAAAGACTGAACTGAAGTATGTATATCCAATTAATTACTCAATCAGAAAGGTGGAATCGTCCACCCCAAACACCTCCACATTCCGACTCGATAGAATGGTGCATGAGTAAGTCACTGTATGATTTCAAACAGTTTCTGAATGAGGTGGTTCAGGGCTTGGTACGCACAAGAAAATCCACTATACTGCATGAAACTCCCACAGTCTCGTTGCCGGGAATTGAACCTGAAACCTCAATCCAACAACCTCATCCAACCACCGTTGAACTACCCGTACGGTTATCCAATTAATTACTAAGCTGTGTATGTGTAGTGAATTTATGACTCACTCATAGTAAGTTGTGCTATGAAGCTGTACGGTAAACCCTTTCAAACGCACCGCCCACCTTGGGTGTGGTCCTATGAATTACCACTTGCATTATGGGACTAAGAACTCTATATTAGAGGCATTCCGACAAATTTATGTACCCCATGATTCATATTTACTTCTCGCTTTTCTTTTTGGTAGTTCTAAAATTAACCTTCTCATTTTCTTATTTGGCAATTTATCTATATCAAAATAGTGCAAAAACAATATCGAAACAGTGTCAAACCAGTAAAATCTACCTCATAGTAAATTTATTTTCTCAATATGTGTGAAGTCCAAGTGAGAAGTTAATTCCGAGACTAAGGGAGTACTAATTTAGTCGTAGCTCAATGAGGGTATGGATTCTCTAAGTGTGTGTTAGGGAGTTGGGTTTTGGAAGGGAGGGGAAAGTTAATGGGGTTTATGACTCTCATTTTCATGTTTGGGAGTTTAAAAAATTTAAGGGATGGTTTTAGAGGGCTTTTGTAACCCTTCAAAACCCTCCAAATGTTTAATTTTTAAGTTCCCCGAATTTGGAGAGTGTTGGAGGATAATTAACAAGATGATAATTTAAGATAAATTAGAAACGAATATCAACTCAATGATTTGAATTCGTCATATCTCAAAGTGATTTTAATTATAATTTCTTCAAAAACCTTCTCATTCCAATTTTATTACTCCAAAATACAAAGAAGACATTCATCACCTTCTCCTCTATTTCCCCTCTAACAATATACATCTAAAGCCTTCCGCTCCCTTCCCTCCAAATTCCTAAACATACATAAAGGTTTAGTGGATTTAGTTTTATCCATTCGATTTTTGTTGTCTGGTTTTTAAAAAGGTGAAATTGAGAATCGGATGCACTTCTTAATTAAGTCAGTCTATATCAGATTAGTTTCGGTTAATTTTCGATCTATTCGTTAACGACTTTAGTAGGTTTAACACGTTTTTATTAATTTGTGCCTTTTCTGATTTTATTCGGCTTGATTTCGGTCAATTTTGATTTTATTTAGTTTGATTTGATACTGTTTTCAATTGATTTTATTTAGTTGATTTCAATTGATTTTCAATGGCCAATGGGTTTTGAATTTTAGATAGTTTTTCACCCCTAGAGTTTTCAGTGAGGCTATTGACTTGTTGAGAAGAAGGATTCAAACAAATACGGAGTATATACGTAGTATAATGAGTTACGCAATTCATCAATTATTATTGTACAATATTTGGGGGCTTGCAAAAATGAGTTTTTTCCAAAAATAATGTTAAATAAAAATTATTTCCCAAAATAAGGTTAGGTTAAAAGTATTTCCCAAAATACTGCTCCCATAACCCCAGTTAAAAGAACTCCAAAAGAATTATGCTTGGTATTGCACTGAGAACATTTTAAATAGATCAGGTTTGGTACGACCCAAAAGAAACATCCTAAAACTGTACAAGGAGTAAAATAAGAGTATGTGCAATTTTATTTAAGCGATTACTCCAAATAAATGTGTGCACCGTAAAAAATGATTCTAAAATGCACAAATTAATAAAATTGATTTTTAATTTTGGTTTATTCGAAATTAGTGCCTTATGAAAGATAACAAAAAGTTATGAATTTAAAAATATTTTTTGTAACAATCGGAGTACAAATAAAAAAGATATACTAGTAACATTTTTAAAAAATGTTAAAATATTTTTTCGTTTGTATATATTCAATATTGGTGTCATATGAAAGATAATAAAAAGTTGTGAATTTTGATATATTTTTTGTAATGATCAAACTACAAATAAAAAGTTAAATCACTTTGAAATATAAATACGTTTTTTTTGTGGGGCCTATCTCGCGTTACTATGCGTGTATCGCGTTACTATGCTTGGAGCGTGCTTCAGTCGTTCTCATAAACCCTCACTTCAAGGGGCGGCGGTTCTTTTAACTAAGATTTACGAGAGTAGTATTTTGAGAAATACTTTTAACATAACCATATTTTCGAAAATATTTGTTTATTTGACATTATTTTGAAAAAAAAAACTCTGCAAAAATTAGGTTTTGGCATTTATTGGCATTGTTGTTTTAATTAATACTACGTACTTTGTGTAGCAGGGTCGTCAAACTTATTGAATAATACTAGTAATCAAAAAGATTGAAATGTTGTTTTGTAAATTAAAGGAGAGATACACGTAGGAGTGCAAATACATCATTCAGTTTTGCTTTCGTGTACACGGGTTACACACCTACTTACACACTCAAACGTAATTGACCGTGTATAAAGAAATATTTTCCTTTACTAAACACAAACATAATTGTCCGTATATAAACAATTACACTTATGTCAATGTGTACACGAAACAAAACTCTCTCCCGAACCCTTAGGGTGTGTTTGGGAGTTTGAGGGTGAGGGAAGGGAAAGGCTTTGAAGGGGAATAGAGAGAAGGGAAGGGGAGGGAGATGGAAGGGATTCTCTCCTCTTGTTTGTGAGTTGCAAATTTCAAAAGAGGAGGGTTTGGGGACTTGAGGGGTTTCAGCGGCGGAGAAATGAAGCGAGTAGTTGCTCATAAAGATTTTATGCGAAAGCGGTTTTAGTTTCAGAAGATAAATCTCTCATTTGCGCAGCTAGATCTTATAAAACCCTCAAATCGGGGGAATTAGAAAATCGAGGTTTTGAAGGGCTTAGAAGGATTTTATAACACCCCCAAAACCTTTCCCTCATATTATTTAAACTCTCAAACACAATAGGAGGGTTTATTTCCCTCACATGCCTTCCTCTCTCTTCCAAAAACCAACTCCCAAAAACACCCTTAGGGTATGTTTGGGAGTTTGGAGGGAAGGGGAGGGGAAGGCTTTGGAGGTATGTTGTTGGAGGGGAAAGGGAGGTGAGGGTGAGGAAGCTCTTCTTTGTATTTGGGAGTAATAAAATTGGAAAGAGAGGGTTTTTGAAAGAATTATAATTAAAATCACTTTGAGATATGACGAATTCAAATCATTGAGCTGATATTCATTTCTAATTTAGCTTAAATTATCATCTTGTTAATTATCCTCCAAAACCCTCCAAATTGGGGGAATTTAAAAATTAAGCATTTGGAGGGTTTTGAAGGGTTACAAAAGCCCTCCAAAATTACTCCTCCAATTTTTTAAACTCCCAAACATGAAAAGGAGGGTCATAAACCTTCATTAACCTTCCCCTCCCATCCAAAATCCAACTCCCAAACACACCCTTAATCTCTCCAACTCCGGTATATTCCATACTCGCGTAATCACCATGTTGCCAATTTTGCGTAATCAACCTTTATAATTTATTGTTCAAATTTCAATTTACATGATTTGAATCAATTTACATAATTTATTTTTGTCATTATTTCTATTTTATTGCTCAAATTTCAATTACATGATTTATTTATCATTCCTCGTCTCTATCCAATTTGCCGACATTATACGGGACGAAGTGATTGGCTTGGTATAATAAAGTTTCAATTGATTGTAATGTTGTATTAGAAATAAAATTATGTTCATTTAAAGCCTTATCAGCATGATATCGTTAAAAAGGGGTAAAAAAAATCTAGAGTTTCTTTTTGGCTCGTACTAGTTTTTGTATAATCACTAGGATCGATCATGAAAATTCTTTGAGCAAGTAAATGCTTATTTGATAATAGTTTGGAATATGTTAATATTGTTTTCGATCCTTACGATCATTTCAATCTGTTTTGAAACGGTTTATTATATTTTAAATTATTGCACACTCCACATTTTATGAAACCACTAATCAGATAAACAAGTAAGGGAAGTGTGTGTTGATATAAACTTAGAGAAAGAGAGTATTAGCAAGGGTTGATTTTTTTTGTTGAGTGAGCTTTGAGTCTTCCTCTAATTATAACAAATGTGTGATTATAAACTAAACTTATTCGGTTCCAATATCTTTGTCGTAAATTTTTATTTTTTAGGAAAAATTGATTATAATAATCCCAACTGTTGGCGATCCGCTTATAATAATCCCAACTATCGATTATTTCAGAATAATCCAACCTTTAGGGGCCTTCCGCCAATAATAGTCCTTGTAAATAAGTTTATGTACTTTCTAGTGGATGAGAAGAGATATAACAAGTAATCCCTATAAATTATCCCTAACTTTTAATTTTTAAGCTTAATTTCTATTTAAAATTCACTTTTATAGAAGTAATATTTTGTCATGGACCATTATTGGCGGACGGTCCATATAGTTGGGATTATACAAAAATAATCAATAGTTGGAATTATTGTTAGCGGACCTGCAATAATTGGGATTATTATTTTCAATTTTTCCTATTTTTTATTCCTCACGGAGTACTATATTCACTAAATTTTGCTTCCTGTACATGTAGGGGCGAAGCCAGGACACTGAGCCAGGTTGGGCTGGGCTAAGCCAGTACAAAGAATATTTTTTGAAAAAAATTTACACGAATTTTTTTACCTTAAAAATGTAGACATTTTTAATATTTAGGCTGGGTCGGGGCCAATGTTGACCCCCTAGCTACGCCCTAGTGTACACGGCCGGTTATTTGCCTGTTAACACATCCAAGTGTAATTTTCTGTGCACAGACAATTATACTACGTTTAGTATAGGGAAGTGTTTGTGCATAAATAATTCATTTTTTGGAGTCACATACACTTCTTTTTACCATAACTCAAGAGTAATTATATATACACAGACAATGATACTTGAACGTGTGAACAAGCGCCTAATCGGGCATGTAATGGAGAGCTATGATTATTTTAGAGAAAAAATCTATTGGTACACACTTTGTGTAAAAACTCTTACACATTCATGTCTGTGAGGCATTGTTTTTGTCTGTCCTAGACAAAACGTATTTGACAAATACGTTTAATATGAGATAGATAAAAAACACCTCACAAATATGAGTGGGTAAGAGTATGTACACGTGGGTATAAAATAATTCTATTTTAGATTTGAAGGCTATAAAATAACCCGCCCGGACGGGTTGATGATGAGAAGAAAAAAATGCACGTGGGGGTCGAAGATAAGGCTGCCACTTCGACTCATTATCAAAGCTGTTACTGCTCAGCCTGGCTACTTGACGAGTTTGACTTGCCTTCTTTTTCCTTTTATTTTAAGCAAAAAAAATGTTGTCACCATAATGATTAGTAACTTTGGTCCCAAATCAAATTACACTTTTCTTTTTTGGATATATACAAAATAAACTTCACACTTCTTCTCCTTTCTTTATTTGAAAAATTATCTACATCAAAATGGTGCAAAACAGTGCCTAACTGTATCACAACAGTGTACTCTACAATAAAGTTAAATTTATTTCCTTAATTTGTGTGAAAATAAAAGTGTGAATTTCATTTGGAACCGGATGAAGTATTTAAATGCAAGTCACGAAAGCTACTAGCCAAAGAAAATGTTGTACTTGGTGCCTCCATCACTTACAAGTTTAGTAGAGAGTATATCTCAATTTCAGGTAAATTTTGATTTCGCACATCGAATAATATAATAGTTAAAATAATTGAGATTATAACACATAATAACTTTTATGATTAAATTAATAAAATGACTATTCCAGCTATTTTTCATACTTCCTCAATCCCCACGTGATGTAATATTATTTGCTACAATATGATTTGACACAATATTTAAGGAAAAAAGTAGTAAATGTAATGAATAGTAAAGACAAATAGGAAAGAGTGAAAATATGAAAGATGAAATAAAAAGTAGAAAAAGTAAATGTAATTTGGCATTTTAAATGAAAAACTTACTAGAAAAGAAAGTGTACACGTGTGTAGCACACAAAAAAAATATGGAGTATACTTTTTTCTTTATTTTACGTTACTATTATACTTTCATTTTGGTTAAAAATAAACTTCACACTTTCATTTTTGGTTAGGTCCAAAATAAACGTCACACTTTTCTACTTATCTTATTTGGAAAATTATTTGCATCAAAACAGTGCAAAACAGTGTCAAACAATGTCAAACAGTGTCACAACAGTGTACTCTACAGTAAAGTCAAATTTGTTTCCTTAATTTGTGTGAATTTAAAGTATGAAGTTTATTTAGGTCCGGAAGGAGTACTTACATATAATTTGTTCATAATTCAATAAGTTGAGTCACTTCAATTGATTCACTTTGATTTAACCAATTTCAACCAATTCAAGAGTTATCAAATATGATTTATTTATTTAAAAATTGAAGAGAAGCCTACCAAAAAAAAATACATACACAAGTTATGAGGTAGGATTCTTGGTAGGATTTAGAACGGTAAAACTACAGGTCACAACTCACAATATTGTTGGTAGTCTTTATTTAGTCATGATACGTCAATTGTAGTTGTTGAAAATAGGCACCCTGTAAAGAGGGAGTCCAACTCCTCTCCATTTTTTTCTCTCCATTTCCCCTTCATTTCCTTTTTTCTTCCTATCTATCACTACCTTTTTCTCTATCTTACTCATCAACATACCCCACAATAATTTCCCTCCTCTCTATCTCTCTCCAACTGGAAGTATCCAGTTACCGGAGAGGATCCAAACTCGTAAAGAGGTGAGTAGAACAGAGTGCATTGAATAAAAAAATGATGCACTTCATCCATGAGGACGTCCAACACCGATCAGACAGTTAGATGAAATGACGTGAATTGGACTTTGATCACAATCTGACAGATAGAGAATGAGACTCTGAACTGTGATACTTGTAAAGGCCCAACGCATTTTAGCATTTTAACTTCTCATTACGGTTATCCGGAATCAAACCCAAGACTTACTTGTTATTACCCTATCTACGAGTTGTCGCACACGGATACTAGAGTGCTTTTAATGAGTCAGAAAAAAGATGGCATGAAACTTTAGCTTAGGGTTTTTGTAATTCAATGTCTTGGATAGATGCGGCAAATCACATTAGAGTATTTACAACAGAGACTTCCCAATGACATCCCATGTCGCCCTGCTCCATCTTCTAATTTAGTCTTTCGAATTATGTATGTTATCCAAAGAAAGAAACATACATAGAAACAATAAATAAATAACCCTCTCTTGGAATTATGCCTACCGATAAAACATGCGGGCTCTTTTTATTTTGGCTTGTTCTTTTTATTTTTTGATAAACTAATAATCACATCCAACTAATGGAACAAAATTTGGTACCGAGTTTTTAAATACGCGAATATTGACACAAAGTTTAAGATAGTGGATATTGTGTGTCAGAGAGTTGTGCAGAGGAGAGAGAAATGTGTAAGAAATGTTGTGAACCACAAATTCTTTACCAAGAAGGAAAAGTGTAAGTTTTAATTGGAACGGATGAAAAGGGAAAGTTGGAAGTTTATTTAGGAACGGAGGGAGTAATAAAATATATATTGGGGAAGAAAAATGTTCTTTTGTAGACGGAGTTTCCAATTCTAATAAGATATTCAATTCCTGTAATTCTCTTTTTTACTATTATTAGACTTAAAATATCGGATATGACCATGATGCCGCTCGGCTAATTTGGTCTTTCAATAAATTAGATAATAAGTTAATTAAGCTTCTTTGAGTTTTTTGAATATATGGAAATTGTTGATACCGTGAACTTCCATTCACTCACCAATGTTTTTTGAATATCTGTTAAAAAATCATCTACATCATGATCGGATTATTAATTAGGTGACTAGAGGATTAACACAAATAAAGTACGTAGTATTGTAGTAATAATCTTCAAAAACTAAAGTCAACAATGAGTTAAAAATCGACAACTATAATAATAATAATAATAATAATAATAATAATAATTTGTTAATTGATAATACAAATATTGTAGTGATATTTATATATGGGGAAAATAAATAAAGTACCCCAAACTTTAAAGGGGTGTGAGATTAACACCCCAAACTTGCATATGTAATTTAAATACCCCAAACTTTATATAAAAAGTTGTTTTAGCACCATATCAACTATTATTTCTTTCAAAAATGTAAAAAAAAATGTATGGTGGTAATTGCATAATTTAAAATATTTTAGAATTCATGAAGACACAATTAACATTTTAAGCTTGCATTTGAAAATAAATAATGTTACCCCCAATCTATATAATTGCAACACTTTTAATTTTCTATTTTAAATTATGCAATTAACCCCATAAATTTACATTTTTAAAAGAAATAATACATGACAATGGTGCAAAAATAACCTTTTATTTAAAGTTTAGGGTATTTAAATTACATATGCAAGTTGGGGGTATTTACCTCACACTCCTTCAAAGTTTGGGGTATTTTTATTATTTTTCCCTTTATATATACTATTACAATTTATTTTTTTTAACTAAAAGCAATATCACAAATAAAAGTTCAACTACTATATCAACACATTTTAAGTAACTAGAAATGTAAATTACTTTTTAAAAAATAACAAATGGTGGCGTATGACCTATATATTACAAATTTTTAAAATGTAATAACTAAAACGGAGATATGATCTAGTCAGATCTTTTACCATGGATTATATTTTAATACTAAATGAGGTATTTAACTAAATCATATTTTCTACTCTTAACTCGAAATAGAGTATGCTATTTTTTTTTATCATAAATAGATCGAGTATGCTATTAGAAAGCTTCAATATAATAAAAAATTAAAACATTTCCCAAAAAATGTAATCATATAAGACCTGATGAAATTAGATGTAGCGAACAAATTCATACAAATAAACATTATTTGGATATAAATTCCTAACACGTTAGAAGTACTACGGTTTCCTAGCTACTATACACATGTATACTATGAATTTAAATCAATAATTATAAATAATTCATTCGTTCCGTTAAAATTATCTCATACAATAAAATACAGCACATACAACTTACAAGTAGTATTTATTTATTTATTTATTTATTTATTTATTTATTTATTTATTTATAGACACATGCTTGGATATCAGGTGACGAATCGGGTAAAGGATCGAATGTGTGTTTATTCATACTTGATCCGACCCGTCATCTTATCCATTAATCATTAGATTATCGAGGTATTTACCTAAATAGGAGTAAATCAATTTTTAATTAACAAAATAGGATTACAGTCTAAAAATTCTTCAAATAGGAGTTAATATTTGTAGTTAGACATAAACACCCCTGGAGCTTGGAAAACATACTACCGCTGACGGAACTCAAACCGCCGCCGGTCGCCGGTCACTGCCGCTGCTGGTCACCGCCGCCTCATAATAGGACGCCTCCTCTAGGGATCTGGCAGTTGCTGATACAGATATGGCTGTTTTTTGTGCAGATCTGGCCGTTTTTTGTGCAGATATGGCTATCTCCGTCGTAGATCTAACCAGATCCGGCCGTCGCCAGCCGCCAGCCTTGCAAATCCGACTGCCGCCGTTGAATGTCCAGCTGCCGCCACTGCAGGTCCAACCAACACCACCGCTAATGCCAACATTGTTTTCTAAATGGCCGGACAAAGCATCCTAAATATGGTCTTATTTGACATTTTTCCCAAGTTCGAGGCCCTATCTGACCCGTATCCCCAAAATAAATCAAGAATGCCATTTTAATGGCATTTTCAAAAGGAATTACGAAACTTTAGAAGTATAAGAATGCCATTTTGATGACATTTTCAGGTAAAATTTAGCAATTTGAAGCACCACATGAGAAAATCTGAAACAAATGGCATCCTCTTCCGTAGTCTATGCCGCCTCACAGAATTGTCATAGTCGATGACCATAAAAAATGCCATATTTTTTCTAAGAATGCCACTTTATATCAAACGTGTACTCCCTCACTGCTCACCTCTGCTTGCCGATGCTCGCCGCCGCGCTGCTCTCTGCCGCCGCTCGCCGCACCAGAAGACCTCGTTGTTGCAGATTTCGCATCGAAGAAGATGATAGGAGAAGAAAACTCGCCATCTTGCGATATGAGCAGATTGGAAAAGATAAGTGGTGTGGGGAGTGAGTTTAAGAATTGGAGAAGAGAACATAACCTACCAGGCAGGAAGAGATGTTAGAATCGATGATGCGTTGAAAAGGGAAAGGTCTGGGCGGAGGAGAAATGTGCACGTAGCCACGTAGGAGGGTAATTTTGGAATAATTGTCCTATTTAGGGGATAAAATTTATGTACTACTATTTCAGAATTTGAACACTAATTTAGTCCTACAGGAGGCAATAAACTCTTAGATTATCACATGTATTTTTCGGCTTTTCATTCACATATTCTGATCAAACACTACAAAAAATATGAAATTTACAAAGATTTTTTGTAGGATTTTTCCAAAATTGATATAGATTTTGACAGGGATATATCAAATCCGTACCAAAAATAATTTGACACGGGTTCATCGATAAATCCGTATCAATTATGTGTCAATTCCGTAGTTTGTTTATACTGAAATATCCATGGATACGGTTGAAAATGTGAAATCGTCTACCTATTCAACTAGGGGTGAGCAAATAACCGATTTAACCGACCTGACCGAAAACCGATGACCGAACCGACCGAAAAATCAGTTTTCGGTTATAATAAAATAAAAAGAATCGGTTATTCCGTTATTCGGTTTTTATTCGGTTATATTTATCGATTATCGGTCGGTCACCGATAACCGTCCAAAATATATAAGTATATATACTCCATAGTAGAGTAGTCTTCCTGTCCAGAATTTCGGACAGGAACCGCCGTCCGGCCGACGAATTTTTGGGCTCTTCCCGGTGGAGTTTTGTGATGAAATTTTTATGACATGTTCTTCATTAAGTCTAGTTTATCCACAAAAACTTTCAGCTAAATATTCCATCGGGAAGGTCTTCAAATGATTTTTGGAAGTTAACTGCGCTAAAAAATACATATAAAACGCAGTTAATTTCCAAAAATCATTTGACCAGCTTCTCGATGGAATTGTTTGCTCAAATTTGGTATGGATGAACTAGACTTGATGAAGAACATGACATAAAAATTTCATCAAAAAATTCCACCGGCCGATTATGGTCGGTTATGGTCGGTTATTCGGTTACCGACCGAATCAGAATGACATTTTTCGGTCGGTTTTTGTAATGTTGTCGATCGGTTTTCGGTCGATTATTTAAGTAAAAAATATTGGTCGATTATTCGGTTATCGAATTGTTATTTGACCGACCGACCGAATGCTCACTCCTACATTTTTCGGTCGGTTTTTGTAATGTTGTCGGTCGATTTTCAGTCGATTATTTAAGTAAAAAATATTGATCGGTTATTCGGTTATCGATCAGTTATTTGACCGACCGACCGACCGACCGAATGCTCACCCCTAATAATTCAACATGCTACTCCGTTTTACTTTACCCGTTTACTATTCATGCCATTCTCCATTATCCATGATCAGGTGCCGACTTTCACTTCCACAGTTCCACGTAGTGAGTGAGGTAGACGCATTATGACGTCCATAAGCTTTTCTTTGTCATTGACGTCAAATTCAACGATATTTAGAAAATCGGTTACTACTTCGGTCCAAAATGGAAGATAGACGTGGATTGAGCGCTTGTGTTTTATAATTTCAATTTCCAAAAATTAAGAAAAATTAAGATTAGTCTACAAAAAGTAAAAAAAAATGAAATGATAGATAAATATATAAAGTGAGTAGGAGCTGAGTGAGGGCACTAGGCCTAACGGGACCTGTACAATGAATAATTTTGAAGAAATGACACAAAAATTTTTACTTTAAAAATTAAGTCATTTTTAAAAGAGAAATTACCCAAAACTAGACTAAAAATGTTTGTATATTCTAAAATAGGATTATCATGTTTTTATTCTCAAAATAGGACTAATTACTGACATGTCTTAGCAGTACCAGACTTTAAACATGACATTTTTTCCAAACATGGCAGTAATTGGTCGTATTTTGGGAATAAAAAACATGGCAGTCCTATTTTAGAATTTTCAAATATTTTTACTCCTATTTCGGGAATTTCCCTTTTTTAAAATTTGGGGTGGACATAAGTTGGCAACCCTAGCTCGTCTCCTGAAAGTGAGAAAATAATTAAAAAGTTATTAGAGTTCAATTTTAGAGCTCGTTTGGTAATAGCCAATTTTAGTGTTCTTGGCCGATTCTGATAAAATTTATGAAATTCTGGCTGAAGTGACTGCATTGGCTGATTTATGAAAAAATTATATTGAAAATATATTTTATTAATAAAATAAAAGAAAAAATTATATGAAAAAATAGTTAAAATGATCTCCTATAGTAATTTCAGCCAATACAGCCAGAAAAGTAACTTTCAACCTTACCTTTTCTTATTATTAACAACTTAGCGCGCAAAATCAAAAGTTACGTGTTTGGTGAAAAAATTAATTGATAAGTGTGATAAGTCATAAATAGGAATCATCAAACGACCTCTTAGAAAGTGTTCAGGATTTTCAGTGAAAGTTAAAGTGAGACAACTTGAAAGGATAATATATCTTACAAATTGACAATTTTAACTATGGCACTACATTTTAACAAAACAGTATAAATTTTAGCTTTAAAAAATTGAATTCCATTAATCCGTATTATAGATCCGGTATCATGGATTTTAAATCAACTTAATTTTATCTTTGTACAATTGGAGGAATAAAAAACTTCTATGTCACGTTACCGAACAAAAACTAACTAAACTAAACTACGTAGTATTTTACTTTGTTTCCTATACAAAATATTATGTTCAGAGACAGATCGATCTAAACAGCCACCCGTCCTTACGTGAGTGTTTGAAAATGATTTTGCTTCAAAGAAATGTTTCTGATTGGGCCAGTTATCCACTTACTATACGCTCTCTCACATGTTAGTTGGTATTTATTGGTGGCTCTCTTGCTTCTTGGAAGACTAAGAAACAACACACAGTCTCCCGCTCATCTAATGAGGCTGAGTATCGTTCCATGTCTGCGGTCATTGTAGAGTGAAAATGGCTGAAGGGTCTTCTTCTTAATCTTGGAGTTACTCACTCACGACCTATGCCTCTCTACTGCGATAGCTACTATGCTCTTCATATTGCTCACAATCTCGTCTTTCACGAACTCACCAAGCCTATTGAAGTGAATTGTCACTATGTCCTTGATGCTCTACAAGACAGTCTGACTGTGGCTCACCGTGTATCTACAACTGAACAACTTGTAAAACTAGAAGCAGATGGAGAAGTATTTTGTATTGATTGCATGATCTCTACGGATCCATGCAATATATGTACAAAGCGTGCGTAGTAATGCATTGCTAGAGTTAACTTCCTGTTCTATTTCTAATACTACGTACGTACACAAAACGTGACATAATAAAATTATGTACATAAAAATAATACGACTAATAATATGGCTGCTAACACCCCCCCCTCAAGATGGAGCATGGGGGTCGCAAATGCCCATCTTGCCAAGTAAGTAGTCGAATTGTTGTGCGCCAAGAGCCTTAGTGAGCAAGTCTGCGGGTTGTTCATTAGTAGGCGTGTAGGAAGGTGCGACAGTATCAGACTGAATATGATCCCGTATGAAATGACAATCAAGCTCAATATGTTTGGTACGCTCGTGATAAACTGGATTGGAAGCAATATGTAACGCGGCTTGATTGTCACAGTAGAGACGAGCGGGTCCGGAGTGTGTGACCCCTAATGAGCGGAGTAAATTCCGTAGCCAAATAAGCTCACAAGTCAAGGATGCCATGGATCGATATTCAGCCTCTGCAGATGAACGGGAAACAGTGTCATGTTTTTTGGTACGCCACGACACAGGTGAAAATCCTAAAGAGACAAAGTAGCCGGTGACGGATCGACGAGTGATCGGGCAACTAGCCCAGTCGGCATCACAATAACCAGTGAGAGAAAGGGAGGAATCCGAGCGTAACAAAATTCCCTGTCCAGGCCTTCCTTTAAGATATTTGAGCACCCGAAGTACTCCCTCCCAATGAGCCAACCGTGGACTTTGCATAAATTGTGAGAGAATATGAACATAGTAGCAGATGTCAGGCATGGTCAAAGTCAAATAAATAAGCTTCCCAACTAGTCTCCGATATCGCTCCGGATCAGAAAAAATGGACCAGTATCTGACTGCAGACGATGATTTTGCACCATAGGAAAGGTAACCGGCTTGCAGCCAGATAAACCTGTCTCAGCTAGAATATCAAGCACATATTTACGTTGACACAGAAATATCCCCGTGTTATTTCGTGCAACCTCAATCCCAAGAAAATATTTCATGACACCTAAATCCTTGACAGGAAATGTGGTGCCAAGATACAATTTAAATTGATCAATCATAGAGCGGTCATTACCAGTGATCAATAAGTCATCCACATATATAAGCACACAAAGGATTTTATTATCCTTGCGTATGGTGAACAAGGAGTAGTCGGCGTGTGATTGTGTGAACCCATAATTTCGTAAGCACGTCGTTAATCGAGAAAACCAACATCTTGGTGCCTGTCGTAGTCCATAAAGTGATCTAAGCAATCGACATACCTTTCCAGGAGATGATGTGGAATAACCTGGTGGGAGATGCATGTATACCTCCTCGCGAAGATCCTCATGAAGAAAAGCATTATCTACATCCATTTGATGTAGCTCCCAATGACAAGAAGCCGCAACTGCTAAAATGGTACGCACCGTGACCATTTTAGCAACAGGTGCAAAAGTCTCACTATAGTCAATTCCATGCACCTGGCGGTTCCCACATACAACCAGGCGTGCTTTATATCGCTCCACCGACCCGTCACTTTTGTATTTGATCTTGTAGATCCACTTGCAATAAATTGCTTTCTTCCCCGATGATAAATCTTGAATCCGCCACATGCCGGTGCGTTCGAGGGCCCGAATTTCTCTATTCATGGCATCCCGCCATTGTGGGTCCCGAACGGCTTCACCAAAACTAGTGGGTTCCTTGTTCATGGAAATAGCTGCAAGAAAAGCTCGGTGCGGAACCGAAAAATGATTATATTTTATATAATGAGATAGTGAATAAGGATTACCTGAATCGGCCGGAGAAGTAGGACGGATGCCGGGGTGAGAGTTTATTTTAACCGTGTTCAATTGTACATCATAATCCCGATGCCACGTTGGTGCCTTATGTGGACGTACACTTTTTCTAGTCGGACTTGTATGCGTGGAGGGCGTACCGATCACCATGTGGTCTCCATCTCCAACTTCCACGGTGTTGTTTAAGTGATGATTAGCTGTCCCTTCTGACTGGGAAGAGACTGGGTTCACGGGTTGGCATGTATCCAATGCTACACACGTGCCCTACACATCATCATCATCTCCCATACATACATGGGACTCCCATGCAAAAGAATCCACCTCTGTAGCCTCTGGATTGGTCAAAGTGGGTTCCCCATGTTGGAAGGGAAATTCGTTCTCAACAAATTTAATATCACGAGAAACAAAATGACGTCTTTGCTGCAAAGCATATACCTTCCAGCCCTTTTGGGAGTAAGCATAACCCAAGAAAACACACTTCACACCACGTGGAGCAAATTTATCACCTCCGGTATTTGGCTCATGCGCGTAACATAGACAACCAAAAACTCGAAGTTGACTATATACCGGTATTTTGTTATATAGTAGTTCGTAGGGGCTTTTATTATCCAACACGGGTGAAGGTAGTCTATTAATTAGATATCTTGCGGTGAGCACACACTCGCCCCAAAACTGAATGGGCAAATTTGCATGAAAGCGAAGAGTCCGGGCCATTTCCAATATATGCCTATGTTTCCGTTCTACCCTGCCATTTTGTTGTGGGGTGTATACACAAGACGTTTGAAAAATTATCCCATTAAGCAAAAAATATTCTTGGAGACCAATAAACTCCTTGCCATTGTCACTTCTCACAATTTTCACATTTTTGTCAAATTGACGCTTAGTCATGGCAATAAAGTTTTTAAGAATATTTTTTACTTCACCTTTGTCACGCATCAAGTGGACCCACACAGCCCTAGAAAAATCGTCCACCACAGTCAAAAAGTAGCGTGCACCACATGTAGACAAAACACGATACGGACCCCAAACATCACAATGTATTAATTCAAAAGGTTCAACAGCTCTAGCTCTACTAACAACAAATTTATCACGAGTTTGTTTGCCTTTCATACATGCATCACACGTTTTATTTCCAACAGAATCCAACAAAGTTTTATTCGAATAACCTAGCAAACGCATAACTTTTATTGACGGATGTCCCAACCTCGAGTGCCACAAATCGCCTGAGTCTGAACTTCCCACTGCATGTGCTTGTGCTTGATCCAAACCCCGGAAAAAATAAACTCCCCCTCGTCGTTCACCCACTCCAATCGGCATCTTCGTAGGTAGGTCCTGTATTACACATAAATCATTAGTAAAAAATATGTCACATTTTCGGTTATCAATTAACTTCCCTAAGAAAATCAGATTGCATTTTAGTCCAGGTACAAACAAAACGTTGACCAATTTTAGACATGCACTGATCGAAACACTCCCCACATGTGTTGCTTTGGTAAATTCTCCATTAGGCAAAGTTACTGCCACCGGTGCAATTTTGACTACTTCCGTCAGAACATCGTTATATCCGGTCTAGGCTTGGACTCGGGTCGGGCCACCCGGCCCGCTACTGTGCGGGACCGGGACCGGCCCGGTTCTCGGGTCCGGGTCAGGCCTAGGCCCGGGGGGTAGGGTGGGTCCGGGCTCGGGTCTCAATTTTGGTGAACCGACCCGGCCGGGTCGGGCCCGGGCCCGGGCCAAATTGATTTTTTTTTATTTTTTTTCATTTTTGGGGTTCCACCCGGGTTGGGCTTGATGGGTAGGATGGGTTTGGGGGGGTTTGGGAGGGTGGGGGTGAGGGGGGGGGGGGGGTTAGGAAAGCAAAAAAAAAGCAAACCGGAGGCCTGGCCCGGCCTGGACCCGGACCGGATCCGGTGGCTACCCGGGCCGGTCCCGGGTCCACCATTCTTGAACCGCCGGCCCGCCCGGGCCTAGGCCCGACCCGGACCCGGCCCGGACCCGAGTCCACCCCTAATCCGGTCATGTGATATGAAGCTCCGGAGTCGAGAAGCCATTCATTATTAATATTCATACCTGAGAGTTTTTCCTCCGTTGGAGCAGCCTTACAATTTTCCATCATTCTGAGGAAAGTCTGCCATTGTTCATCACTGAATCCAGGATTATGCAACGTACCATCCTTTGCTCCTTGGGAGAGATTCCCATCATTCTGGAAATCACCACCCACATGCATAGCATGAACTGGTCCACGTCCAGTTCCACGTCCGGATCCTCCACGTCCAGTGTTGCCGCGGCTTGATCCTTCACGCCCTCTACCACCGCGTGCTCGGCCCGGATTATCGTGCCACCATTCCAGGTAAATTCCAGTGCGGCGGAAGCAATTTTCAACTTCATGTCCGCTTTTGTGACAATAAGTGCACTGAACCCGTTCATCCTTCTATGCAGAAGGTCCGCCGCGAGCTGCAAACGCCACTGCCTCCGTTTTTTCTTCTCTCCCTCGAGTCAAGCTTCGGTGTTGTTCTTCTTGTATCACCATGTGATACACTTTAGTCAATGATGGAAGGTCATCCGCACTCAGTATGTTGGACCGCAAATTTCCATAAGTCTCATGATCGAGATCCATAAGGAAATCATGTATTTTCTCCGTTTCAATGTGTTTGAGAAATAGTTTTTTGAGGTCGCACGTACAGCCGTTGCAAGTGCATTGAGGAATACTCCGAAGTCCATCATAATCATCCCATAAACCCTTGAGTTGGCCAAAATAGGCAGTGATGGGCTGCCCTTGTTGGCGGCAATTCCGGATTAATTCCTTCAACTCGTGGGTTCTCATTGCATCTCCAACCGCGAAACGCGCCTCCATGTCGTTCCACAGGTCATACACGTTGTCCATATAGGCCAAATTAGTCCGTAGCACTGGATCCGCCGACGTCATAATCCATCCTACCGCCATAGAATTGACGGTTAGCCAGTCCTCGAGATCCCCCTCGTTGTTCACGGGTCGTTTTATGGTCCCATCAAGAAACCCCAATTTCCATTTTGCACGGAACGCATTTTTCATCGCCGTAGCCCATTCACGGTAGTTGCTCTCGCCCTTGAGAACCACTGCACAAATGTGAAACCCAGGAAAGTCCGAACTCGACAAATAGTATGGTGATGACGGATCATTAATTCGCCGTCGTTCACCGTGGTCTCGGTTTCCTTCTCCACCGTTGTTTCCTGTCTCGCCGGCCATCGTGCTGTGACGTCTGTTTGTTTTCTTGGTCCCAGATCAAGGCTCTGATACCATGTAAAAATTAGAAGCAGATGGAGAAGTATTTTGTATTGATTTGCATGATCTCTACGGATCCATGCAATATATGTACAAAACGTGCGTAGTAACGCATTGCTAGAGTTAACTTCATGCGTCAGTTGTGGAGCCAAAGAAGGAAAGGAATTAAAGAATTACAACATTCCTATTCTATTTCTAATACTACGTACGTACACAAAACGTGACATAATAAAATTATGTACATAAAAATAATACGGCTAATAACATGGCTGCCAACACAACTGGCTGACATTTTTACTAAGACTCTTGAGAACGAGCAATCTTCTTATCTTTTGCGCAAGTTGGGTATTTTTTATTCTCTTGCTCCAACTTGAGGGGGTTATAGACATAATATGGGCTTGTTAATATTTTAATATTTGTAATTAGCTTCATGTATATATATATATATATATATTAATGGGCCAAGGGTTTGTATTTTAGAAGGCATAGCAGTATAGTAGTATCATAAGTTAATTTTGATTCTTACGTTAATTCAATAAGAACTATTTTAGCTATGTTTAGTATTTTTCTTTACTTTATTAATGTGCTTTTTGTAAGCCATGGGATTTAGCAAATTCAACATTTTCATCAAAATTTCTTTAATTTAAAGAGATTGAATCATTTCAATCAATTTCACTATCAACTGTCATCAATTTCACTCTTACCAAATACCCTCTAAATCTACGAGTATGGAACTCTGAAAAAAACGCAACAAAGGTTGGGTACGTAATAGTCGCTCCGTCCCTCAATATTGTGCTAAATTTGACCGGCATGAGAATTAATAAAGTAAAATGTGTGTGTGATTGAGATTTGTACAAAGTAAAGAGAATTAACTCGAACCACAAATTCTCTACTTAAAATGGAAAGTAACTTAATTAACATCAAAAAAAAGTTGACAAAATTATAAAAGACTACGTGTCTATCAAAGAAGTGGGATATGGATTTACTCAAAGTCCGTTGGTTTTCTGACACAATTTGTCTAAACTTGTCAACTACACCATATTGACAGGTAGTGCAGGATTCGGATCCGCCCAGTTATCTTAGGTGGACCCGCCCCTTCCGTGATTCACACATATCATTAGATGTTAGACAATGACCACCCCCATGCTGGCCGGGTCCATCCCGCCCCACCCAACAGTAACCTAATAGGTAGTACATATTTCTAGTTGCGTGAAGTCATTATAGCTTATATTTTAAATAAAGTCGATTTATCTCTAAATAATTATAAAAAACAAATACAGAGTATAACAAATCAAAGTCACAATACACTAAAATGTTTCAAAAATTAACAGAAAACGATTGAGATTTGAATAATTAACTGTGATGAATTTCTTTATGAATAGAAGAAGAAGAAGAAGAAGAAGAAGAAGAAGAAGAAGACTTGCATGATCGAAGGGGAGCAACGACGATAGCAATGAAGAACTAGCGGTTGGCAACTCCTCGTTCTAGCAACATGTTCTCTTGCTAGTCGGTTAACTAATCACCGATCGGGCAATCGACATATCTCTATTCGCAATAATGTTAACTGTCCCGGTGACCATGGTACGTGCACAAAGAAGTTTCTTCAAGCTAAAATTGTTGAAATCTTATTTGCGGTCTGTAACGTCACAATACAGAGACGGCAAGGGATTCAACAGCTTTGCTTCAGAGACGGCAAGGGAGACAACTTTAATCAAATAGCATAATACAGAGTAATTGTATTTTGTTATTTTAAATCATGCATTTTTTATATGAACACTTGGACACAATTAATTTTGTTGAACTTTGTAAGTTGTTATTATTTGTGATCTTATTTTTGTTCATATGGGAGGCCTCATTTTGGTATTTAGAACACAGTCTCTAAATTTATTACAAGGCTCTGGTGAATTAAATCAATCATTCCGGACACCTATGAAAATAATTCATAGGTTATTGAAAATTTTACTCAAAAGATTAAGAGCCCGTTTGACGGGCCCTTTTTCTGTTTATCAGACTCATCAGGCAATTTTTTCACCAAATACTTAACTGTTGATTTTGCGCGTTGAATTGTGTAATAATAAGAAAAAGTAAGGTTGAAATTACTTTTCTGGCTGTATTTGGTTAAGTTACTGTAGAGGATCAATTTAGCTATTTTTTCAAATAATTTTTTATTTTATTTATTACTAACAAATATTTTAAATATAATTTTTTCATAAATCAGCAGAATCAACCACGCTTCAGCCATAACTTCATAATTTTCAGCGCCAATTCAGCTAATTTCAGTATTATCAAACGGGCTCTAAATATTCGTAGTAAAGTGCCCTTACTAATTACGGAGGTCGTATAACCCATGTTGCAGTAATTTTCAATGGGCATGATGACATGAGATTGACTCTAAACTGAGATAAATAGAAAATAACATTCACTGTATGCTTTTTTCAAGATCGTATAAATGACAATAAGATACGGAATATGTGTTATAATATTAATTATTATTATATCAAGCTTTGGGGTCATAGCTAAGATTTTGCAAAAGTGGTGTTATCCAAGAAAAACAAACAACAAATTGACTAAAAGCCAATTTTACCCACTCACAACGCAACAAGCTAGAAGATGCGTATCTATGCAGGGATCACAATCTTTTCACTGTTACTGAGATATGAGATATGTATGAATACGTGGTCATTCGTGTTAATAAAAAAAACGACGAAAATAAATACTCTACCTCCGTCCCAATTTGATGGTCTTATTTATTTTGGACACAAATTTTAATAAAGTGGTTGAAAAGGTAAAAGTTGTGATTGAGATTTGAGTATAATAAACTGAAATGATATGGACCACATCTTTCTTTCCAAAAAGGGAAATAGGAACATCATTTTGTGACATCCCAAAAAGGAAATACAGGACTATCTTTTTGGGATGAAGGTACTAACTCAATTTCTCTCCCTATTTGTCCATCCCTTTCATTACTTATACCAGAGATCAGCTGACTGACAATTATGCATAAGATTTTGTCATATATTTCTGAATTAGGTTTTTACTATTCTGTTAAGGTTATATAGCTATTTATAAATATATTATAGTCACCAATAACAATTTAATTATTATTAGGTTTAAATATTCCCTCCGGTTTTAAATAAACTGCACACTTTTCTTTTTGGGTATGTCCAAAATAAACTTCACGTTTCTATTTTTGGCAAGTTTTTAACATAAAGTTACTCCTACACTCTTACTTTATTACCTATTTTACACCCACTTTCTCTCTTTCACTACACTTTATCACCTTTTTGTAGGGGTATGATAGGAAAATAAAAAGTAAAAAATTACACATTCTTAAAAACCATAATGTCAAACTATGAAGTTTATTTAGGACAAGAGGTAATATGTTTTTAGTCTCTCCAAATATTATACACGTTGGTTTAAATCCCTGCAAATTATTATCTTTGATTTTCATTCCTGAAATTTATGTTGATTTTCTTTTTAGATGACTAATGATAACAATCTCTATTTGACAATGAAACAATCCCGAGTACTGACTAATATGTTTACTCTAATTCTTTGTCACGCATGTCATTCAAAAAGTATTTAATTTCGTTTTTACAGGGTTTTTGATACATATTTAAAAATGTGAATAATTAGTTTTATATTGTCTCACATTAGTTACAAAAAAAAATTAAAATTATAAATTTAAATGTTTCTAGTAGATTTATGCAACCAACAATAGAAAAACGCATATTTCAGAGATGAAAAACAAAAAATAAATATTTGACAGGAATCTTAAACAAAGTATGTCATCTTTGCAGGGACTAAAATCATATTTAAACCTTATTATTATTATTATTATTATTATTATTATTATTAGTTTGAATGCTCACATTTCAAGTGTTTGGTCTATGTTAGATGTCAACATTCATGAAGTGCGATAAATTTTAATCTTGTGACTTTCTTGTTGAAAGTGTCATAATAATACTATGGTTGAGTTAACCAATGGCGGGGTTTAGGTAATAAGATAAATCCATGTATTTACACATAATTTAAATAGTGTCATATGATGCTCATTTTTTACCTCCCCAAGATTCATTGAAAGTATTTGTACTTTTTTCAGCATGGTTTGGAATCTACTTATGTAATAAGACAACTTGAGGGTGAATGAGTGAATCTGAGCCAATAAACTTTTGTAAAAAATGTGTGTTAATATACAATCAAATCAAAATTATTCTGACATCAAATTATCACATGATGTTTCATAATTAATGTTGATAGAAGAAGTTATACATATTTTTACTATAAGCATTTAAACATTACCTTAATACGGAGTATGAAATAATTGTCTCATACAACGTATCATACAATATGCAATTATTATACGGCGGTATCCCAATACCATGATCAGAATTGAACTTCTAGCCCATACCCCAAACGACAATGTTGTTTTCAACTTGTCATTAGGTGTGATGTATATGATTCCGTTTGGTGTTACCTTTATTTTCAGTTATATATCTATTTTATCAGCCAATTGCTTATTAAATATAAAACTTTTATTTTATACGTTCAATTGTGTAATAATAAAATTAAGGGAGAATTTGATTTTGCACTCCAAATTTTGAGTGATATTTCATTTTCAAAATCATTATTATGTGCATTAGATGAGCCCAAGAATTGTGAAGGGGTTGTGAAGTGCATAAATTAATGAATTTAAAAATAAAGTGAAAAATCAAATATCATCCAAAAAATGACGTGCAAAGTCAAATTTTCCCTAAAAATAAATATGATTTGAGTTACTTTTCACGCTAAATTAGATGAAGTTATTGTAGATGACAATTTTGCAAGTACTTTGTTTTATTAAAAATATATATTCCTCACGTTCCATAAAATAGTTGCCACTAGGATTTGGATAGGAGTTTAAAGATGTTTTTACTTGGATTGTAATTTGCTGGTCTGGTCTGATAAATGTCTAGTCTCTGTGTATTTTATAACTATAGAAGTCAAGTCTGGTCTGATCTGATTTGTTTAAGTCTAGTCTGGTCTGTTTACGTCTGGTCTGGGACTGAAAAAAGTCGAAGTAAAAACATTCTAAGAAAGTATGAATAAAGTGAAAATTTATGATTGTGGTTGAGTAAGAAAAAGGTAAATGTATGGAAGTCACACAAAACATTCCAAAATGGGAAATGAGCACTATTTTTTGGGACGACCCAATATGGAAAGTGTGAACTATTTTATGAGACGGGGTAGTATTGAACACTACGAAGACTTCGGTAACTCTATTTTGAATTTGGATGATGGATAGCGTACCCAGGGGTAGCTTATCCGAGGGATTATTCGAGGAATAACCTAGAGAGAAGTCAGAGCAAGTAAGAGAGAGAGTCAAATGTATGAAATGAACTCAGCCTGTTTTACAAGGTGAATAAGGGCTGCTATTTATAGCAACCATAAATGCGATGAGAGTACACGTGTCAACAATCTAACGGCCGAGGGATCACCTCAATCGGGATGGCATAGGCATTCGCATGTGCACCGCATTAAATGCGGTGGGTGGATGTGACGCCGCATTAATTGCGGTGGTTGTCTCTCCCCAAAGGGAATCTTCGATGAGTGCAGTGAAGCCGAAGGCTCTCATGTGGCCGAAGGCTCTGTGCGGCCGAAGGCTACCCTCACGCCGAGGGCGTCTGTGAGCCGAAGGCTCCTGATTTCTGTTGTTTTCTCCCAATAGCTTCGTAGACCTGAAATCGGCTTTTTCTTGGGGTTTGGAGCCTTCGGCTATGGTGCCGAAGGCATCCCCAAGCGCACTGTGGGTTCCTTTGGCCTTGGGGCGCGGTGTTTTGGACCCCATGCGCTTCTTGAGCCTGTTGGGCCTGTGTTGGAGTAGTAGGAGTCTGTTGGCCGGGAGTCCCTGTGCCATATACTCCATCATTGGATTTTCCATAACTTAGTAAATTAACCAATTCAGTCGCATTTGTAAGAACTTCATCAATTTCGTGTTTTCAACATATGTCAATACAACTAATTTTAGTATTATCAAACTAGCTCTTATTATTACACCCACTAGCCTAACCAACACATATTAGAGAGTGTTTGCGATTGCCTATATTTTAAAAAAGTGATTTTCTAAATTTTTTTATAAAAAGTTCTTAATAATAAAAAATAAAAATTAGAAGTATTTGAAAAAAATGTTTTTGAAAAAGTCAAAATTGATAGTCTTTGGTAAAAAAATGTTTTTGTTTCATAGAAAAATTGAAATTTAGTTTGAAACACCTTCCACCTATTTTTAGTTTTTAATTTTTAAATACTTAAAGCTGTCACTTGAAAACAATTATTAAATTTGTTTTTAACTAAAAACTGAAAAACCATTTTTTTAAATCCAAGTACTCTTAGTATCTCTTGGTGAAAAGATGGTCAAATTATCTGCGATACTAACGATTTTTTTTGAAAACTTTCCACAAAGCTCATCATTGTAAAAAACAACTTGGAACCAAAATTTATACTTTTCTCTAGTTCCGTGAGAGTTTTGTATGAATCAGGATGACCATATATGTTCCGTGAGAAGAAAAAGAGCATTTTTCTTTTGCACTTCTCAACACATATATAGATTTCACAAACTATCACTTTCAAGAAAGTAAATCCCTTCTAGTCAACCCCAAGAGGTACTTGCTGAGGATCTTGAGATGATGTTCATATTGTGTTTTTTGTTTTTTCAAAAGGAAAAACAAGAAGCTCCAATCCTTCTCATAAGTGATTATTGATAGCATTTGTTCATCATCAAAATGAAATTTCCAAAAGAAGTTAATGATGGGTATTAAAATCTGTAACATAATACATAACTTCAAAGCTCTTAATTAATCTAAGAAATTCAAATCATGAAAAAATGAAAACAAAGATTTGCACAGATAATTGAATTCAAAATATTGGGTATTTCATTCAGTATCAATGTACATAATGCAATACAAGCAAGCAGCCAGAAGGCCGTAAACATGATGATTGGTACAAAATTGCTGAAACCCAACCGGCCTTTTGGCTAATCTGATCTCTACCACTAATCACCCTCCAAACAGAGTTGAAAATAGGAAAAATATTGGCCTAAACTATATTTGTGTGAGATAGATCTTGATAACTAATTGAGTTTTGATCCCAATCAGCAAGCAATGATTCAGATCGATCACAGCACTGTATGATTCAGAGAGATATGCCTTGGATCCTCTTTATTGAAAAGTGAGCTCTAATCTTTATACACTTCTTTGTCCTCCTCCAGATGATGAACCCTCCAATGATGATCCATCTCGGAAAAAAAAATGAAAATGGAAAGTATGCGACCAGTGTGGGATAGCTTAACACGAATCTTCAGTATAGTTGTGGTATTGAGTTACTCTTCTCCTATATGATCTTTCCTTTTGTGGATGGAAAGGAACTAATCATGCCAGCAAAGGAGCATGACCACACATCTCTTGATGATGTAAAGCCTAGCCCTTTGTTCTCTTAGGACACCACCTAGTCCTCTGCTAGAAATCCTTCTTTTTGAACCTCCCATGTTTTTGGTGCTGCTGCTGCTTTTGTTGCTGCTCATCATCTTCATTCTTGTTTGCTGCTAAGTTAGTTTGGAAACTGTTTGTTTTTTTTGGTTGAGGATCAGAACTCAGAAGCTAAGTTTGGAAGTAATGGTTGAAGTGAATGAATGAATGGAAATGAGGGGAGATGGGGTTCTTATATAGAAAATGTGGTCTAGTAAATAGGCAACTAATGGGCATGAAAGGGCGTGCAGTGCCCCCTAACTTACCAGGCAATTGCCTTTGGGGCTCCATACTCTCTAGCGCCCTCTCATCAAGACCCACCTCAACCCTGGTGGGCCCCACCTTTTTCTTTTCTTTATTTCCCTATTCTCATTTAATGTTGTCTTTAATTCCTGGTTAAGTGTGCAATTAGTTGCAAAACAAATAAGCATATTTCATTACTGCATGTAGTCATATACAGTACGAGTAGATTAGAGTTTTATTAGTCTTGGAAACTCCATCTCTTGACCAGGGGTAGATTTCCTTCCAATCCCAAATTTCATTTTTTGATGAAAACTATTCCACACTAAACTATAGTTTCATAATAGTAACCTTAATAATTACAATTGTGTTCAATTTTTGTCTTAGAGATGCCTATTGGAAGACCAAAAGTAGAAAGATGTCATTTAACATATTTAAAGACTATATTTTCATCACTTAGTCATAATTTAATCCTTTATCAATTTTAGTTATTATCTTGCAATTTCTTTTAATAGTTTTTATACTTTGTTCAACTACTTTTGGAGTTTTTAAAGAAGTAAGATCATTCTTCTCAATCATATTTATAGGAGTGTTAAACGCTAAAAAAATTAAAAAAAGAGTGTTAAACGCTAGTCCAAGCTACGACTCGATATTAACCTCTTCGTCCGCAATGTGTTTGATTAAATTTCTGAATCAATATGATTTACGGAGTATCTTTTACATTTTGATTGTTTATCACTATGGTGATCAAATATATCCATACTAAACTTTTTTATATTATACTCATATGTCAAAACTTGTGATCAATCTGATAGGAGGAGAAGCACAATGTTTTAGAAATATCCGGTGTGAAACAACACCACTCTTTACGAACACTCAGTATGGATTGTGCCGTCTTTTATTTTTTCATCGGTTCATCATTGTTACGGAGTATTATTTTAAAGTTGTATCGTCATTTTTCATATGAGGCTCACACCATGGTTAACTTTAATCGCACCTTTATCAATAACTTTTATTTAACTAAATCCTCTATACACGTTTATACAAAATATCTTGTGGCCAGCTCATTCGAGTATTTTCTTGTACTACCCCATTGACCAGAGTCATACTTAATCAAAGGCCGGGCCAAGAGAGTTGGGTGGCATACTGCCCCTCACACTCACTACATTTATCTTTGCATGCCTTTAAACTATATTGTTAACCATTTTGCATATATAGTAGTACATTTTTAATAAATGTATAAGCTAGTTTGGATAGCCATCATATCCTAAAATTCGAAAAATGGTAATATATAATTTAATTACCCCAAGATGCAAATTAAATCATTGCTCCGTCCAAGACCAAGTCCAAAGCATAGACATGATATAATACTAACTCACTCTTCCCTAGCTATACTACAACTTATATTAGTGTAGGCCAGCAAAACAATCCAACATGGTGGACCGGCAATAAGTTCAGCAAGGTGGCACCCTAGCAAAGGGTTATTGCATAATTATGATATGCCCGGCCTACATTGTTAATGATGAATGACATTATACGTTTTATTTTGGAAGATAAGGGGAAAATGAAACACTTCTTTAACGTTTTTGTTACATCAACCAAGACATGAAGTGTGGGCATGGTTGAAATTTCAGTTAAATACACATTGGAGTACATCTTAGTTAATTAATGACCTTTTTATTGTTTAGGGGGTCATAGATCTTAGTGCATGATATATATATATCTTCACTCCCTTCTAAGCATTGACTAATTATAACCCAAACATGATTATCATTTTTGGGATGCTTTGTCATCATAATATTATAGCAATTGTAAGTATTATAACTAAACATGTTTGGGATTAAGACAAAATGTCGACTCATAATTGATTTCAAATTTTAAGTATATGTTTGAAAATACAATTAAAGAACAAAAAAAAGACAATTAGACATGATATGCATAATGCATGTATATGGTTATTAGTACTTAAAAACTTATACATTGAAGGGTAAAATAGTCTGCTTCTAATGTTCTAATTAAGATTATTCAATGAATTGAAGATGTTGGTTATTGTCTATGCTTAGCATAGTGAGTAAATCAAATTTGCAAATCTTATTCATCTTTAGTTACTCACTCGAAATGAAGCGTTAATGAATTTTTAAATTTAGTAATAATTCTATAATATTTTATTAGTTCATACTCCCTCCGTCCCGCTAAGAATGAGACAAGAGGGAGCAACACACAAATCAATAAAAAGTGGTTTATGTGGTTGATATTGAATTAATAAAGTAAGAATAAAGTAAGAATGATTTAGAATCACACAATTTTTACCAAATTTGGTATGAGACAATCTTAGTGGGATGGACTGATAAGGTAAAACGAGACAATCATAGCGGGACGGAGTAGTATGCATTATATTTACAATAATTTACTTGTTAATCTTTTGGAATATTACATGAAGAACTAAATTTGTAAGTTTTTTTCTTCTCTAAAATAAAGCTTATTATGGACGAAACTGTAGGATTATATATTTATATCGGCATGTTCATTGCACTAGAAAGTAAACAAGTCACTATCAATATAATTAATATTATGATCATTGCAAATTAGAAGTCACTTTAGTGTCTCATATATACACTTATTTTAGTCATATATTAGTCATTATTTAATTAAGTACTTTCTCTGTCCCTTAAGTAACTTTACGTTCAACATTTCATGGTCTCCAACGTTGATGTTTGATCATTGGTATGTAAAATATATACTTATCAAACTTATAATAAACCAACATTTCAATAATATATAGGATGTCTTCGGTCTACTCATGGAGTATACCTTGGTTCATTTAATTTGGTTGATACACACATATATGCATATATGTAATGGTTTTAACTAACAAATTGATATAAAAATTCCTCTTTTACAAGAATGGTTAGTTCTTAATCTTTATTCGATTGATGTTTTAATATCGGTTTTTGTTAAATTTCGAATGAACCAAAGTATTATGATCTTATTTGGTTTCAAGGGAATCGTTGTAACATGATTCTTAACATAGTTTTTCATTGGTTTTGGAACAACCCAATGTCGACCATATTTTTTTTTTGTTTTTATTGTTCTTGAGTCTAACTAAAGTCATGTTCACTATGACTTATTGACTTGAAATGAGTATTGACATATATTATCGATTAATCCATTTAGTCAAACATGACCATAAGCTTATGGTCCATTGGTTCCCTCTTCCTTCTCCACATTCCACGAGAGATCGGATGTAATATTTGTCATTAATAATCCCAAGTATAATCTTAATTAGTCAAATACGAATATATTTTTATGCCTTAATTCGCCAATAGCACAGTATTTACTTTTTTCCACAAAATAATTGCATGATTCAAGGTAGTGCTACTAAGCATTTCAACTAATTAATTAAGTATTGAATAGAGTGCAGTAGTAAGATTAATATATAGACTTTGAGTTCTATTTAAGCAGATAAGTCATAATCAAGCTTTTGGAAAAATAACATTTTTTAGTATGTCACTAAGCAAATTTTCTTAGTATCAATTACGTAGAAGTATAGTAGTATACAAGCAATTATTCACCGAATCCAAAAAATTGACTATATATAATAGTTATTTCCTATATCTATATATAAGATCATACAAGTAAAAAGTATTTAAAGTATAATTTCCCCCCAAAATGTATAGTATATCACCCAAAATGTATAGTGAGGTTGTTTGGCCGGTTAGGAGTCTATCAGCCATTTTTTGGCCGATTCGACTCGCATTTGGCTTTTTGACCAGATTAAACAACCAACATGGTGTTTGGTTAAATGGCTTTTTGAATCGGCCTTTTGAGTCCAACAGCCAAAATCTTAAACAACCAACATGGTGTTTGGTTAAATGGCTTTTTGAATCGGCCTTTTGAGTCCAACAGCCAAAATCTTAAACGCCGAAAACCTTAGCGGTGTTGTTTGTTTATCGGCGGATCTGCACCCACCCGCCGCTAAAAGCAGCGGTTTCAAGTTAAAAAAAACAGCGGTTTCATGAATCCGCTATTATCCAAACAGACCCAGCGTTTGCTAATGGCTTTTTCGCATCTTTACCATACTACCCAAGCATTTTCCGTATCTCCCTTCCACAAAAATCTTCCAATCAAGAGAAAAAAAAAAATCTCCCCCAAACCATACCAGATTGTGCCGCAGAGAAAAAAAAAATACTAGGGGAAAGGTTAGCTATCTCTCTTCTCTGATTTGCAAATATATACATATATATCTCTTCTAGTATATACGGATATACCTCGCGTGGTGGCTGCAGGAGGATCTGTCCGAGAAGAATCGAGCTCCGATCATTGGAAGGAATTCAGTGTTTCTACTTATGGATTATTAAATAAAGAAAAAGAGATTGACTAGCCTAATTAATCAAAATATCATTATTTGTAATTTAATTTATTAGTTCGTGATAAAAGATTTAAAATAAATATTACTCGTGTCGATACATTTTTAGTTTTGAAATAGTAAAAACAGCTGAGAAGCGGAAGGTTATGTGGAACCTTATAAGGTTTGATGTTTCTTGATCGTGGGGTTGTTGTTATCTTTAATTGCTATAATATAATTAATTTCCTTTCAAAAAAATGGTAAAAACAGTTTAATTAGTTGAACTAATTATATTAATAAAAAATTAATTGATGTTCTTAAAAATCATTTAACAAATTATCAGCTAATTGTAAACAATCATTTAAACAAACACATTATGACAAACTGCTAATCCTATCAGCTAATTGAAACCACTAATTTGACCTGCTATCATCTATAGGTCAACACAATCAGCTAAAAGCTAACGACCAATACCCAACAAACACCCCCGGTATATCACCGGCCACCAGTTTTTGACGCATTAAATACAGGCCCTTAACTCCGTATTAGGTATGGGTTAATTAAAAATGATATGAAGAGCCTCGCTTGAATGAACCACTTCTTCCTACTTCCTCAAGGGTTAAAACCGTCCAAATCATAACTTGAAATTCAACGGATAATGTAATTATTACTGGGATTTACTTCAATACAAATCATCGGATGACAAATGTACACAATATTTCCGAGCACAAAAACTGTGAAGCAGCCTAACAAGTCTGCGGCGTCGTTTAAATTTCAGACCAAATGAAGCCAGGAAGATGGAAGCTAGCACTGGCCTTGGCGGTAATTGCCTTACATTCCTCCGTCGCAGTTGCCGAGTTGCGGCGGCGACTAAGATTTGATGCGAAGAATGGAGAGTTTCGGATACTTCAGGTGGCGGACATGCACTTTGCGGGCGGCGAAGTCACTCCTTGCCAGGACGTTCTGCCGCAGCAGGTGCCGTACTGCTCTGATCTCAACACCACCGCATTCATCCGCCGCATGATTCTTGCCGAAAAGCCCCACCTCATCGTTTTCATAGGTACCCATTTTTATTTACTCTTTCTCCGCGACCCGTCCGTGGGTCTACCGGAATTTCAAGAAAATCAAAATCCGGCTCGACGGCTAACGAGGTTACCCCAGTCAAACGACGTCGGTTGTGCTGCCGGGCAGCTGGTATAGTACTAATACTGATTAATGCCCCTCCACCTGTACTTAATAAGCCAATATTTATTGGCGAATTAGGTAAAGTTTGTATCTTTTTACCGTTCATAGAGCAGTTGTGGTTTTGGGCATAGAATCTAATACATATTTTCTTGCATAATACAATTATTGCAATTTGAGTGGATCTTTTGCGGCCAACAAAACATGAATAGATTCTATCCACACAAAAATAGTTGATGTTCATATAGGTATTCATCGTATCTAAAACATCCCCATCTCAATATTTTTCATTCAATAAGCCAAGATTCATTGTCAATTTGATGATTCTTTCTTTACTGTCTTTGAAGGTATTTATTCATTTTTATTTTTACCAAATTTTATCCTCATGTACTAATTCACTAGTACTCTGTATTTAATACAGCATGTTTTCCAATGTCTGTCATATTCAATTTTCAAGAGTCAATTTAGATAAATTCAATTAATGCTCCATGGACATAGGAACAAATGTAGTACGGAATAATAATGTTCATACGCGGTATGGTGTATCAAGAAAGACTGAAATGTACAGAGAATCAATTATTGTCCTAAATTATTTGTTGTTTTAGAAGTGAGATAATTCTTCAAATAGGACTAGAACATGCATCAAGGGGGCAAATAGGACTATCAACGAGGGAACATGCATCCTAAAATAAGACTTAGCAGCTCCCAATTGGGATGCTTTATACGTTTAATAGAACCAAATAACTCCTATTTTCGAAATAAAACATAGTTATTCCTATTTATTCACCTTTCTCTATGTTTTACTCCTATTTGGAGCAATCTCATTTTACGAATTCCACATATAATTCCAATTTTATTTTCCAACTCGCTCTATTGATTTACAAAGTATTATCTTCTAGATGAGTACTGGAATCAAGAAGATTTAGTGCATCAGGTTGCAAAGTACCATGTAATAAGGGAATCATAACACATCAGAAATAAGGGTATCTAATTGGTCCTTTTTGATTCCTTAGTTTTTGTGAAATTTCCTAAGAAGAAAATGAATTTGATCCAGGGGATAACATATTTGGATTTGATGCCGCTGATGCTGCAAAATCTATGAATGCTGCATTTGCCCCTGCTATATCTTCAAACACTCCCTGGGCAGCAATCTTGGGTAACCATGATCAAGAATCTACACTTTCAAGAGAAGGAGTGATGAAACACATTGTTGGCATGAAGAACACTTTATCTCAGTTGAATCCCACTGAGCTTCATGATGATATTATTGATGGTTTTGGAAATTATAATCTGGAGGTTCATGGGGTTAATGGCTCCGAACTGGCTAATAAATCAGTTCTTAATTTGTTCTTCCTTGATAGCGGGGATTATTCTAATGTCCCTTCTATCCCTGGTTATAATTGGATTAAGCCTTCACAACAAGTTTGGTTCCAACGTGCTTCTCGTAAGCTTCAGGTACCGTCAAACTACTGTTTAAAAATGTCAAAACTGTATATGACTGTGTTAATAATGTTTGTCCTGCAAAGTTTATGATTCAGTATGACGAATACATGAAGGCTTATAATTTCAACCATGTGATCAAAATAGAATCACAATGGAATACCAAAGGAGAGATGCATATCCTAATCTAATGGGATTCACAATGGCATATGGTGATATTGTTGAGGTTGGAGATGTTGATCTAAATAAATGGCCAAACTCAGAATGGCATTGTGTCAAGGTGAAGTGGGATGAAACCTATAAATATCTAAATCTCCCACTAAGAGTATCACCTTGGACCATAATGATCAATAAAGAAGAAGTGGAAAACACTTCTATCACTACTCCTTCACTCATTGATTTCTTCACAGAATCTTCGATTGAAGAAACAATTCTTTGTGAAGATTCTAATATAATAGCTCATTTTGGGTGGTGGAATGAACTTCATCTCTTAACAAAAAGTAATCATGGTGAAAGGTCAGTGCTTGTGCTCAAAGAATCAAAGTCGTACATTGGTACATGACTTAGCTTGGAGGTGGAGACCATTAGTGTATGTTTCGTAATTTGTCATCATCATCATCATTACCACAGTGCCGCTAAGGCTCCCACCTACGGTGGGGTAAGGGGGGGTCTTACCCCTGCACTAAAGCACAAAGAGACGGTTTCCGGATGACCCATACTGAGAATCACATCGAAAATTGCATGGACTGACTGTTGCTTCATAATAAAGAACAATATCAGTTTAGTGAACCATTTTGCTTTATTCCATCATATTCCCAAGCCAAAAAATAGTTGGTCTTTGGCTCCATTGCAAATGATGGGAAAATGTTTCGTAATTTGTAAAATAGAAAATTAGTTGATCAATATAGTTGAAGTATGTTTAAATTTGAAGGTTTGAGTTGATAGCCAACAGATGGAATGTGTAAGTTTTGTGCTAGTTTCGTGCTAGTTCTGTGCACAAAGCTAAGCATGTGTAAGTTTCGTGATAGTTTTGTGCACAAAGCTAAGCATGTGTAAGTTTCGTGCTAGTTTTGTGCACAAAGCTCAGTATGTGTAAGATTCGTGCTAGTTTTGTGCACAAAGCTAAGCATGTGTAAGTTTCGTGCTAGTTTTGTGCACTACGTACTATTGGTTACCGTTGTACTTATACTCAGTACCTTTTTACTTAAAAAAGAATGTGTTAATAATGTCCCACACGACATATGTTATGTTTTGTTATTCCCCAGCTATGTAGTGCGCTAGGTTAAGCCTTTTAAGCACCACTTTCAAATAATGAAAAGTGTTGCATATCTTCTAAATATATTGAATCTGTTAGAATTGAGGACTAGGTTCGGCTCAAGTGGCCCTAATACGCTCAGGTCAAACAAGTCCAAAGAAGGTCTAATTCAACTCAAAATCTTCTTAAACCATCAATGTTTTATTTACCTGTGCGATTTAAGACTCTAATCCTGCATGAAGCGGACAACTGCTCATTTTGAATCTAGCCAGTTGAACCTACACGACTGTTCACTTCTAATTTGACTCTCACTGAAAGTGAAGCTTGAATGCGGCATCTGCGCTGAAAGACACCATGAGCCACTGTTTTATGGCAATGTGCTAATATCACAGTAGTATTTGTCTGGTCAGATGCAGGTAATTTGGCCACAGACCACACTATGGTCCACTGGAAGTAGGCAGGCTGATCTGATATGTTCAGGATTTGGTTTAGTCTAATCTCTTAGTTGTTTTATCTTTCCGATGTGAGACTAACAAAATGAATTTGTTAATAAGCATTGAACCATCTTCACATCTCTTTGTCCTCTTTTGAGGTTGAGTTTCCTAATATGATTAATTTTTCTTGTAAATGCAGAGGGCTTATAAGAGCGGTCCTGCTGCTCAGAAGACTTCTGCACCAAGCCTAGTATATTTTCATATCCCATTGCCTGAATTTGCAACGTTTGACTCGACAAACTTCACTGGCCTCAAACAGGAAGGCATTAGTTCTGCTTCTGTAAATTCTGGGTTCTTCACAACAATGGTGGAGACTGGAGATGTGAAGGCAGTTTTCACTGGGCATGATCACATCAATGATTTCTGTGGTGAGTTACTGGGGATTAATCTGTGCTATGCTGGTGGGTTTGGGTATCATGCATACGGAAAAGCTGGATGGGCAAGGAGGGCAAGAATGGTAGTAGCAACTTTGGAAAAGACCGAGAAAGGAGTATGGGGAGATGTGAAATCTATCAAGACTTGGAAGCGTTTGGATGATAAAAATCTTTCAGCAATTGATGGTCGGGTGCTTTGGAGCAAAACCTCTGCTGGTAAGTTAGAGAAAAGAAACCAGACAAAACTAAACAGAATAAGGTCTTTATTCCTCGGGATTAAAATATATCGCGAATAAAATGGGAAAATATATTTTTTGGGCAGGAATGGAAATTTGGGGGGAGTGTATATTCTATTTTTTGGTTACCTTGGAATGATTAAGGAATCAATAGTATAAATAGGTACATACTAAGATGCCCCTACATTTAGTTTTCTAAAAAATTAATGTATATTTTGATATTTTCTGAATGTGTTTCATTCCTGACGTATCTATTTTTCATTTTCCAGTCCGAAATGAATATATATTAAACTACAAAGGTGTAAGAATTTTTTTTTTCTCAAACTGAATGAAAAACCAATTCCAAAAGAGCAAGCTTAAGGTTCATTTGCCCTAGCGTAAAATGCTAGGGCAAGAAAAATAAAGGAAAATACAAGTGAGGACAATAAAAGTTTTGTTCACTGAATAATTTAATGTCTTAATATTTGTTCAAACTCACTTTATTGATCCAATCTATTCCTATTGTTTAAGGACAAAGAAGAAATCTAGACTAATGTTAAAAAACTCATTACATATTTAAATTTCCTTTTGCATTTTAGTTGGCAAAATCAAATACAAGAAAACAACTCTTAGTAGATTGTTTTCTTTCCTTCCGTAGCATTTTCTGGGATCCAAACATACCCTTAACTTCTGAACAGTGGAATCCCTTTTCCATGGATGGAGTAAACAAGGGAAAAGATTCCTCCTCCAACCAAATGACCTGTTAGGACCATTTGGTGGCCTAGCTTTTTCTTTTGCCAGTGTACCAGAGACTCTCAGAGGGGTAAAAAGTTAAAACAACCTACAGTTTGTACTAGTAACTTAGTAAGTTAGTAATAGCACTTGGCAAGCATAGTGGTGTACTTCTTGTATCTAGTCTAGACAAAACAATATGGTTATGTTTAGTGAGGCCGTTTCTTCAGATTGCCATTCTAAATGGCATTCGTTAAGCCGCATACAATTGCAAGAGGGGCAAGACGCGTAGACATTACCTTTAAGATTTCCAAATCAGGTTTTTAAAGAGAAAATAATGGGTTAGTAAGACCTGGGATTCAGTTAGCTAATTGATTAGTTTCAATTTGCCATTCTGGTTTGGCAGAAGAAGTGTATTTTGACCTAATTGAATGACCCTATTGCCATACTGGACTTTACCATTTAGCTACATTTATACATTGTTTAAAATGGCTATATGGTCAGATATCAACTTTTAGAAACTTCATTTTCATTCTAATGACTTATCCCCCTCTTTATTTGATTTGGCATGTTAGTTGAACACACACACACATCCAATCTGTGTGTTGTAAAGCTGGATTGACTAATTTAGTAAGTCAGTATCCTATGTCTCCAGTATAGGATAAAATTGTAGCATTCTCATAAACCTCGTGAATGTTGGCGAGCTAAACTGGTAGATTATACTCCGTATACCTAGGGGTATCAATTATAAAAGATCATTTTGACTGTAGGTGGGTGCATTCCAAGACATGATCTGTTATTTTTATTGAGCCGATGTGAGACAAATATTATTAATTTTCCACGATTAAGCATCGCAATTTGTATTTTTTATTTCGTGTCTTAGTGGCACACCCCCACGGCCCGACAGACCATGTGAACATGCACTTTTTTCCCAAAGGAACCAATTAACGGCTTAAGTAGACTCATACCATATTAGAGTTTGAGGTTACATCGTAAAAGGTTATCGTGATAGGTGCAATATAAGATCTTATATTCTGGTTTGTTATTTCATATTAAGCTAATGTGAGTGAAACTTCCATGACATAAACCTATTCCATGGTATCCCAAGTATTATATAGAATAAAGTCAATAATCATGAACCATAACTGAGTTTTCTCTGATGTAAATTCTATTATGGCCCTTGTGTTAGTTTATATGTCTTAGCTGATATTTGTGTAAGCTGATTTGGTCTTCTAAGTTTCATTTTTGCTCAACTCTTTCTTTGGTTTTGTATAACTTGGATCTCTTTGCAGGTGCCCGTAGAAAGAAAACTGGTCACATGAGAGTGTAAATGCATAAACATTTGATTCTATTTGTAGAAAGAAACGACGTGCAAATGGCATAGACGACTACGTACTTGATTCGACACACATATATATAGTAACACGGAATTAAAGCAAAGTTTAGATGTAATGGAGTTGTAGTGTTTGCACAAAACTTGATTGAATAAAGACTTGCCATTATAATTCATATGTGAAGACCTTGGGGATTTTTTGTGTGGAAAGAATAATGATTTCTCCATGTTACAAATTTTTGTCATTAAGTTTGCAAGTTAAAAGCTTATGAGTGGCATAGATCACAAATACGGAGTATTATAGAGAGAATTTGATTTTACACTCGGGTTTTCCCGAAATGCACTTTGGATCTATCATCTATGGTTTTAAAAAAAGAATGTTTGCATGCCATTGGTTCATGAAACTAGTATATGCACCTCATAGGCTCATAATGTAAAAGATTTTTGGCAAATGGAGTTTCACATTCATGTGTGTTCATGTGTGTGTATTTGCACCTCATCTGTTAGATTTTTTAGCAGATGGAGTGTCACATTCATTTTTTATGTGTCATATTCATTTTTAAATGAAAATATGGTTGAAGTCTAAATATGCTCAGAAAACTAGCTATAAATGATGTCATTTTTTACTGCTTCTTTAGTATTTAGGATTGGTCAACGCTGTCCATGTGAGTAATGTCACTGTCCACATGTGCCTAGAAATAGTTGGATCCTTTCTTTTTTTTCACACAAACGCATGTGCTTGTTTGAGTGTATGATGTGATAGTTTCTAAGGATTACCTTAGCTAATGTGATAGAATGTGCAAACGAATGTCAAAAGTTTCTCACTATTGTTAGTTTAGACAATAAATTGACTACCCAAATAACTGAGCCATTAGATCATATCAAAGTGATTAGGAGGGACTAGTTGAAGAATATTAAAGTGTCTCATTGTATTTTACTAACTTTTCCTTTTTGGTTGTCCCAAAAAATTTTGTCACTTTTCTATTAAAGCAACTAATTTGTGATTCTGCACATTTGTCTCTTCTCTGTCCAAATCTCAATCACACAATTTTTACTATTCTTATTTCTCACATACTTTGTACTTGGAAAAGTCCACCGTGTAACACTTGAGATTTAATTTAAATGGATTAATAGTACTACTCATACCAACAAGGTGCATCTCCTTTTAAGGGAGCTCATTAGCCAAGAATTTCAAAGTTAAGCGTGCTTGCACGGGAGTAGACCAAAAGTGATCATCAAAATAGCTTAATTTTTTTTGGATGGAGTGCACGTTTGGTGGAGGTAGGTAACAGTCAGATTACCCTAGTTGGTAATTCAAGGTGTCAGTGATATATTTCATTATTTGGGTTCCATAATTGAGAAGGACAGTGAACTAGATGAGGATGTATTACATAGAATCAAAACATGTTGGAGAAACGTAAGAATGAGTCAAGATTTCTATGCGATCGAGGTATATCAACTAAACTGAAGCGTAAGTTTTACCGGACGACAATTAGACCTCCATTGTTGTAACTTGTATGTCATCTATTGTTGGGCAATGAAGTAAGGCCACCACATTCAGAAGATGAGTGTGACTTTGATGCACATGTTACGTTGGCTGATATATTGACGCACATGTTTGACAAATTGAAAGGTGGGAGGCAGAGGCAGGGGAGAGGGGCAGATGACGATCCAAACAGGTGTGAATTAGAATACTTATGATTGATATGATGCTTCTTGGATTAGATATATGAAAGTATGATGTTGGAGAGAGTGAAATTGAAGAAGATATTCGAATGGATGATTGATTTCATATGTTGATTCATGATATGTTAATCGATCCCAAACTCTTTTAAGACTAAGATTTGGATACCGTTGTTATTGGAATTTATAACTAAGTTTTAGGAAAAATACTTTGAAGCTGTATTATTAACTTTTCTCCGATTAATTTCTCTTTCTTTTCTTTCTATTTATTTATCTTTGTACAAGCTAAATTTTTTCTTATTTCCATCCGAACGACATTAACTACTACAACAGTTCAGCAATATATCTATATCCGACCAAAATTTAATTCTCCATAAACTGCAATCAATGGGTAAAAAATCTTTTTTTTTTGCTTCCCAAAAACACAAGAGTGCATGTACCTTGTGGGTAGTAAGAAAATGTACCATCAGGGTAGTGGGGGCATAGGCTCCCTATAATGAACATTTAAATTTAATATATTCTCCATTAGTGCTCGATTAAAATAAATTATGTCCCCATTGTAGCCAAAAGCAGCTGGCAATATATCATGGAGTAGATTAAATCTTAAATGCAACTGATAGTACGTAGACGTCATACAGTAAATTATTATACCAGCTTTTTTTGAATAATTTGAAAAATAATTATACTTTTTTGTTTACATGCTTGAACGTAATTGTTACCAAAATAATTATAAACTTATGATTAAAATAATAATTTAAGTCATAGTAATTTATGTTCAGTTTTTCATTTAAATGACTATAAGACTATATTAAATACTACTCCCTCCGTCCCTAAATAAAAGCATCTGTTTTCTTTTCGGGTCGTCCCTAAATAAAAGTTCCCTTTCCTTTTTTGGCAAACAAAACAGTGCAAAACAGTGCCAAACAGTGTCCAAACAGTGCCAAACAGTACCAATCAGTCCCACCTTCTTAAAATGTGTGAAAAACGAATGGATACTTTTATATAGGGACGGAGGGAGTATTTGTTTCAGAAAAAATTATATAAACAAATTTTATCCCAGCAAAATTTTAAAAAAAAAAAATTACTTGATTCATTGAAGACATGAGAGTAACTTAGTACTCCCACTACTCCATATCATTTTTCTTGATTCTTCCTTAAATTATCCATACTTCGTATATTATTATCACATTTTCTATCATGGTCACTTCTATACAAAATACATTTTCTACTTTCGTGGAAATATATTTTGATGGCTATTGTGGTAGCAAGCGTAGAGACGTGCCAAAATGAGGGTCTATAAACTCGAGGGACGTAATATAAAGAAGTGATATGAATTAATAAAAGAGTAAGATTATTATATAATATATATCCGACACATTATTTATGAATTAACACAATTACTCCTCCGTCCCGGAAAATTAGTCCCACTTTGACTTGGATCGGAGTTTAAGAAAGTGGGAATAAAGTGGAAATGTATTGTTGTGGTTGAGTAAGAAAAAGGTAAATGAATGTTAGTCACACAAAACTTTCCAAAAAGGGAAATGGGAACAATTTTTTGGGACGACCCAAAAAGGAAAATAAGACTTATTTTATGGGACGGAGGGAGTAATATTTATCGGTCCAATCCAATTTATCCAAATGACAATAAGGGCCAACCTAGATTAAGTAAGAGAAAATGAATGACAAGGTTGGGAGGGATCCAAAGTCACCATGAAGTTGGCTACACTTGGGCCGACCTTGGTGCCTAGCCCAGTGAAAGTCTCCGCTTCTTCAGAACTTGAAGCTTTCTATTTTTTTTTTTTAATTTTAAGAGAATTTCACTTTTTCTACGGATTGCATATATGCATCGGAGAGAAAATATTATTTGAACTGTTCACGTGTCCACGTCAGCTCCATATACTTTCTAAATTAGTGAGGAGTACATATTTGAATCCACACTCCCATTAAAGATGCTCTAAGACCAATTGGAGTGATTCGAGAGTAAAAGTAAAAAATGAATTCCGTCCATATGAATACAGTGTTTTGACTCCTATTTCTATGCATTCCAGCACCGTCAATAAAATACACTATGCACATTCTTTTACATATCAATTTAATAAAACATTAATTAAATTATTATAAGTAATGTTTTTCTTTTAATTTTTCCCCTGAATAATTATGAAATAAAAAATACACATTTCGATGTAAAAATAAATAAATTTCATTAATTTTTTAATTTTTTTTCGTTAACAAAAAATGAACTTAGTTCAAGTAATGTTCGATTATAAAATATTCAGTTATTTGTGAAGACTCCGTGAATTAAAAAATTGTGTTTCATCGTTTTTTAGACTGAAGAGAACTTCAACGGTTAAAACTTAAGAATTTTTGTTTCCTTTTATATATTACATACAAAAAATCTATTTGTACACACTTTTGTACCCCCCCCCCCCCTATTTTTTATGTGCACACAGGCAGTTCGTTAAGAAGAAGGCAGCATTTGTCTTCCAATTAGGGTTGCACATCGGGCGGGTTGGGTCGGGTTTGCTATATTTTTTGGGCCTACCCGATTTGTTCGGGTTGGCTATTATTGAACCCGCGGTACGCAAAATAAGTTGGTAACCATGCATGAACGGGTCGGGTAGGGTCGGGTATTGAAAAAAAAATCACTTCGGGTTGCATCTTTATGTGGGAGATTAATGTAACCTATTTAAAACTCGATTAACTTGTTTTAAATTGGTTTGTTTGTTTTAAATCAACCGTGTTATGAAGATTGGCTTAAATTTTGAATACATTATGGACATGCTGAAGTACGAGTTGCGTTGGGTTCCTATCATAAATATACACAATTCTTTTTCAGGACTCAAGTTCAAATTATTAATAGAAACAAATATATACGTCTTTCACTCAGGTGCATACTCATATCTTGTTTGTTTGTTTAGGGTTTAGGATTTAGGGTTTATGGTTTAGGGTTTTAGGGTTTTAGGGTTTAGGGTTTAGGGTTTTAGGTGCATATTAATATACAGTGTATGTTTGTTTTCAAAACACACAAACAAACACAAGTACTCATATCTTTTATAAGCAAAAACATTAGATAATAGTATTAAAACATCCTTCCATAAAGGAAGATCATTTAGAAGAAAACATAAATATATAATAATCACCTAGTCAAAATGGTAAATGTTTAATTATAATTTTAGTATCATAAAGTCATAGATAGAGCACATTGGTCTTAAATTGAAATTATCCAAGAAAACATTGTAGCATAATAATAGTAAAATGAACTTCGGCCGGGTCGGGTACTATCGGGTTGGAGATTTTAATTCCGCAACCCTACCCATTAGGTGCGGGTTCAATCATATTTAACCCATGAATATTTTTAAAAATCAAATACCCGATTAAATAGGGTAGGGTAGGGTTGGGTCGGGCGGGTTATGCGGGTTCGGGTTATTCTTGTGCAGCCCTACTTCCAATTGTCTGTGTACACATATAAATGTACAAAGTGTGTACAAAAGTGTGTAGAACAAGAAGAGTTCTATTACATATTGGTGTCATATGAAAGATCATAAAATTTTATTAATTTTGATATATATTTTGAAAAATTTGAAGAACAAATAAAAAAGTTATACAAGTTTTTTAAAAATTGGGATATTGTGATGCAATGATGACATCAGCACTACACACAATTGGGATATTGGCCGTCCTCCTTTTCTTCTTTTTTCTTTATTTTTCCCGTTTCCACTCCTCTCGAATCACCCTCTATATTTAATCCCTTTCATTCACTTTCCCACTTTTAATACCCCTTTTAAGCCACCACTACACACAGTTAGGAGTCCAAAATTTTCACATTTAGCCATTTGGACTCCTAATACCTCACCACTTCAAATAGTCTTATCATGAGTAGGCTCATTATCATTCACGGTTAGATCTCCCTATAATTATTCAAGATTATGCCTATAAATATTTTTGTAAACTCTATGTAAACTTACGTTCACCCAACATAATAACTTATAGAAATTGCTCTAAATAGGAGTAAAAATGTTTTGAAATTTCAAAATAGGAGTATCATGTCTTTTATTCCCCGAATAGGAGTAATCTGCCAAGTTTGGAAACAATGTCATTTTTAAAGTCTAGTAATGCCAAACTTGACAGATATTTACTAATATTCAAGGAATAAAAAAATGAATGTCCTATCTTGGAATTTCAAAACTTGTTTGCTCCTATTTAGGAAATTCTCTCGATAACTTAAAACTGCACTTACGCTGTCAAATTATATTTTTCTCTCAAAAGTCATTGCTAGACCGCTCTTGTCAATGGAACTATTATCCATCAACTATGTTTTAGGATATTTATATTACTAGAATTTCATTAGTGCTTTATACGAGATGAAGTTTGAAATTATTGAATGATTTGGAATGATAAAGAAAAATGATGATAATTGAATATTCAATTATCATTTGCGTCCAACTTTTTGCGTCGACAACAGTGGACACAAATAACTACTCTTTTGCGTCGACGCGTGGACGCAAATGATGTTGTTTAATTTCCGAACAAAACCTTATAAAATTTTATTATTTGCGTCGACACGTGGGCGCAAAAAGAGTTTAATTGTATTTGTGTCGCTAGCAATCCACGCAAAAAACGAAATGTGAAATTGGGCCAACATGGCGTTACTTATTAGCGTCTATATGCGGACGCTAATGCTGAAAAAAATAAAGAGCAGCAGCTCACTTTCCAAGTGAGTTAGGCAGGGCCGGTCCTGACAATTTATGGGCCCGGGGCAAAAGATAAAAAATAGGCCCCTAATTTTATATGTTGCAAAAATGTAATACAAAATTTCATTGTCAACCATAAAATTCGTTACACAGTAAATATTCAGGTCACAGAACTACATAGTATCATAAAACATACTCATACAAAACAATTTCTTCGGGCATTCTTAGAAGCAAAATCCTCAATAATACTATCAAGGTTAACATTATCTAGCATGCCCTTCTCAATACATAAAATCGCCAAGCCGTTCAACCTTTCTTGTGACATTGATGATCTCAAGTAAGTCTTCAATAGTTTCAACTTTGAAAAACTCCTCTCAGCTGATGCGACTGTCACCGGAGCGGTCAACAAAATTCGGTAAGCAATTGAGACATTCGGATAGCAATCCGCAGCTTTGACAAACTCTAGAATTTCAATTGCTGACATTGATACATTAGGCAAAGTGACCTGCAAGACTTTTAATTCTGAAAACAAATCATCTAAATCCACATCCACAACATCATTATGAGAGAATGTATTGACAAAATTAACACAACAATTTTTAAGCTCAATGGCATCCAGTGACTTCAACTTCACAGAAGTGTACAGAAATCCAAAAATACTTTCAAACAATTTTAATTGTTCAAATCTATTATTTAATGAAGCAATAGCCATATCAACAATAAATAAAAAGTAATTCACCCTAAAAGATTCTTCTTGAGACAGTAAGAAATCTTCACTATCTCCTTCATCAAACTGTTTTTTCCTAATAATACGTCTTTTAGTCACAAATGTAGGCTCCACATCCATTTCACATGCAATGGTTTTGGCAATATTGATACTCTCTGCAAAACCTTCAACTCTATATTTCTCAAAAAAATGCACCATACTTTCAACTTGATTCATTGTTGCATCAATGCACATAGATTTAAACTGTAACTTTTTGCTAACCGTATTAATCGCAAATAAAACATCATACCAAATAACCATACCAAGTAAAAATTCAAAATTTTCAAAAGCACTTACCAAACTTTCAGCTTCACTTTTTGTCTTCGCATCATCGCAAGATTGAGATAACTCAAACATAGCCAATCTAATTTGAGGAGCTTGGAATCTAATAGCTTTAACACTTTTTATTCGACTCTCCCAACGTGTATTAGATAAAGATTTAACAGTCAAACTTGGGACAGCATCAAGTAAAATTTTCCATCTTTTTGGAGAACTAGAAAATAATGTATATATGCGTTGAACAACCCCAAAAAATGAAACAGCTTTAACACAAGAATGAGCCATATCACTAAGGGTAAGATTAAGACTATGACACGCACAAGGCATATATAAAGCTCTAGGATTTATTTCAAGCAATCGGTTTTGGACTCCTTGATGTTTTCCTTTCATATTTGAACCATTGTCATAACCTTGACCCCTCACATCATCGACATTAAGATCAAGAGTCTTAAGAGCATTCAGCAACTCATTAAAAAGTCCTAAACCAGATGTGTCTTCTACCTTTAAGAATTCCAAAAAGTATTCTTCAATTTTTATTTTAGTACCGGTCATATCCACACATCGTATTATTAAGCTCATTTGTTCTTGATGGCTCACATCCGGGGTACAATCAAGAATCACAGAAAAATATTTAGCCTCTTTAACAACTCCAATGATGGATTCTTTAACACTATCAGCCAAAAGAGAAATTAACTCATTTTGAATTCTTTTACCTAGATAATGGTAATGGATCTCATGACTTTGAATGCGTCTAATATGATCTTGCATTATCACATCAAATTCTGCTATCATTTCAATCAATCCTAAAAAATTACCATTATTATCGAAATAAAGTTTCTCATTAGTGCCCCTAAAAGGCAAACAATATTTAGCTAGACATTTCACAACAGCAATTATTCGTATTAAAACATTTCTCCAACGTTCTTTTTCTTTTAAAATCTGTTGTTGTAAATCATTATCGATGGCCTGATTTGTATTTAATCGTATAATTAGTTCATTCCAAGATGTCATATGACTCATATGCTCAACACTATTCTCATGCTCTTTTAATCTCGCACCAAGATGCTTCCAATCTTTATAACCATCAGTAGCTAATGCATTTTTGTTTTGTTTAGACCTAAACAACTTGCAACAAAAACAAAATACTTTATCCACTTGTTTAGAATAAATCAACCATTTACGGTCTTTACATTCACCATTACTTAACTTTCTAGTATAATAACTATACCCAAAATGTCTAGATGTTTGGTCTAAAGGAAATTCCAAATTTAGTTCTCTAATTGGTCCTTTCTCAACCAAAATGTCCCTCAATTTACTATCAACATTATCCCAGTTTGCGGGATCATAAATATCCAAAATGGGAGCTTGATTTTGATCATCATCATTTAAAGATTGATCATTATCAATGTCCTCATTATTCAAATTTTGATCAGATATGTTTTGCAAATTAGCAATCACAACTTCATTTTGTTCACCAACATTATCAAAGTTTTGTTCACTTGAACTGTCCAAATTATCATTGGAGGAACTGCCTACTTTAACAAATCTATCCATAGCTCCTTTTTGAGAATTCATGAACTCATCTGCTAACTTTCTTTTTTTTCTTTTTGCACTGCCAGATAAATATTTCTTAGGGGGCATTTTATACAATATTATAAGAAAATGACAGAGATAACCTGAAAAATATGAGGGAACCGCAGATATAAATCTTTAAATATGTAATCCCCTACAAAAAGAAAAAAACATTCATCAAACACATGAAATTCGTAATTAAAAAGCAAGAATGCAAAAAAAGAATCGGCCAAGCTTGTGGAAAGATATAAATTTGACACTTGTATCCTTAAAATTATAAAAAACATTCTAATTAATATGCTAACTAATTACAATTTATAAATTAAACCAAACCATTTACATAATTAGTAAATACCTGGAGTGCCGACGATGTTGCTCGTTCTCGTCTCTCACTCTGACAGGTGAAGATTGAATCGTTTGAGAATTGAGAGGCCTAGAAAGGATTGGATGATTGAGAATTTCAAATTTGAGAGCAGAGAACAAAGAAGCCTGAAGCGATTAACGGATTAAGAGAAGTGATTAAGAGAAGTGTGTAGTTAACTATAAAAAAACCGGAGATTTTAATATGATTTGTACCGAGGAAGCGGAAGGATCGAGTATTCGACGCTTGGGAACTGATTCTTGAATTGGGAATTCGAGATTGGTATTAATTTCTAGTTTTGGATTTGTGTGAGGAAGATTGAGAGTCGATCTGCTTCTACTTCTGGCGTGCGGCTCTGCTAAATCTAGGGAATGAGGGATTTTTTTTATCTTATACGTATGGAGGAGTATTAGTATTGACATACGGAGTAATTTTAATTTGGACTTTGGACATTTAACATTTAGTATTTTATATATATATATATATATATATTATATACTACTATAAAATTTATGGGCCCTCTTGTCCTGGTGGGCCCTGGGCAGCGGCCCAGGCTGCCCCTATACCAGGGCCGGCCCTGGAGTTAGGGCATATGATACTTCCAAACGATGGCTGAGCGGTGGAAGTCTTCTATGTGAGTTAGGGTTGAGCGTCTCGGTCAGTCTTCTCGGAAGTTTCCTCTGGGTGAGCTATTTTCGCGCTCGACTTCATCTTCGTCGTCCGGCTAGTTCTTGCACTAGCTGTCTTCAGGTTGGTTTTTCAGATTTCAACTTCAGTTTTCTGTTTATCTTATCACTTCACCCCTAAGCTGCTAAAAAACTTTGAGACTTTCTATTAACTATTGATTATTTATCTGTTAAGTTTAATTGATTTCTTAAATTTCTAATTTCAAGTTGTCCTAAAACTTCATCTTATTGTCAAAATCTCAAAGTTGTTTAGTAAGGATAGTTCTTTGCCTTTATTCTGCGGAAAAAAGTAATCGATTTTGTTGTTATCTTTGCTATTAATGTGTTTTTCATTTAAATTTGTTTGTTATTATAGTGTTATCTTTGTTCAGTAAAATACACTATGGGATCTCAAACTAAGAGTTCATTCCATTACTCCAGCATTAAAAAAAAGTCATTACTCCCACTAATAACACCTCATCACCGAGTACCAGCGAACTAAAATATGGAAGCTTATATTGTTATAATTTTCTATTTTGTCTATTTTTACATCTGAAATATAAACCCATTCAAAGTAAAAAACATCAGGCAGTAAACAACATGCACTCTACACTCATTTAAAATAGATAATGGTTTTTTTTAAAACATAAGTTGCACCTACTCTCAAGTGGAGTATTAGATAATTGCAAATGAAAAAAAGTAAGTTGAAAATGAAGAACTACTTAGTCCTTACAGAGTATATATATGTATATGTATACATACACATATTGTATACATATATATATATATATGTATACATACACATATTGTCGATTTGCTTCTTGTGATCATTGTCAACACAACTCTTCTTAGCAGGTTCCTAAGATACAAAGGGAGAGAGACGGTCCTGCGTGTGCTGAAATTGAACAATCTTGAGTCTTCTTCCACAGAGCATGGACTTGAAGAGTTGTGTTTGATCTTCTTTTTCCAGGTTTTGAAAGTTTCTTTGCTGACTTTTTTGAAGAATTAAAATGTACTTCGTAGTTGACATTGGTTGTGCTAATTTTGTGAGGTTTATTGTGAAAAAAAGAAGAAGTCTGGTTACTATTTTATGAAGACTTTGGACCCAACCTACCATGTTTTCATTTTCCCACTTTTCTTCACAAAAAGAAAAAAGAAAAAAATGAATAAGTTAACTTTTTGAACTTATGAAGACTTCAGAAATTAAGTGCTTATTCAAATTAACTTATTTTCAAGACTATTTTAACTTTTTAACGGGCTGAAATTTTAACTTAATGAACTTATGAAGACTTTAATTTCCAGTCTTTCTTTTAATGAAAGGAACAGGATGGTGTGGAGTTGGAAGTGACCATCACGAACCCCTAATTAGAGCAGTTTAGTCATTTCCCAATTAATCATTAGCTCACAATAATTGTTTATGAATAAAGTTAAATGAATTAATAGCTACTACGTACATTTCAACATCTCTCTACAAAAAGCTTTTTTAAAAAATATTATTGAATTTAATCTTCTTTACCCAACAAGATTAAATTGAATTGAAGTTCGTTACTACAAAGTTACTACTATAGTCATTACACTTAGGATGTCACCTTTTTGTAAACTCTCTTTATTTTAGTCATAAATTTGTAATTATTTCTTGTACACAAACATTAAAGATTTTAGGGCTTTCAGACCGGCTCATATTAATCATCACATATACAATAGTACTAAGAATGTAATTAATTTCAATCTAAAAGGAGATGTTACTCTTGAGATGAGGACATCCATATTGCCAGTTCTTTGCTAAGATTATCTTAGACTCTTATTAAGGGTCATGAAATAGCTAACTAAGGATTAAAGTTGTAACACCGTCCTCAAGTGTATTTACTTTTTAGTAAATAATGTAATAAACCTTGAAGGATGATTTATGAATTTACGTGATTGTAAATTTTTGTCAGTTCCTTTGCGTGAATAGTAAATTGCACGTGGGCCCACATCGGGAACGGGGGCCATCCGATATTTTCGAGACCACATATTATATTCATCTTGGTCTAGATGATATGTATATGGTGGTGGATATCCTATTTGGGCCGTAACAAAGGCATAGGGTTGACCGGTTGGTCAAATGAGGCACAATTATCAACATTGACGATTTATTGGATAACAGTCCGAAAATGATTTTCAAGGACTTTTAAATTAAAGCTGGGAAATGTATATTCATTCTAATGTCCAATATGGATTGAGTACATGTGTTATATTTTATTTGAGCCGATAAAATAAAATATAATTAAAACAGTCTGAAAAATACAACTTTCGGGACCGATTGTACACACTGGGACATAAAGGGATGACCTCCCACATGAATGAGGGTCAACCCACGAAAATATCTCATCAAAGTGAGCAAGGAGGCGTGGGAATTGGTTGTGAGGTGAGAGGGAGTTTGATTTCAGATGATTGGCATAAAAACAAAACATGGGGGGCCTCCTTCCCTTCACTCATTGCTCAAATGAGCCAAAAAGAGTATAGCTACCCATCCCCTCCTCACTAGCTCGGCCAAGACCAAGGAAAAGAAGAAAGGAAGCTATGCAACTCCATTCTCCCGTAGCCAAATTCGAGCTAAGCTCAAGGAAGTCAAAGGAAGAAATTTAAAGAAGAAGAAGAAGGAAGGAAAAAAGTGTGGTGGTTAAGGTAATGACCTTATATTAACTCTTCCTATACTCTTTAACTACCATATGACTTATATGTTATATGGAGGACCCCTATAATTTTTCTACATATTTAGAGGTGTAGAATGAGGGGCCTGAAGGTAGTTTTAAGTCCAAGTACGGACATAGAAGCCAAAGTGACCGGTTCTCCGGAAAATAACCTTTTAGAGGTTATTTGTATTAATACGGATTTTATGATGATGAATCCTTATTAGGAACTTGTCTAAAGTATACCTAGAGCTTTCACGGAGTTGAAAGAGTCGTCGGAATAATCGCCGGAGCTAGACAAAGTTTGTCGAAGTTTCGCCGGAGTTCAACCGGGAGGGTATAGCTTTTTAAAGGCTTCACTAAGGTGAGAAGATGACTTTATGCTTTATAACTTTTGTGTGAGGCATGAGATTATCTAAAGTAATCAAGTATATGTTTTATGGAATGATTAAAGATAATCAAGTATTTGCTTATGCCATGATTATTTGTAAAACATAGTTGAAAGGCATGTTATATATGTTTGATAATTAAAAATGTGATAAGTTATTATGTATGATGTTACAAGGATCCAAAAAGGTATTTTTGGGTTAAGGACGTCATGAAATACATGTGTATAAAACTTCACGTTAATCGGACTTTGTTTGGGCGGTCAAACGGGCGTTGACCGCCAAGTCAAAGGCTATACCCGACTAGGTATGGGCAAATACCCGACCGGGTATTAGATAAAAACAGCCTCGGGGGCTACTGCCTCACTATACCCGACCGGGTATAGTTGGATACCCGACCGGGTATTGGGTAAAACACCCAATATGCAGTTTTTGAGTAAGTTTACGTGGACCGTTCGGGTGGGACCCGTCCACGTTGGTTACTAAGGATTATTATATGACTATAGGGCTAGGTATTGTCCATAGTTGGAGGAATAAAAGGTTAGCCATATCCACGTTAGGATTTGTGTGTGATATGCCCAGATACAACAGTCGAATAATCTAATAATATTGAACAGGATTTAAAATAGTAGAAGAGAAATTTCATCAATAATGTATACCGTGTATATAGAATGATGTATCCATGAAGAACTATTACACAGTACTCGAACGATTAAGCTTGAGAGAGAAATTCTAGTCTACTGGCTCTACAGAGAATAATATGCGGAATAGAATGTGCAGAGACTTAGAGCTTAATTCGACCAACTCCTTCTGAATTTATAGGGAGTAGTTCGGCCAGCCCTATTACAATTAGAAAACAACAGCTTTAGGCGTGTGGGCTTATTAGAGCCAGATTAAATGGGCCTAATTCTCTCTCAGCTTAACTAATTAAATACAAAGACTCATTAATTAAATTACAATTAATTTGAACACAATAAAATAATATTCTAACATTCTCCCCCTTTGTGTTCAAATGTCGATGGAGCGCGGATTATTTCTGAGTCTTGTACAATGACTTCTGATAGCCTAGGATGACTTCATAATGTCTGAGAGTACTTCTGAAATCAAGTCTAACTCCTACGGCTTCGTGAAAATCTGCAATAAGAGCAATCTGGACCGGGTCATCTGGATCTTCAGAATTTTGTATCTTCAGTGCAGCTTCTCCCAGATGGTCTTCTATGATTTTGAGTGTACCATCGCAATACTTGCGAATTTCGTTCATGAGCAGGACTCGTTTGATGCCTTTGTAATCTCTGTAGCTCAGTCCTATCTCTGGTTGTGTGACGATGGTGCCTTCTTCAAAATTCTCGACCCAGGAAGCTCTATTTCTTGGAGCAGACATGTTCACTTTCGGAAAGTTATTTTCTATGGCCATTTGCAGATCGAAGAATGAATAGTATTTGACTTGTCTCATCATGAATCTCTTGAGTGCATTAAGGCCTAGATCTTTGCCCTTCTGAGATAGATGTGAGAAGTTGACAAATCTGTACTCGTAGAATAATTGGATTAGATAAGAAGAGGTCAAGTAGTATGGATCAGCTTCAGACGCTCTTTCAATCATGCCATTCTGTCGTTCAAACTCATAGATTGGATAGTATGTGCTTCTTCCAATATGATGTATTTCTATAGCTCGAATAGCTATGATCATTGAATCAAAATGCTTGACTAATCTCTTTCTGTGTCCAAAAGGATCCTCTTGATTAGCTGACATGTTCCTTAGCATCCATATGTGTCCAGAAGCATCAGTTCCTTTCAAATTTTCAAGTCCTCGTAGCTCAAGCTCGTCAATCTTCTTGATTCCTTTCTCACTTCTCCAAATTCGTGGTCTCAGATCTTCTTGGTATGGCACTAAAATCTTGACGTTCTCCCAAGGTGTTTCAATCTTGTTTTCTATCTTGCTTTCACCTAGGCGCGTCTTGATCAGATCTTTGACAATGTGAAAATCAGGAAGTGGATCGTCGTAGAATTCTCCTTGAGCTATTTCTTCAGAGTCCAGTCCCATTAACTTTTCAGCAGCAGTCTTCTTGACTTCTCGTATAAAATTCAGCTGGCTGAGAGCTTCTTCTTTGTTCATCTTTTGAAGTTCGTCCTTCTCATTATCTTCTATCCAGTCGAGTAATATCAGATCAGCAGCTTTCTCTTTTAGATCTCTTTCTTTTCTCTTTGAACCCTGTTTCTTGGATGAGGATGGTAGATCTGCTGGAATTGGGATAGAAGCGGTCTTAGAAGAATATGTAGCTTTCTCAGCATGTGGGACCTGTGGATCATTTGGGACAAAAATCGTAGCAGTGGGTAACATAACACCGGAGTCACAAAGACTTACCGTTTTCATCATACTAGAGACTAGCTCGTTCTGACGGCCTGAAGACCATGGTGATTCATATGTTGCATTGTCAGGACTTCCTTCCCATCCTTGGTCAACATCCATGAAGGATGAGCCTATAGAAGTTCTCGAGAGGACACAAAGTCCTGGCTCAGTGTTAATGGGCCCGGAAGGGTGAAACACGGTTAAGGCTAGTGAGTCGTTTGGTGCGGTAGAGGTTGAGGGATTTGGATGAGAAGATGTAGATGGTTCAGAGCTAGTGGAGGATGGAATGATGGATTGAGATGTGGTTTGCTCACAAGTACGTTGCCTTTTCTCCCCCTCATGATGATCTGAATCATCGGTGTCATCATGTTTACGCTTAGGCAAGCGTTCTTGATCACGGCAAGTGGTGGATGGAATGAATGGAGGGGTGAGGGCTAGGATGTTTCGTACTTGAATTAGGTGAGGTGGGAGGATGGGTTCAGATAGGAGTCTATCAAGGAAGTACTCAGATAAATCAAGAATGTTCATTTATTTTGGGTCAGGGTGAGAGGTAGATGGAGTTGATGTGGGTATTATTGAGGTGGGTGGGATGGTAGATGGAAGAGTTCCTATGCAGGGAGTTGGGTGTGATCCTTGGTCTGCTACGCCTGTTGGGACTACATGATGTAGGTCTTGTAAGAGTGAAAGCTTGAAGGCTAGAAGTTCATACCTTAGATCCTCCCTAGTTAAACTAGCAAAGGAAGAAAAACCTGACCTAAAAGAAGTATCAGTTCTCACAGTATCACTAAGAATAGCGGTGCCATGGCCTGCTGGGGAGATCAGTGTGGCAGGACTTCCAACCATCATTGGCGTACCTCTGGTTGTTTTGACAGGTGGAAATGAGCATGTATCAGTGTGTGCAGATGTAGAAGGTTGTGCCCTAGAAAATGATAAAAATTCTGGGAATGTGGACACATGACCTAACGTGCATTGGGTAGCAGTGTGGGGTGGTTCACTGATGGGTTCCCCTTGTGGGATTGAAACAACCATTTGTTGGGAGACAGTTGAGTGGCCTTGGCTTGGCTCATTCTGCGCTATTGAACTCATTGTAGCGACTTCAACTCGGGAACTGACAACGTCAGAACCTGTACTTATGGGCTGAGTTCGGTGTATTTCAGTGACTGGGATTGATGTATCAACATTTAAAGCACTAGAGGAGGAGACATCAACTCTCTTGGACTGAGTCTCACCTGCCCTCTTCTTTGGTTTAGTCACTCTCAGACCCTTACTTCCACTCGGCTGTGAAGTCCCTTGGGTAGACACAATGGGGTTTGACTGTGTCATAGGGAAAGAAGAGATACTGACCTTGTATTCAGTGACGTGCGGATCATTTGGAGCAGCAAGGTGGAGTAGTACCTCTGGAATAGGCATTGGTTGCGTTTGAACTTTGTCCTCAGTGTTCTTTAGATACTTCATCATCGGAAGTTCAAGCAACTCTGCTTCTGGTCTTCTTGGAATGTTGGAGTCCGCCTTCATGAAATGATCGACGAGAATTGAGAACCAACGTACATATGGGATGTACTTGGTCTTGCTGTTGGATCTCCTTATTTTGAGTTGTTCAAGAAGCTCCATCCAGATCAGCTGTTCCCAATCACAATTCTTTGAAAATATCACCCCGTGGACCAGCTTGAGAAAGTGAATGTTGCAGCGATCATGACCAGATTGTTTTGGCGAGAGACACTTGTTGAGGATGTAGAACAGGGTTCTCCATGGTCGAGGTAGAAGGTTGCCGTAGAATTCAGAAAATTGGGTTAAAGGAGATGGATGGCCAATCTTCAGAATGTCGTTGAGTAGGTCCTTATCAGCGGGAAATGGGTCGAAGGATTGGGTTATCGGTAGATGGAGAAGAGTGCGTAGTGTATCATGGGTGATTTGAACAGTGGAGTTGGCTATTTGAGCTTGAAAGGTGGGGATAGGAGTGTTTTCTGTAGAAGTGAATGTGCCCCAGAATTGTCGTAAGTAGATCTTGGGGACTTTGGCAGATAAGATGTGTGCTTGCCACAGTGGGTGCCCTTTGAGAATGGATACCACCACTTTGTCTTGGCATTTGAATGTAGTGGGGTCTATTAGAAAATTGTTGTCCTTGATTTCAATCCAATTGTCCTTTGGATACACTTCTTCCTCAGTGATGAATGCCATTATGCCTGTAGTGCACAAATTAAAACACTTGTGATTAGAAAAATGATTTTGGACTTGGTGTCTCGGGCTTAAAGGTCTTGGGCCTATGAGTTTTGGAATGATTTGGGCTTCAAAGATTTCGGGTCGTAGGAATTTGGAAGGATGGATCTCGGGGTCTAGTGTAAGTAGGATTTCGGATGGTAGAATTTCGGTACCCCGGTTTTAAGAATTCAAAAGGGTGATTTCAGGGGGTCCACTTGGAGGATTTCGGTTTAGGATTTCGGATGGTTTAGGTTTAAAAGATTTCGGGAGCCCGTTTTAAAAGATTTCGGAAGGCTAGAATTCAGGCTCAAAATCTCGGGTAGGAAGTACAGAATTCGGGCTGGACTTTTGGCTATGGAGATTTCGGGGGCCTGTTAGATTTAGATTTCGAAAAGGCAAATCTCAGGAAGTTGAATACGGCTGGAGTAGGTTTCCGAGATTGTATTTCGGTTGAGATTTCGAATTGTATTTCGGCTTTGAGGATTTGTAAAGGTTGAAGCTGTATGGCTATGGTGGTTTGAGAAGTCGTGGATTTCTGGTGAGGGCTCAATCAGTGACGGCTCGAACGGCGGCGAGGGGGGATTTCCGGTGGTTATGGCCGGAGCTCCTCATCGTTGTTCCCAGGCATGTACCTGCAATTTCACACATATGTACACATGCAAACAAAACCAAGAAAAGCAATAACAACCTGGTGAAGACGATGAAAAACGGATGAAGAAGAGAAGATGGATGAGTGCTTTTGAGTGCTTAAGGATTTCGAGAAAGTGGAGAGGAAGAGAATGAGAAAAATCTAACCGTTTCTTTCTTAAGTACCCGCGGAAAAGAAAAGAAAATCTTTTTGGCTTTTTCTGATTTTGGGAAACTGACTCAATAAACTGAAAGAAAAAAAAAATAAACTGACTAAAAATCCTAGACTGTCTCAAATAAAAGAAATAAATATTTTTCTGTTTTTCTGATTTATGAAAAAAATGCGGATACTAAAAGAAATTAAATAACTCCCCCTCAATTGTAGCACTCGGACCAGACTAATTTTGCTCCCCCTCAATGTTTGCACACTTTAGGGAAACAGACTGACAGACCAAGAAACTGACTCAATAAGATTAAAAACTGACACGACAAAACAAAATAGCAACAAAAAATAAAACAAAAAGATGAAAAACCCTCCCTATACTCGTGCATGATTTAAAATTCCAAATTCAGCATTCCCAGTTTAGAGACCAGGAACTGAAATCGTTTCTCGTCCAGAGCTTTTGTGAATAGATCAGCCAACTGAAGTTCAGTGCACACAAAGTATAGGTCCACATGACCTTTTTCAATATGATCTTTGATGAAGTGGAATCTCAGGTCAATGTGCTTAGTGCGAGAATGATGAACCGGGTTGCATGAGATAGCAATCACACTTTTTGAGTCACTGTAAATCGGAATGTGGTCAAAGTAGAATCCATAATCACATAGTTGAGTCCTCATCCATAGTACTTGTGAACAACTAGCAACAGCAACATATTCAGCCTCTGCTGTAGATGTAGACACACAATTTTGCTTCTTTGAGGACCAACAGACCAGCTTTTCTCCAAGAAATTGAGCACTACCAGAAGTACTCTTTCTATCCATTTTACATCCAGCGAAATCCGCGTCAGTGAACGCAATTAGATCAAATGCAGTCTCCTTAGGATACCAAAGTCCTAGATTAGGAGTTCCTTTCAGATATCGAAGAATTCTTTTCACAGCAAGCAGATGGGATTCCTTTGGATTTGCTTGAAAGCGAGCACAGAGACAGGTAGCAAACATAATATCAGGTCGACTCGAGGTCAGATACAACAATGAACCAATCATTCCCCTATAAGAGGTAGCATCAACAGGCTTTCCCGATGGATCAGTATCGAGTTTACAGGCAGGAGTCATCGGGGTTTTCACAGGGGTGCTGTTCTCTTGACCGTATTACCTCTTTAGCAAATCATTAATGTATTTGGATTGATGAATGAAAATTCCGTCAGGCAATTGTTTAACTTGTAGTCCAAGAAAGAAATTCATTTCGCCCATCATGCTCATCTCGAACTTAGATTGCATCAGACTTCCAAATTCAGTGCATAGTGCTGGATCAGTGGAGCCAAAAATGATGTCGTCAACATAGATCTGAACTAGGATGATGTCAGACCTATGATGCTTGATAAAGAGAGTAGTATCAATTGTTCCTTTGGAAAAACCAGAATCAACCAGGAAATCAGACAGTTCCTCATACCAAGCTCTCGGGGCTTGTTTGAGTCCATACAAAGCTTTATCCAGACGATAAACATGATCTGGATATTTCGTACTGATGAAGCCTTCTGGTTGATCCACATAAACTTCTTCTTTCAAGTTCCCGTTCAAGAATGCTGTTTTGACGTCCATTTGATAGATGGTGAAGTTCTTGTGTGCCGCATAAGCCATGAACAGTCGATTGGCTTCAATGCATGCTACTAGAGCGAACGTCTCATTGTAATCAATACCTTCTTGTTGATTGTAGCCTTTCGCAACTAATCGGGCCTTGTTGCGAATCACAATCCCGTCTTCATCCTTCTTGTTCTTAAATATCCACTTAGTGCCTATGATTGATTTTCCAGGGGGCCGAGGCACAAGTGACCATACTTTCAGTCTTTCAAACTGATTGATTTCTTCTTGCATGGCGATTATCCAATCAGGATCAGCTAACGCTTCGGTAACTTGAGTAGGCTCAGTTTGACTAATAAAACAAGAAAAAAGACATTCATTCTCGGTGGCAGATCGTGTGCACACTCCACTTGTAGGATTTCCAAGTATGAGATCAGGTGGATGAGCACGTGTTCATTTTCTCACATGAGGGAGTGGTTGAGCATTATTGTTGGGTTGCTGATCAACAAAAGGGTTATCAGCAAGAGGAACAGATGAAGATATAGGATCAGTGGGCGGAGGTGTTGAGGTTTCAATCTCAGCTGTGGTTGCAGAAGTTGATGAAGTTGATGCGGGTGTAGGAGTTGCAGCTGTAGATATTGAAGTAGCGGGTGGAGAAGATGGATCATGTGGTTGTGGATTCTCGTAAATTTGGTCAAACAGGTGGTCGAGATCCACGGAGTTGGAATCAGATGTGGGAGATGAGGCGGGTAGTTGTGCTAGAATGCCAGTGATATTGGATGACGAAGAATAGCCAATGAACAAGCCTTCTATTGCTTTAGGATCAAATTTACCTCGTTCTTCCCTATCATTCATAATGAAGCATTTGCATCCAAACACTCTTAGAAAAGAAACACTGGGAATTCGGCGGTTGATCAGCTCATATGATGTCTTTCCAAACCTTTTGTGAATAGAGGTCCTGTTCTGAGTGAAGCATGCAGTGTTGATAGCCTCAGCCCAGAGAGAATGTGGGAGTTTGGAATGGATCAACATGGTTCTTGCAGCTTCAACAAGTGTTCTGTTCTTTCTTTCAACTACCCCGTTCTGCTGTGGGGTCTTTGCTGCAGAGAATTGCTGAATGATGCCTTGAGTCTCATATAAATCACTGAGTTTCTTATTCTTGAACTCAGTGTCATTGTCAGATCGTATGAAGAGAATTGTTGCTTGTAGAAGATTCTGTGTTGTTCGGATGAACGTGATGATGATGTCAGCTGCCTCGTCTTTGGAACGAAGAACCCGGATCCATGTGTATCGTGAATAGTCATCTACTATTACTAGTACATACTTCTTCCCATTGATACTTTTTGTTCGCATGGGCCCACAAAGATCCATGTGAAGCAATTCAAGAGGACGTGTAGTAGATGCTGTTATTTTCGCCTTGTGAGAAGCTCTTTTCATTTTTCCAAGTGCGCAAGAATCGCACAGATGTTCACATTTGCTTTGTAGTGTTGGTAGACCAGTAACAAGCTTCTTTGATGACAATGTATGTAGATCACGGTAGTTCAGATGAGACATCCTCTTATGCCACAGTTGATTTAGTTCAGAGGATGCCCTTGACAGCAGGCAGACATCTATATTGGGAAACACTGTTTTCAGCACAATGATGTAGAGACCTGATTTGCGTCTACACCTTAGAATGGTGTTTCCTTGTTCATCCTTCACACAACACTTGTTAGCCCGAAATATGACTTTCATGCCCTTGTTGCAGAATTGTCTGATGCTAAACAAGTTGTGTGTTAACCCGGCAACATAAGAAACATCTTTAATAGTGACCCTGCTGTTGCAGATATCTTCAAAACCAAGAATAGGAGCAGAGTCATTGTTTCCAAATCTGACTTTCCCACCAAACTTGTCAACGAAGTTGCTCAACAGCTCTTTCTTCCCAGTCATGTGTGTGGAACAACCTGAATCTAAGTACCACACATGACTGGCCTTCAAAATTATGCAGCCTTAGGTACCCATTTAAGGACGGGTCCATCCCTTTTATGTGAAGAAAGAATTGAATCAGTTTTAATTGGATCACTTTTAGAAACTCAGACTTGTTTGACTTTCAGAAATTTATTTGAATAGTTTTGGAATTGTGAGTGGGATGCTTCAGAATTAGTGAAAACTTTCTCTTTTTCCAATCTCTTGAGATGTTTCACAGAATATACCTTGAGATGATAATTCAGACATTTACCATTCACAGAGGAGAAAGTAACACAATCATTTTTAGCATTCACATCACATACATCATGTTTTGAAAAAGGAGAAGGATTAAATTGATCATGCTTAAAAGAGTCACTTGAAGTAGAATTCACAGAGCTAGAGTGAGAAGAAGAAAGCTTTGGAGAACTAAAAGAAGCAGAAACAATGAAACTAGATGGAGAATGAGAACGAAAACAATTTCTAACTCTATTACAAGACTTTTCCATAAAATTAAAGATTTTAGAATTCTTCTTTGTCTGCTCAGGTATTGTATCATCGCTTGACTTCTTCTTTGGAACCCAGGTCATCCTTCCTGCATTGGTATTTGAGAAAACTTTTCCTGTTTGTGGAGCAGAAGATAAGTTTCTTTTCTTTTCAAAATTGTTTTTCTTTTTATGATCATAAGAAAAGAATGTCTTGGAAGATTTTGAGCTTTGAGAGGTTCCATCAGACAATTCAGAAATTTTCTTTAAAAGATTTTCTTTTTCAAGTTTAAAATTTTCACATTCCTCTTCAAAAGATGAGTTCAGATCAGCTAATTTCTTAATTAGAGGAGGAACGTAGGGTTCAGAAACTTTTGAGGTTGAGGCTTCTTCCTCACCGGACATGTTATGATTCTCAGGAGGAGAATGGGTAATATAGTCATTTGACAAAGGAATTTCTCTAGTGGCATAGCTGTTATTGAGAGCAGTATAATCAAAACTAATCTCAGCTTTAGCCCTATTTTTCCTTTTCTCCTCTTCTTCCTCAATAGTTTCAGAAGCACTAGTGAATTTCATGAGTTTGGTTAACCCTAATTTCATGTATCTTATATCGTAAAGCTGAATGCAATCGACCTTTTTCAAATTTTCAGGATTTCGAAAGCCTAATCCTTCTCTAGGGTTGTAAAACTGAGTATCCTTGATTTTACTATTCAAAAGATGAATTGTCTATTCAGTTTGACCATTTTTGGCTAAGATATCTTCTAACTCTTTTATCTTAGAGTAAAGTTGACCTCGTTCTTTGTTAATTAGATCATAGCGAATAACAGCTTCAGAACGTTGTCGTTTATTCTCATCACGTTCCTTAGTTAAGTCACTAATAGTTTGCTTAAGCTTAATTACTTCTGACTCTAACTGAGAAACTCTATCACGTGAATCTTTTAAGCGTGCAGTTTCAAAAGCTCCTTCCAACACTTGTTTTTCCAGAACTTTTTGATTATTAGCAAGTCTGTCTTCAAGTTCCTTTATTTTGTTTTTCTCTCTTTTAAGAGAAGTGATTAACTCTTTCATCTTGTCATTTTTTTGAGAAATTAATGATTTTAAGTTACTTACCTCATTCTCAACAGATGTAGAGCCATTGTCTTTGATAGAGTATATATCTAGAGAGAAGTGAGAGCTAGAGAGAGAAGTGCAAGTAAATGCTTCAATAGGATGATTTTGTAACCCCTACAACTACCTACAGTGGAAGTATGATGGATAGTCTACCCGGGGGTATATATCCGAAGGGTTATTACGGGGAATAACTTAGAGAGAAGTCAGAGCAAGTAAGTAAAAGTAGAGAGAGAGTGTATTCAGTATGAATGCCGTTTTTAGCGTGGTTACAAATGGGGAAATGGGGTGCTATTTATAGTAGCAATAAATGACGGACAGGGACACATGTCAGGCGCTCATTGGCCGAGGGGTCACCTCAACTGGTTGGCGCTGGCAGCCGCATGTGGCCGCATTTAATGCGGCTGTTGGATGGGACGTCTGTACAGGGTACGATGATCTGTACACATGTGAGGCGGATATCTTGTCGAGTGAGATGCCTTCGGCTATAGAGCAGTAGCCGAAGGTTCCTCCAACCGAGGGCACCTTGGTGGCGAGGGCTCACAGTACCGAGGGCTACTGTTTTCGCCGAAGGCTCTTCTTTTCCTGAGGGCTCATGTATTGATCAGCCGAAGGCTTGCTGTTGATATCCTGGGGGTGCCGAAGGGGAGCCCCTCAATCCGGGGATCGAGGGCCTGCTGGATGAGGGCAGTAATTTAACTGTCGCCGGGGGGTCCACTGTTTGTTGATTAGTTGGTGATGAAGATACCCGAGGGCTCCCATTACCTGTGTGCCACGGGTTATCCGTCAATGAGGTAACTCCCCGGGGGCTACCCGGTTTTGCAGCGCTGAGGGGGAATCCCCGAGGGGTGCCCTGATATGAAGCCCTGGGTTTCTGAGGGAGTGATCCCGAAGGCGTCTGTTATGTGCTGTGTGGGGCACAACCCGGGGGCGCTTCTGGGTAAGTGTACCCGGAGGCTATCCTTGATGAAGTGGAGTGAAGTAAAAAACCCGGGGGCTTCCAGAATATAGCCATTGGGAATATAGCCGTTGGAACATGTAGCGTCAGATTTATAGTCGTTAGAATATGTAACGTCAGGTTCATAGCCGTTGGGGGGGGGGGTACACGTGGCGTGTGATGGCTGGCAGTCCGTGGTCGGCGTCACTGGTTGGGCGAAGACGCGGTGTGTAATGATGGCGTCCATCCGGAGGCCCAGTTTTCGGGCCCAAGCCCGGACTCTGGGGTCTATAAATACCCCGGAGCCAGAGCCATTTCTTCCTTACGCGTCCAAAAATCCTTGGCGAAGCTCTGCCAAAAATTCTAGAGAGAGAAACACAAGCCCTCGGTCACAGCACTTTCAGAGGTTAGTTCTCCCTTCGCTCCTCAACACTTTTTGCAAGTTCCACCCTCTGGCCTTAGTTTAGGGTTAGGGTTCCGTAGAAATCCTTCGAAACCTTAGGCACATTTTGTGGCAAAGAATGTCGTCTGAGAGCGATTCCCAAAATATATCGAGGGAGCCCTCAGTTGAGGATGAGGTTGCTTCCGATGTTGAGTCAAGCAGCAGTGCGCCCTCGGTTGCCGATGACGAAGCCGTGGCCTTGGAGTTGCAGAAGGCCCTTGCTGCTGAGGTGGAAGCCGAGGGCTTCGAACAGGAGTGCGAAGATGAAGAACTAGCCCTCGCGTGTCAGGTGGCGGAGGACGAAGCCCAAAAGGAGGCGATGATGGTTACTGTTGCTGTGCCAACCCCTCGGACTGACTGTGGTGAGCCTAGTACCTCCAGGCCGTTGGACCCGACGCCTCTGAGGATAGCCCCTGGTAAAAAGAAGACAAAGTCGCAGAGGGCTGCCCCTAAGAAGAAGAGTGTTGCCGCTGGTGCTGGGGGCCTGTTGAAATGCCAGAGGGGTATACCTGGCTAAACACCGAGGCCCTCGATATTAAGTCGAAGGTGGACAGGGCTGACTTGTACGTCACGCAGCTGCACGTTGGGCCCTCGGCCGTAGTGGTGGAGCCAGGCGTCGATGATCTGCTGTCCCGGCCTCCGGAGGGATGCATTGCCGTCCACATCCTGTCAGTGTCCATGGGCCTCCGGTTCCCCCTGTATCCATTTCTCCGGGAGTACCTCCGGTTTGTTGGACTCATCCCCTGCCAACTTACCCCCAACAGCCATTCATACATTGCCGGCTTTCTGCACCTGTGCCGGACGAGGGATGTTACCCCAAGCTTGGACCTCTTCTTCCAAAGCTTCAACTTGTGCCGAGGGGGGCACGCGAATGCCGAGGGCTTCGCCAATTTGCAGCAGGTAGCGAAGTTCAAGCTGTTTACCGAGGCGCCCTCTTCCAACAAGGGCTGGAAAGACAGATGGTGCTACGTCCGGTTGTCCGAGAATCCCTTCCCGAGGGAGCTACGGGACCGCTTTCGGCGCCACGAGAGGGTGGGGAGTGCCGCCCTAGAGAGGGATGGCCTGAAACTCGCCAAGATCCCGGAGGGCAAGAAGAAGGTCGTGACGATCAAAGAGTGCACTTTTGAGGAAGACTTGCATGCCCTCGGGTTCCAACGGTACCGGTTCATCGGGGAAATAGATGAGAAGTACCCCGTCTTCGCTGAGGCCTTCGAGGGAGCAGGAGGTAGGCTACGAGGGCCCTTGGTCTCCTACTTAGGCACTTTCATTTTGCATCCCGATAGTTGTTTGTGGTATGAACCCTTCGGGTTAATATTCTCTTTGCTTTGATTTGCAGGTATGGAGGCTCTCTTCGCAATGAAAAAGAAGAAGGAGAGGGCCCAGGCCCAGAAGAAGGAGAAGACGGAGCCCTCGGGTCAAAAGCCCATTGATGAGGTTTTCCCGAAGGAGACCGTAGAGCCTTCAGTTGCTGCTGCTCCTGCTACTGCGGCCGGGGGGGCGAAGGCTGATGTGGCAGCCAAGAAGAAAAAGGGGGGCAAGATGGTGGAGCCCCCGATCAAGAAGCAGAAGGTTTCCGGGGGCTCCGTTGAGAAGGCGGCCCCCCTCATAGTACTCGATGATCAGCCCTCCGCTGACCCCCCGGCAATTGATACTCCGATGGCTCAAACAGACCTTCCCCCGGGGAACCTGCCTCGGGAGATTATTCGGCTCTCCCTCGCTCCGGGGGCATCTGTATTGCACGGTTCAGCCGAGCCGATGTCTTTCCTGAGGGGGATTACCTCGATGATGGACAAAGAAGCCCTCTCCACCTATAACGATGACGCCCTCGAAGCCAGGGCCCTTCGATCAGCTCTGACTGTAAGTGTTTTTACTTTGACTTGATCTCAATACTTAGCATAATCCCAATGTCCGTCTGAACCCTCTGTCCGTTATTCAACAGGCGTGCATAACCTTCGGTGAGCAGGCCCGAAGGCGAGAGGAGTGGTGCCGTCATAAGGCCGAGCTAGAGAGGTCCGTGAAGGAGCTGATTCGCGACAAGGACGCTGCCCTCCGGGAGGTGTGCAAGTTGGAGGATGCCCTTCGGCAAGCGGAGCTGCGGCTGAAGGAGGCCAGAGAAGACGGGAAGGCTGAGGGCAGGGCTGAGGCCGAGAGGGTTGCGGCCGAGGAGAGAAAACAAGCTGCCGAGGACGCCGAGAAGGCCAAAGCTGAAGCTGCTGCCAAAGCCCGAGAAGAGGCCATTGCTGGGTTCACCTCCGAGGGCTGGAAAGCCAAGGGCCAGAGCGAGTGGGTGGCCTCTGTGGTGAAGGCCTCGATCGAGGAGTGGGTGAGGGGCCCTGGGCTCGACTGGATGAATGAGAGGGGTGACACCTACTATCAAGCTGGCGAGTTCTTCACCCAGCACCTGGTTTACCGGAGGCTCGCCCGGCATTTTGGCACCTCCCTGGATGAGTTCAACCCCTCGGTGTACGGCCTCCCCCCGTTGCAGCCAGATGTGCAGGTCCCCCTCCCCGAGGGAGAAGAGCGCCCGGTGATTCATGATTCCATGATGATGGGCGTCGATGATGATGCCGAGGACGCCACCGGGACGGAGGTTACCTCGAATCCATCGGGGGAGGGTGCCCCTGGGAATGATGTTGTTGATGTGTAATATGCGCTTAGAAATCTCTGAACACATTTTGTAATGAATAACTTTGATCCTTCGGCTTCGGCCTGTTTGTAATTTCACACTTACTCTTGTTTTTGATGAATGCATGCTGCCTCCGGGCTCTTCATATTTGAATGCGCCTTATGTTTTGAATGTATGCCTTCTCCTTTGAATGTATGTTTTAGGACTTAGAATGTTTTCTGATTGTGGCTTTCCCCCGGAAGCCTTCGGTAGCTGGGCACCCTCTGATGGATATGCAACCGAGGGTTCAGCAGCAATTAGGACTTAGAAATATTTTCTAAGTGTAGCACAGCATGAGGCCTTCGGGCGTTTGTAGTAACCCAAATCCTAGGACTTAGAAAAATTTCTAAGTGTAGATTTCCCCTTGAGAGCCTTCGGGATATGGCATCCCTTCCTGATGCGTGAATGTTGGACCGAGGGCCCAATGCACAGGACTTAGAGATTTTTTGCAAGTGTAGTATGTCATGTAGCCTTCGGCTACTGTGGAGCCCCAACTGAAATATTGATTAGGCCGGGGGCCAATTCTTTAGGACTTAGAAAATTCTCTTCAGTGTTGATTCCTTGTGTATTGTAGCCTTCGATTGATAGGTAGCCTTCGGCTATTGGGTCCCTTTATAAGTTGAGGGTGAAATATGTGGGACTTAGAAAGATTTCTAAGTGCAGTTTTTCTTGGGAGCCTTCGGGAGATGGCACCCTCCATGATGTATGAGTAGTTGACCGGGGGGGGGGGGGGAAATATGTGGGACTTAGAAAATATTCTAAGTGTGGATTTTCCCTTGGGAGCCTTCGGGAGATGGCATCCCTCCATGATGTATGAGTAGTTGACCGGGGGAAAACCATGTAGGACTTAGAGAATATTCTAAGTGTAGATTTTCCTTTGGGAGCCTTCGGGAGATGGCATCCCTTCTTGATGTATAACCTTCAACTGTCATATTCCTTTGGCTGTAATACTGACTGAGCCGGGGGGCCATCTTTAGGACTTAGAATTTTTTTGCAAGTGTTGTTGTATCGCATAGCCTTCGGCTATCGTATTCCCTTGGCTGTAATATCGATTGAGCCGGGGGCCCATCTTTAGGATTTAGAATTTTTTTGCCAGTGTAAAGTGATGTCAAGCTTCCGGATGTAGAGCCTTCGGGTGATAGGTGGCTTCTGACTCTACATTATTTTGCGAGATGCCCGGGGGCTGCTCATTCAGGACTTAGAATTTTTTCTAAGCATAAATTGATGTTGGATCCTGTTGCTGTGAAGAAAGCCAATGAGAAGTGTGTGCCCTCGGCATACGCTTTAAAAGTTGTAGAAGCTGACCCTTGTCATGGGGAAAGGGCCCTCGGTACTAGTGCGTAACAGAGGCCTTCGGTATATGTTTGAAGGTACCGTCTTAGTGTACTTTGGATAGTCCAGTTCCTTTGTATTGTTGAAGCCTTCGGTGTTTGTGTGACCGGAGGTGACCATGCAGTGGACTTAGCCGTTTCTTGATGCTATCTGTTCGAGTAGTATCCTTCGGGAAATAGGAGCCTCCAATTACCGGAGGTGTTCCCGTGGGGAGCCCTCGGCTTGTTGTGATCTGTTGGAGTGTACTCTTTGATTTCTCGCTGAGTCTACTCCCCTTCACCCCCCCCCCCTATTTTTTTTTGGTTGGTTGTGAAGGGAAGGCATCAAGAAACTTGGTTTCTTGGTAAGGCTGGGCCTATTAGGAGACCATCAGAATACACCAATGGCTCTCCTCCCTCGGGTTAACCTTCCGAGTTCCGAGGGGATCGAGGGACGTTTCCTGGGCACAAGATATGGTGGTCCGTAACCTGCCTCCCCTTGGGGGATGGCGCGGAAAGCGCCTCATTTTTGAAAGTCGTCCCCTCGGCGCTAGACATAGTCCGTGGCCTGCCACACCCTTGGGGTGGTGGCGCGGGGAGCGTTTCGGTTTGGAAGTCGAATCCTGGGCATTTCTCATGCCTGTCATACCCTGGGGGTAGTGACGCGGATAGCGTTCCGTTTTTGAAAGTCGAATCCTGGGCATTTCTCATGCCTGTCATACCCTGGGGTAGTGACGCGGAAAGCGTTTCAAGGAAGGGTTTTCATTTGCACACTAGTTGCAAATGGCCGGGGGCACTACGTGCCGCCGGCACCGATGGTGGCGCCGTCGGTATATGCGTCCTCGTGGGGTACGGCTTTTAGAAACAACACTTGGTGTTAGTTTCGATGTGTAGCCCCCGGTACTTGGTACCGAGGGGTCTTCTGTAGGAACACTTGGTGTTCTCTTTTGTTGTAGTTGATGTAGGCGTCTACCCTCGGTACTTGGTACCGAAGGGTCTCCAAATGAAACACTTGGTGTTTCCCAACAGATGTTGGAAGTTGATAGGAGAGCATATCCCTGGCACTGGGTGCCGAGGGGTCCTCTTTGAAACATTTGGTGTTTTTGTTTCTTCGTTTTGATGTTTGATGATGGAGGTGTACCCTCGGTACTGGGTGCCGAAGGGTCTTCTATAGGAACACTTGGTGTTCTCATCTTTTTCTTTTTTGATGTTGAAGGGGGGATGCACCCTCGGCACTGGGTGCCGAAGGGAAATGAATTACACGGCGTTCTTTGTTGTTGGTGACAGGAGTTCCCTCCCTCGGTACTTGGTACCGAGGGGTCTTGAGAGAAAATATGTGGTGTTATCACTGTTGTTGCAAGTGTCGATGGTGTCCTCCCTCGGCACTTGGTGCCGGAGGGGGTTCCTCTCGTGGTGAGGCCGGGGGCCTGTAGTCAGTATGAGGGCTTGATGTCTTGAATGTATCTTCATTCTTCGAAATTGGAGGCCTTGGGTCATAGGATAGTACATTCACTAGTTATGAGGGCTTGGCCGCTCTTACATTATTGATAAAACTTAACTAAATGGTGCACATTCCAATGCCTAGGGACTTCTTTCCCGTTGGGGCGTTTGAGCTTGTAGGTCCCAGGTTTGATGATGGCTGCTATGATGTAGGGGCCTTCGAATTTCGGTGCCATTTTTCCTCCCTCGGTTGGTTGGCTGGCTTCCCTCCTCCGGAGGACATAGTCCCCCACTTGAAATTCTCGGGTGCGAACTTTGGCGTCGATGTAGCTTTTAACTTGCCTTCGGTAGTTTTCTGCCCGGATGAAGGCCTGCTCCCGGCGTTCTGAAATGAGGTGGAGGTCGAGGGCCATGTTGCTGTCGTTGACCTCGGGGTCATATTGGATCACTCTTCGGGTGGGAAGGGTGACTTCCGTAGGAGCTTTGGCTTCAAAACCGTAGCAGAGGGAGAAGAGTGTTTCACCTGTTGCTCGCCGAGGGGTGGTGCGATAGGCCCAAAGGATGTTGTGGAGTTCTTCCACCCGGCCACCACCCTCGGCCTCCAGCTTCTTTTTGAGGCCCTCGAGCAAGGTCCGGTTGGCGTTCTCTACTTGCCCGTTGTCTTGAGGGTAGGCAACGGAGGAGAAGGTGTGTTTGATGCCCCATGCCTCCAGAAGGGCACAGAAGGGGGCTGCCTAAAATTGTGTCCCATTGTCAGAGATGATCTGCTGGGGGACACCAAACCTTGTGAGGATGTTCTTGAGGACGAAGTGACGGCACTTCGCCTCTGTGATGCTGGCGAGGGGTTCAGCCTCCACCCACTTGGTAAAATAGTCGACGGCCACAATGATGTATCTGTTGTTGGAGGTACCCCTCGGCAGAGGGCCCACAAGGTCTATACCCCATCGAGAAAATGGGACAGAGGTGCTGATGGGGGCATAGTTGACCGCTGGCCTGCCGGGAGCTTTCTGGAAACGTTGACATGCGGTGCACCTCCTGGCAAGGTCAGCACAATCCCTGGCCATGGTTGGCCAGAAGTAGCCCTGGAGAATGAGCCTTCGGGACATGGAGAAGGGTCCCTGGTGAGCTGAGCAAGTGCCACTGTGCACTTCCTCCATTGCGACCTCGGCTTCATCTGGATGAAGGCACCGAAGTAGCGTGCCATTGTAAGATCGTTTGTAGAGCCTTCCATCTTCGATGGTGTAGCTGGGAGCCCTCAGCTTTGCTAGTTTAGCGCGGGCCTCATTCTCGGGTAGCTGCCCTGTGGAGATGAAGGCGGTGATATCTGAGATCCAATCCTCCTGACGTTGTTGTACATTCATAACGGGGCTTGCATGGATGCTTGAGAGGCTGAGTTCCTCGATTTTGGCAATTTTGGAGATGTGCTCGGGGGAGTCGGCCGAGAGCTTAGATAATATATCGGCCTCGGAGTTCTGAGCCCTCGGTATTTGAGTAAGAGAGTGTGCCTCAAATACCTTAAACAACTCCTTGGCCGCTTCCTTGTACTGTTTCATTCTCCCCTCCTTGGCCTCATATTCTTCGGAGATTTGGCCAACGACCAACTTGGAGTCGCATTTGATGTGGATCTGCCGAGCCCTCATGTTGGCAGCCAGCCGAAGGCCACATAGGAGGGCCTCATATTCGGCCTCATTGTTGGAGACTTTGAAGGAGAAGCGGATTGCATAGTAGGCCCTGAAGCCCTCGGGAGTAATGAGGACTACCCCTCCCCCGCATGCTTTGGTCGCGGAGGAGCCGTCAGTGTAGAGGGTCCACCAGTCGTCCGAGGTAGCCGAGGGCTCCCCGTCCGTGGCTGCCCTTGCGGTACATTCCGTCACAAAGTCCGCCAGGGCTTGGCCCTTGATGGCAGGCTGATGGGCACTAGTTGTTAGTGCCTAAGTATACATTTTTATTATTGTTTGTAATGTTTATTTACTAGTTTTGTGTAAGTTTATGGTTGCTAGTTTGCATTTGATTGTAATCGTATTTTTAGCATTTTATTGTTTGTTGTAAGTTGTAGTTAGTTGAGCTATAAGTTTAGGATAGGTTTGGAAGCAAAAAGGATGAAGAAACCTGAGTTTTGTGCAAAACCCGGTCGGGTATGGACTTTACCCGGCCGGGTATGAAGTGACAAAGGAAATTGCTACAAAATTAGCAAATACCCGGTCGGGTATTCCATATACCCGGTCGGGTATTCTGTGATTTCGGACCAAAGAACGTGCAGAAGACACAAAAACATGGGAAAATATTTGATTTGGTAAATACCCGGTCGGGTATGTCAAAATACCCGGCCGGGTATCCGGCATTAGGTGTTGAAAACACCTATAAATAGCCCCATTTTCCTTCACATTTCATCATCCCTTCTTCCATACTCTTTAGCTCAGTTTAGAATAGAATTTCTTTATATTTTTCTAGCTATGTTTAGTCTCCAAATGAGGAGCTAAACTTCCATTCTTGGTGTTGCTCTTGAAGCTTGTTGATTATAAAAGTTGTGAGTTATTTTCTTAACTTCTTTCCTTGAATATTAATTAATAGTTCTTTCCTTAATACCATCTCTATATTAATGTTGGGGAGTGTTGCTAAGATGACAATTAGTTAACATCTCGACATTAGTTAGAATGATATTTTCTTCCTCTATATTAATATTGAGGAGTGTTGCTAAGATGACAATTAGTTAACATCTTGATATTAATTATAGTAGGATTCATCTTCATTAATAATATTCTTCCTTGAATATTAATTAATCCCTACTCTTATTTCATATTAATATTTTGAACATTACTTAAAGGATCAACTAGTTTTGTTTCATATATTCATTATTACTAGAAACGATCAACGAACCGATGGTTAATCGTTGATGGTTTCACAAGTAAGTAACTTCGGTTTATTAATGCACGGTCGTGGTTAATAAACTTAAGAGGGATTAATTTTGTTGGTTAAACCGAAACCGCTTGTGTTGAGGTTATCAATCTCAATTGATTTCATCAAGGAGTTAGAAAGATTAAATGCTACTATTAAATCGGTATAAGGCGTTGTTCTATATTTGATTAATAGTAAGGGTTATTAATGAACGGTCGTTGTTAATAACTACCCTCGATGAAGTGGATATACTCCCCGATTGAGTATTCGAGAGGGAATAAGTTATAGATATAACAATGATCGACTAAAATATATCAACAAGTGGAAAGTAGCAATGCCAAGTCCTTTTTATCTTTGAATTAAACACATATAGGTTGTTCATCTTAGTTCTTAATTAAATTAAATCACTCAATCCAAATCCCCCCTTTTTATTTACTAAGTATCATAAAAAGAGAATTATTCCTTTCCCTGTGGATACGAACTCTACTACGCTATACTACGTATAAGTGTTTAGTATTGAATTTAATTTGACGCACCGTGACAAAGTGCCCGTCAAATTTGGCGCCGTTGCCGGGGAAAGGCAATTAATTTTTCTTTTTATTTTATTTCAAGAAAAATAAAAAAAATATACATTTAAAAGATTTCTATTTTTGGCTGAGCTTTGTTTGAGTATATGGTTAAACACCGATCTATAAACCAAATCACCTACCAAACAAAGCCCGAAACAGAACAAGCCTTCGAGAGGTTCAGGAATCTATTTCCGAATACTTCTTCGGAGGAATCATCAAGTGCTAGTTCTCATTCTAGCGAATCCGAAGAGTCCTTCCATATGGCTCTGGAAACAAGAACGCTGAGGGAGCTCACGGCTCCGAATCTAAATCAACAACTCTTATGTATCACTTTTCCAACTCTTGATACGGGGGTCACATTCGAGCTAAAATCTGGGCTCATTCATCTACTTCCCTCTTTCCATGGCCTACGAGGGGAGGATCCAAATAAACACTTGTCAGAGTTCCATATTGTGTGCACAAGCATGTGCCCTAATGGCGTGTCCGAGGAGCAAATCAAGCTGAGAGCCTTCCCATTCTCCCTCAAAGACACCGCCAAAGATTGGCTATTCTATCTTCCCTCGGGGAGCATCAATACATGGGCTCAAATGAAAAAGAGCTTCCTTGACAGGTACTATCCCGCATCTATCTCTTCAAGTCTCAAGAAGCAAATCAGCAACATTGAGCAAGTGGATAATGAGACCTTATATGAATATTGGGAGCGCTTTAAAAAATTATGTGCTAGTTGCCCATATCATGGGTATTCAGAACAAGATCTCATCCTCTACTTCTATGACGGACTTGTTGATCAAGATAGACGCATGGTGAATGCGGCATGCGGAGGGGGTATTGTTAACAAAACCCCTTCTCAAACAAGAGACCTCATTTTGGAGTTGGCCGAAAACTCGAGACATTACAACGGAAGGTCATCATCGAAACGAGTCATGGCAGCGGAATCCAACAACTCGTTGGAGAGTCAAGTAGCCGGCTTGACTTCTTTAGTTAAAGATTTCCTTTTAAATCCAAAAACCCAAGAAGTCAAGGTCTGCGGCATCTGTTCAACGCAAGGGCATCCCACAGATTCTTGCCCAACGCTACAAGAAGAGAACTCCGAGCAAGTCAATGCTTTGGGGTTCCAAGGTCAAAGGAGGTACGATCCTCAAGGCAATACTTACAACCCGGGATGGAGGGATCAACCGAATTTAAGGTACGGAAATTCTCAAACAAATCCTCCTCCTCAACAATACAAACCACAAGGCCAAACATCGAACTCGAGTATGTCCACCGAAGACATGATTCGAGCGTTGGCCGTCAATATGGGAACAATGCAGCAAAGCATGGGGCAATTCCAACAAACCATGATGCAATTCCAACATGAAACCAAGTCGAGCATTCAAAATTTGGAAACTCAAGTTAGCCAAATTTCAAATGACGTAAGTCGACTTGAAGCAAAAGATTCGGGTAGGCTCCCCTCCAAAACTGAGCAAAACCCAAGACAACATGTCAATGCAATCATGTTGAGGAACGGTAAAGAATTGCAACCACGGGAAGTTGAGGAGGAGAAGCAAGAGGTTGATCTTGAAGAAGGCTTTCAACAAGAAGAGGAGAAGCCAACGAAGACTAAATTCCCTCCACTGTCATCATATGAACCACTCCCTCCATTCCCTGAGGCATTGAAAGACACGAGGAAGCTGAAGAATGATCGGGACATCTACGAAACATTCGTCAATTCTGAGGTAAACATCCCACTCTTCAAACTGATCAAAAGTGTTCCCCGTTATGCAAAGTTCTTAAAGGAACTATGCACAATGAAAAAGAAAAATAAACTGGAAGGGAAACAAAAAGTTGAAGTGAGTGAACGTGTCTCGGCCATTTTTAAAAAGAAACTCCCTGAGAAATGTAGCGATCCAGGCATGTTCACTATTCCTTGCAAAATAGGGGATACCTTATTTTCTAAGGCCTTGTTGGATTTAGGAGCATCAATAAATGTCATTCCTTATTCCTTATATAAATCCTTACAACTCGGCCCACTACATCAAACTGGTGTAGTGATTCAACTAGCGGATCGGTCTAATACTTACCCGAAGGGTGTAGTAGAAGATGTGCTAGTAGAAGTAGAAAATTTGATTTTCCCTGTTGATTTTTATGTTCTGGAAATGGGAGATGATAACCAAACCACGCCCATTCTTTTGGGAAGACCCTTCTTAAAAACCGCTAAAACAAAAATTGATGTGTCTAGTGGTTCATTAACAATAGAATTTGATGATCAAAAAGTAGAATTCAACATCTTTGATTCTACCGAAAGACAGATTAAAGATCAATCTCTTTGTTCTTTAAATGTTTTTGAACCACCGCCAACACTAAATATTTTTGTTACAGAGGAAACAAAAAAATTCTCAATTTTTAATAAAATAAGAATTGAGCCAAAAAAATCTATTTTGAAAAAAGAAGAATTTGAAAAGTCACCTCAGTGCGAGTTAAAACCACCGACACTTGAGGTGTTGACAAAGAAGAAAATTCGGCCTTACTGGAAAAGGTCGAAGAAAAAAGCTGAAATATGGCCAAACATGGCCTTTGAAAATGAAACGAGGGATGCTCACGATCCCACTTAAAACAGAAAATAAAACAAAAATAACGTCGTGCCGCGACATTAAATCAAGCGCTTCTTGGGAGGCAACCCAAATTTTTATTTTAATTATTCCCATTTTCAGTTGTGTGTGTTAAATTAAGAATTTGTGTTTTTTTTATTATTTTCAAAAAAAAAAATTGAGTAAGACCCGCCCAGGTATATCCCATACCCGGTCGGGTACCAGCACAAAAGGGGAATACCCGGGCAACACAGCCACCGGGCAAAAAACTGAAAAAATCAATAAAATAGCCTAATACCCGACCGGGTATCACGAAAACCCGGCCGGGTTTTTGGCCAAAACAGCCTAAAAACGTTCTGCCAAGCGAAAAACAACATACCCATTCGGGTATTACTAAAACCCGGCCGGGTAATCGAGATTTCAGTCCGTTTTGGTCCTAAATCAGCCCACAAAACACTCATTTGCTTCCCTAATGTCCCAAACTCAAGCCCTCAACCTCCATTGACAATAATCCAAGCTTCAAACCACTCCAATCTCAACCAAAACATCCAAATTAACTCCACATTCTTCTTATCCACACCATCCTCTCCGATCCCAAAACCTCAAAAAAAATGCCATTTCTTTTTCCCCTCACCCTACATTCCAAACCCACACACACAAAACCCATAAAATCCCCCAAATACCCTACAAACCGAATTCCCTAACCCCCCAAGCTCAAGTTTGGAATTCACAAAAAAATAAAAACGAGAAAAAAAAAGCACAAAAAAGAACACATGACTTCGACCACCAAGGGTACTTCTCCAACATGCCCAACCTAGTACAACACCCGACGTGGTATTATCCCTCATGTTAGGGCAATTTAGAGGTTCTAGCTCCGGTGAACATGGTCTTGGTAGCGATGGCGGTTATGGAGGGTACATCGACAATCGTGGTTCCAAACACTAGGGACAGTGTTTCGAAAAAAAGTGTAGGGGAGGCACTCATTTGGTATGTACTCATTTTTTTTAACCTTGTAACTTGCATTATTTTTCATCAACAAAAAAAAAGTGCAAAAAAAAAAAACAATAAAAGAAAAAAAAAGAATGCTAGTTAGGTTGAAAACCCAGAAAAAAATGGGCAATCTAAGCAAAAGTGGCTAAAATGAGTGAGTTGTGATAAATGAAAAAAATAAAAAGAGAGGCTAGGATGAAAACCTGAAAAGGCTCCTAGGCAAAATGAGAGAATGAGAGAAAAATATCTATTTATGCAGAAGATAATCAAAAAAAAAGAAGAAGAAAATGTTGGATGGTTGTTCTGCTACTTTTGTGGTTTTGTAAACTTCATGGGCAGGTTTTAATTTACTCGAGACGAGTAAAGGTTCAAGTGTGGGGGTGTTTGATGGGCACTAGTTGTTAGTGCCTAAGTATACATTTTTATTATTGTTTGTAATGTTTATTTACTAGTTTTGTGTAAGTTTATAGTTGCTAGTTTGCATTTGATTGTAATCGTATTTTTAGCATTTTATTGTTTGTTGTAAGTTGTAGTTAGTTGAGCTATAAGTTTAGGATAGGTTTGGAAGCAAAAAGGATGAAGAAACCTGAGTTTTGTGCAAAACCCGGTCGGGTATGGACTTTACCCGGCCGGGTATGAAGTGACAAAGGAAATTGCTACAAAATTAGCAAATACCCGGTCGGGTATTCCATATACCCGGTCGAGTATTCTGTGATTTCGGACCAAAGAACGTGCAGAAGACACAAAAACATGGGAAAATATTTGATTTGGTAAATACCCGGTCGGGTATGTCAAAATACCCGGCCGGGTATCCGGCATTAGGTGTTGAAAACACCTATAAATAGCCCTATTTTCCTTCACATTTCATCATCCCTTCTTCCATACTCTTTAGCTCAGTTTAGAATAGAATTTCTTTATATTTTTCTAGCTATGTTTAGTCTCCAAATGAGGAGCTAAACTTCCATTCTTGGTGTTGCTCTTGAAGCTTGTTGATTATAAAAGTTGTGAGTTATTTTCTTAACTTCTTTCCTTGAATATTAATTAATAGTTCTTTCCTTAATACCATCTCTATATTAATGTTGGGGAGTGTTGCTAAGATGACAATTAGTTAACATCTCGACATTAGTTAGAATGATATTTTCTTCCTCTATATTAATATTGAGGAGTGTTGCTAAGATGACAATTAGTTAACATCTTGATATTAATTATAGTAGGATTCATCTTCATTAATAATATTCTTCCTTGAATATTAATTAATCCCTACTCTTATTTCATATTAATATTTTGAACATTACTTAAAGGATCAACTAGTTTTGTTTCATATATTCATTATTACTAGAAACGATCAACGAACCGATGGTTAATCGTTGATGGTTTCACAAGTAAGTAACTTCGGTTTATTAATGCACGATCGTGGTTAATAAACTTAAGAGGGATTAATTTTGTTGGTTAAACCGAAACCGCTTGTGTTGAGGTTATCAATCTCAATTGATTTCATCAAGGAGTTAGAAAGATTAAATGCTACTATTAAATCGGTATAAGGCGTTGTTCTATATTTGATTAATAGTAAGGGTTATTAATGAACGGTCGTTGTTAATAACTACCCTCGATGAAGTGGATATACTCCCCGATTGAGTATTCGAGAGGGAATAAGTTATAGATATAACAATGATCGACTAAAATATATCAACAAGTGGAAAGTAGCAATGCCAAGTCCTTTTTATCTTTGAATTAAACACATATAGGTTGTTCATCTTAGTTCTTAATTAAATTAAATCACTCAATCCAAATCCTCCCTTTTTATTTACTAAGTATCATAAAAAGAGAATTATTCCTTTCCCTGTGGATACGAACTCTACTACGCTATACTACGTATAAGTGTTTAGTATTGAATTTAATTTGACGCACCGTGACAAAGTGCCCGTCACAGGCCTTGGGCGGATGTCAATGTTGTACTGGCTCAAGAAGATAGCCCATTTCACCATGCGGGGGGAGCTGGTGGGGCTCCTCATGAGAGCGCCGAGGGGTTGATGGGTGAGGACCTGAACCGGGTGAGCCTGAAAGTAGTGGCCCAACTTCTTGACGGTCCAAACGATGGCCAACACCGTTTTTTCCACAGGGGAGTACCTGAGCTCGGCCTCCCTTAGGGTCTTGCTAACGTAGAAGATGGCATGTTGGATGCCGTCTTCCTCCCGGATGAGCACAGAGCTGATGGCCGTCGGGCTAACCCCAAGGTAGAGGTAGAGGGTCTCCCCTACCATGGGTTTGGAGAGCACAGGAGGTGAAGATAGATATCGTTTGAGCTCGTCGAGAGCCCCCTGACATTCTGGAGTCCATAGAAAGCCAGCCGTCTTCCTCATGATCTGGAAGAAGGGTAGAGACTTCTCTGCTGATTTAGATAGAAAGCGGTTGAGGGCTGCCAGGCAGCCCGTCAACCGTTGAACTTCCTTCACGTTGCGTGGGGGCTCCATGTTGATGATGGCCTGGATCTTCTCGGGATTGGCCTCAATACCCCTTCGGCTTACCATGTAGCCCAAGAATTTGCCTCCTTGGACGCCAAAGGTGCACTTCTTCGGGTTTAGCCGAAGGTTGAATTTTTGCATGATGGCGAAGATTTCCCGGAGGTCGTCAGCATGGCTGGAAGATCGTTTGCTTTTGACGATTATGTCGTCAACATAGGCCTCCATGGTGCGCCCTAGGACGGCTTGAAAGACCCGGGCCACCATCCGGGTGTAGGTGGCCCCTGAGTTCTTTAGGCCGAAGGCCATGACTAGGTAGCAGAAGATGCTCTCGGGAGTCATGAAGGCAGTTTTTTCGGCGTCTTCCTCGTGCATAAAAATTTGGTGATACCCTCGGAAGGCATCGAGGAAGGACATGATCTCACACCCTGCGGTCTCATCCACTAGTTGATCAATATTTGGTAGAGGGAACGGGTCCATGGGGCACGCCTTGTTGAGATCGGTGTAGTCCACGCACATGCGGAAGGTAGGGGGCTTCTGTGCGAGGACCACATTCGCTAGCCATGAGGGATATTTCACCTCCTTGATGTGCTTAATAGAGAGGAGCATGGCGACCTCCTTCTTCACAAATTCCCTCCTCTCGGCGGAGAGGGGTCTTCTTCGTTGTTGCACTGCCTTTGCCGAAGGGTCCACCGAGAGGCGGTGGGTGATGACCCTCCGGCTGATTCCCGGCATGTCCTCCGGCCCCCATGCAAAGACAGTGGAGTAGGCGCGGAGGGCGTCGGTGATACCGGTCTTCAAATCTTCAGGGAGCTGGGCTCCAATCTTCACGACTCTCTCCGGCTGGGCCGGATCGAGCGCAAAGTCTTCTACGTCCTCGGCCGGTTCAGCCCTCGGCCTTCTTTCCTCTTGGTCGATGGTTCCGGTGATGGTGTCAACACGGAATTCCGTCTTGCTTACCTTCTTAGTGACCTGAAGATAGCAGGCGCGGGCAATTTTCTGGTTCCCCCGGGAGTAGCCAATTCCCCCCTCGGCGGGAAACTTGAGGCAGAGATGCCTCATGGAGATGATGGCTTCGAGGTCCTCGAGGGCTGGCCGGCCGAGGATGATGTTGTGGGCGCAGTCAATGTTGACGACGACGAACTCCACCTCGAGCTGGGCTCTATGGAGCCCGTCGCCGAAGATCACCGGGAGGGTTATTACCCACTCGGAATCAATAGTGTCGCCGGTGAAGCCGGCAAGAGGGGTCTTAATGGGCCGAAGGGACCCCCTCTCCAGATGCAGCTCTCTGAAGGTGCTGAGGTACATTACATTGACGGAGCTGCCCGTGTCAATGTAAGTTCGGTGAATAATGGTGTCGTTTATCTCCGTCCGAATCACCAAGGCATCCCTGTGAGGAGAAGAAGTAGGAGGGAGATCTGCGTTGGTAAAGGTGATGGGTTCCTCCATCAGTCGCTTTACCGGGGGCATATGAGTGACTTCCCCACGTAAAGCGATTGAGCCCACTTCTTTCGTTGGCTGGTGGAATCGCCCCCTGTATTGCCACCGGTGATCATGAGGATGTGGCGTTTTTTCTCCTGGTAGTGGGGGTATTCCTCCTCCTCTTCTTCCAAGTTCCCAATCTCCCTTTTCTTGCCGAGGGGGATGGTATTCGGGTTTACCCAAGCGTTCACCTTCGTGTGGTGCCCTCGGGGAGGCCCTGATGAGAAGGTCCCTCCTGCCGAGGGCTCTGAACAAATTGGGACAGGTGCCCTGCTTGTATTAACCTCTCGATGGCCGTCTTTAGCTGATGGCAGTCATCGGTCCTGTGCCCCTGGTGCCGATGGAAGCGACAGTAGGGGAACTGAGGGTTGATAGCGTGTACCTCCAGGGGTGCGCGAGAGTCGCGCTCAACGAGGCCCCTCTCCTCGGCAAAATCGAGGATGATGCTGACGGGGTGCGTCAATGGCGTCCGAGGGCGGTCCAGGAGAATGTGTTGGGCCCAAGTCTTAGGGTTGCTCTTATAACCTCCCCCGGGCTTGGCTTGGCCTTGCCGAGGGCGGTCATCAGAGGGTCCCGAAGCCTTGGGGTGATTTGGAGGAGCCCCCGGCCCTCGGTTATGCTTGTTGTCAGCCCTCGGGGGCTGCTAGTCCGGATGCTGGTGATACTTCTCCACCTCCTCGGCCTCAGCATATCGGTCCCCCCGCTGCAAAGCCCTTATGTAGTCGCGGGGGGGGTTCAATGATGAGGCTCCTTGAAAAGTTACCTGTGCGGAGGACGGTTTGTAGGAGGGCCAGGAGGGTCCCGTCATCAGCACCGTCGACCTTGTCGGCCTCCGTCCTCCAGCGCTCTAGGAAGTCCCGAAGGGTCTCATCCCTCTTCTGGCGTATTGTTAGGAGGTGGGAGAAGTGCTTCCTTGTGCGACGCCTCCCGGCAAACTGTGTCAAGAACCGCTGGGCGAGTTCTTGCCATGAATCAATACAGCCCTCGGGCAGCCTGTTGAACCATTCGTATGCCGGCCCCTCTAAGGTGGAGAGGAACCAACGACACAAATATTCGTCCGACGCCCCCACCATCATCATGCTGTTCTGGTACCTGCTGTAATGTTCCTGGGGGTCCGTTTTTCCATTGTAGGGCTGTATATGTTGTCCTCGGTATTTTTCCGGGATCCGGGCCGCCAATACCCTTGGAGTAAATGGCGTCCGAGTCCGGAGCTGGATGACGGGTTCCCCGGAGCCCTCGGCCACCTTCTTCTGTAACTCCTCCATTTTGGCCATCATGGCCTCGTATTTGAGATCTGAATGAGGGGTGGAGGTGGTGGCGTGAGCTTTGTTGGACTCCATCTCGTCAAGCCGGCGTTGGAGGGCCGCAATAATCTCGTCCCGGGGGTCCTTCGGGAGGGTCTCCGCCCCCTGCGAACGAACCCGGGCCGAGTGGGCCTGGTTGATTTGGTGCCGAGCATCATCGGCATGAAGGGGTGTCTTGCCTTTGTCCCGAGGGGGACGCTCTTCGTCTGCCCTCGAAACGGATCCCCCGCTTTCCTGGGGCCTTTGGAGTGCTTTCCCCCCGAGACGGTCTTGGACCCCTCGGCGGTCTGGCCCTCCTCCGAGCCGGTTGAGGGCGGAAGTACGGGGCCTTTCCCTGTTGTCATTATGGCGGTCCCGGGACTGAACTTCCTGGGAGGACGTATCTTGGGCCACCACCCCTTCGTCGTTTCTCACCCGAGGGGTGGGATTTCCGAAGGGGTGTGGCAGAGGGGGAAGTATGATATTTTCCCCGATCTGAGGGTGAGCTGGAGCCAGGGTGCCGAAGGCACCCGGGTTCTGGGTGAGCGTCTGGATGAAGGCGGAGAGCGCCGATTGCACGTCGATGGTGAGAACCGGAGGGCTGACTTGGTCATCGCTCCGGTTTTTCTTCTTGGCCCCGATGCCGAGGCGGGCATCGGGGGCATTTTGTTGGATCTAAAGGCGTAGGTCGACAGCCGCCTGTTCCAGCCCAGCGATGACACCGCCCTCGGGAGCCCTGTGAGAGGCTTCGGGGGCGTTGACGTCGCCGAGGGCTAGGTTCTTGTCTTCTACGTTCTTTGAGTTGGCACGTGTTGTCCTCACCATTTTGATAGAGGGCTAGTGTTTTGTGTTTGGTCGAGGGGGAGGGTTTCTTACTCGATTGTTCGACCTCTCAACGAGAGCACCAAATGATGGATAGTCTACCCGGGGGTATATATCCGAAGGGTTATTACGGGGAATAACTTAGAGAGAAGTCAGAGCAAGTAAGTAAAAGTAGAGAGAGAGTGTATTCAGTATGAATGCCGTTTTTAGCGTGGTTACAAATGGGGAAATGGGGTGCTATTTATAGTAGCAATAAATGACGGACAGGGACACATGTCAGGCGCTCATTGGCCGAGGGGTCACCTCAACTGGTTGGCGCTGGCAGCCGCATGTGGCCGCATTTAATGCGGCTGTTGGATGGGACGTCTGTACAGGGTACGATGATCTGTACGCATGTGAGGCGGATATCTTGTCGAGTGAGATGCCTTCGGCTATAGAGCAGTAGCCGAAGGTTCCTCCAACCGAGGGCACCTTGGTGGCGAGGGCTCACAGTACCGAGGGCTACTGTTTTCGCCGTTTTCTCCCAGTTTCTTAGTTTGCTTGAGAGACCCGTTCTGTGAGAGTTTAGACCCTTCGGTCAGGGGGCGAAGGCACCCCTGACGCGTAGTGCGGGCTGCTCGGTACTCTGGGCGCTGTGATTTGGGCCTGTTGGGCCTTTTGGGCCTGTTGGGCCTTCGCTGGAGTAGTAGGAAAAATACGGGCTGGGCTCCCAAGCCTTGGGCTTGGGAGGCCCATTTACAACTGGACCGCTATTGGGCCGAATACAAACTAAATGATGGGATATATAAATGAATAACTGTAAAATCTAGTTCTGCGAGACCTCTGTGGCCGACGAGGGTCTGGCCGATGAGGGCACGGCCGATGAGGGCATGGCCAATGAGGGCACGTCCGATGAGGACACCCTGGTTCCCTGGCTTCAGGATCATATTCTGAGTCGGTCCCTCTTCGGCCGACAAGGGTCCTTTGACCGACGAGGGCACTGCGTAGTGACTTGGGCTTTTTGTTCTTCTGAGTATGTGGGTCCTGGGGCCTAGACCCATATACTCCATCAGGAGTCCCCCACTCTCTAAGCTGAGACGTAGACGAAGTGAAGGAGAGTAGATTTTTGTGCTTGATGCTCTTGGCCGATGCGGGACCACATTGCCTGTTCCTTGTCGTGGCGTTTGGTGCCCCTGTTCTGAGTTTGGCCGTTACCCGTTCCTTGACGTGGACGAGGAAGGCTGTTACTCCTTTGGTGCGCTTGTTTGTGGACGATGAGTGTTCCGGCATGAGTGGCCGACGAAGGTAGTGTCTATCCTTGGTCGTTGATGGTTGAACTTCCCTTTTGGGCTGATGAGGCCGTTGGGGTTGTGTCTTGTTTTGAGGACGATGGACGTCTATTGTCTTGGGTGGCCGGTGAGGGTGTTGTGCATTCCTTTTGGCCGTTATTGATGACACCATGTGTCTTTGGGCGACAAGGCACCATGTTGCCCAAGTTTTTGGGATGATAACATTGTCTGGCCGGAGATGGAGTTGTGGGGACCTTGGAGCCGTTGTGGTACATGGACGATGGTGATTCAGGTATGTCAACCTCATGTTCTTTGATTCCTGGATGAGAGTGGTTTGTGGTCTCAAAGCCGATAAGTGTCCTGTGATTTCAAGCTTTGCTGCGGCCGATGGTGCACCACGATGTTATTGACGTTGTGGTGCATGTCTGATGTTGTAGTTGTGGACTTGGTATATTTTTATTTTCTCATTTTGCCTGCTATTCTTGAGGCCGGTGTAGTCCCCCAGTCTCCCACTGCTTCAGGCCGAAGAGTGAGTGAGAGGTGAAGGAGTAGCTTGAAACTTAGGCCGAAGTGGGATCCTCATACTACCCTTGGATCCAACCCTTTGGCGATTTCCTGGCCAAGGTAACCCTGTGGGAGAACCCTTGGACGCAGGTCGCTTTCAAAGGGTTATCATCAAGGGTTTAGTGTGAGGGCCTCATGGCCGTTGGGTTCCTTTCCTTCGGGGTATTGTGGCCGTTGTAAAGCCTTCCTTTGCATAATATGCGTGGCCGCTTGGATGGCCGATACGGGTGCGACGTAGATGGCCGTTGGCTGTGTTGGCCGTTGTGGGTGTTATTTTCCCTTCCTTGCTCCGTAGGGCCTACTTCGCTGGTGGGCCGCTGATCTGTGGAAGGGGTTTGGTCTACAGACAGAATGGTGGCATCCCATTGGTGGCCGTTGGTATGGCCACTAAGGTGATGCCACGTGTAGTTACCGTTGGGAGGGGGAGCTATAAATACCCTCCCCGTTCCGAGGACGGCCTTCATTTGCCATCTGAGTAACGAAGGGCTGCCCAATTTTTTTAGAGAGATAAAGCCTTTGCTGAGTGTTCTTCATCTTCTTCAAAACTTCAAGGTCAGTTTCTTAATCCGTTCTTCTACTTCTTACATATTTTGCTCTCTCTAAGCTTTGATCCAGTGTTAGTCACAAAAACACTTTAGATCTAAAGTAGCTCCCCTTAGTGCCTTAGGAGTTGTT